>JAUIMM010000609.1:3420000-4020000 GCA_031769625.1 Taudactylus pleione
TTGGAGTGTACTTTGGGGGTTACAGCACCCTTTAACGGTCAAGCCAGCCGGCCCTTTACTTATGACGCAGGCGCACGCTTGGCACTACTTTGTTGATGCACGTGCGGCTACTACGCACACAATTCACAAACACAGAAAATATATATTTTTTTGGTTTGGAGTGTACTTTGGGGGTTACAGCACCCTTTAACGGTCAAGCCAGCCGGCCCTTTACTTATGACACAGGCGCACGCTTGGCACTACTTTGTTGATGCACGTGCGGCTACTGCGCACACAATTCACAAACACAGAAAATATATATTTTTTTGGTTTGGACTGGAGTGTACTTTGGGGGTTACAGCACCCTTTAACAGTCAAGCCAGCCGGCCCTTTACTTATGACACAGGCGCATGCTTGGCACTACTTTGTTGATGCACGTGCGGCTACTGCGCACACAATTCACAAACACAGAAAATATTTTTTTTTTTTGGTTTGGACTGGAGTGTACTTTGGGGGTTACAGCACCCTTTAACGGTCAAGCCAGCTGGCCCTTTACTTATGACACAGGCGCACGCTTGGCACTACTTTGTTGATGCACGTGCGGCTACTGCGCACACAATTCACAAACACAGAAAATATTTTTTTTTTTGGTTTGGACTGGAGTGTACTTTGGGGGTTACAGCACCCTTTAACGGTCAAGCCAGCTGGCCCTTTACTTATGACACAGGCGCACGCTTGGCACTACTTTGTTGATGCACGTGCGGCTACTGCGCACACAATTCACAAACACAGAAAATATTTTTTTTTTTGGTTTGGACTGGAGTGTACTTTGGGGGTTACAGCACCCTTTAACGGTCAAGCCAGCCGGCCCTTTACTTATGACACAGGCGCACGCTTGGCACTACTTTGTTGATGCACGTGCGGCTACTGTGCACACAATTCACAAACACAGAAAATAATTTTTTTAGCACTTGGGGGGAGCACCCCTGATGGACAGAGCACCCCCTGGACAACACTACAGCACCCCTTTAGGACTGGGACACTGCACAGGACAGTCCAGCCAGCCCCTATGGACTTTGAAGTAGTGGACACAGCCCCTATTAACAACAGCAGCACAGCACAACACAGCCAGCCCCTATGGACTTTGAAGTAGTGGACAACAGCAGCACAGCGCAGCACAGCACAGCACAGCACAACACTACTCTGCACTACACTACACTACACAACCCAGCCAGCCCTAACTCCCACCCTCCCTCTTCACTGTCCACAGCCGAGTGAGAAAATGGCGCCGACGCGGGTACCTTATATAGGTTCCAAAACCCGCGAGACTCGGAAGGCGGGATGATGACGTTTTGCCTCGATTTCAGATCCGAGTCAGGCGGGAAAAGTCGAGCCTGACTCGGATCTGCCTCGGATCGGGAGGGCTCGGGGGGGTTCGGATTTCAGAAATCCGAACCCGCTCACCCCTAATTTATATATATAATATATATTTGTGTTTATTATATTTTTATCTAAAAGATGGACAACATAAAAGCACACTTTACAGGTAACAAATTTTCTCCTATTTCCTTAGTGCAATTTCATTGCTTTCACTCTTCTTTTACATGTAACCATTACCCTAAGTATATTCATCTGAATGAAATCTCTTTGCAGAAAGCAATGCGATCGGGAAAAGAACGTACTTCATATCAAACATTGCTTTAATGATAGCACTTAATAACCTTTATTACATAGTCTAATAACTTATGTATAGCACTGATGTTAGACCTTAATCATACTCACCCTGTCTGACTTCCTCACTGCTTCTCCTCTGACTGAGGTAGCCTAGAATCTTATCAAGAAATATTGGAAATGTCTATTAAGTGAAATGTCTGTTGTGTGAACCCAGCCTACAGCCATAGATTAAACTGCCACCACACATACCATATAAATGTAATAGACTTGATTCAGCTTGTACATAGCAATATTCCTCATTGCCCTCATAAATATTGCGCTTTCTCCTTCCTACACCAGACTGTACTGTGTACTTAATGAGTGCTTTTACAGGAGTCCATTAGATTGTACTAAGTATTAGTGCTTGTTACTGCAGGCAGTGTGTAGTGAAATACACCGCCACCGCTTGTCAGCTAGTGTGTGTGCACAGGTATAGTCACTTTCGCTGGTTTTTGAACTGTCAATTTGAATGCACTTTAACAGACTTTAAGAATATATGTTAATTAGTATTTTGGAACCATCATTCGCCAGGTCATAAGCAGAAACATGATTTACTGTACATGGGCACCTGTAGATGTTGTCTGGCTTTAATTTTCCTCTGTCCTCCCTCACTTTCCACCTTGGTCCACTTCTTCCCTCGATTTACCTCTCTGTCTACCTTTCTTATTGTGTTTCTCTTCCTCCCTGTCTCTCTCTCTCCCTCCCTACTCCTCTACTTGTCTATCCTCTTCTTTCCCTGTTTCTCTATCCCCCCCTTTACCTGTCCTCTCCCCTTTTTTCTTCCCCTGCCTCTCTCTGTCTCACCCCACTCATCCCCTGTCCTCCCCATCTCTGTTTCCAGTGTCTCTCACCCGTGTCCCTCTCGCTCCCTTTGTTCTTTTCTTTTTCCCGCTGTTTCTTCCCCCACCTTTTTCTCTCTTTCTCCTCATCTTTTTATTTTCTCCCTCTTGTCACACTTCCCCAGTGTCCACTTTCTGCTGGGACTACTGGTAGTCAGCCCTTTTCTGACAGGTCTAGGCTGCCTTTTAGGGTGTATTTCCCCCCCTGTTTCCCCTTCCCCCATCTTGTGTGTACTTTCTCTGTTTCACCAATTTCTCTCTCTCTCTGATAGTGAAAGTGTTTTTTTCTTTAGGATTTCTCTTCATATTCTCTTTGGTTTCATTTATTTTGTGCTTCCTTTAGAGTCTCTTACTGTTGTTGAAGCAGTCCATTTTATTTTTTATTTGAGTGTCTGTCCCAAGGTCTGCAAGCACACACAGTGCACATCATTCCTGCCCATGTTTATTAATTGGCATTGTTCTAGTACAGTTTACAGAAAGAAAACATAAGATTGATTGCTGTGTATCAAACCTTCTTTTTCTTCACCAGTTTTGATTAATGTCAATTGTATCCATTCCTCGCACTAACTTTTCCTTGGGAACAAACTTAAATGTTGTTACTTCTACAAAGTTGTTCCTTCATAGCATTTACCTAGAATTAATATTGTTTTTCAAGCTGGAGACAATCCAGAAAGATTCAGTACAGCGTGTGAGTCAGTGCTAGAAAAGGCTTCCAGTATGTCAATAAAAGGTATAACAGTGATTTTTCTGGCCTGCTAATATCCTACAGGGTTTTCTACTAGAAGACTATTGAGTTATGGCCAAACACATGTGGTACAGATGGATGGAGAAAGCACTTTGTAAACGACTGATGCTACAGGGCATACATAGCTGATAACTTTTCTTGTATTTGTGGAAGGAAAACAGATATCTGTTGGGAAGAAGAAGATGCTATAGAAACGAGAGCTAATGCTACAGTTTTTTTTATTGGAATAGATTGTGTCCATTTAAATAGAGCAATTGAAAATCAAGTAAATATGGATGATAACCATTTTTTTTACAGCAGATTTATTGTAACTTTATAGTCAACTATTTATAGTTCTTAATTATGTGACAACTGTATTTCATAATGTTAAAAAAATCTAATAAAATTATATATTAAAAATAATTTACTTGCCATTAATACTCAACGATAAATGGGGTTTTCTTGTTCATATTAGTAGAATTTATTGCTTTTACGTGCCCTCCTGCATTTTTTGCATTGCCTTAATAAAATACAGAAATAGTGAAATCCAGGTGCACAAATTATGTAAAAAACTGAAAAGATGAAAAGCATTCCATAGATATGTGGCTGCTCCTAATAAGAGTACATCTGTAAACGCTTAAAGAATAATACAATAACAAAGTAAGGTCAACAAACACGAATATATCTTTCACCAAAGGAGCGCACTTAGGTGATTCACTTATAACGCCGTTAATCAAGTGGAATAAGAATACTTATTAATTATAATAAAAGGTATAAATTAGAAAACAGCATTTTGTAATAAACACTTAGAATGAGCATTCAGACAATAATAAAAATCATGTAATAAATAATAAACAATAGTATAGAACAAACTTGACTTAATCTTCATATGATCTATAGAGTCCCCCATATTGAGCGATATGTATGATTTACACAACTTGTGTTAATGCTCTTACACCTCTGCAGTAGATGATTTAAACAGATTACTCTAATACTGAATCAAAGAGTAGCCAGCAGACCGTCACCGCTCTGCGCAAATGTATAATTGATGTTCATGGTGGTTTTAGAAAAGTTAATAATAACCGCTGTGAACAATTAACAACCAAGAGAAGTGTACAGGTTGAGTCTCCCATATCCAAAATGCTTTGGACCAGGGGTATTTTGGATAACGGAATATTCCGTATTGTGAAGTATTTGCATACCATAATGAAATATCTTGGGAATAGAACCCAAATATACACACAGAATGCATTTATGTGTTATATACACCTTATACACACAGCCTGCATGTAATTTTATACAATATTTTCAATAATTTTGTGGCTCAAGCAAAGTTTGTGTACAAGGTTTTATTATCTTAGTCATGCCAAAATAATTCCATATTTCGGAATATTTGGATATGGGAGACTCAACCTGTAATATATTTGTATTTGTTTGCAATGCTTTTTCGCCCTGGGTTCCGTCTATGCTCCTCAGCTAAGCTCTGTCAATTGAATAGAGCCGATTCCGCAAATAATCTGGTGTCATATCCAAGTGCACAGAATGTAGTAAGAATCTCAAACAAATGTATTTAGTATATAAATAAATACATTAAAATAAACTAAAGGTTTCAATAACTACTCTACTGGTAAAGTATTTTATACAACAGCTCCACTGAAAAAGGAACTATCTTATTATATAAAAATGAATAATATATATAATATATATATTTTTGCAATGTAATAAATGTTTCAATTTAGTAATTTAATATTCCAAATGGAAAAAAAGCTGCAATTACCATTTGCAACAAAATCCGAGACTCACAGAGCAAGGAGTTAAAGCATCAATTTCTTGAAAAAAAATGAGGGTAGTTTTTTTTTATTTTTACATAAATCGCTGGGGCATTCTATAATTACAATCTTGGTAATTACCATTTTCCCTTGGTTTATTTCTTCTGGCTGCTAACAATTACAGAGTACTACAATGACAACCACAGTCACATGATGAAATTGGCAGACAGGCCCTCTGAGCTTTATCTGCCCTCCATACTGTAAAATTATTCCCCCTCTTGATCAGACAATACACATTTTTTTATAACATTTTAAATCCTATGTTTTATTGGAAATCGATTTTCAAATTTTTGAGTCTCTAACTTTGAAATGTCATGTGTTATATCATATTAAATACTGTTAATATTCAGCATAATAGGTTCGTGTGTTCGTTTGTTTTTTATAAAATAACTCATTACTAGCCTGAGAACATTTTTTTTGCATATTTGCAAATGCCAAAATTTGTGGATTTTTGACATTTTCATACGCTAATAAATCAAAAACTAGATGGGATGAAATGTTTGAATATTATAGTATTAAATGTGTGCAGAAAATAAAATTAAAAGAGAATAGTGAGGTAGTTTGCATTGAATAACTTGACATGGAATGATCCATGTCTTAATCATTCTTAATCCTGTTCCTTTCCTTCAGTACAGGGGTTTTATTGTAATTGCCCTCCAGCCCCCCTTATCAGCTATCTCCTGGCAGGGAAAACAATTGGAATTAATTAGCTTGGTGGAATGCTTATCTTACATTTTAAAGGTACTGAAGGCTTATAAAGCCCATGAAAAAATCTTACATAGCTAAATTTGGTTATTTTTGCTAAATGCCTTTGATATTTTTTGGAATCTGGTGCAAAGAAAAAAGGTCCCGTACACTACTCCATAGTTTTTACATTTTGCACCCATTTTTAATAGTTCTGTACTGTACTGCATGAGCGCTTTTATAGAACTACAAAGAAATAAATTTAGTAAAAGCTGCGGGAGGGCATATTCAAATAAATTCATTAAAATAAACTAAAGAATTTGAATTGTGTTTATTATACAAAAGTTCCACTGAAAAAGGAACTATCACAATATTGAAAAATGAATAATACATTTTTCTGCAGAGAAATTATAAATGTTTTCAATTTAGTCATTTAATATAAAAAATTGAAAAAAGTTCTAAATCACCGTTTGCAATAAACTCCTACACTCACAGCATGGAATTTGACTAAGCAGCTGCTCTAACTGTCATAGTGAATTAATCCATTGAAAATATTAGCGAGTTTGTGTTTTTTTTACTTTTTTACAAGAATCACTGTGACTACAGTATAAGCAGAATTTGGTAATTACCATTTTTTTCTTAGTTTGTTTCTTCAGTCTGCTGTTAATGATTTATAATAGCGTAATGTGACTACCATAGCAACCACAATCATATGATGTAATGAACAGGCAGGTTTGGGAGCACACCTCTGAGCTCTCTCTACATGATATGCTGAAAACTGTGAGTCTGTGTGTAACTTGCAATCATACTCTGAAACTTTTGAAAAGGAGACAATGTTTTGTAGGGCTGATAAGAAAATCGACTTGCAATACATGCGTAAAAGGTATTTAACTTGCTGCTGTTTAAAGAAATCAAATAGACTTGCTGCTTTAATTTTTTTAGACACTTTTTATTAACTTATCATTGGTAATGTTTGCTCTAATTCTGAGTTGGACACACAGTGGCAATGTTTGCATGATGCTGCAGCAACCAAATTATGCTAATGCCAGTTTCTGTAGGGCTAACGAGAGGATCCCTGCAGCCTCCAGCCGGAAGCCTCTCCGACCACTGTTTTTCTGTCTACAGCCACAATCTTTAGCATCGGCACTTGCACCAGCCCCAAGCTAGTTGCAAGAGCTCAGTCTGAAACGGGATGTAGTTGACATTATAGCAGTCATAAATCCCGGTGCCAGAATCCCGACTTTCAGGGGGATGCAGTCAGGAAGCCGACGGTCGAAATTTCGACTGCCGGCTTTCCGACTGTGCAATCTCGACAGAGGACTGATGATAGGCGTTGAAATCCCGACGCCTATCATTATCCCTTTGCCGAGAGCCCGGCGGGTGAGGACAGCCGTGGGAGGGGGGGATTAGGTTTCAGGGCTCCCGGGGGGACTTAGGGTTAGGCACCTCCCCCCCGGGGAGGGTTAGGGTTAGGCTAGGGGAAGGGGGGTTAGGTTTAGGCACTTCAGGGGAGGTTAGGGTTAAGCACCCATTAGGGTTAGGGGGCAGAGAGGGTTAGTAACAGTGAAAAAAAAAACGTCGGGATCTTCTGTTTCCGGTCTTCCAGCGTCGGGATTTGAACAAACATGCGTCTGTCAGTGTTTCATACCGATCCCCTTCCAGCATCCTGACGGAAAGTATTAGGGTTAGGGGGGAGGGTTAGGTTTAGGGTTAGGCACTAGGGGGAGGGTTAGGGTTAAGCTGCAGGGGCAAGGGTGGGGTTAGGCTGTGGGAGGGAGGATTAATCTGTGGGAAAGGTGGATTAGGGGTTAAACTACTTACCTTTGGGCATCAGGATTCTGACTGTCGGGTTGCCGCTGAAGGTATTCTGACCCCCTAGCATCCTGACTGCCGATATCCCATACCCAACCCTCTGTAGCAAGGTTCCCTTCACCCTACACTCAACTCAGAATAGCACAGAGCTCTAGTTATACACAAATTATATTCCCATGACACTCCCACAAAACAGAACAGTTCCGTACGCGCATTGGCGCTGCTCATTTCCTGCCCGAAATGCCCATTTCACGCAAAGTGAGATTCAGCAAAGATTCGTCCAACTCAGAATCAGAAGGACATATGCAAAAATGCATTAATTTGCTTCTGCAATGTGCTGTATGCTAAACTTCACTATTTACGTCTGCGAAAAGACATTAGTCCAGCTCAGAATCAGCCCCATTATTAGATGATCTTGCTGCTACGCGATCTAGATGACACAAACTTAACACATTCACATGATATTTTTACCGCTATCAATTTACTTAGTGAAGAGACTCTTTAACGCTTTCACTGCCACCGCTGTAGTATCTACAATTGGCACAGTCCCACTCTCAGGCATTCCATGGCATTTTTTTGTGGAATCGGTATGTAACAATGCCGGACCTAAGCCCGGCGGATGAAATCCCGACGTTGTTAGGCCGGCAGATGAAGATCCCGACAGGGGAGGTAAGTAGGCTTTATGCCATTATGAGGGGTATTCAATATGAAAGGTTAACTTCCCTGGCGAAGTTAACGTTTCATATCGGAGTTTTTTTCTGCGTAAAGGTATGGTGCGCGCTCCTGCTTATCCCCATATTCAAAATAAAATTAACGAAAACGGGAAACTCCGAAGTTGGATTTGCGTAAAGTTACGAATTTTTCCTTAAAATAATTGTAAGACCTCCCTAAAGTTGTAAAAACATGGGGGAACACTATGGATACCCCCGTTTTAGCCTTTAATTGAAAGTCGGGGATTTAAATAGCCGCAGCAGGTGCTTTTTTCCCGACATTGAAGAAGTGATGTAGAAGAGCACAGGTTATTTTTTTCGTTTTTTTAAGTGGTCCCATCAAATTTGGGGTACATGAAAATGGGTACTAGCATATTTTTAAGTCCCTAAAGTCAGTTTTTAAAAATTCTGCATTTGTGCACCTGCCGCTATAATTCTATTCTAGAAAACATCTGCCTCATACTTGCAGAATAGCCCTGAACCTATTTCCCTATTGTTTAACAATTTTTTCCCATTTTTTTTTTTTGCACCCCAATTTTTAAATACATTTTTTGGGGTGTCCCTATTTTTTTTTAAAACTTTTTTTGACACAGTTCTTTTTTAAATGTCAATCTCAGGGGTGCAGGCTATTTTTTTAAGCCTGCACCCCTAAACCCCAATTCTGCACTTTTTTTCGACACCTATTCAATGGTGAAAAGTTATCACCGTTTTTTATCAAAGACTTTTCAAAACTGCGATAAGTCTTTGAAATTGAATACGGTGTAAAACTAAAACAAGTGATATTAACGCAAAACCGTTAAAAAGTGCGATATTAACGCAAAAAACTATGTTATCGCACCCATATTGAATACCCCTGTATGTCTTGCCACCATTGTGGCATAATCCCACTAATTGCTGGTCTAAGTAGAGGAGGTGAAGCCACATTTATGTGATTTAGATCATATTGGCCCCTCCCCCTCCCGAGTGATCCCCAATACCCAGTATTACTCTCTCCAGCCGTCCCGTTTCACTAGGAAGTGGTCCTGGATGCACGTTACTTGAGGTGAACCTTGCGGTTACATCATTGGATACAATGTAGTGTTTCCCACCATAGACTTAAATGGAGATTAATCATTGAAGTCTATGGAGGAAACGTCCAATCAGCGGGCAGCTCAGACGGAGGCGCCCGCTGATTGGCTGGCGGCTCCTGCAATGACTGGGCACACGTGGGTCCAAGTCATTCGCACGGAGGGAGAGTATGTTTGGTATAGGGACTTTGCTTTTTTTTTTAACCCCCTGGATGCCTACATGGACCAAAGAGGACATGATCAACGCATAGGAGAGCTAAGTATGTTTTTTTTTTCAGGTACACGTGGATGCTACTTGCAGAAGGGGGTGTGATTGGCTGCAGGGATACTAGGTGAGTATGTGTGATAGTGAGTGTGCATGTGTGTGTGCCTGTATGTTTAAATAAATTTATAGTGTCACGGTGTGTGTGTCTTGTCTTTTTTTAATATTTCTTTTGAAGTAGAACTGCAGGTACCAGCGGTCCGTAATGCCCCGCATGCAGGTACTTGTGGTTCTCCAAGTACCATCATGCGGGGAGGCTTGCTAGGACCTGTAGTTCTTTTGCAAAAGACAATATTTACACTATCTATCTTTTACACCACATTTACACTATCAACCCGGCACCCATCGGCCAGGGGTGCCGGGGATAGCCCCGGGCTAAGCCTAGGCCTTGGGTGCCCTTTATTGGGGGGGGGTCCCAACCTCCATAGCGATCCCTGGCATGGGCTGACTAGCGATCAGGGGTAATGCTTTGGCTGGGGATTACCCCTCCGCTAGAAAAAGTTCGGTGCTGGTTCTGGAATTTACAGGGGACCCCTACTCGTTTTGTCCCCTGTATTTCCACAACCAGGACCGGATTAGAAAAGCTCTGTGCTGGTACTTAAAATACAGGGCCATCCTATGCATTTTGGCCCCTGTATATTTAGAACCGGAACAGGCTTTAAATAGCCTGGTGCTGGTTCTTAAAATACAGGGCCCCCATACACATTTTGTCCTCTGTATTATAAAAACTAGCGCCGGCTGTACAGAGCCTGAGGCTGGTTATGCTTCTGGCGAGAGGGTGCACATCTTTTTTTTTTTTTTAAGTATATTCATAAGTATGCACAGAAACATGCATGTATCTCATGGATATGTGCATATTTCTGTGTTACTCTGACCTGCTCAGGATAAACTCGCTATCCCTAAGCAGGTGTATTTTGTTTTTGCAATTTCTCAGGCAGTAATATGTGCAGTGTTACATTGCCCGAGTTCTGTCTAGAGAATGGGAAAACATCTGGATGCGAGATGCTTTTTTGCAAGTAATAGTAAAACCAGAAAAGTTTTACTATAGTCGCACCCAATTACATTTACAGTCCTGCCAAGAGCCGTGGCGGGCCCGGGTAAAAGGGGACGTGACCTAACCCCCTGAGCCCCCTCAGCCCGGCGCATAACCAGTGGGGCGCGCGATCAGTTTGATTGCTTCCCCCACAGGCATAGGAGACTGCTGTTGATATGTGGATATGATCTTATAGGGAGCACCTAATGGAACTGCGTATGTTAAAATCTAGGATCAATGTCAACAGATGTTATATCGTATACTAATATGTATATATGAGTAGATGGATATAATGTATACAAATGAAAGTAGCGTTTATTTAAACATGATGTAGCAATTCAATCCAAATAAAATATAACATATAGCAATGAGTATAAACAATGTGCATCAAGGTAAATGGCAGCACAAATTAATACCATAAAATAAATATTAATCCATAGAGTCACACAGTGTCTATAGTTTAAGACCAGCGTATTTCACTGCTTAACAGATGGTTAAGAGACCTATAGTTCCTGAGCAGTCTTCTCAAGGTTATCTTAGTAAAAAACTGGAAAATAACATCCGGCACTATTTGCCAAGTATTAGGTCCACTTTTTTCTTCCCTTGGTCAATATTCCAAATGCCGTCTGTATTGATTATATATGACTTGGAACAAGTCCGGTCAAAAATGCTGTATTTTAATCGCCGGACAGTCAGATGGGTTCCTTATTCTGATGTCCTAATCAAGGTATTGTATATGCATAGGAATGCAAGGTGCCCGCACACGGAGGGAGGTGGAAGACACGGACCCCTCAGATCAACGAGTTCATGCAAGGCAGGGAACACGCCAAGCTGGAACTCACCACCTGCAAGCGAAGCTGACAAGCCAAAGGTAGGGGGTGCGCGCACCCTAACCACACCAATCTCACCTTGCATTCCTATGCATATACAATACCTTGATTAGGACATCAGAATAAGGAACCCAGCGTTACTATCTGACTGTCTGGCGATTAAAATACAGCATTTTTGACCGGACTTGTTCCAGGTCATATATAATCAATACAGACGGCATTTGGAATATTGACCAAGGGAAGAAAAAAGTGGACCTAATCAGGGGCGCCGAGAGGGGGGGAGTGGGTACAATTTACCCGGGCCCGGGCTTCCAGAGGGGCCCGGCGGGGGCCCGGGTCCAGCGCCGCCCCCCCTCCCTCCTCACTATCTCCCAGCACACAGCGTGTGCTGAGATGCAGTGGGAGATTGCTGTGGCTGCTGCTTAGCAGCCGCGAGCAATCTCCTATGCCTGAGGGGGGGAGCGATCACACTGATCGCGCCCCCCCTGGCTTTGCGCCGGGCTGAGGGGCTCGCAGCGCCCCCCTCCCCGGCGCGCAGCACCGCTAAGCGGCGCTGCACATGTATACTTTTTAGTATTTTTTTATTCAAGGGGGCATGGCCACGCCTCCCACGATTAGGCCACGCCCCCTCTTTACCGGGGCCCCGCAGGGCTCTCAACGGCCCTGGACCTAATACTTGGCAAATAGTGCCAGATGTTATTTTCCAGTTTTTTACTAAGTTAACCTTGAGAAGACTGCTCAGGAACTACAGGTCTCTTAACCATCTGTTACGCTGGTCTTAAACTATAGACACTGTGTGACTCTATGGATTAATATTTATTTTATGGTATTAATTTGTGCTGCCATTTACCTTGATGTACATTGTTTATACTCATTGCTATATGTTATATTTTATTTGGATTGAATTGCTACATCATGTTTTAATAAACGCTACTTTCATTTGTATACATTATATCCATCTACTCATATATATATATAGACACGCATATTAGTATACGATATAACATCTGTTGACAACATTGATCCTAGATTTTAACATATGCAGTTCCATTAGGTGCGCCCTATAAGATCATATTCACATATCAATTACTTATTCTGGTGACCTTGGAAGGGGTCACTCTGATCTGTGGCAGCCCTAAGGATTTATAATACAATTTTTAAATCACTCCCTGTCAAAATAGCGCGGATTTCACCCTACTACTATACTATAGGAGACTGCTATGGCTGCTTCTTAGGAGCCGCGAGCAGTCTCCCAGTGCAGCCCAGCACACAGCAGCGATCCCACTGTACAATCTCCAAAGTGCTTTCCACCATGCACATAGGGATCCAGGTGTCCTATTTCTGATAAATTGTGCAGCAATTTCACTCTACCGCCAAGCTCATATCCATCAAGGAGCTTTGTGACAAATTTGCATTTTGTATATATGTCTTTGTATATTATAAATAAAATTAGAGATAATAGAAACATTGTGTATTGGAATCATTGCTTTAAAGACCAGACAGTTATTATCCTGTGCATGAACTGATTTATAGGACCAGAAGTAGTGCTTTTCTTTGGTGTACGCAGTGGTACCCAGTACTGGCATCTTTTTTTTTTTTTTGGTGTAATCTTTAATTCTTAGAAGTAGTTCCAAATACAGGAAGAAATCAGTGAAATCATTTCAGAAAGGAATAAAATAAGTATCTTCATACTTCTCCAGAGAGTTCCAGAATTCTTCCAGAAGGGATGTAGTCGGAATTCCGGCGTGCGGGATGCCGGCAGTCTGAATACTGGCGCCGAAATTCTGGCAGATTGAGATCCCGGCACCAGTATCCGGACCGCCGCCATCCCAAAGGTAAGTATCAGGGTGTTAGGGGGAGGTTAGGGCTAGGTAGCGGGGTTAGGGTTAGGCATTAGAGGGAGAGTTAGGGTTAGGCAATGGGTAGGGAGATTTAGGATTAGGGTGCGGGGAGGGGGAGGTTAGGTTTAGGCACCGGAGAGGGGGTGTTAGGTTTAGGGGAGGGTAGGTTAGGTTTAGGCACTAGTCGGGGAGGTTAGAGTTAGGCACCGGGGAGGGTGGGTTATGGTAGGGGCTAGAAAAGTACTTACCGACACTTCCTATGGGAATCTGGATGTTGGGATGCCACTGGTCAGAATACAGAGCCGGGATTTCATAATCAACCCTTCCAGACAGTCCATAAATCACCAGCACTGTCCGGAGTCCGGAGGCTGCCTAATCTTAGGTGATGCACGGGATCCTACTGTAGGGATGCAACACAGGTTATGTCACTATCCGTGCATTACTGGCCGACCATCTCTACTGCTCCAGCCTGGCCTGCAGCTGCCTCCTAAACTGTAATCCAGCCACAGGGTGTGACTGACCGGAGTCAGTGTCAGTGTGTGCCGTGGTCAGGACAAAGCAATTCCCTCACTTTAGAAAAAGTCATCTCACGTCAAGTAGCCTGCTTTCCAACCTGGTAAGGAGTTAAGGTAAGCCAAGGCCGGGGCATGAGGGTGTTCTGGGCTGGCCTGGCATTAGGTACATGCGGATGGTCTAACTTGACAGGAGGCTTATATATAATAAAAACAGGTGCTCTATGTGATGTACAGGGGGCCTATATAATACTGTACTTACACTGGCTCTTTGTGATGTGCAGGGTGCTTATATAATACCTACATGTGCTCTGTTATCCTTTAGATAATCACTACAGCACCAGACAATGGACTAAATCAGGGTACACATCAGACGTTGTGTACCCAGCTCCACAGGACCCGGCTTGCATACACACTTGCCGATGCCGGGTCCGACGGCAGCATAGCATTGTTAGCGTCAATGTAGCTATTGACCCACTGGAGCGCGCATATCATGGGTACACATTAGACCAGGGCTCGACAAAACCCGGGGGCTAGGTCGCCGTGGCGACCAGATTTGGTTGCCTGGCGACCAGATTTTCAGCAACCCCCGGGCCCTGTAGTGCAGACCGCCAGCGGCGGCTGTATGTTTGTTATAGCAGCCGATGAGAGTCGGACAGACTCTCATTGGCTGCTCCGTCGTCCACGGAGTGAACCGGCTGGAGCTCACTCATGAGCTCCGCCTTCCGGCTCACCCCGCAGCAGGTGATGGGAGAGACGTCATGACGTCTATCCCATTGTGCAGAGCGGGCCTGGAGGAACGGACAGCGGCAGTCGTTGGCAGGAGCGTGGATCAGGTAAGTTGCGTCGTTTTTTTTTTTTTTAAGGGGCACTGCATAGGGGGGGTGGCCAATACTGGGGACACTGTGGGGGCACTGTATATTTGGGTGGCCGCTACTGTGGGGGCAATGCATTAGGTGGGGGTGACCACTATTGATGACACTGTATGGGGGGCCACTACTGGGGCACTGTACAGGGTGGGGTCACTACTAGGGGCAATGCATAGTGGGGACTACTATTGGGGTCACTGCATAGGAGGGACTACTACTGGGGGCACTGTATAGGGGGGACTACTACTGGAGGGACAGCTACTGGGGGCAATGCATAGGGGTGACCACTTCTGGGGGCACTGATTAAAGGGACACTACACAGGGAGACCACTGCTGGGGGCACTGTATATGGGGACCACTACTGGGGCACTGTATAAGAGGGGGGTGTTACTAGGGCACTGCATAGGGGGACACTACTAAGGGCACTGCAGAGTGGGGACTACTACTGGGGCACTGCAGAGGGGGGACTACTACTGGGGGCACTGCAGAGGGGGGACTACTACTGGGGGCAATGTAGAGGGGGGACTACTACTGGGGCACTGCAGAGGGGGACTACTACTGGGGCACTGCAGAGGGGGGACTACTACTGGGGGCACAGCAGAGTGCGGACTACTACTGGGGCACTGCAGAGGGGGGACTACTACTGGGGGCACTGCAGAGGGGGGACTACTACTGGGGGCACTGCAGAGAGCGGACTACTACTGTGGGCACTGCGGAGGGGGGACTACTACTGGGGCACTGCAGAGGGGGGACTACTACTGGGGGCACTGCAGAGGGGGACCACTACTGGGGGCACTGCATAGGGGGGACTACTACTGGGGGCACTGCAGAGGGGGGACTACTACTGGGGGCACTGCAGAGGGGTGCCCAAAGCATCTGGGTCCACCACTCTCTAGTTCGGCCACTGCCGGCGGTGGCTTTGCTTGCCCGGGGTTTTTTGGCTGCGGAGGGGTGGTCTTTCTGGGGATTGGTTGCCTGGAGAGGGGCGTTAGTTGCTCAGTAATGTGGCTGTGGGAGGGTGGTTTTTCTGGGGTACCCCGTTAGTGGTGTGGCCATGGGGGTTGGTTGCCCGGGGCATAGGTGCTCAGTAATGCTGCCCCGGGGAAAGAGGGGGTCTGGCTCCTACACTTTCATCCTGGCTCCTAGGTTTTAGAAAAATTTGTCAAGCCCTGCGCTAGACGATGTGCCCGATATGGCGCTCCGATCCGTGGGATCATACGACATATTGTCTAGTGTGTACCGAGATTAAGTTAATTTAAAAAAAGCTGTGATAGCGTCATATTATAAACACACTGACAGTGTGTTTATAATATGACTGAAAACTGCTCTCTAGCAACAGACTTTTTTCCAGGTTCTTTGATCTGAGCAAGCATTAAATAGAATTTAAAGTAGGGAAGTGCAGGCTCGGATTAGTTCGGATTTTCCCGCCAACTTCTGATTTTTCTCACCAAAAATTGGGTCTCAGAAAGAGGCAAAAGTCCATGAAAGATGATGTTTGTCCATGAAAGATATTAACTTTTAATTATCCCACCAACTGCAGTGAATTTATTATTAATCAATGTTCCGGAGTCCATTTAATTACAATATATATATATATATATATATATATATATATATATATATGCTATTTTATGATTTCTTATGTGAACATATTGTGTTATAAATGTTAATTGTTTATATGTATAATTTGAGTGCATGGTCTACAACCTAATATTAGTGGTGGCACAGGGCCGCAAGGAGGGCGGTGCGGCCTGTGTGATCGCACAGGGTGGGATGCCTGGGGACGGAACTGGACAAACGCACCTGCCGCCCTGCTCCGTCTTCCCGGGTTCCCGCACGAATGTATCTGGGAAGAGATGTCATAACGTCTCCCACAGTGCCTTTGGATCTGCACTGCTACTCGGTGTACCCTAGTTTCCCGGTGAAGTGGCTCCCACCGACTCACCACCTGGGATGCAAGGTTATGACAGTATGGGCCTCGCTCAGGAGGCCGCACAGGGCGTACCAGCACGCTGTTATGGGTCTGGAGGAGGGAATGGGGCCCTCAAACAGTGATGCCAAAAGGGATTTACCATGTATCCCCGTGGGCAAATCTTTGTTAGATTCCTCATCTCATGTACTTTTCTATTAGCATTTCCACTTTTGTGTGTCTACAATGTGTAAATGATAATAATTATTATATGCATTTGCTCATTTCTTGGAAAACAAACAGACAATATAATTGTGTTTTATATTATAAAACACATGGAATAAAGACATTGGCTTTCATAGATAGAAATATAGCTGACGATCTATCTTATGGAAATGGAACACAGACACAGAATTGTTTAAAATCAATTGTATTGTTGTACCTTTACAGCGTGGAGTAGTGTCACGGCCACGATATCGTTATTACTGTAGGTGTGCTCTCCTCACATGTCCTGTAATGCAAGAAATACTCTTCTCCTTAGGGCAGAAGTCATTAGGGAAATGTTTCCAATTTCGGTTCTAATGCTCATTGGCTGTTAAACTGCTTAGAGAAGTCTTAGAAGACTATTACGATTCTGTTATGTTATTACTGAATTTATGAACATTTCTATAACGGCATACTGTACCTGCATCATAAAGCTTGCAGGGTGTTAGAGGAGTTGGTCCATCAGCTGATAGTATGCTCTGCATGACATAAGTCTGCATTCGTAATCCAACCCCCATGACCCCAACAGTTCTGTTTGATTTTTTTATTTTATTCATTTTGTATTTGCCTTTAACTCCAGTCAGTCTTGGATACCTGGTTGTAATCTTTTTGAACAAATTCCATCACTGTGACCACAAACTGTGAAACAATATGTTACGTGGAAAGCCTAGCATGAGGTATCAGAAACTATCAATTCATCCGTGGCAGAGGCGAAGGCCAGGTACAACGACACATATTCCTGCTATACTTTCATAAAACTTGTCTTTAGTGTTTGCCTACCACCTTCCCATCTGTTACACCTGCCTGCACTCGCCCTCCTGTACAACTTTCTACAAGTGCCAAAGGGGATGTAGTTAGCAGACCGGCAGACAGCATGCCGTCGGTCTGAGTCCCAATGCTGGAAGTATGATACAAGACTTAAGATAGGCCTCGAAATACCGACGCCTATCTTAATCCTGACGCCGGAACACGGACAGACACCAGCCCGAACCAGGTAGTCCGGGGCGTCTTAGCTGTTAGCCGCGTGGCGAGGGAGGTTAGGTTTAGGTACCATAGCGGGGTTAGCGTTTGTTAGAGTCTGTGTTTGTTGTGGATCTGGAGTGGTGACAGGATTAAACACCTGAACAGGTTTGGAGTTCTACCTAATTACCAGAGGAATTCATCATTCCTCCTCCCCATAACTATCTATTCCGAAAAGCTGTCATTTTTGCGATGACAGCTATTTGGGAAAGTAACAGCATGCGCTGTTACATCTGTAAAACCAGCGCCTGCGCAGCACTACCTACAGATGCGGTAAGTCTGTGTCCCCCCTCCACTCACCTGCCCCCACTCCCCCCTCCGCTCACCCCCCCCTCCCAGTCCAGCACTTACCTGCCCGCACACAAGCCTCCGGCTCCGTCTGCTATGCTGTCACATGTTCTCCCAGCAGAACACACTACTGTTTAGAAAAAAAAAACATATTTTTTTTTTGTAAACTTTATTGTGTTCTGCTGGGAGAACACAATGTCAACATAGCAGACGGAGCCAGAGGAGAGACCAGAGCGCCGGAGGGAGACGTCGGGGGACCTGCCCAGCTGGAAGCAGGTAAGTGTTACTTACTATATGCCACCTCACAGTGGCGTATGGTAACACCATCAAATTCCAAAAATACATAATTTTCGGAATTTGATGAATACCATAATTTCCATATCCCCATACTAATGTATGGGGAGAGTGGAAATTAACGCAGGGGGACTTAGCAAGGAGATATCAGTGATATCTCCTGTGCTAAGTGTGTTCATGAATACTAAAATAATGTTAATCAAGGAAAATGTCCTTAAAAACTTTATTTTAGTGTTGATGAATAGGCCCCTAAAACTGAAAAGTAAGTTGTTTAATGTGAATGTTGGTAGACATGAACAATAAGATAACTAAAGTCCAGTAATAACAAACTAATAACTGTAGCAGGAGGAAACTGTAGTGAGTGGGAATAAACAAATGTCCAGCACGGTGACAGAGATGAATAAGGTGAATCCAGATAGACTGTAAAGGTGAAATGGATATCCGGGTATGCAGAGTAATGGCTGAGAGGGATATCCAGAAAAGCTGTGTTGATGGCTGAAGGGAGAATCCGGAAACGCTGTGATGATGGCTGAAGGGAAAATCCTGTAATGCTGTGATGATGGCTGAGAGGACAAACAGGTAATGCTGTGATATTGGCTTTACAGGAATGGGTTAACTGCGGAGACAGGTTCAAGCAGGAGTTGGTCTGATGGAAGGTGCAGGGCAATCTCCAGCAGAGTGTAAGGCAAGGCAGAGCAGTGCAGGTTGCAGGGAGCTGAAGGCAGACAAGGAGCTTGGGCAAGCACCGGAGCACAGGTCTCAGGTTCAGGAGTGCTGGAACTCTCTCTCACAGCTGTCGCTGTGAAACACGTTGCACTGGCAACTACAGGGTGTTCCAAACACCCTTAAGTACCCAGCAATAGAACGTGATAAGCCAGAGAGAGCAGGTGAGCCACAGACGATTGGTCTGCTATGTCACATGGCCAAAAACAACATGGTGGAGCCCAGACAGCAGTGACACGGAGACGCCACTAGTCTTTCCCCTGTCAGGATGGCCCAACGCTGGCAGACCGCTGTGTACACGCAATGCCAATCTCCACACGCCAGCTCCCCTGCCAGAAGTTAGGTTTTGGGGGGGAGGTTAGGGTTAGGCATCCATGGGGGGGTTTTGGCACCACTGGGGGGGTTAAGGGGGAGGGTAAGTATACTTACTCGACCCCTGTCGGGATACCAACCGTTGGGATGCCGCAGTTGGTATTTTGACAGGATGCATCCCAACAGCTGGCATTACATACCGATTCCTTGCCAAAGTACAGCTTTTTGTCTAATGTTGAGCTGTAATTACAGATGTGGACTTTAAGGGTATATTTACTAAAGAACTGGTTTTTAGAAGTGGAGATGTTGCCCATAGCAACCAGGGGCGGATTGGGCCTCCGGGCTGGTTCCCGCTGGGTCGGTCCCAATGTCCCATCAGTGACTGCCTGTGACCCCCTCCGCTGGGCCGGCTGCTGCGATCTGAGCTCTCTGATCGGGCAGTGTAGTGTAGATTAAAAATATGGGTATATGAGCGCTGGTATGGATTAGAATTGATGGACCGCACAAATAAAAATATATGAATGTGATGAATAATCAGTAATCAATAATAAAACAAAACAAACAAACAAACAAAAAAATAATAATTTTTTTTTTTTTTTTTTTTAAATAAATAAAAAATAATAATTAATAAAAAAACAAAAATGAAAATAGAAAGAAAAAACAGCAAAGGAGAGAAAAGGCATAAACAGTATTATGGAATTAATGTTTATAGTCTTTATAGACTAGTTGGGGGTGTGCCAGTTCTGCATGTACCCCACGAGGGGTCCGCTGTGCTATTGCCACCTAACTCACCCTAACTAGCTCGACATTGACTGCTGACTTCAGCTGCAGATTCCCATCTGAGCCGCGATCACATGTCCCGCCGGGCTGGCGCCGCTTGATGACAGAGGGCGTCGGGGGATGTTCAGTGGGCTTGTAGCGGCAGCGGCAGTTGTTCTTTTCCTGGGCACTCCTTCCAATCTCCAACGCGTTTTGGACCTTCCACGGGTCCTTTGTCAAGGATGAAGGGGGTGGGCCTTAGTATGGCTTTATTTATAGTGTGACTAATTAGTAAAAAGAGTTAAAACCCGGATATCCGGTCCCGGAATTTGCAGAATGGTTGGAGGCAAGCACATGTTCTTTTTTCTGTGCCTGACTCCATTTTGGTTTATGCCAGAATGGTGTAGATTGAGAAAAGTTAAAGAAAGATAAGCAATTATATGAAACTAACAAAATAAGAATAAATATAAAGATAAATAAAGATAATAACATAAAAAATAATAAATAATAAATAAAAATAAAATTAAAATAAAGTGAAATAAAAATAAAAATAATAATAATAATTGCTAGTGAATAATGAATCTAAAAATTATTATTTTGATTTTAAAATACTTATAAAAATGCTTTTGATTCTATATCAATGTTCAAGTCCATATGGTTCCAATGTGTGGAGGTTATAGATCCATTCTGTTTCTTTTTTCTTTAATGTTTTGATCAGATCCTCACCTCGCCAGTTTTGTGTTACTCTTTCGATACCCATAAACTTCAATCCTCTTGGGTCCTTATTGTGGTTATTTAAAAAATGGGCTGATGCACTGTGAGTAGTGAGGCCTTTCTTGATGTTGTATATATGTTCTGATATTCGTACTTTTCTATTTCTTTTTGTTTGGCCAATATATTGAATGCCACAGTGTAGTGTAGTGTAGCTGACAGCTTCTGCGCAAAGTGCGCATGCGCAGAGGATTACAGGGGGAAAAAAATGGCCAACGGGGAGCTGCTTTGCGGAGCGTGTCAGTGGTCCGCCTCCGGTCCGACTAATAAAGGGTTGGGCATAAGTGGCCCCCCAGCCCTAATAGCTCCATCAGTCTATCTTAAAATCAGCAGCCAGCCCAGGAGAATCAGGAGCCGGCCAGCCACTTTTCACAGCACTGCAGTGTATATGACACAGACCTACAGTAGTAAGTAAAATGGATATGGTAAACCATCCATGTCTTGTAGATAGTATTTTTTGTATACCGTGCTGTGTTTATAAATATCTACCTGTCTTGCAGTGGGGATAAAAGATATATATATAGATATATATATAGATATATATACAGTCAGGTCCATAAATATTGGGACATTGACAGAATTTTCAGATTTTGGCCTCTATTCACCACCACAATGGCTTTGAAATGAAACAAACAAGATGTGATTTAACTGCAGACTTTCAGATTTAATTTGAGGGTAATTACATCCAAATCAGGTGAACGGTGTAGGAATTACAACGGTTTCTATATGTGCCTCCCACTTGTGACATGTATTTTCCGTACAGTATTCTGCAAATGTCACCATAATGTCTCGCCCGGCGCTGGCTACTTACAGATCATTGCAAGGCAGAATGTTTAATATATGTATTTTTTTTATGTGTGTGTGGGGGGGTAGGGGGGGTGTAATTGCTACTTTATATTTATTGCACCTCTAAATGTTTTTATAATAAATTAGATCAGCAGATAGAAGGGGAGTGACAATATGTAAATAAGCATGCAGTTATGTTATGTTATATAGTAAGCACCAGTATGGCATAGTATACAGCATTATAGGCCTGATTGTGAGTTAGACACATCGGCGATGTTGGACGCAGTGGAGCGGTGGCACCATGCATACATCCCAGTGGTACTTGTACAGAGGGCAGTACAGAGTCAGACACATGCACACAGAAGTGCATCAGAAATGTAGGGGGCTGGCTTCAGACTCGGATGAAGCAATGGGTTAGGGTATGTTATTGGAGTGACACAGACGTGTTGCTGAAAGTGGTTGTGTACAGAGACGCTGAAGCGCTGCCATTGGAGGCCGTACTCGGATGAAACGCAAGTTGCATAGGGCTGGTGCAAGTTTTGATGATGCAACCGATGGTGGCTTCTAAAGGCACAACAAGTGGTATAGCAGCGTCTGTAGACGCTAAAAGTAGGCTTCTCAGGTCTTGCACATTCGGACGCACGGTTGTACACCATGCAAGAGGTTAGTAGAAGTAGTAAATGAGTTCAACTCATAATCAGGCCCTAAACGGGAGAGAATCCCACCCCCTCAGCAGACTCCGCCCTCTCAACATACCCCGTACCATTAGGGCTGCTTCCAAAAATTTCCTGGGCCGGTTTTCCATCCCAATCCGCCCCTGATTGCAACCCATCAGATTCTAGCTATTATCTCCTAGAAGGTGCTAGATAAATGTTAAGTAGAATCTGATTGGTTGCTATGAGCCTGAGGCCCTGATTCAGAGCCGGACGCTCTGACAGAGCGCTCGCTCTGAATCAGGGCGTCTTTTTTTTTTTATGGAGCGGCCTCCTGGCCGCTTGCATTGCTGTGGGTTGCCACCCACAGCTAATGCGAGCGGCCAGGATGATGGTCGCGATGGTCAAGACCATCGCGACCATCGGGCTTGCGACGAGACCCTTGTGGTAGGGTCTCGTGGCCGCAAGCCCCAGAGAGCTTTCGGCTCAAACAGAGCCGAAAGCTCTCCCACTGACATCACTTGTGATGTCATTGGGGCCGCCCCCAGACGGTAGACGTTCTCATGGGAATGCCTCCGTCTGGGCAGCCACCCCCCCCCCGGCCCGCCCACTAAAATGGGCGTGCTGTCACTCAACATCGACAGCGTGCCCCTTTTGTGCGAGACCCGGAGCGACGGATCGCCCGCCGCTATCCGGGTCTCGCGCATGTGCACGACGGAGCCGTCTCCGTCGTGCGCATGCGCTCTGGGCCACCATCGACCCGGGTCTGAATCAGGCCCTGAGCTCAGTGGCCATGAAGTGCTTCCGGAATGGTCGGGTAAAGGCAATTCACGGCCACTATCATTTCTAAATTTCCCTCACACATCGTTTGACTACTGTGATATACGGCAATATGCGTAGCTGCATATCGTGCTGAATTGAATTCCCCACTAAGTGAGACCCATTTCAAACTTTTAATTGCTGACCTCTGCTAATATGGATTATTTTTGTCAAGTGTTTAGCCATTTAATCGATAATCTCCATTTCATGAATGGGACATTGTATCGCCAGGCCCCCTAGCAAATGTAAGGAGAGTGTGTATGAATGCATGGCCATTGTTCCAAGAACCCGTCTGTGCTCTTCTGAGCATGTGGGGACCCACACATGCTCAGAACAGCCCAATCCAACGTGCTTTACTGTGCATGAACTCAGAATACCTGGCAACCCCACAAAGTAGTTTGTCAATGCCCATTCAAAAATTGCAGGGCCCCAGTAGGGGGTTCAGCATTGGCATTCAAAAATTAGTATCCGGTCATTAGGTCTACATTGTCTAGATAGACAATGTTTGGGTAGACAATGGAAGATAGACAGGCAGTAGGTCAACAGGGTCTGAAGGTCGACACACTAAAGGTCGACTAGTAACAAGGTCGACAGGAACTGAAGGACGACAGGCGGTAGGTCAACAGGGACTGAAGGTCGACAAGGACTGAAAGTACACTAAAGGTCGACTAGTAACAAGGTTGACATTTATGAAGGTCGACAGGGACTGAAGGTCGACATGGACTGAAAGTGGACACACTAAAGGTCGACTAGTAACAAGGTCGACAGGTACTGAAGGTAGACAAGCAGTAGGTCAACAGAGACTGAAAGTCAACACTAAAGGTCGACTAGTAACAAGGTCGACAGGTACGAAGGTCGACAGGCAGTAGGTCGACAGGGACAGAAGGTCGACAGGGTCTGAAGGTCGACACACTAAAGGTCCACATGTACTGAAGGTTGACGTGGTCATTAGGTCAACACTCATATGGTCGACACATGGTTTGTTTTGTTTTTTAGCCCTAATCTTTACCATAACCCTCCTCTCGGTACCTAACCCTCCCTCCTGGTGCTTAACCCTAACCGTCGGGGTAAGTGCGTAACCCTAACCATGTCGACCTTGTCACTAGTCGACATTTAGTGTGTCGACCTTCAGACCCTGTCGACGTACTGCATGTCGGCCTTCAGTACCTGTCGACCTATTGCCTGTCGATTGTCAGTCCCTGTCAACCTTCAGTACCTGTCGACCTTGTTACTAGTCGACCTTTAGTGAGTCGACCTTCAGACCCTGTCGACCTTCAGTCCCTGTCTATCTATTGCCTGTCTATCTTCCATTGTCTACCCAAACATTGTCTATCTAGACAATGTAGACCTAATGATCCACACCCTGAAAAATTGCAGGGCCCCAAGGAAGGGGTTTTGGAATTGGCCATTTAAACATTCCTTGGCCCACCTCATCTTCGGTCCTTGTAACAGCAACACCCCCTAAACTCCTGCCCGTGTTCCAGTTGATTCTATTGATCTCCTTTTTCTGTATCACAAGAAAACCATCCGTGTACGTCTAATTGTCAAACTTGTTAAAGTCAGGAAAAGAGTTCTGTGTTTTGACATGAAATCAAGCAGAACAGATGTAGCCAGTTTGATTGCTAAAGTGTTATTTTTAGATAAAGAATTTGCTATGTGATAAATAAGTATAACCCTGGTTATGTCCCTGTCAAGTTGCGTTGTTGCAATTTAAACATGATTTTGCTGCCTATAAATATCATCATAATTAAAACCTAACTTACATAATTAAAAGACATGCATATCATTAATATAAAATGACTACCCAACATTGAATATAATTTATTTAACCTATTAACTAAAAAGTCAGTGTGACAGTACTAGACCTGGGGAACTTTTTCACCTTTCACCCCAAAATATATTTAGATACGCAGACGTTACCCCCTTGATTTGAAAGGAAGGAAATCGTATAGTAGTGCTCCATATAATGCTCCTGTAGTAGTGCCCCCATAGTTATACCCCTGTAGTAGTGCCCCCATATAATGCCCCTGTAGTAGTGCCCCCATCTAATGCCCCTGTAGTAGTGCCCCCATAGTTATACCCCTGTAGTAGTGCCCCCATATAATGCCCCTGTAGTAGTGCCCCCATATAGTGCCCCTGTAGTAGTGCCCCCATATAATGCCCCTGTAGTAGTGCCCCTGTAGTAGTGCCCCCATATAGTGCCCCTGTAGTAGTGCCCCCATATAATGCCCATGTAGTAGTGCCCCCATCTAATGCCCCTGTAGTAGTGCCCCCATCTAATGCCCCTGTAGTGCCGCTTGCACAAAAAAACCCCACTTAGCTTAATCCCCGCTCCTGCATCCGCTGCCGTCCTGTCCGCCCGGCTGCTCCTCGGAACTATGGGAGAGACGTCATGACGTCTCTCCCATAGTGCGCATGGAGAGCGGCGGAAGCTGGAGTTCAGAAGAGAACTCCAGCCTCCGGCTAACGCAGCGCTGCAGTGAAGGAGCCGGGCGCCTGCTGTTAATAACATCTCAGCGAAACGCAGGCGTGCCAAGGCATTGGAACGCCGTTGCAGGGGCGTGCACAAATTAGACACTGCAATGCCATACGCAGCTCGAGTACTCAGTGCGTGCGATGAGGTTACCAATTTCTAAGTAAGGTCAGAGCTTGTGCAAGTGTTCGAGAGGCTGCAATTAAACTCGATGTTACCGATGGTTTCACGGTCTTGCTAAACATTCCAGATGTGTGTAAGGGAAGGTGGGCGTCCTTATCTGTGCTGTGACGTCAAAACAATCGCAATGGATTTGCTTATGTTCGCAGTGAGACTGCGTGCGTAATCATTATTGCATTCGCAGTTGCGATCCGTACGGAATCAGGCCCTAAGTGGCGGGTGCGGGGGAAGCAATTGAATAGCTACGGGAGCTCCTTCCCGGCATTATTCCCATTTCATTCAATTGAATCGCCCCCTGTCTTGTGATAACATTAGAGATGCGCGTTCGATTTTGGCTCTGATCTTCCCACCAAGTTCAGATATCAGAGCAAGGGAAAACGTCATCTTTCATGGACATGTGCTGAGATGATGTTTTGTCTTGTTCTGAGATCCAAACTTGGCTGGAAGATCCGAGCCAAAACTAAACCACTAATCTCTAGATCAGGCTTGTCCAAGCGGGCCGCATGCGGCCCAGGTAATGCGGCCCGCATACCTCTCAAGTGTCCCGGATTCAGCGGGACATTCACGATATGCTCACTGTAGTCCCGGCGCCCCCAGACCACGCCCCCACGCTCTCCTTCATTCACTGTGCCGCCAGCGTAATCACCAGTGGCGGGCTGGGCCGGGGGGCAGGGTGCAATGTCCCCCCCGGGCCGCAGCGTCATGCGGGCCGCGGGCCGGTGCAGTCTGTGTCACTGTGACACAGACTGCACCGCGTGTGTAGCGCTGACCGGACGGAGTCCGGTCAGCGCTACACAGCACAAACACACAGCCGCCGGAGCCGGCAGCTTTGTGTTTGCTGTAATCAGCGGCCGCTGAGAGTCTGTCAGACTCTCAGTGGCTGCCGCTGCTCCCACTGTGGGAGCCATCTTCCGGCTCCCGCAGTGGGTAATGGGAGAGCCGTCGTCATGACGACGTCTCTCCCATAATGCAAAGCGGCCAGAGGAGCCGGTGGAAGCGTCGGGACCAGGAGCGGGAGTTTCAGGTAAGTGTTTTTTTTTTTGTTTATTAAGTCTCTCTCTACTAGGGGGGGGATTACTATGGGGGCACTACCAAGGGGGGGGATTACTATGGGGGCACTACCAAGGGGGGGGATTACTATGGGGGCACTACCAAGGGGGGGATTACTGTGGGGGCACTACCAAGGGGGGGTTACTGTGGGGGCACTACCAAGGGGGGGATTACTATGGGGGCACTACCAAGGGGGGGGATTACTATGGGGACACTACCAAGGGGGGGTTACTATGGGGGCACTACCAAGGGGGTGGATTACTATGGGGGAACTACCAAGGGGGGGGATTACTATGGGGGCACTACCAAGGGGGGGTTTACTATGGGGGCACTACCAAGGGGGGGATTACTATGGGGGCACTAGCAAGGGGGGGGGATTACTATGGGGGCACTACCAAGGGGGGGGATTACTATGGGGGCACTACCAAGGGGGGGATTACTATGGGGGCACTACCAGGGGGGGGGATTACTATGGGGGCACTACCAGGGGGGGGATTTCTATGGTGGCACTACCAGGGGGGGATTACTACTGGGGGCACTACCAGGGGGGTGGATTACTATGGGGGCACTACAAGGGGGGGGACTACTACTACTGGGGGCACTACAAGGGGGGGACTACTACTACGTTACTGTTATTTTAATTTATGTGTGGCCCAAACCAAGTTTTCATCTTCTAATGTGGCCCAGGGAAGGTGAAAGGTTGGACACCCCAGCTCTAGATAGCATGCGTCTATTTTTGTGCAATGGATCAAGCTGATTTCTAGGCAAATTTCTAACAATAAAATAGGAAATTTAAAATGTTCATTAGTGACCCATGTAATAAGGACAGTCCCTAACATTTATGAAGAGGCCAACGTAGGGCGTCAGTCGGTAAAGCTCAACCCTTTGTGAATTAATCATGAAAAAATTTTACAAAACATTTTTAATGGTGCTGTGCCCAAAAACGGAATATGTGTGTTCACTTCTGTATGCAGTAGGCGGAATACTGGCACATTTGCACATAGGGCCTGATTCAGAGCTGAACGCTCTGACCAGAGCGCTCGCTCTGAATCAGGGCCCTCCTACCTTTTTTTGGAGCGTCCTCATGGACGCTCGCTTAGCTGTGGGTTACCACCCACAGCTATAGCGAGCGTCCATGATGATGGTCGCGATGGTCAATGACCATCGCGACCATCAGGCTTGCGACGAGACCCTGTGGTTGGGTCTCGCTGCTGCAAGCCCAGGAGTGATTTTGGCCAAAGTCACTCCCACTGACATCATTACTGATGTCAGTGGGGCCGGACTCGGACGGCAGGCGTTCCCATGGGAACGCCTCCGTCTGGCCGCCACGCCCCCGGCACGCCCACCAAAGGGGGCGTGCTGTCAGTCACCATCGACAGCACGCCCCCTTTGGTGCGAGACCCCGAGCGATGTATTTCTCGTCGCTCACCGGGTCTCGTGCATGCGCACGACGGAGCTCCCTCCGTCGTGCGCATGCGCAGTCTCACAACATCGACCCGCTAGCGAGTGAACTTTGCACGCGAGCGGGTCTGAATGATCCCCATAGTTCAATAGGTTACAGGATGCATTTTTCTATTTTGCCTATTTTCATCTGCAGTATCTAGTGTAGCCAGTAGATGTCACTGACTTCCAGGTTTCAAATTAGGCCAGAGGTTCTCATTACGTAAGAACGGTTGGATCACCCAAAATCATTATAATTTATTTATTTATTATCAGTTATTTATATAGCGCACACATATTCCGCAGCGCTTTATATTATTATTGATTATTTGGCCATTCACATTAGTCCATTCCTCAGTGGAACTTACACTCTGTATTCCCTGCCACATGAATGCACGGAATCGGTACGTAATGCCGGATCAAATACCGACAGCGGCAGCGGGTGGAAATCCAGACTCCCGATGGTAAGTAGTCTAACCCTCCCCTCTCACTTCCCTCCCTTAGTGGTGCCTAACCCTAACCTCCCCCCCCATTAGTGCCTAAACCTAACCCCCCCTCCATGCACCCTAAACCTAACCGTCCCGGGAGGGTGCCTGACCCTAACCCCCCACTAGTGGTGCCTAACCCTGACCCCCCCTTTTCCTGCCTTAGCCCTCCCAGGGGGGTGCCTAACTCTAAGTCCCCCCCGGGGGTCCCTAAAGCTTACCCTCTCCCACAGCGGCTATACGCTAAGACTCCCGGCTTACCTTCGATCGGTAAGCTGGGTGTCAGGATTTAGTAGTGGGGCTAATGATAGGCGTTGGGATTTTCAACGCCTATCTTTAGTCCCATGTTGGGATTTGGGTGTCGGGATAGCGCCCGTCGGTATTCTGACTACATCCAGAATGCACACACACTTGGGAACATTTTTTGTCAATAACCAATTAACCTACCAGTATATTTTTGTAGGGATGTAGTCATAATCCCGTTGTGCGGGATGCCGGCGCTCAGAATGCCGGCTCCGGAATCTCGACTCCTGTCAGAATCCCGGGGCCGGCATCCCGGCGGTAAATAGTGGGATTAGGGGGAGAGTTAGGGTTAGGCACTATGGGGAGAGTTAAGATTAGGCACTAGGGGGAGGGTTAGGGTTAGGCACTAGGGGGGTAGGGTTAGGTTTAGGTTGGTGTGGGAGGTTAGGTTTAGTCACTAGGGGGGGAGGATTGGGTTTAGGGTGCGGGGAGGGAGGGGTAGGATACCTACCAGCAGGTGTTTGTATCCTAACCTTGTCGGGATTCTGACATCTGGATTCTGACCGCCGGGATCCAGAGGGCCGGCATCCCGTACCAAGCCCTTTTTGGATTGGTGGAGGAAATCTGAGTGCTGGAAGAATCCCACACAAGTACTGGAGAATATTCATACTCCAAAAAGTTAGGGCCGTGACGGGAATCGAAACCAAGACCTCAGTGATGTGAGGCAGCAATGCTGACTATTAAACAATCCTTGCTGCCCACTATAGTGCAATGCCTCCATATCTCATGCAGAACCAAAGTACTAAACCCAGAATCAAATTTACTGAAATACATTTTACCATATGTCTGCAGTTTTCTCATTTATGATGGTGATTGTCCACATTTCCCTTAACAGTACACATCATTACCCCAAATATAATGCTACCTTTCCTTCTTATAAATATTCTTAATTACTTTGTTTAAAAATCACAGATATCCCCACCTTTCACAGATATCCCCACCTTCCCTTATCCTTACTACTCAATTATTAGTCACCAGTGACTACTCCCAAGTATATTACCACTTTCTGTTATCCTTACTACTCAATTATAAGTCAACAGTATCTCCTCACAAATATACTACCACCTTCCCTTATCCTTACTACTTAATTATTAGTCACCAGTAACTCCCCCATATTACTACCTTCCCTTATCCTTACTACTCAATTATTAGTCACCAGTGACTCCTCCCAAGTATACTGCCACATTCCCTTATCCTTACTACTCAATTATTAGTAACCAGTAACTCCCCTTCCCACACAAATATACTGCCACCTTCCCTTATCTGTACTAATTATTAGGCACGAGTAATTCCCTACCTCATATGTTACCATATTCCCTTATCCTTACCACTCAATTATTAGTCACTGATAACTCTGCTTTCCATTTGGAAAACTCTTGGACTTTTTTATGAGGATAGCCAATATTTTAATGATGTAAGCAATAAAAAGTAAAAGTGAGGAGAAGCAAATCTAGCATATTATCCTTAAAAAATGTCCAAGCTTTAATATATATGACACACAAACATAAGTAAAAGGCAGACATTTCACATTAAAAACAATCAGGTACTGATTCACCTCGTGAGTAACGTTCTTCCTACCAGATCAATAGTGACATTACAGTATATGAATAAAACCAAAGAAAAGATCACTGGAAGCCTCCTGGAATTCCAATGCTATGTCCACGATGTTGAACTCAAACCGGTGGTCGGAAAGTTCTTCTTTTCCCTGACACGGTTCGACAGTCAGATTGAGTATTTTTCAAGGTGTATTCCTTTCTTTAGTCTTTTTTAATTAATTTATTAATCATATTTAACCAATCTGAAATATGCTACCACCTTCCCTTATCCTTACTGCTCAATTATTTGTCACAGATAACCCCCCTAAGTATAATACCATCTGTTCCATTTTATCCTTACTGTTCGGCATATTGATCACAGATTATACTATAAACCCTTATAAATATACTAACTTCCCTTACCCTTACTATCCAGTATATAAATCACAGTTAACCTCTTCTTAATATACTAATACATTTCCTTTTAATCTACCTCACTCCAGCTTCAGTGCATGTCCTCGTGTTCTAGTACTTCTCTTCTTTTGAAGAATGTCTCCCTCCTGCACCTTGTTAAAACCCATGATATAGTCTCTGCTCCAGACCTTACATATTGAGATCTCTTAGTCTTTCCTGGTAAGTTTTGTGATATAGGCCATGCACCATTTTAGTTGCATTTCTTTGTACAGTCTCTAATGTATTTATATCCTTCTGGAGATGTGGCCTCCAGAACTGAACACAGTAGTCTAGATGAGGCCGTACCAATGACCTATTCAGTGGCATTATCACTTCTTTCTTCCTGCTACTGAATGCTCTCCCTATGCAACCAAGCATCTGACTTGCCACCCTCATTGCTTTGTTACAATGCTTACCTGCTTTTAAGTCACCTGAAATAGTGACTCCTAGATCCCTTTCCACCTCTGTAGTTTCCATTAGAGTACCCTCAATACTATATTTAGCTTTTGGGTTATTGAGACCCAAGTGCATAATTTAGCATTTTTTTTAGCATTAAACTGTAGTTGCCACGTTCTTGACCATTCCTCTAGTCTACCTAGATCCTCCATCATTTGTCCTACCCCTCCAGGTGTGTCTACCCTGTGGCATAGTTTTGTGTCATTTGCAAAAAGGCATTCTTTCCCTTTAATACCATTTGCAATGTCACCAACAAAGATATTAAAAAGCAGTGGTCCAAGTACAGAGCCTTGGGTTACACCACTTGTCACAATTCCCTCCTGAGACTGCACTCCATTACTACAACTCTGTTTCCTATTCTGCAACCAAGTTCTTATCCATTTAACCATCTTAGGCCCGTATTTAATTTGAGACGAAAAGCCGTTTTCGTGTGTTTTTGGCGGAAACTTTTCGACGATTACGTCATTTTCGCCTGTTTTGACTTTACTCCGTATTCAATTTGGAAGACTTTTCGCCTAGGCGTAAAGTCAATGCAATGGAATAGGCGGAAAAGCCTATGAATAGCAGGCAGAAAAAAGTGCAGAATTGGGGTTTTGGGGTGCAATGCTGCGGGAACCTTCAGACAGTCCCCCAAAGGTAAACTGTGTAAAAAAAATTTTTTTTAGAAAGACTTAAGAACACCCCAAAAAATCACTTTGAATTTGGGGGCGAAAAAAAACTGTTGGGGGACAAAGTTAAAAACTTGCAAACTTGACTCCGGGGGGCCCTCAAGTATGCCCCAGGTGTTTTTTTCATTGCAGGGGCTTGCGGAAGGTGGATTTTTCACGATTTTTTCAACTTAACTTTAGCAACTTTAAAATATGCTGACCCCCATTTCAAGTACCCCAAATTTGCTGGGATAACTTATTTTCTGCAAAAAAACCTCCTGAATACTATTCTTCACCACTTATACAAAAACGCTATTTAGCAGCTATTGAGCCTGTTTAAAAACACCAAATACCTTCAGTAAGCCAAATCGGGGGTAACCATAGCTAACCCCCATGTCAGAGCATCTTTTGGGGGGTGTCAGACTGATTTCCCTAAATCTGACAGTGCTTTCCGCCTGCTCAAGTTTCGCCGGGTGACGTTTTCGTGTACTTTCAAATTGAATACGGCGGTACGCGGGCACACGCGCGATATTTTTCCGCCTGCAAAACACGCGATGTAGGCGAAAAGTCCTGGAGGTGAAAAGTATCGCGGCTCCGCTCAAATCCAGTCCCAAGTTTTCAAGTTTATTTATACAAGTAATTAATACCCGCTCCCCCTCCCCCTCTCGGCGCCCCTGGATGGGGTCAAAATGGCACAGTTCTTACCTGCACATATCCACAAGTATAATGGTAATACACTAGTAGATTTGGGATTATCACAGGTGTCACTTTGCATAAATCTTGAGATAGTGGGCTTCATTCAGAGGCGGCCGTACGGTCTACGACCGCACGGCCGCCTCGATGTTTGTCCAGTGCGCATGCGCACGAGGGAGCCGGCTCCTTCGTGCGCATGCGTGAGACCCGCTACGACCGACAGCGCCGGTCGTAGCGGGTCTCTTTCCAAAGGGGGCGAGCTGTCGATGTTGATTGACAGCTCGCCCCGTTTGGAAGGCGGGCCGGGGGGGTGGCAGCCCAAACGGAGGCGTTCCCATGGGAACGCCTGCCATTTGGGGGAGGCCCCACTGACATCACTAGTGACTAGGCCCCACTGACATCACTAGTGATGTCAGTGGAGAGCTTCTGGCTCTGACAGAGCCAGAAGCTCTCCGGGGCTTACGACAAGTGAGACCCTACCCTAGGGTCTCGTCGTAAGCCCCGATGGTCACGATGGTCTATGACCATCGCGACCATCACCCTAGCGGTCGTTAGAGCTGTGGGTGTAAACCCACAGCCTAACGACCGAAACAGAGGCGGCCGGTCAGGATGCAAGCGGCCGCCCAGTTTCTGAGCGACCGCTTGCATCCTCCGACCGCCTCTGAATGAGGGCCAGTGTCCTGGTATTGCTGTGATGCATTTCTTGATTAATATTATCTTTATTATATTAGGTGATGTTTTGTATTGTGCATCACTTACCTCCCATAGTCTTTCACTGTATCCTAAACAGACTTATTTATAAATCTAATACATTGACATTAAATCACTCTCCTTGTGGCTATTCCATATTAATGTTACATATTGGGCTGGTTGCTTCCCACTACTTTAGACGTTTCCTCTGAATTGTTCAGGCTAAGAGATAAATAGCTGCTTATTCATCCGGGGTACAGAAAATGAACAGCCGAGCTGCAAATCCATTACTCTAACACCTTGCAGCCATCTGATAATACTATTTCTATATATATATTTTGAAGGAAAGAGATGCAGTAAAATAAGGACCTCATTCAGACCCGCTCGCAAGCGATATGCGCTCGCAAGCGGGTCGATGGTGGGGCACTGCGCATGCGTCGCGCACGTGCCGCTTGTGCGCAAGCCCCGGAGCGAGTGAGAAATTCACTCGCTCCGGGGCTCGCTACAAACAGGGCGACTGTCGATGTTGATCGACAGCTTGCCCCGTTTTGTAGGCGGGGAGGGGGGGGTGGCTAGACAAACGGAGGCTTTCCTGAAGGAACGCCTGGCGTTTGTGGGCGGCCCTACTGACATCACTCTCGATGTCAGTAGTAAGCTTCCTGCTCTATTAGAGTAGGAAGCCCACTGGGGCTTACAGCAGACGAGACCCTACCACAAGGGTCTCGTCGGAAGCCCGATGGTTGCGACCATTGCGACCATCACCTGGCCGCTCGCAAAAGCTGTGGGTGACAGCAAGCGGCCAGGAGGCTGGCTAAAAAAAAAAGCGGCCTCCCTCATTCAGAGCGAGCGCTCGCTTTTTGCGAGCAGCTCTGAATGATGTCCAAGGACCTCATTCAGACTCGCTCGCAAGCAGGTCGATGGTGGGGCACTGCGCACGCGCCGCATGTGCGGCGCACGTGCGCAAGCCCTGGAGCGAGTGAGAAATTCACTCGCTCCGGGGCTCGCTACAAATGGGACGAGGCCGGCTAAGAAAAAAAAAAGCAGCCGCCCTCATTCAGAGCGAGCGCTCGTTTTTGCGAGCGGCTCTGAATGAGGTCCTAAGTGTGAAGGTGATAATTCTTTAGCTATTCTATAGGACCACAGAAAATATGTGGTGCAATGGGGGTCAGTTATTATAGGGAAGCGCAGCGTATAAAGGTGCAAAAGCCTCATAATTTGTGGTGCATGTTATTTACAACATGTAGCAGAACTGCATAAACATAATGGATTTTGCAGGCAGATATTTGCATGAGTAAAGGAGAAATCTTCTAGGCGTATTTGGGAATGTATTGGCATAAATCCTGGACGCATTGAAAATGTTCACCTCCAGGCACTGGATATTGGGCTACATAATGGGGGATAGCCCAGTTACAGAATCCTGGGGCCAGTAGGGGCACTAATATGAAGGGAGAGCCCACAGCCTAGGTCGCTGCCTGCATTCTGCGTGCGAATATGGAATTGGGGGTGGGTGTACATCTGGCAAAGGGGGAGGGCTGCGCGGAGACCTTTCTTCCAGGTGCAAAAACTTTTTCCATCTGCTGTCAAGTATCATTCTTATGGTGCGTACACACGGTACGATAAAAATGCACGATATGAACAATAACAATATCGTTCATATCGTTATCATTCAAATCGTTCATTTTTAGGTGCCTTCCAACCCTCAAATGACCAGTGATATAATGATATTGTCCATCACCCGTGCATGCAGGCCAACCTGGTCGATACGGACCAGGTTACATATGGACCCGCGAACTAATAGTTGAGATTCTCTGCGCTAATTAGAGTATAAAGAAGACTAGACTGAAATAAACCACAATACGTTTTATCAAAAAATAAAAGGAAATTTAATATCCTAAAACAACAATATGACCGGTCACATAATAAATATCACATATAAGACAATGATAATGTCTACAAAACATTTGTTTAAATATAAAACAGATAATTCAATGTTATACTACAATATATATTGAAACCTGAAGGAGGTGGATCCTAAAAAACCTGGTATTACCAGTATAAAAATTTGTACATATATGGACCCGCGACCATTGATCGCGGGTCACTGGCCCGTCATTGGTGGGTTGGTGGTGTGCTGGATGAACAATAATGATCATCCAGCAAACCGGGAAGGTGCAGGAAGATCAGTCAGTGATATAGTTATCGCTGACTGATCGTACCGTGTGTACGCACCTTTAGGGGCTTATTTGTCAATGAGTTTTATCATATGCAACGAGATAATCTTGCTCCAGTCAGTCAGCTCCTGTCATCTGTTTGAAAAATGATAGTTGGGAGCTGATTGGCTGGAGCACCATTTATCATACTCAATGAGGTTTAAAACTCGTTGCGTATGATAAAACTTGTTGATAAATGGGCCCCTAAATGCTTTATTTACTAATGGTCATACAACCACCATCTTTTTCCTGGAATGTGCTGAATTTCACAATGTAAACAGGCTGGATTTTTACTCCTGCTCAGTTTGTCTAAATTCAGATCTGCAATAGGAGGCCAGTGCACTGCAGATAATGACCAGTATGCAGGTGTATACATGGAAATTTGCGGGTCCGTGAGGAGGGGCAGGGCTAAACGGCGCGATTTGCGTCATTTAGCCCCGCCCCCTCCTTGCGGACTTTTCTGGGGAAAGAGGCGGGGCCTAATTATGTCAGCTCTCCGGGCTGCTCCCGGAAAGCATTTATAGGAGGTCGGTAAGTATGACACATACGGTAAGTATGACACAGACCCTTCTCTTTCACTTACGTCTCCAGTGTGTCTATTATTTTCCAGGAAAGTCACTTTTTTTTCTTGTTGGAAATACGTGACTTATGGATCCAGTTCTCAGCAAATACTGGTGCCATGTATGCCGTGCACATATATATATTATGTATATCATGGTAGCCAAGCATTGGCAATTTTTTCGCACGTTTTTGGGGAGCAAGGGAAAATGAGCGATGTTACAGCAGGTCATGAAGTGCCTTTGCCTTATCATTCATGGACTTTGAGAATAATTGGATTCCCCCATTCTAATTTTAATTAACATCCAGAATCAAGTATATACTACACTTCCGAAAGGCGCAGGAGACTCATGATTTTTTGGGCAGTCCCCCGCTCTTTGATGAGTGGGCGGATCTCCCACACCGCTGATGGGTGGACGGATCTCCCGCATCCTAGTGAAGTGGGCAGGAAGGGGAGACAAAACCGGGAATCTCGGCTCCATAGGGAGGGCAGCCGGGGGCCATCCTCACAGAGCCGCGATTTGCTGCATTTTGTTATGACAGGGACGGGGCCTAACAATCTAAAGAGCCTGGCTCTGCCCCCAATGTGGTCATTTGCATCTTCTCTCAAAGCTTCTCCCAGCTATGGCCATACTAAGGTCGCTCCACCAATCACCAAGATTGGGAGCCCAACGTGCTCACCACCCATGGCAGTAGAAAGGTAAGTAGTTGTGATAAGGTAACCTGTGGTTGGTATTAGTTACTATAACAGCAGCCACTGATCAGTAGGGTTGGGTATGCACAGTTGGGTATGCACAGTGATCACTGATTGCTATTAGTTACTATAACAGCAGCTACTGATCGGTAGGGTTGGGTATGCACCTATTTTCTTAGAAAAAATCCATTTATCGGAAGAAACCGGTCAGAAGGTGTGCTTGGGAAATTCATTATACCTACCTTTTGCTATCCATGACAGTATACACACTGGTGTGCGGTTATCCGGGAGCATAATTATTTGCATGTTGTCGCACCGCTGAGGTTACGCTACATTCCGCTCAATAGAGATCCAGTATTCATGAGACCAGGGAGTTCTTAGTCGCATAGGAGCTACATTTGACAGGTCGCAAGCCAGCTCCGCTAGCACACTCATGATCACATATCTCAATATCTGGAGACCAGCGAGAGTGTATACCAGAGGTATCAGGGGATAAAATCGCATAGGAGCGTCATCTGGCAGGTCGCAAGCCAGCTCTGTTTGCCCCTTTATTACACCACAGTGGTTGGATACCGACGGTGAGTGACTATATTGGAGGACACGGCAGGTCGCAAAGCCGGCTCCATCAATCATTTTGCTTACATATTTACTAGCAAAGACTGCTTTCTGGTCTTTTTCTCACGTTGCTCTTGACTGAACTTAACAAATCATTGAGCTAACTATAAATAGACTTTTTATATATTCGCACACAGATTGCTATACATATTGGTTGATGTAATTCGTATGTACACTATATGTTTGCAAATAAGTTTTTGTACAGGATGTTTATGATTATAGGTTAATAGAATATATTACATATTTTTTAATAAATAAGTTTTTTTTACCCATATGTATTTGTGATTAATTTACGGGTATGGGATGCCAGCACTCGGGATCCTGGCGGTGAGAATCCCGACGCTGGCATCCCGACAGGGTTAGGACACCGACACTTGTCGATTAGTATACTTACCATCCCCCTCCCTTCCCTTAATGCTAACCCTCCCTCCCTGGTGCCTAAACCTAACCCCCCCTAGTGCCTAAACCTAATCTCCCCCTCCATGCACCCTAAACCTAACCTTCCCCCCTTAGTGTCTAACCCTTACCCTCCCCCTAGTGCCTTACACTAACACCTAACCCTCCTCCTAACTCAAGTGCATACCGTTGGGATGCCGGCGGTGAGGATGCCGACGTCGGGATTCTGACAGGTGTCGGGATCCCGGTGCTGGCATTCTAAGTGGACCGGATCCCGATCATAAGAGGTAACTTCAGTCAACCAGAGGAAGTAAGAAATGGGGGTCTATTTACTAAGCAGTGTTAGGTGACAGAGTGAAAAGTGATAAGGTGCCAGCCAATCCGCTTCCAACTGTCATTTTTCAAACACAGCCTGTGAGATGGCAGTTAGAAGCTGATTGGCTGGCACCTTATCACTTCTTTATCACTTTTCAATCTGTCTCCTAACACTGCTTAGTAAATAGACCCCATGGTCTGCTCCATGTGCCTGGGGGTCTACACATATTACTATGTAGATCACATATGTCTGAAAGGCCCCTGGCTATATCCCTTTAATTATTAATGAAGAATGTGACTAGAATGCCCATTAAAATACCTGCTTGGTTCTTTATAAGCTTACATCATGAAACAAGATGGATACCTCTTTGATTTACTTTATTTCCCATGACTTGTCCAAGAAACAAACCTGACATATTTATCACTAAATAGAAAAGTCATACTATCCCTGTGGATGTGCTTTCAAATAAAATATATTTTTATGTCCATTCAACCTTTATCAGTCTACTTGCATATGCGAGAAGTGTTTTAATTATCTCCCCTACAGTTCTCCAGAATCTTTCAGGCACTTCAGCAAACAAAAAATGTGGTTATTTATTATCAGTTATTTCTATAGTGCACACATATTGCGCAGCGCTTTTACAGAGAATATATTCACATCAGTTCCTGCCCCAGTGGATTTTACAATGCTATGTTCCCTATCTCATGGACACACATACAAACTAGAATAATCTTTTACCAGAAGCCAATTAACCAGCCAGTATGTTTTTTGGAGTATGGGAAGAAACTGGAGCACCTTGAGAATACCCACACAGGCACAGGGAGAACATACAAACTCCGCACATATAGTTCTTCATGAAATTAATTCTGTGAGGCAATAATGATAACCAATATGCCAACTGTGCTGCTCCAAAAGTAATGTAAGATTTGGCATAGTGTATTCAACTTTCACCATATACAGTGCATCCAGAAAGTATTCACAACGCTTCACTTTTTCCACATTTTGTTATGTTACAGCCTTATTCCAAAATGGAATAAATTCATTTTTGTCCTCAAAATTCTACACACAATGACAACGTGTAAAACGTTTTTTTTACGATTTTTGCAAATTTAATAAAAAAAAAAAAACACTAACAAATCACATGTACATAAGTATTCACAACCTTTGCTCAATACTTTGTTTATGCGCCTTTGGCAGCAATTACAGCCTCAAGTCTTTTTGAATATGATGCCACAAGCTTGGCACACCTATCTTTGGGCAGTTTCGCCCATTCCTCTTTGCAGCACCTCTCAAGCTCCATCAGGTTGGATGGGAAGCGTCGGTGGACAGCCATTCTCAGATCTCTCCAGAGATGTTCAATCGGATTCAAGTCTGGGCTCTTGCTGGGCCACTCAAGGACATTCACAGAGTTGCCCTGAAGCTACTCCTTTGATATCTTGGCTGTGTGCTTAGGGTCGTTGTCTTGCTGAAAGATGAACCGTCGCCCCAGTCTGAGGTCAAGAGCGCTCTGGAGCAGGTTTTCATCCAGGATGTCTCTGTACATTACTGCATTCAACTTTCCCTCTATCCTGACTAGTCTCCCATCTCCACAGCATGATGCTGCCACCACCATGCTTCACTGTAGGTCATCCTTGCCAAATCTCCCTCATTGTCAGGGAGACTCCCTGAAATTGTAGCAATCTCCCTGTATCCCTGAAGAGTCTAGCAATCTCCCTGATTGCCCCTTATCCCCATTCTGAAGCTGTTATATAAACAAAAAAACAGATATGTACATTAAAATGGGATCATTAGTGTAATTTCCCTGCATTGGGTATAAGGCACAGTGATCCCTATGGCTACATGAATTTTCTGAAATGTATTTGTGTGTTTTCATCAACAAATAGATCTTACTAACTGCTTTGGGGCTCATTTACAATTGGATGTAAGTCAATTTTATGACACGCCTCTCAGATGTAGCAGTACACGCCCACTTTACTGCTGCGGTCATAGGTGGGGCTTTCACATACTCCCTGAAAAGCTTTTTCAAAAGTAGGCAAGTGTGCTGTAGGGATGGTATTGGCCTGGTGATGAGCGGCGCCTGGTTTCCTCCAAACATAACGCATGGCATTCACGCCAAAGAGTACAATCTTTGTTTCTCATGATCTGAGAGTCCTTCAGGTGCATTTTGGAAAACTCCAGGCGGGCTGGCATGTGCTTTTTACTAAGGAGTGGCTTCCGTCTGGCCACTCTACCATACAGGCCTGATTGGTGGATGTCACGATCCCCAAGTTGTGTGTGTGCATGAAGTACTCAAAATACTTGTATAAGGTTATTTACTGCTGTCAGGTGAAATGAAATAATGATTTATTAGCAACAAGGGTTACTTAGAAGTATAACTGCAGGTTTTGTCAGAATGAAACAGTACATGAGTAATGCAGATAGATGATCACTGAACATAGACAAAGTTCTGTTTGCTGATATTGATGAGCAGTCACTGAGCTACAAATGGGAATATAACTGGCAATGTGAATACAGGTATACTGGCTGGATCCAGACTGGATACACACACTAAAGTCCAAGGTAGCAAATGCAAAACAGGTACAGATGAAGTGAGGTAGATGTAGCAGTAGGTGATAATAAATCCAGAGGAATTGGTATGCAAATAAACAAGTTCTGGTCAGTTGGTGCAAGGTAAGGAATAATAATAATGTCCTTGATAACTTACACAGGGAAGCAGGTGAAACCTTTGGTTGCAGTGAGCCAGGATCCAAGATGGTAACAAGCAGAGATAACTTTGTAACAGAGTTGCCTACCTTTTCATTTCTCTTCCCGGGAGAAGCCCGGGTAAGAGAAACAAGAGGGGGGTGATGGGGGCGGGGCCTGATGATTTGCATCATTAAGCCCCGCCCCCTCACGGTAAAATTGCCGCGATAGGCTAAAATTTGCGTAGGGGGCGGGGCCAAATGAAATGATTCATGTAGAATCATGTTTTAAGCCCCGCCCCCTACACAGAGACCCGCGATCTCCTCAGAATGCGGGAGAAATGCCTACCCTTCCAGGGGTGCGGGGGGTTACCCGAAAAATCGGGAGTCTCCCGCGAAAACCGGGAGGGTAGGCATGTATGCTTTGTAAGTGGTAACCTTGGAACACAGTCACAGAGATAGACTAGACGACCTGGCACTGATTGCACAGTATTGAGGATATATAAACATAGTACCTAGGTGCAACCCACTGCTGCTTGATTAAGACTAGCCAGAATGGAATAGGCTAGACAGAGTATCAGGCAAGAGCGACATCGGAGATAGGGAGGAGGGACTACACAGACTGTGACAGTGGATTGCTGCAGAGATGGTTGTCCTTCTGGAAGGTTCTCTCTGTACAGAGGAACAGAGGAATGCTGTAGCTCTGACAGAGTGACCATCGGTTTCTTGGTCACCTCCCTGACTAGGGCCCTTCTCCCCCGAACGCTCAGTTTAGATGGCCGGCCAACTCTAGGAAGAGTCCTGGTGGTTCCGAACTTCTTCCATTTACGGATGATGGAGGCCACTGTGCTCATTGGGACCTTCAAAGCAGCAGATATTTTCCTGTACCCTTCCCCAGATTTGTACCTCGAGACAATCCTGTCTTGGAGGTCTACAGACAATTCCTTGGACTTCATGCTTGGTTTGTGCTCTGACATGCACTGTCAAGTGTGGGACCTTATATAAACAGGTGTATGCCTTTAAGGTCATGTCCAAACAACCGAATTTACCACAGGTAGACTCCAATTATGCTGTAGGAACATCTCAAGGATGATCAGTGGAAATAGGATACACCTGAGCTCAATTTTGAGCTTCATGGCAAAGGCCGTGAATACTTATGTACATGTGATTTCTAAAGCAGCATACACACACAACGATTTTGTTACCGACAATTTTCTTTCAGATTATCTGTCAGATTTTTTAAAGTGTAATGAATGATTTGAACTACAAACGATTTTTGCATATTCCCTTAATGCAAATCGTTGAGTTGGTCAGTCTGACTGAACTACAAACTGCAAACTACAAACGTGAACGCGCATGAACGATAATCGTTCATCGTGTTAACTTAGAAAGCGTACGATTTTTTCAACGATTGAACGATAAACTGTATCGTTAACGATAATCGTTCAAAAAATCGTTGTGTGTGTATGCACCTTTAGTGTTTTTCTTTTTTATTTAGTTAGCAAAAATCTCAAAAAAGCTTTTTACACGTTGTCATTATGGGGTATTGTGTGTAGAATTTTGAGGACAAAAATTTATTACATTTTTGAATAAGGCTGTAACATAACAAAATGTAGAAAAAGTGAAGCGTTGTGAATACATTCCAGATGCACTGTATACTATGTGTTAACAAGCACTACATAGGTTATCAAAGGTATATATTTTATTTTCATCCAGGTTTGAAAAATTCTACAAATGAAATTGAGCTGCAAAATGGGCTCAGCGTAGGTATGTGCATTGTCAGAAAGGGCTGTGTATCTGTTGTTCTCCATATTTTTTAACAATTTGCCTAACGTGGTCGCATCAGATGCGACCATGCCAAGCTGGGCTTTCCCTGACTTGCTCGTATCTGAAGCAAACGTGTCAGAGAAGCTTCCAGCAGTTGCCGGGCTCAGCCCACACGGCCAGCCCCGTGGTTGCCACGACTACCTCCCACATTCCCTCCTGCTTTACCAGGCTACAGTCACCCACCTGTGGCTGCAGCAAAACATGACTGTCCATGGCCACCCAGATTGTGATCTACAATCCTAACAAAAAAATAAAATATGTATATGTATACATACACCCAGGGCCGTTCTGAGCCTAATTTTATTGGTAAGCGAAGATAGATTTTGGCGTCCCTTTGTGGACTGCACACTGAAGCCACGAGCCTGAAAAGGGGTGTTGTCTCATGGGAAAAACCGTACCTTCGAGCCACATATTTAACTCTGGACACAGGGCCTGATTCGTAAGCGCTGAGCACTCGCAACCGGGTCGATGCTGGCCCAGTGCGCATGCGCAAACCCGTATAGCGACGGGCACTCCGTCGCTCCTGGTCTCGTATCAAAGGGGGCGTGCTGTCGATGTTGAGTGACAGCACGCCCCCTTTGGTGGGCGGGCCGGGGGAGAGGCTGCCCAAACGGAGGCGTTCCCATGTGAACGCCTCCGTTTGGGGCCGCCCCACTGACATCACGAGTGATGTCAGTGGGAGAGATTTCGGCTCTGTTAGAGCCGAAATCTCTCTAGGGCTTGCGGCAATGAGACCCTACCACAAGGGTCTCGTCGCAAGCCAGATGGTCGCGATGGTCTTGACCATCGCGACCATCTTCCTGGCTGCTCGCTAAAGCTGTGGGTGGTGACCTACAGCTATGCGAGCGGCCAGGAGGCCGTTCTACAAAAAAAATAGCCCGGCCCTGATTCAGAGCGAGCGGCTCTGAATCAGGGCCACAGCGCGCCGTTCGCAAAAGGGCCGTGGCCTTGTGGCAGGGAGCTATTAAATTATACCTCATGGTTAGCTAGCCGTTGGCACAAAAAATACCTTTAGACCTCGGGATAAGTGGCAGGAGGCATTCAAGTATTGCCCTTAGTACGCCCACAACTAGCTAGGAGTGTTCACTTAATGCATATTTGGCCTATCAGCTCAAGATTCTGCGTAGAAAAAAAAAAGCATTAAATGTACCCTGGGGGAAACTTGTGGGCTTATCAGTAATTGAATACTTCCGGCCACTTACCCGAGATCCAAAGGTGCAGTGTAAAGCCCGCAGATTACTGAATATATATGTCCCAATAGATTAAAACAGCATTAAAATGTATCTTCTGTAGTTGTGTGTGTATGTATATATATATATATATATATATCATACTTACCTACTCTCCCGTCTCTGTCGGGAGCCTCCCGAAAATCGGGTGCCGCTCCCGAGACCCCCCTCAAGACTTGGCAAGTCCCCCGGAATGGCTGCCAGCACCCCGCAAACCCCCGCACCAGCCGCAAATGTGGCCGGTCTGGGGGTGCGATGACGCGATTTGCGCTGAATCGCGTCATCGTAGCCCCACGCCCTGCCTTGTAATGCCAGTAATATTGGCATTATAAAGCGGGGGGCGGGGCCACTATGACGTGATCGCATCAGCACTCCCCCACTCCGCCCACTTGAACTGCCCCCACCCTCCCTGATGGACAGACCTGCCAGGCCCCTCCCGGATCCCCCTGCTGAAATGTCGGCAAGTATGATATATATATATATATATATATATATATATATATATACATACACACTCATATATAATTATCATTTCATTAAACATTACATTAATTTAATCAACAAAATCACTTTATATAATGCACCCCCTTCCTCTGTAACCCCCCCCCTTCTCCCTCCAAGGCAGTGACAGGCAGCAGGTGAGTGATGACTTCTTACCCTGACTTCCCAAAAAAATGTGGGCGTCCTTGGAGGAGCAGCAGCTCCTCATCACTGGCACAGGCAGGCAGTCAGGCACGGCATTGAAGCTTGGGCACACGGGACCACAGTCAAGCACAAGCACAGCAGGCGGGCGAGCAGGAGTGTGGCGCCGGCGTGACATCATCACGCCATATGCAGCCAGAGGGGGCGGAGCTGGAGATTAACTAGGCACTGGCAGCCATAATTGCAATAATACCCCGGCGCTTATGAGAAATAGTTGTCCCCAATTCAAAAGAGCTGATTGGGATAGTCAGTCCCAAAACTCTAGAAAAATATAAATACACAAAGGGCAGCTCAAATAGAAAAGAGGAATATAAACAGGTTCACTGAAATTGTATATATTAAAAAGTGTGTTTTTATTGATAACATACAAATCCCATTTTCATAAAAAAGATTAAAGGATAAATCATCATAAGCATAAAATATATATAAATGTCAATAATTACTTATCACTTAGTCCTGTAACTGGGCGGACATTAATGTCAGGTATTCGCGGATCTGGTTCGACTGTCAGTAGAGAGATGAACCCAGCGTTCATCATCTCTCTATCCCCTCAGTGGCGCTGGTACCTGAATTGTGGCCCGGCGTCTCCACAGCGCCCTCTGCCGGCTGGCGCTCTACGCGCTTGCGTAGTTGGCGTAACAGGTGGGCCGGCCCTGCATACACCCGGAAAGGTGGACAAATCTCCTGGGGGCTGTGTGAGGGTATACTTATAAAGCCCCCCAAGGAATTCACAGACAAGCTCAGACATTTTATTGGAAGTTTTTTTGACATCTCACTCCATTGGATTCCAGGGCTGATTCAGCTGAACACAGATTCCTGATGGTCAGGAAGCTGCGCAGGCACCTGACCCGTACTGCCTATCTGCAGTACGGGTCCTGCGTGTTCACATGCAGACTGGCAGTGATTGATTGGGGGGGGAGGGAAGAGACCAGGATCTCCGTCAGCTGGTGGAGATTTCCTAGCCTCTTTCTCTAATCTGCGGCGGCTGGCTTGCATGACCCCATGGGGCACTTAGACGATGTTCTTGCAGATTATCCACATTGTACAACGCAGCTCGGATAAGTAATGCATGCAGGAGTCGTGATGCCTCCTGCTGCATTACCATAATTGCTAAAAGCTGAATCAGGCCCCCAGATCACTGATGTACAAGAAAATTGAACATTTGGACAAGAAGTTCCAAAGTCTGGAATCTGCAGCCCCAGGAGGATTGTTCAATTTTTCAATTTTTTTTCTAATGTTATCATTGTTATATCTTATTTAAGAGTAATATATATATATATATATATATATATATATATATATATATATTAAGCACTAATTAACGGCACTCACCATTCCTAGATATGGGGTGCAACATGGTATGTGACAGCATTGTTTAAATAGAAATCACAGGGGCTCTGCACTAACCATAATAACTAACAATAATAATAATACACATAATACACTGGGGTTTTGGTTCATGAACTGATCAATGCATTTAAGCTTGCAGCCCCAGTTACAGGACCCCACTTTACCGCAAGTCCCTACTCTGTTGCTCAGAATTATAACATGGAACTAGCCATCACATTAGTGTTAAACTCAGGATGTGCTATCAAGGTTTAAAGCTCACAGCAACTTTGCTTTTAAAATTAAGGCACCGCAAATCTAGGAATGGTGAGTGCCGTGGATTAGTGCTTTTTGTTTATTTGATTCATTTTTAATTAATCATTTTGTGATCACATTTTCTCATGCACCCCTTTTAACCTGTTTAATCTAACTTGTGTAAGCTGTTTTCCTAGGTGCTTTGCAACAGGTGTGCTTGGTGACTGTCTCACGTTTAAAAGCAAAGTTGCTGTGAGCTTTAAACCTTGATAGCATACCCTGAGTTTAATACTAATGTGATGGCTAGTTCCATGTTATAATTCTGAGCAATAGAGTAGGGACTTGCAGTAAAGTGGGGTCCCGTGACTGGGGCTGCAAGCTCAAATGCATTGATCAATTCAAGAACCAAAACCCAACTGTTTATTATTTGCATTATTATTATTAGTGTTAGTTATTATGGTGAGTGCAGAGCCCCTGTGATTTATATATATATTAGGGATGTGCAGGCTCGGATAGGTTCGAGTTTGCACGTGGAGTTCGGATTTTTCCCTCCCAAAAAACGGAACTCAGAACGAGGCAAAACGTCATCTTACATGGACGAACATCATCATTCCTGGTCTTTTGTCCAGGAATGATGATGTTCGTCCATGTAAGATGACGTTTTGCCTCGTTCTGAGTTCCGTTTTTTTGGAGGGAAAAATCCGAACTCCACGTGCAAACTCGAACCTATCCGAGCCTGCACATCCCTAATATATATATATATATATATATATATATATATATACTCACATGCATACACACTTAAAAGTTTTATAACATATTTTTTCCCCCAAAATTTCCCCAAAATGGTTGATTTTCATTTTTATTAAATAGCATAAACATTAGCTATTTATACTTGTTTCAGTATCATTTTATAAACAAATTAGCATTATAAAAATACCCTGTACTGAATCATGTTTAATTAGCTATTATTTACATAATATTATAAAAAAAAAAAAAACAATTCTGGGGATATTTTTGGAAAAAAAATTATTCAGTTAAGTGGTTTATGTGTAAAGGCCCCATACACTATCCGACGGATTTCCGGATCCTGTGATGGAATTGAAAAGGCCGTCAACGATGTTCCACGATCCATCGGAGGATCGGTGACATTCTCAATGTTAAATTTCACAGATTTGCTAATCACGATCATATTTTGATTGTGATCGACAAATTAATGAAATCCAACATGTTGGATTTCACCTAACCCTGCAACCCGGCATCTCTGCATCGCAGGATCGCGGTGATGCGTCGCAGGTGTATGGGCCCCTTTATTTTGGTCTGTAGAGGAAATCAGGCACCTGTAATCTCTTCCTGTGTTGATTAGGTTTGGACAGATCCTGCTTTTTAGGGGCAACCACCCAGCACCCTGACTGATGCATAATTGTTCCAGCAGTTCTCATAGCGGAATCACACCACATGGCAAGGGTGAAAATCCTGATCGTTAATTAAGGTAAGTATCTCTAACCTTCCCCTCCCCTAACCCTCCCTTTGGGGTGCCTAACCCTAACCTCCCCCCAAGTGCCAAACCATAATCCCCCTCTAAGTGTCTAATCCTAACCCCCTTTCACCACACCCCAACCCTAAGTCTCCTGGGGGGTGCCTAACCCTTATCTCCCCCTGGGGGTGTCTAACCCTAACCCCCCCTAGCCTAACCCTCCCGGGGGGCTGCCTAACCCTAAGTCTCCCCCTGGAAGCCCCTAACCTAATCCCCCCCGCGCGGCTGTCCGCGCCCAGCTTACCTTCGATCGGGATCCTGTCATTAGACCCTTGCTGGGATTAGACAGTCGGTATGCTGACAGTTGTCATTCAGACCGTCAGCATCCCGACTGCATACCCTCATAGTTTGGGGAAGTCCATGAAAAATTTGGCAGGGTTCAAACTTCTGTTTATTATGTATCTAGTAAACACATTTTCTCATTATGTTGGAGTTGCAGCTAATTATGAGAAGCATTTATTATCTAAATCCCTGTCCAAATTAGGCCAAATGGATTTCCAACACTGCTAGCTCTTCACTACCTGCCCTGTACTCCAGTAACAGTGGGGGCACAGGGTGGGGTTTCAGAAGCACCCACTGCACATCTACATGGGCAGCACAAAGACACAGTGGATAGTTTGCTGCCTCACAGCGCTGGGCTCATGGGTATGATTCCTACCAAGGCCCTATCTGTGAGGAGTGTGTATTTTCTACTTCTGTTTGCATTGGTTTTCCACCGGGTGCTTCGGTTTCCTTCCAACCTCCAAAAACATTCTAGTAGGGTTATTGGATTTTGAAAAAAATAACCCTAGTCTGTACCATATTTGCTAACTCTCCCTGATTGTCAGGTAGACTCCCTAAAATAGTAGCAATCTCCCTGAAGAGTCTAGCAATCTCGCTGATTGCACCTTACCCCCATTTGCACTGGATGTAGCAGTACACGCCCACTTTACTGCCACGCTCATAGGTGCTGCTTTCGCAATCTCCCTGAAATGCTTTTTCAAAAGTAGGCAAGTATGGTCTGTGATGGGGAATATAGATTGTAAGCTCCACTGAGGCAGGGAATGTTGTGAATGACTAAAAGATTTCCTGTAAAGCGCTGTGCAATATGTATGTGTGCGCTATATAAGTTAATAAATAAATTAGTTCATAAATAACTCTAAATAGCTTTGGTTGTCTAAATGAAGGAAACCACTAGGCGATTTTAGCAAGCGTTTGCACGATAACGACGACGTTATCGTGCAATCGCTTGCAAATCGCGCATGCATCGGGCATGTTTTGGTCGGAAGCAACCAGCGATGCGCCTGCACGCTGGTCGCTTCTGACATCTATCATCGCCCGTACATGCTGATCAACCTGATGATCCCGTCAGGTTCAGCATGTGCAGGGATGATGGATGTGCCTGGACTGAACGAGTGAATGGCCAGTCTAGCACATCACTAGATATACAAACGAGAGCACAATTGCAATGTCGTAATCGTGCTCTCGTTTGTATGTCTAGTAGTGGATACCCGCCTTAAGAGTAAAATGAATGCTTTATCTGTTAAATATAAAAATAATTGTCTCTTGAAGGGATACTTGTGTCTTGATCTCTTGTATCTAAGCATTGTACGGTATGACCTTTTAATGCTTTCTTTTAGTAGCTAGACTCATTTTTCTTGAAAGACATTCTTCTACTTCTGCTCCAGTCCAGCCGACCCTGCATTGATTGCCTCTGCGTTACTGAATCCAATATAAAATACCGCTACTGTACTAACATACAACCATTAATGCCCCACGTAGAATTTTGGGGCTCCAGGACAGCTGTTTGGAATGAAGCCTTTGTACAGAATGCTACAGTAGGCTGGTTTTTATACAATGAAGACAACAATAAGTGTAGTTTTTATTAATTAGATTGAAATTATTAATCATTTATTAAGTATTCATTTTTTTTCCCGAACCACTGCTTTATAAGGTGGGGTGCAGAAAGGTGTTACACGACTTCTAAGGTGGTTTAGAAGTTACTAGTATGCAGCATTATTACCACATTGGGTCAGACTAAGGCCCGTATTCAATTTGAGCCGAGCCGCGTTAACTTAACGCGGCCCGGACTTAACGCCGACTTCGCCTGTTTTTCAGGCATTAAAGTATCGCGCGCGTGCCCGCGTATCCCCGTATTTAATTTTAAAGTAGGCGAAAACGGGACCCGGCGATACTTGGATCGGCGGTAAAAAAACAGGAATTTTCGGGAAATAATCCTAGGACCCCCCTAAAGATGTCCAGACATGGGGGATTACTATGGGTACCCCCGTTTTTGGCTGCAAAAGAAAGTCGGGTTTTTAAATAGCTGTGGCAGGTGTTATTTTCCCGACTTTCAAGAAGTGATTCAGAAAAGCATTTAGCTTATTTTTTCGTTTTTAAAAATGGTCCCATCAAATGTGGGGTACATGAAAATGGGTACTAGCATATTTTTAAGTCCCAAAACGCATTTTTTTTAAATTCTGCAAAAATGCACCTGCCACGGCATTTGAAACCCCGACTTCCTTCAGGAGTTAAAAATGGGGGTACCCATAGTGATCCCCAATGTCTACACGTTTAGGGGGGTCCCTAGAATATTTCCAAAAAATTCCCGTTTTGTTTAACCTGTAAAAAAAAGTAGTAAAAATTAAAAAAAAAAATGACATAAGGTCCCCCCCCCCAAAAGCCAAACCAGCCCCAGGCTTGCCAGCCAGTGGTGGTTTCTAAAAATATGGGGAACAAAATGTGTAGGGTTCCACCGTATTTTAGAAACCAACACCAGGCTGCAGGGACTAGTGCTGTTTTTAAATATAGGGGGCAAAAAAGACGTGGGGTACCCCCTATATTTAAGACCAGCACCAGACCCAACCGACCGGGGTGTAATGCCACAGCCCGGAGACCCAATCACCGGGGCTTCAGGTCCAAAGCATTAGCATGCCAAATCGGTCAGCGCAAGCTGGTGATCTCGGGGGAGTCGGGGACCCCCCAAAGAAGGGTTCCCCCCCTCCCGAGCACCTCAGGCTTACACTGAAGCACGGGACTCTTCCCCATACCCCTGGCTTGGCGGGTATGGAGGTAATGGGGGGGCCAAATAATGTATAACTATTGTGTTTTACAGTGGAACTACAAGTGCCAGCATGCCTGCCATTTTGCACTTGTGGAACAACAAGTGCCAGCAGACATGCGGCACCTTTAACTTCACTGTAAAATAAATAGTTAAAAAAAGACAAAACACAATACACCGTGACAGTATAACTTTATTACACACACCTACCCATTCACACATACTTACCTATACCAGATGAATCTGTCCTCTTCTCCAGTAGAATATCCGAAAACATGGCACTGCAAAGAAGAATTCATAGTCACCTATATCCTGGCGCTGGTCTCCACAGCATCCCCGGAACTTGGCAAAACAAATAAATGAGTTTACCCGATCCACGCACTAGCTATCAGTATGTGTGTTGCCACACATACTCATAGCTCCCGAATGCCAGCTGCCGGAACATGCACGGAGCTGGCAGTCCTGAGAGCCAATCAGCGGCCGCGTTGACTGTAGAGCGGCCGCTGATTGGCTCCGGCAACTGACAGTTCCCACGTGGGCGAGTCAGCCCACGTGGGAACTGTCAGTTGCTGGAGCGAATCAGCGGCCGCTCTACAGTCAGCGCGGCCGCTGATTGGCTGACGGGACTGCAATGCCCCGGTCAGTCCCGTCAGCTAGCATTCAGGAGGGATGTGTATGTGTAGAAACACACATACACATCCTGTGTCCGTGTGGTCAATAGAGTAGGTTTTTTGTTTTGCCAAGTCCCGGGGATGCTACGGAGACCAGCGCAGGCATGCTGGCACTTGTAGTTCCACTGTAAAGTACAGTAGTTTTACATTATTTGGCCCCCCCATTACCTCCATACCCACCACTCCAGGGGTATGGGGAAGAGCCCCGGGCTTCAGCGTAAGCCTGGGGTGCTCGGGAGGGGGGGTCCACGACTCCCCCGAGATTCCTGGCTTGCGCTGACCAACTTGGGGTGCTAATGCTTTGGACCTGGAGCCCCGGTGATTGAGTCTCCGGGCTGTGGCATTACACCCCGGTCGTTTGGGTCTGGTGCTGGTCTTAAATATAGGGGGTACCCCACGTCTTTTTTGCCCCATATATTTAAAACCAGCACTAGTCCCTGCAGCCTGGTGTTGGTATCTAAAATACGGTGGAACCCTACACATTTTGTTCCCTGTATTTTTAGAAACCACCACTGGTTGCCAAGCCTGGGGCTGGTTTGGCTTTTGGAGGGGGGCCCTATGTCATTTTTTTTTAAAACTTTTATCCCGTTTTTTTACAGGTAGAAACATAACGGGAATTTTCAGAAAATATTCCAGGGGACACCGTAAAAATGTTTGCGTGCCCTGGGCGCCGTGGGACCGGTGGCGCTTGCCCAATAGCGCCAGGAGGAGGGTGGCAGGCGGGCTCAGACTGTGCGAACACACACATCGCCGCCAGCACGGCAGCGTTGTGTGTGTTATTCAGCAGCCAATGAGAGTCAGACATACTCTCATTGGCTGCTGCTGCTACTGCACACACATCTCCGCCAGCGCTGGCGGCGATGTGTGTGTTAAACAGCAGCCAATGAGAGTCAGATAGACTCTCATTGGCTGCTGCAGTGCCCACTGCAAGAGCCGGGCTTCCGTCCGGCTCCTGCAGTGGGTAATGGGAGAGATGTCATGATGTAATGACGTCTCTCCCATAATGCAGAGCGCGCCAGCCCGGGAGAGCTGACGTGTGGACGTTGCGGCGCCGGAGCAGGAGCGTGGATGCAGGTAAGTTTTTTATAATTTTTTTATTTATTTGCTATGTATTGGGAGGGGGGGTACCTCTACTGGGGGCAGTAATTGGGGGCACCCTCTACTGGGGGCAGTAATTGAGGGCACCACTGGGGGGAACCTCTACTGGGGGCAGTAATTGGGGGGCACCACTGGGGGAAACCTCTACTCGGGGCACTAATTGGGGGGACTGCTACTGGGGGCAGTAATTGGGGGGACCTCTACTGGGGGCAGTAATTGGGGGGAGCTCTACTGGGGGCACTAATCGGGGGGACTACTACTCGGGGCAGTAATTGGGGGCACCACTGGGGGGACCACTACTGGGGGCACTAATTGGGGGGACTACTACTGGGGCACTCCTTCAGGGACCACTACTGGGGAGACTACTACTGGGGGCTCTATATAAAGGGCACTGCATAGAGGGAGACTACTACTGGGGGCACTGCATGGGGGGACTGCTACTGGAGGGACTATATAATGGGTACTGCATAAGGGGGGGTCTACTACTGGGGGCACTATATAAGGGGCTTACTACTGGAGGCACAGCATAGGGCACAAGGGACACTACTGGGGTCCTGCATAAGAGGGACCACTACTGGAGGCACTGCATAGGGCGGACTGTATAAGGAGCATCACAGGGGTTAAGGTGCATATGGAAAGGAATGTTAAGAGTGACCAGAAAGGGTATATGTGTCCTGTTGACACACCCTATTGTCAAGTGACCCCGCCCCTTGTGACCACGCCCATTTTTTTGGACACGCGCGCATATGGGGGGGGGGGCGCCATTTTAACATTTGCCCTGGGCTCCGAATAACCTAGTTATGCCACTGGTTTAGACATAGGGGATCACTATGGGTACCCCCATTATTATCTCTTGAAGGAAGTCGGGGTTTGTAATAGCCGCGGCAGGTGCATAAACGTGGCTTGGAAGAAAGTGCTGCAGAAGAGCATTTAGAAGATTTTTGGGGGAAAAATAATTATGCCCATCAGGTTTGGGTACTTGAAAATGGGGGTCAGCATATTTTAAAGTTGCTAAAATGAGTTGAAAAAAACGTGAAAAACCCACCTGCCACAAGCAGCTGCAATGAAAAAAACACTTGGGGCATACTTGGGGAACCCCCCAGAGTAAAGTTCGCTAGTTTTCAACTTTGTCACCCGATTTTTTTTTTTTCATCCCCAAAATGAAAGTCATTTTTTTAGGGTGTCCAAAAGTGTTTATTTTATTTTTTTTTGACACAGTTTACCTTTGGGGGACTATCTGAAGGCTGCATGGGGGGTCCCGCAATTTTGCACCCCAAAACCCCAATTCTGCACTCTTTAACGCCTGCTATTCATAGGCGATACTTTTCCGCCTATTACATTGCATTAACTTTCCGCCTAGGCGGAAAGTCTTTCAAATTGAATCGGAGGAAAACTAAAACAGGCGATTGTGACGTCGTCAGCGGTAAATTACCGCAAATCCGGACTTAACGCCTCAAATTGAATACGGTCCTAAACTGTCAAAGTTCAGGCGCACAGGAGATAAAACCTTAAAAAGTCTGGGCAGCCAATAGGAAATAGTCTAGACGTGCAGCCCCTGAATCACATGATTCTAAGAACTAATCAGAGGCACCTGTGCTGTTTCCTGAATCATACGAGAAGCGGTTGCCTAACAGCAAGCTAGGCAACAGCTTCTCTTCTCTTCTGATTCAGGAAACAGCACAGGTGCCTCTGATAAGGAGATGTAGTTATTAGACCGGCGGTCGCTATGCCGCAGGTCTCAATACCAACAACGATTCCCGACAAGGGATTTAAGATAGGCGTCGAAATACCACGCCTATCTTAATCCCGACGCCGAAACGGCAAAGGACTCCAGCCCGAACAAGGTAAGTCCGGGGCGCCCTTAGCGTTAGCCATGGGGGGGCGGGTTAGGTTTAGGGAGCATATCGGGGTTAGGTTTTGGGGGTTAGGGTTAGGCAATAGGGAGGGAGGTTAGGGTTAGGTACCACTAAGGGAGTGTTAGGGGGGAGGGGTAGGGATAGGGTACTTACCTGCTCTGTCAGGTTCTTCTCCGTTCGGCTGCCAGCATCGGGATATGAACCGGCGGTCAGCTGCCGGGAATTCATACCCATTCCATGATGAGTTCTTCATCATGTTAAAAATTGACACGGATTGGTGGCATTCAGGCCCTGATTCAGAGCCGGACGCTCTGAAAGAGCGCTTGCTCTGAATCAGGGCGGTTTTGTTTTTTTTTGTGCGGCCTCCTTGCCGCTCGCATAGCTGTGAGTGACCACTCACAGCTATAGCGAGCGGCCAGGATGATGGTCGCGATGGTCAAGACCATCGCGACCATCAGGCTTGAGACGAGACCCTTGTGGTAGGGTCTCGTGGCTGCAAGCCCCAGAGAGACTTTGGCTCTAACCGGGTCTCTAGCCGGGTCTCTCCCATGCGCACAACAGAGTCGGCTCCGTCATGCGCATGCGCTCTGGGCCACGATCGACCCGGTTGCGAGAGCTCAGCGCTTGCGACCGGGTCTGAATCAGGCCCTCAGTTCAATAGAGTGCAGCAAAACCTAGATGATCAAAATGAGCAAAACTAAATTTTTGGGTTGGAAAACTAGCAGTCACTCCCCAATTGTTTTGCATTGATATGATAAAAGTAATATGAATATATACATATTTTAGAATCTATAAAAGAATAAGACAAAAATATGATCATTATAATTAATGTAACAATAAGTGATTCTTTTTTTTAATATAATCTGTAGGTCACGTCATTTTTGTGGCTTTATAAAATTTTTTATATTATTTAACTTTAGTCTTATTCTATACATTGTGCATTTATGCTATGCTTGTACAGGACACTGTGGGGCTAATCCAAAATCGGACATGTCTGAGGAATGAGACTCATGTATCGATTTTGTCCCGTCTGCGCATTTGTCTTACTCTGGAAAAAAAAGTGATATGCGCATTCTTTGTACAGTTCGTCCGAAGTCGCACTTGGCTCCATCCGTATCACACATGAGCGGACGGAGCCTAACATTAGGTAGGCATTTCTAGGTGGCAGTTGGGTGACAAGTGACTGATGGGAGTGTTGCGGTCGTGTAGACTGACTTCTGTGCTGGATTTAGATGCAGATGGGACACTTGTTTCAGATGGATCTTTGCACCCATCATGGATGCAAACAAACAGTCGGTGGTTTGGCCGGGAAGCATGAAATCAAACAAATATGTACTAAGAGCCTGATTCAGAGCCGAACGCTCTGACCAGAGCGCTCGCTCTGAATCAGGGCCCTCCTCCATGAAAATGGAGCGGCCTCCTGGCCGCTCGCATAGCTGTGGGTGACCACCCACAGCATATGCGAGCGTCCATGATGACGGTCGCGATGGTCTTGACCATCGCGACCATCGGGCTTGCGACGGAGACCCCGCGGTAGGGTTTCGCTGCCGCAAGCCCTGGAGTGATTTTGGCTCTATCAGAGCCAAAATCACTCCCACTGACATCACTAGTGATGTCAGTGGGGCCGGCTTCAGCTCCGTCTGGTAGGCACGCCGACCAAAGGGGGCGTGCTGTCAATCAACATCGACAGCACGCCCCCTTTGGTGCGAGACCCGGAGCGATGGAGAGCCCGTCGCTCGCCGGGTCTCGTGCATGCGCACGACGGAGCTCCCTCCATCGTGCGCATGCGCAGTGGGGGAACATCGACCAGCTTGCGAGCGTCCTGCGCTCGCGAGCGGGTCTGAATGACCCCCTAAGGGCATCCAGAGATGTACACTATTCCGATGTTTACGTATGTTGAACGATAATTGCCAATCTGCGCACGCATCTGAGTCGCACGACGTGTACATTACCGTAGTCGATCACTGTGACTATTTAGTGACAGTCAAGAAGTGTTTGCGGGAGGGTCGAGAAAGAACAGAGGTGCGACGCAACCATTTTTGAGGAGTGTCACAGCCTGCGTCTGCGATCCTGTATGCAGAGAAAGTTGCTTTGGCATCTCAGTACATGCGGCCATTGTGCGCAACCGTGGGGATACTCAGAAGTCCGATTATCGAAGGATGTGCGACCGATGCTGAGTCTTTGCACGCAGATGCTTGGATTGGCGAAGACGCAGGTGGGCATCTGAATATATTCCACGGCATCTATGACATTCGCATAGTTTCACACAGCAGCTGCGCACGGAATCGCAAACTGCGATTGCGCTAGCGTACATCTCTGCATCAGGCCCCAAGATGGACAGATAGTGTAATTAGCATATCTTATGGTGCATATCCACTACACGAGTACAACAACGAGTCATCATCATGTGCAGTGGATATTGGGTAATGGGAGAGATGTCATGATGTAATGACGTCTCTCCCATAATGCAGAGCGCGCCAGCCCGGGAGAGCTGACGTGTGGACGTTGCGGCGCCGGGAGCCGGAGCAGGAGCGTGGATGCAGGTAAGTTTTTTATAATTTTTTTATTTATTTGCTATGTATTGGGAGGGGGGGTACCTCTACTGGGGGCAGTAATTGGGGGCACCCTCTACTGGGGGCAGTAATTGAGTGCACCACTGGGGGGAACCTCTACTGGGGGCACCACTGGGGGGAACCTCTACTGGGGGCACTCATTGGGGGGACTGCTACTTGGGGCAGTAATTGGGGGGACCTCTACTAGGGGCAGTAATTAGGGGGAGCTCTACTGGGGGCACTAATCGGGGGGACTACTACTCGGGGCAGTAATTGGGGGCACCACTGGGGGGACCATTACTGGGGGCACTAATTGGGGGGACTACTACTGGGGCACTCCATCAGGGACCACTACTGGGGAGACTACTACTGGGGGCTCTATATAAAGGGCACTGCATAAGGGGAGACTACTACTGGGGGCACTGCATGGGGGGACTGCTACTGGAGGGACTATATAATGGGTACTGCATAAGGGGGGGTCTTCTACTGGGGGCACTATATAAGGGGCTTACTACTGGAGGCACAAGGGACACTGTACTGGGGGCACTAAATAGGGAGGACCACTACAAGGGGCACTGGATAGTGGGGACCGCTACTGGGGGGGCTGCATAAGGGGGATTACTACTGGGGGCACTGTATAAGGAGCACAACTGGGGGCCTGCACAAGGGGCACCACTACTGGGGGTACTGTACAAGGGACACTACTGGGGGCCTGCATAAGAGGGACCACTACTGGAGGCACTGCATAGGGCGGACTGTATAAGGAGCACCACAGGGGTTAAGGTGCATTTGGAAAGGAATGTTAAGAGTGACCAGAAAGGGTATATGTGTCCTGCTGACACACCGTTTTGTCAAGTGACCCCGCCCCTTGTGACCACGCCCATTTTGTTTGACACGCGCGCATATGGGGGGGGGGCTCCATTTTAACGTTTGCCCTGGGCTCCGAATAACCTAGTTATCCCACTGGTTTAGACATAGGGGATCACTATGGGTACCCCATTATTATCTCTTGAAGGAAGTCGGGGTTTGTAATAGCCGCGGCAGGTGCATAAATGCGGCTTGGAACAAAGTGCTGCAGAAGAGCATTTAGAAGATTTTTTGGGGAAAAATAACTATACCCATCAGGTTTGGGGTACTTGAAAATGGGGGTCAGCATATTTTAAAGTTGCTAAAATGAGTTGAAAAAAATGTGAAAAACCCACCTGCCACAAGCAGCTGCAATGAAAAAAACACTTGGGGCGTACTTGGGGAAACCCTCAGAGTAAAGTTCGCTAGTTTTTAACTTTGTCACCTGATTTTTTTTTTTTCATCCCCAAAATGAAAGTAGTTTTTTTAGGGTGTCCAAAAGTGTTTTTTTTTTTTTTTTACACAGTTTACCTTTGGGGGACTATCTGAAGGCTGTATGGGGGGGTCCCGCAATTTTGCACCCCAAAACCCCAATTCTGCACTCTTTAACGCCTGCTATTCATAGGTGATACTTTTCCGCCTATTACATTGCATTAACTTTCCGCCTAGGCGGAAAGTCTTTCAAATTGAATCGGAGGAAAACTAAAACAGGCGATAATTACGTCATCGGCGGTAAATTACCGCAAATTCGGACTTAACGCCTCAAATTGAATACGGCCCTAAACTGTCAAAGTTCAGGCGCACAGGAGATAAAACCTTAAAAAGTCTGGGCAGCCAATAGGAAATAGTCTAGACGTGCGGCCCCTGAATCACATGATTCTAAGAACTAATCAGAGGCACCTGTGCTGTTTCCTGAATCATACGAGAAGCGGTTGCCTAAGAGCAAGCTAGGCAACAGCTTCTCTTCTGATTCAGGAAACAGCATAGGTGCCTCTGATAAGGAGATGTAGTTATTAGACCGGCGGTCGCTATGCCGCAGGTCTCAATACCAACAACGATTCCCGACAAGGGATTTAAGATAGGCGTCGAAATACCACGCCTATCTTAATCCCGACGCCGGAACGCCAAAGGACACCAACCCGAACAAGGTAAGTCCGGGGCGCCCTTAGCGTTAGCCATGGGGGGGTGGGTTAGGTTTAGGGAGCGTATCGGGTTAGGTTTTGGAGGTTAGGGTTAGGCAATAGGGAGGGAGGTTAGGGTTAGGTACCACTAAGGGAGTGTTAGGGGGGAGGGGGAGGGAACCTGCTCTGTCAGGGTCTTCTCCGTTCGGCTGCCAGCATCGGGATATGAACCGGCGGTCAGCTGCCGGGAATTCATACCCATTCCCTGATAAGTTCTTCATCAGGTTAAAAATTGACACGGATTGGTGGCATTCAGGCCCTGATTCAGAGCCGGACGCTCTGAAAGAGCGCTCGCTCTGAATCAGGGCGTTTTTTTTTTTTTGCGGCCTCCTGGCCGCTCGCATAGTTGTGGGTGACCACCCACAGCTATAGCGAGCGGCCAGGATGATGATCGCGATGGTCAAGACCATCGCGACCATCAGGCTTGAGACGAGACCCTTGTGGTAGGGTCTCGTGGCCGCAAGCCCCAGAGAGACTTTGGCTGTAACCGGGTCTCTAGCCGGGTCTCTCCCATGCGCACAACAGAGTCGGCTCCGTCATGCGCATGCGCTCTGGGCCACGATCGACCCGGTTGCGAGAGCTCAGCGCTTGCGACCGGGTCTGAATCAGGCCCTCAGTTCAATAGAGTGCAGCAAAACCTGGATTTAGATGCAGATGGGACACTTGTTTCAGATGGATCTTTGCACCCATCATGGATGCAAACAAACAGTCGGTGGTTTGGCCGGGAAGCATGAAATCCAACAAATATGTACTAAGGGCATTCAGAGATGTACAATATTCCGATGTTTACGTATGTTGAACGATAATTGGCAATCTGCGCACGCATCTGAGTCGCATGACGTGTACATTACCGTAGTCGATCACTGTGACTATTTAGTGACAGTCAAGAAGTGTTTGCGGGAGGGTCGAGAAAGAACAGAGGTGCGACGCAACCATTTTTGAGGAGTGTCACAGCCTGCGTCTGCGATCCTGTATGCAGAGAAAGTTGCTTTGGCATCTCAGTACATGCGGCCATTCTGCGCAACCGTGGGGATACTCAGAAGTCCGATTATCGAAGGATGTGCGACCGATGCTGAGTCTTTGCACGCAGATGCTTGGATTGGCGAAGACGCAGATGGGCATCTGAATATATTCCACGGCATCTATGACATTCGCATAGGTTCACACAGCAGCTGCGCACGGAATCGCAAACTGCGATTGCACTAGCGTACATCTCTGCATCAGGCCCCAAGACGGACAGATAGTGTAATTAGCATATCTTATGGTGGATATCCACTACACGAGTACAACATCGTAATCATTCAATTGTTCATCATCATGTGCAGTGGATATTGGGCCTAATTCCCTAAGAAACGTTCGCACGCAGACTGCCGATGTTTGCATTGTGCGCATGCGTACGCATCGCAGTGCGCATGCGCGAACCAGTCAGAGTGATCGGAAGCGTACGCTCGCTGCGCATAGACTTCCCAGCTGAGAGAGTGGCATGAAAAGCCGTTTGTGGGTGGTGACAGGGGTTGGTCTATGAAAACGGGGGAGTGGAGGTGCGAACGCAGGCGTGTCTGAGTGTCTCAACGCCGTTTCAGAGGCATGCATAATTAAGACGCAGCATCATAGTACACGTCACCTGGCTGAATTTGACACTGCAGTGCGGTAGGGTATGGTCAACCACAAGCGCTGCGTTCGCTTCCGATGGTACTGATGGTTGCATACACATCCTGGAGATGACGTGCGCAAGTGGGCGTCTTAAGACAGGCTGGTGGGCATCTGCATACACACCGCGTTCGCACGCCAAGACATAGTGGGCGTGCTTATGCCTTGCCGTGCGATCGCCTGCCTTGCTGTCACTTAGGCGGATTTGCGTACACATCTAGCGAGCGGGTCTGAATCGAGCCCATTGTGCCCACACTGAACGATATGTTGTTCAGCACAGGCATCCTCCCTCACCCCTGAATATGCATAAACTGTCGATATCAGCAGGTTGGCCTGCATGTTCAGGCGATGACAGATGCTGACAACGGCCAGCGGGAGCGCGCATTGCTGGTCGTTGCCGGCATATTCACTGCACGATTAATGAACAGTTGAACGATAACGATGTCGTAACCGTTTATTTTTATCATGTAGTGCACAGGTTCTCAAACTCCCAAACAGTGCATGTTTTCCAGGTCTCCCCACAGAATCACAAGTGAAATAATTAGCTCCACCTGTGGATCTTTTAAAACGTGTCAGTGAGTAAGGAATACACCTGTGCACTTCTTGGGTGACCTGCAAAACGTGAAATGTGTGGGGTCCTGAGGACCGAGTTTGAGAACCACTGGTGTAGTGGATATGCGCCTTTAGGGCCTGATTCAGAGCCGGATGCTCTGACCAGAGCGCTCGCTCTGAATCAGGGCCCTCCTCCATGAAAATGGAGCGGCCTCCTGGCCGCTCGCATAGCTGTGGGTGACCACCCACAGCATATGCGAGCGGCCAAAAAGATGGTCGCAATGGTCTTGACCAACACCGACCATCGGACTTGCGACGGAGACCCTGCAGTAGGGTCTCCCTGCCACAAGCCCTAGAGTGATTTTGGCTCTATCAGAGCCAAAATCACTCCCACTGATATCACTAGTGATGTCAGTGGGGCCGGCTTCAGACGGTAGGCGTTCCCATGGGAACGCCTCCGTCTGGCAGGCACTCCCCCGGCACGCCCACCAAAGGGGGCGTGCTGTCAATCAACATCGACAGCACGCCCCCTTTGGTGCGAGACCCGGAGCGGTGGAAAGCCCGTCGCTCCCCGGGTCTCGCGCATGCGCACAACGGAGCTCCCTCCGTCGTGCGCATGCGCAGTGGGGACCATCGACCCACTTGCGAGCGTACTGCCGCTCGCAAGTGGGTCTGAATGACCCCCTTAGTCCTCAGGTTGCATTGGATGGTTGCAAACTTGGAAAACCATCCCATATTGGCAGATTGCATTGCCTTATTTTTCATTAATTTTGCATGCCTTAGTTTTCAATAAGGGAGTTTTTTTTTGTCAAACTAAGTTTCATTGCATCAATTTGTTTTCATTGCGGTTGTCTCAATAAATGATATTTTTTATTCTATGTCTGCTGTGCACCTGTAGTGCGTGTTATTTCTTTTGTTAAATTTGATTATTATAGGATTTAAGAGCAGCAGTGAGTGACTGTTGCTGGGCACATAAGTAGATTGTTCAATATAAAGGTATTTTGTGAAGAAAAATGGATTTAAACTACCTATTCCACTAGTACTTTTTCCATTTCAAAGATTTCCAGTGGTAAGATATAGGAAACATGATAAGTGAGTTCATTATTTTTGCTTCTTACAGTCATTGGATCACAGTCATTGGATCTGATTCAGAGATTTACGTTAACATCACGGTTAGCGCACACCTCCGATGTTTAAGGGTCTGCGCATGCACAGGTCCAGTTCTACACATATCCAGAACGGGTCCTGCGGTCTCGTTCGCAGACCCCCCCTCCCCAAGCCACAGCGCATTTGGGTGGCGGAGCAGCGTTCACGGAAACAAGGAGTGTCGCCCCCGTTTCTCCGGGAGGGACGAGGCCAGGGTCTACGGTGGATGCAGATTTCCTAGCCCTGCAAGTAACCAGGACCAGGCCAGGCTGCTGTAAGCTTCATCTCCTGCAACCTGGCCAAAGGAGCAACCTTCATGCTTTGGTGATCCCAGGCTGCGACCTCGGTCGCAGTGCTGGATCGCAGATGCAGGAAGGAGGTGTCTTTTTCCCACTAACATCTCCTGCTGCATTAGCATTTTGGATGGACAGAATTGCACAGCCGCTTGTGTGCTGCTCTTCTATGAATCAAGCCCTTTGGTTGCAGATGCTTTCCGCATTTAGAAATGAGAATATCTGCCTGTGTAGACCCACTTGTGAAAGTAGCCGCGTCACTATCAGTACGTATTTGCACCAGCCAGAGCCGGCCCTAGGCATAGGCTTTCCAAGCAAATGCCTAGGGCATCTGGAATGCTTTAGAGGATTCCCATGGCGTTGCGCCATCGCCATAGTGACGATGCCGCCGGCCGGGTGTGGTGACTACTGGCTCCGGGCCCACCTCTACTGCAATCAGAGCTTAGCTCCGATCGTGCTACCCAATTGCTGCCCAGTTACACTTTCTTTGCTGGAAATGTGGCTGAGAGGCGTACGGTTCTGTATCAACTGTTGTTGCTCAAAGTTGTGTATGTTGTGTTATCAGGCTCCAGACAATGCACAGCTGCTAAATATTGCAAAATCCGTCTTTAGATGGACGTGCAACTCAGAATCAGGCCCCTTGTCTCTAATGGGTAGTCTCATCAAATGTCATTCCAGGTATTTACTCCTCAGTGTTGAGGCTTCCGCAAAGTGCCTTCTTTTTGGCTGGGTCTGATGACCACTCAACCATACTCTGTACTGGATGAATTGATCGATACTTGTGTACTTTACGGACTCATTGCAGAGAGAACCCAAGTGTCCTACACTCATTATTATTATCAATCATGGTAATGTCTAAATCCCCTTCACGGAGACGACCCTGACGTCATCAGCCAGTGTCCAGCGTCATTCCCAGTGTACAGCGTCATTCCCTACCATCCAAGTGGGCATAGAGGGGGAATATAATCTTGTAGCGAGCATAGGTGGGGACAACTTTCGGTACTTGTGTACGTAAACTACACAAGTACCATTTAAAACATTCATTGGGTTCTCTCTGCAATGAGTCCGTAAAGTACACAAGTACCAATTGATCTAATATCACTTAGAAACATACAGATGTACTGTTTATGTGTGTGCGTGCGTGTTTGTTAAACTATAATTTGTTGTCATTTGTATTCATCTATTTAGTAATTCTTTATATATGGATCAAGTAATAATTCTGTAGTTTGCCTCAAGCTGAGAAGCTCAATCAATCATATAAATATATCGCAGCAGACCCGTTTCTTTAGCTGGCTTATCTACACAGACAGAGACGGTCATTCAGCCTGAACACCAAACAGCAAAAGTTGCCAATATTGTAAAATAATTCCCAGGGTCACCTTGCTACTGAACAGATGCAACAAAGCTTCTCACACTCCGCACAGTTTAGGTGGAACATGATGCACTAAAATCCCCAGCATGTCCTGTCCACTGGGCAGAATTCTAGTCTTAGATGTTTGCATTTAAAATTATTTTATCCAATATGTAATGTTACCAGCTTACTGCTGTATGTACAGAATAGCAGAAATTATACTGTGCAGTTAATTGTGATCAAATAAATAAAATGGAGACATTTACAAGGACCACAAAAAGAGGATTTTTGAGACAGTCACGTGTGCGTGACGAAATGCGTTAAGGGCTTTCCACAATTTGACCTCTATGCTGGAGAACCCGGCTGCTCCCGCTAACTCCCGCTGTATTTTACATTGACTACAGGTATCAGCGGAGCCTCTGGTTCTACACAAAGGGCTCACATCCATCTGCTCTTTTCTCAGGCTGAGAATCTGGTTGCTCCGGATAGCTATTATAGAATCTAACACAGCCGCAAGTGTAACCCCGGATTCCGCACAGTTCCGAGGACGCTCGGACGGATCAGATTTCCACCTGTGCATGTTTATTTGGATGTCCCATTGGCTACACACGTGTTATATTCACCATGGACCAACTTTGGCCGTAGTGAACACTGGTGATTAACGGCCAATACTGGGACTCCGGGACTTGACCACAAAACTGTGAGTTTGTACATTCCGGTTCATTCAACTTGCTAACGGGACTGCTCAGTGTGTAAATTGAATCTCCTGCTTACATAGGGAACTCACCTAAGCTACAACCAGACATTCTTTAATCTAAAGGAGATAAACGGCTGGTTTGATACAGAGGGACTGATTGTTTTCAGCTGCAGGCTGATATTATTTTCCAAAGACATACACTGTTATATAACCACGGATAAATCCTACAAACACTTTGGTTCACATACTCATATCGACTGTATCATAACACTTTGCTTAATATATGTCCCAAAAGGGTTTTTTATTTGAAGATTGAAGATATATCTTTGGTTTAGCACATTTTATTTTATCTTAACAATTTTTCTGTCTTTTATATATTTTTATTGTATTATATATTGTACTATTCAGTGCGCTTATAGATTATGATCCATATTAAATAGTGATTAACATAATCATTCCTAGCAGTGCAAGTCCTGTCTGTTTTTTTTTTGTTTATCTCTTTATGGAACCCCCACTGTAGGTTCTTTTTGGGCTTGCAGCGCAAAGAATATATATTCTGTGTAAATCCATTGCAATTTATTTGGATCTTTTGAAACCGCCTTGTTTAAGTTTTAGTGTTTTTTTCTAAAGTACAACCAGCGTTGGATTAGTACTTGTAGTGCGCCGGTTCTCCCGCCACTTGCGGGATCTGGATATAGCGCTGTGTGTGGGGAGAACTCGTCCACCTGTGGTTGTAACTTGGCAGTACTGAGGTTGAGACCGCTGTCACCCACGATCTTTGTGTAGAACCTGGTCCAATAGCCTGTTTGTAGGCAGTGGAGATGGAGCGGCAGCTCAGACAGGCGGCAGGCACTCAACCGACGCTGCGGTCTGATATTAGTCCCGTACCTCTGCCGTCCTAGTCAAATGTACTGTACCAGCAGGCGTCTCCTCTCTGTTTGTACTTTTGAGAGCTAATTACCCTTATCTCATAATAGCACCGCCTGGCACAATTGTTGGTAAAAGCGGTGAGCAGTAATATCAAATCTGGATCTAAGTAGAAGTAAAGGTAGCTGTGGCCAAATTGTTCACTGTTTCGACGCGTTTCGCTCCTCTCTTTGAGGTTTTTTAAGAAATAGCTCCAAGAGAGGAGAAAAGCGCTATCGCAGTTGAACTGCATGCGTAATCGCTATTGCATTCGCAGTTGCGATCGGTAGTGAATCAGGCCCTGTATCGCTTACGCCATCTATGCATGGTGAGAATGATACGGTCCCCATTGCTGACAATGAGAACTCAGTAACAGCCTTTTCATCTTCAGCTAAGCCTTCCAGACACTGTTGAGTCACTGCAGAGAGAAAGTGTCATCAGTGATCGGGGTGAGCGGAAAAAATTGTGGGTCCCAGGGACCCCTCACTTTGAAAATTTGGGGTCCTACACCACTTTTTCTGGGTCCCGTTACATATTATGGGAGTTGAGGGCAGGCACCAGTTGGGACTGTGCTGGGGGTATATAGCAGTTGGGGTAGAGGGGGTTGGGGTAGACCTGAGGGTAAAGGCAGGGAGATATTGGGGTAGAGCTGCAGCTATAGGGGAGTAAGGGCAGGCACGGTTGGGGGTAGGGAGGGGTAAGTGCAGACAGTTGATGCGACAGTGCAGGGGGGCAAGGAGGGTGCTAGGGGCAGGTTGTGTGAGGGGCAATGGTAGATAGCAGCTGGCGCAGTACTTGGGGGGGTACGATGGGGGTTAACGGCAAGCAGTACTTGGGGTAGGGAGGGGGCCAGGGTAGATAACAGCTAATAAGAGTCCGAATTTTTTGCAAAGAAACAAAAAATGAAAGTTAAAGACAAATATGCCTTTGTTGGGGCACTCTTGGAGAACAAATCATTAGTTAATTTGTATATGGTAAATGAATAATGAGATAAAACTTAGCGTTTATTATACAACCTAAAATAAATTCTCTCTTATAGGTAACTAATAAAGACAAAGGTAAATAGTACTGAAAAAGTACACAATTAGATTCAGGTGAGCAACATACACGTAAATATTACAATCAGTGAACATTAATTATGAAATAAGCACAAATGGCATCATTGGATGATCAGGTGACCAAGCTCCGTTGGCGAAACGCGCGTCTTATAACACATTGTGTGATAGAGATATTTATATATATATATATATATATGCCATACACGCCACACTTATATTGTGATGGTCAGCAATTTGCCATTTGTGCTTATTTCGATTTGTTCTCCAAGAGTGCCCCAACAAAGGCATATTTGTCTTTAACTTTTATTTTTTGTTTCTTTGCAAAAAATTCTGACTCTTATTGTGTATTGCACAAATCCCGTGGGTGCACTACCAACCTAGTGTCATCTCACTATGTTAAATATACGATAGACCTTTTATGTTGATTTTTCTTTTATTCTATTAACCATAGTGAATTATAAATTTAATCAGATAATTTTTTTCTATTTAGTCTGTGAACCTGTGCGGACTCTACCCCCCCCTTTTTCCTGTACCTAGATAACAGCTAAGGCAGTACTGGGGGGGCAAGGAGGGGGTTAGAGGCAGAGCTGGGTCAGGATAGCAGCTGGGGCAGCACTGGGGTAGAGAGGGGGCAAGTGTAGATAGCAGCAGGGGCAGTATGGGAGGCATATAGGGAAAAAGAGTTGTTAGCAGCTAGGGCAATCCTGGGGGCAAGGAAGAGGTTAGGGGCAAGCGATACTGGGTGTAGGGAGTGGTAAGGGTAGATAACTACGGCAGTACTGGGGGGCAAGGAGGGTGTTAGGGGCAGTGCTGGGGGTAGGTAGGGGTAAGGGTATGAGCTGGGGCAGCACTGGGTGTAGGCAGGGGGCAAGTATAGATGGCAGCTGGGGCAGCACGGGGGCTAAGAAAGAGGTTAGGGGCATGCAGTAATTAGGGTAGGGCGGGGGTAGGGTAGATAGCAGCTAGGGCAGTACTGGGGGGGCAAGGAGGGGATTAGGGGCAGTCAATACTTGGGGCAGTGCTGGGGGTAGGGAGAGGGTTAGGGTAGCTAAAACTTGGGGCAGTTTTACTTCTGCTGGGAACCATTGGCCGGGTCACCGTTGTCCGCCTGCAGGTCCCTTCTGCCCCAAGCGCTGTCCACCTCCTGCGTACAGAGACCTCAGCTGGCTGAAAGAGTGCCGGCTGCTAGAGTGTCCCGGCACCAACGACAACGATGCTGCAGCCAAATCGGACTTCTGGCGGGGGACCCGCTGCACAGCGATTGGCTGGGGGTGACGGCGCCGCGTGGTGAATGGTTGGGGGATGCCGCTGCACCGTGATTGGATGGGGAGACAGTGCCACGTAGTGATTGGCTGGGGGGAGCAGCTGCACAGCGATTGGCTGGAAGGGCGGCGTCTCATGATTGGCTGGAGGACGCCGCTGCATGGTGATTGGCTGGGGGGACAGTGCCGCATGATGATTGGCTGGGAGGACGGCGCCGTGTGGAGAATGGTTGGGGCCTGGCGCCCTGTGGTGAATGGCTGGGGGGACAGCTGCACTGTGATTGGCTGGGAGGACGGCGCCGTGTGGAGAATGGTTGGGGGCTGGCGCCCTGTGGTGAATGGCTGAGGGGATGCTGCTGCACACTGATTGGCTATTGAGGTACACACAGCGCCAGCGCGTCCTCCGGGACCCGATCAGTTTTAAAAACTGGGTCCCAAGTTTCCTGTAGAGCGTAAAAACGTGCTATAGCGCGTACTTTGCGAACCCTGGTCATGCACATTTGCAGATTGGCCATCACACATGTGCAGAACACAACAGCCCATGGCTGGCAGCGATAGGCTGCCAGCAACAAAGCAGAGGATGGAGAAGGTCGCTGGACCTTGCCGGAGAGGTAGGTAGTGTTAAATATCAACAGCATATTCATTAGTCTCACTGCGATACTAAACGAAATATACCGCTGGTTCATTAAATGGGGCCCCAGGACTGGATTTTGAGGGAGAAAAGAAGACTCTTTTACAGGGGCAGTCTTATATGGATTATTTATAAATGTAACTTTTATTAATACAAGTTAAAATGACCCACATGTACTAATATAAACAAACAACCACATATACAGGGAATTTCTGAAAGTTCCTCCGCAGTGATTGGTGCTAAGTGTGTGACAGTCCGAAATTCAAATAGGGGAACCACACCAACTGCCAGTGAGTCCCAGCCGGCGATGTTTGGCAGCATTTGGGATGCTCGTTGGTGTAGCACCCTCTGTATCAGCCACTGTCTGTCACTCACTTAGGCCCTGATTCAGAGTCAGACGCTCTTTCAGAGCGCTCGCTCTGAATCAGGGCATTTTTTTTATTTTATGGAGCCGGCCTCCTGGCTGCTCGCATAGTTGTGTGCGGCCAGGTGATGGTCACGACCATCGGGCTTGCAACGAGACCCTTGTGGTAGGGTCTCGTTCCCGCAAGCCCCTGTGAGCTTCCTGCTCTAATAGAGCAGGAAGCTCAACTAATGACATCACGAGTGATGTCAGTAGGGCCGCCCTCAAACGGCAGGCGTTCCTTCGGGAATGCCTCCGTTTGGCCAGCCAACCCCCCCTCCCCGCCTACAAAATGGGGCGAGCTGTCGATCAACATCGACAGCCACCCCGCTTATAGCGAGCCCTGGAGCAAGTGATTTCTCGCTCGCTCCGGGGACTGCCCGGCCATTGACCCGCTTGCAAGCGCATAGCGCTTGCGAGCTGGTCTGAATCAGGCCCTTAGCACACAGTCACTGCGGAGGGACTTTCCAAACTCCCTGTATATTAAAATATATGAATGTAGAGAAAAAATATATCATGCTTCAATATATAGCTAGAAATAACTGAGATTACCTTATTTCCCAACTGTCTCCCGTAACCATCACTGTCAGGACTAGTGTTGGATGCATGTCAGCGAAGGACTATAAGGGGCATTCTGAGCATTTCCACAAGGCCTATGTTAGTAGGGGCACCATGCTTCCCCTAAGCAATCTCAGCTGTGCAATGTTTTTACCTTTGCAAATGATAACCTGAGCTTTGGTTCTGGGGCTTGCTGCATACTTGACTACCCTCTCCAAATGGCCGGGAGGCTCCCGAAAATCTAGTGGCGCTCCCAGCCACCCGGAAAGGTGGACAAATCTCCCGGGTTTGGGGCACCCTATACGCGCACACATGGCCAATGACCCGTTTCGCAATGAGTCACGTCATTGTAGCTCTGCCCACACTCCACAATGACGATAATCTTGGCATTGCATAGTCAGGGACGGGCCTCAGATGATGTGATTATGTCGTCACATCCCCTTATCTGCCCACCTCTGCTGAGCTCCGCCCCACTCCGCCCATCTCCGCCGAGTTGTCCCTCCCCCGCAGTGCTGACCTGGTTAGGAAGCAGCCAAAAGGTCGGCAAGTATGGCTTGCTGTATAGCTCAATGAACTTGGGAGATGTGCTTTTTGCAATTCCAGGGAGCATGAGGCTTGGCATGTAAATCACATACTTGCCTGCTCTACGTGAACATCCAGGAGAAGTCCGAATATTGTAGAGTTATCCCTGGCTCCTGGGAGACTAGGGAAAGGGAAAAGCATTTGGGGGCTTGATAATGTGATTCCCGGCAATTATGCATTATGATACGTCAGCGATGCTATGATGACATAAATTGTGTTGCAACACCTCATGCGCTTGCAACTTGGACCTTCGCCCCTTGATCCATTGGACGTAAAGTCCCAAATGTCAGTAAGTGGAATATTGAAGCCTTATTAGTGTTTCCGTGAGCGACCGAACATGAAAAACATAAAGGGCTATTGACTAAGCCGTATGTACCATTGAGGACTTGAGGTTTTCAGGATGGGTGGACAAGTATTTAATCCATACTTGCCTACTCTCCCGGGTTCGCCGGTAGCCTCCCGAAAATCGGGTGCCACTCCCAGCCCCCCGCAAGAGTAGGTAAGTCTCCTGAAATGGCCACCGAGCCCCTTGCGTGAAAGTGGGCGGTCCAGGGGGCAATGGCGCAATTCATGCTGAATCGCGTCATCGTTGCCCCTGCTTTACAATGCCAGTAATAGCTTTACAATGCCGGTAATATCAGCATTATAAAGAGGTGCCGCAATGACGCGATCGCACCAGGGCACCCCCGCACTGTTCACATAAGCCAGCCCCTGCTGCACCGGAGGGGGCTGCCGGAATGTCGGTAAGTATGATTTACTCATTGCACACAAAGCCCATGTTTGTGCTGCTCCCCCATCTACCTAATATTCTATTTTCATATAAACAAACTTGCATTTTATTCTAGCCAAAACATATTTAAAAGTAAAGCACATCATGTTACATGTGTTAACGCTACATGTAATCATAACATGCAGACAGTGTGAGAAGATTTGACTACAAATAATTAATTTCTAGTTATGTGCATTCCAGTGACTATGAAAGGCATTCCTGCCACTTTCACGTCTTGTGGTTCTGACCAATGTTTTGTATATTGCATTTGAATCAAAGAAATGCTTCTCGTTTGAATTGAATCTTCGAGAGAAAATAACAGTGTTGGATGGAGGCCAAAAACTTGAATCTAGCGCTTCCTTTCACTAAATAATTTCCGTGCCTGTGTTATAAAGTGCAGGAACAAATGAATCAATCTCCTTCTGTTAAAAAAAAGATGATGGGAGTTATAGTTAAATTATGTTTAACAGAGTAGTTCTGTTATAGGCCAGTCGATGCATTTCACTGCGTGGTGGAATTGGTACTGCGTGGTGGAATTGGTACTAGTTATGTGGTACTAGCTATGGGCCTGATTCAGACCCGGACGCTATGCTGCGCTCGCTCGCATTGAGCAATTTTTCGCAATCTGCGCATGCGTATGAGTCGCAATGCACGTGATCGAACCAGTCATTGCGATGGGAAAGTGCTCACCCGTAGCCCGCAGATAGTGACAGATAGTGCCATTTGTGGGTGGCAACAGGGGAAGGTGCTTGAAAACGGGGGTGTGGATGTGCGAACGCAGGCGTGCCCGACCGTCAGAACGGCGTTTAATGGGTGAACATAATTAGCAAAGTAGCGTCATTACACACGTGACTAGGTTGTATTCTATCCTGAACTGCTCGCAATGTTGTGGCAGGAAAAGGCTACCACAAGCGCTGCAAGCAGCTCCGATGGCTCTCGATGTTACCGATTAATCCTACAACTGCCGGAGATTAAGGCCCTGATTCAGACCCACTCGCAAGTGGGCGTACGCACGTTCGGCGTACGTTAAAAAATATCTAAATTCAAGCACTCGCTCGTATTTTCGTACGCAGCTAAAAATCCGCCCCAAACGCAGGCGACCCCTCCTCTGACTAACGAGCGTGCCAAATAGCGAGCGTACATCCCCGAAATGGCTTGAAGGGAACGCACGCACAAGTACAAACCGGAAGTGGGACTGTCAGATTCCGATTACCTGCTCGTTTTTTCGGCCTACCTCCCTCAATCGTATCATGCCAATCAATGTATCAATTAGCTTAATTGTATTTTTTTTTTCAACACAATGCAATAAACTTTAATCTTGTCCGTGTTTGTATTTGCTCGCAGAATACGTACGGCTGAAACCTTCGCTTTTATTGTTCAAAAGACATGTTAGCCCCAATTAAACAATTGTTCTATTTGTTTGTCTCCCCACAATTTTTATGTGGTTCATTTCTTTATTTAAATTAGCTTACGCATGTCACTGCATCAAGCCTATCATAACTCTCAAGAGATTTGTGGCCCTGTCGAACACATGACTCATACACTAACCAATAGAATTTGTCCTGTTAATTTCCCAAATACATTAGCCAATCAATTTGTTTTGTGGTGCTTTATTAAAAATATTTTGTCCAAAAAACACCATTGCCATCATGAGATCCGCCGCATTCACTAGGCGCGAACTGCTGGTGCTGACGGAGGTGATGGACAGGAGGATCACCAGTCAGCCTCCACCCATCTCCAATAGGCGCAAGCGTTCCGCATATGCGGAGGTACGTCGACGTCTGCGCTCCTTCGGCTCACGCCGACATATTGGCCAGCTGGAGCGCAGGTGGTCGGACCTGCACCGGCGGACGCCCCGCTTGCTGGCATGCTTTCGCATGCAGATTGCGGAAAGTAAGTGTTCTGGACTGTGGTTTTCAAGTTTATCTTGTGGGCCCTAACTGCGTGTGCATGTTTTCATGTCTGTCCTATTGAGTCATTGTAGTCATATCTGCATGTGCATGTTTTCATGTCTGTCCTATTGAGTCATTGTAGTCATATCTGCATGTGCATGTTTTCATGTCTGTCCTATTGAGTCATTGTAGTCATATCTGCATGTGCATGTTTTGATGTCTGTCCTATTGAGTCATTGTAGTCATATCTGCATGTGCATGTTTTGATGTCTGTCCTATCGAGTCATTGTAGTCATATCTGCATGTGCATGTTTTCATGTCTGTCCTATTGAGTCATTGTAGTCATATCTGCATGTGCATGTTTTCATGTCTGTCCTATTGCATTTTTTTTTTTTTTTTTTTGGGTTTCCTGTTGAAACTAACCACAATACTTTTGTCATTTTTTAGGGGCACAGCAAACACTACGGCGGCATCGCCACACAAGACGCCGGTCCCGGCCCCTCTCTCCAACCCCCAATTCCTCTATTACCCCCTCCTCCCCAGATCCTGTGGCCGAAATTTCCGGCCTACTTCCCCTCCAGCCCAATTCCCCCTCTCCTCCATCCGTCCCTCCTCCAAATACCCCCTCCCAGGATCCTGAAAACACCTTGCCCCTCGGGTTGGGGAATGTAGCCACCTCCGAGGTGGTCCAGGGAGTGGCTTCTGGCTCTGTCGTTTTGGAGAACGGTATGTTTTTAAAGTTTATTTTGGACACCACAAACTGTTTGTATGTAATCATGTGTCGTCCCATTTTTTTAGACTTTTTGTCGCCTTAGGGTATTTTTGGGGGTTGTCTTTACCTGTTCCTGCTGATGTCACCATACACATATCACACCTGTGTGCCTTTTTTTAGGGCCCTTGTATTTTTGCCCTTAGACATTTTGGGGTGCTGGCTTTTATCCGTGTAATGTTTTTTTGGCCCACAAGCTTGTAAGTTTTGGTTTGCTTGTTTTGTGTTTTTTTACAATGTTGCTTCATTATCGATTTATTAATCCCCAAACTTTTGTCACCCACAGAGGAACAGAGGCGTCGGGAAGAGATCGTTAATTGTGTGGGCCGTATGCGGGAGCAGGTCACCGGGCTGATGCAGGCCCTTGACCATCTGTTGGTCCTCCTTAGGAATTAGTTTTTTTTTTTTTTTTTTTACAAATTGTTTCTTAATAAATCAGTTTTAAATCAAGCTCTGTCTCATGCGTTTGGAGTAAATCCAAGATTCTTTACACTGACATAAGTAGACTCTTCAAGCAAGGTTTGCCACAGAATCTCACTACAGATTGTGTGTTGTATTTTGAATGCAAACAGGCACAAGAAACACCTCCCAGTACCAATGTCATTTTACTTTTTTGTGGTGGTCAACAAGATAGTTTACACCATTTTTCAGGTTCCTATTTGGTGGCCAAACTGGTTAGGACAATCTTACGAAGGCAACTGATTGTACACGATTTCTTGTTGTGTTGGTTAGTACCCCGAAAACATATTACATTTTAGCTCCACTTGCTTCATTACTGGGTTACCCCTTAGGGAAAATTAACGTTTGGGAGTTTGTTTACACTTGCTTCTAAGGTGCCCAAAAAGGAAACAAATTACACTCTCCAAATATTTATTCACAACACAAATCAAAATACAAAGTGGTCACTCACAAATAAAACACACAGTGATAATCAGAAATACACCACATACCAAAAACACTAAACAAACACACAACAAATCAAGAACTGGTTGACGAAGGTCCATGCCCACATGATGTCAAAAATATGGCGTTGCAATATTGGTGTCAGAATATATTCCCGAAGTTTCAACAGAAAGGTTTTTGAAGGGTAGCAGGAAGTAGTCATCGTGGGAGTGCCAAAGATTATGCAAACAAACAGAAGATGGTGCAAGAATTAATATAAAAAAAGATGAACGTTAAAAAACCGTAACACATTGGGTATACACACTGTTGTTTGATCAATAATTACCTAAAATATCGGGCCACCACATCATCGCGTATGGCCCCCCCACATACTGACCTCCGACCAACCTCGGGGGGGCCATCCTCAGGTAAGGCATCCTCTGGCTGCATTGGAACATCATTCCTTATGGCGATGTTGTGAAAGATCCCACACAGGACCACAATTTTCGAAACCATATCTGGCAAATACATGAGCTCGCCACCAGAGCGGTGGAGGCATCTGAATCGGCCTTTTAAAAGGCCGATACAGCGCTCCACCACTTGCCTGGTGGCTGTAAGTGCGGTATTAAACTCACTTTGTGGACCTGGTGTAGGAGCCAAATAAGGAGTGAGCAGCCAGGGCATGCAAGGGTATCCACTGTCTCCTGTGAAAAAGAATAGACAACATCAGGATCACTGTGTATCAAGCTTAACATTGTTATGTACTAAAGGTCTCCACTTACCCAGAAGCCACGCATCACCAGCTTGTAGGTTGGTTAATTTGTGCCATATCCCTGATTGCCGGATGACGAAGGAGTCATGTGCACTTCCTGGTAATTTTGCATTCAGGGACAGGATCTGGAGGGAGGCATCACATACCACCATTACATTCAGGGAGTGATAGTGTTTCCTGTTTCGAAATATGGCCTCCACCCGTGCTGGAGGCTGAAGTGGTATGTGAGTACCATCCACAACCCCTATGATGTGTGGGAAGCCAGCTATTTGGTAAAATTTGGCCTTGGCCACACTAAGGGCACCCATATCCAAAGGCATTTGAATAAAATGATAGAGGTGCTTGAAAAGTGCCTCCATCACTGCCCTCAGGATCCGGGAAAAGGAGGATTGTGAGATGCCCGCCACTATTCCCACCGTTGTTTGAAACGATCCTGAGGCACAGAAATGTAACACCGCCATAAATTGCGTAAGTGGTGGTATTGCTGTTGGACTGTCAATTTGCAGCTCAAGATCACTCTCTATTAATGAGAGAGTGTCTATGATGATTTTGGGAGGAAGACGGTAGCGTCTTAAAACCTCATCATCGGGCATTCCAAAAAAGGTGACACGTGTTCGAAATATCTGGGGCCTTGCACGCCTACGATGCCTATGCCTGGGACGAGATTGAGGTTGGTCGGCTTCCGGGAGCATGGCCAGAACAATCCGCCCAAGATCAACCTGAAATGGCAAGATTGGAATGTAAGGCTTTGGACCCACCACAAAAGAAAATTAAAAACAACTTAGCTTGATGATACCATCCATTGCTGCTTACATGCCGGGGTATTGTCATGATACATCCAAACTGAAATTAATCACAAAAATAATTTGACAAATTTCACTCTGTGCATTTTTGTTTCTAAATTTTGTGCTAGACAAAACTTAAAATATGCGAAACACACATTTGGCAAAAGAGCAAAACAACATTGCACACAGTACATCAAAATGGGTTGAAATGTTTGCCAAAAAAGCGAAAGGGCAACCACAAATAATTTTACAGGATTAATAAGCATTTAAAAATGCGCTAATTAGTTCGCAAATACAAGTCACAATAGTAAGTAGTAAAAATGCGCTAATTAGTTCGCAAATACAAGGCACAATAGTAAGTAGTAAAAATGCGCTAATTAGTTCGCAAATACAAGTCACAATAGTAAGTAGTAAAAATGCGCTAATTAGTTCACAAATACAAGAAAAAAAATGGACTTACCAAGAGCAAATATATGAGTCCAAATCAAAAGGTCTTTGGGTCCGAAATTAATAAAAAGCTAAAATATATGAAATTATGGATCCAAAAATTAAAAACAATAAGAAACACAATGAGACAACAATTGATCAAAAGTTAGACTTCACAAAACTTACCAAATCAAGAAACGAGGCCAAAAAAATAAAAACCAAAAAAGAGAAGGGAAAATAAAAACGCAAATCTAGCAAACAAAATAAACTCCAAACGCCAACTCCTTAAACTCCAGCCAAGGTAACCTCCAACAATCCAAAAACGCCACCTCGACTCGAGACACACCAAGCCATAAATAGTGTTTAGTTTCCCGCACAAATTAAGGAGGGATCATAGGAACGCACAATCAATGATGCGGCCGCAAAATAAGGACGCATGTATAAATACGTCACGAAAACACATTAAAATTCTGGTGTATTTCTTGTTTGGACCACAGACATGGCGACAGACCAGGGAAACAATGCCCAAGAGTCAGGCGGTAAGTCTTTCATGCATTTTGTATCAATGATTAATTAGAAACATAAGATTAGGCAAGTTGTGATTTTGTGAATTCTGTAAATTTACACAAATAGGTGAGGAGGATGACATGGAAGAGGCTGCTGGGCCAAGTATTCCGGCCAAAGCTGCCAAAAAAAAAAGGCAGCCACATTTCACAAGAAAGGAGATGGAGGTTTTGATACAGAAGTGTGTGGACATCCTGCCACAGGCACACAGGAATATGAGTCTAAGCCAGAAGGGGAGAATGTGGGAAGAGGTAGCCGTTGCTGTCAATAGGGTGGGTGATTATGTCCGTCTAGCCCGGGATGTCAAACGGCGGTAAGTAAACACTTGCCCCCCCAAAAAACAAACACCATTTTAAACAAAAAAAGGATAATGGCTTCCATTTTTTCCCACAGATGGGGCGACTTCAAATATCGCCTAAAGCAAAAACTCGCGGACAGGGCTAGGCATGCAAGGGGGACAGGTGGGGGTCCCACCCCTGTGTCATTGGAGTTGACGGATTTAGAAGAGCTGGCACAGGGGTGTGTGCAGCCTGTGGAGGTGTTTGGCGTGTCCAACATGGATACGGACATGCCAGACTTTGCGGCTCCTCATGTTGTCCCAGGTAAATCTTTTGATGTCACCAACTCTGAAATGTTATTGTGCCAATATGTAGATTCTAATGTGAGTCTTTTCTCTTTTTTCCTAACAGAGACACAGGCGGATGAGTCTGCTCCAGAGGGGAGCCTTGGCCGCCGAATTTCTGCTGGCTCGGCAGGGGAGGAACCAGTACATCCGGCTGAGGACCCTGCAGAAGCCAGTCCAGGGCAATCCCCCTCGCAGGCAGTGTCCCTCCTCACAGAACTCAATTTCAAATCGGATTTCCATACGGAGATTCTGCAGAGGATGGACGCCAGTGGCTGAGGCCCTGGAGCAAAATGCTGCGGCCAACGTGACCATTGGTCAGGCCCTGGCGGAAAATACCAGGGCCAACATCCGCATCGCCAATGCCCTGGAGCAGCTCGTTCGCCAGCACATGGTGGAGCCGACCTCCCTTCCTGCAGGAACATCAGGATCCTCCACCTCTGGCACAACATCAGCCAATCCTCCAAATGTGCCTAGCCCTGTGCCTAGTGCAGAGGCCACAACATCTGCCTCTGGACAGGCCAGCCCGATGACATCCCGGACCCGGTCTGGCACCCTCCCTCCCCCATCCAAACGGGTGAAAAAACGGTGACAGCAATGGCGACTTTTCCCACAATCCTTCTGTGCTTGGCTCATATTCCTTTCTGGTCAAAACTTCCCTCTCCTTTCTTGTGAAATGTTTTTAATTTTTTGTTTTATGTTTATGTCAACAGTTATGTTGGGCCAATTTGTTGGATTTTGGGACAGATCTTTGGCAAAAAAAGATGTCCCCAAATTTTTTATTAATTTAATTTTTGTTTGACCAATAAATTGACACCAAAAATCTGACATTGGATTGTGAAATTATTGTACAAATGGGTTACATTTAATCCTGGACCAAAAGGCAAAAAATTGCCCAAAAAAAAAAAAAAATTAATAAAAAAAAGGGCTCTTTAAGGAACGTTTAAAAATTCATATAACGAGGCAAATTCAAGAGGCAAAAATAAAATGGTGAGAAAATTAAAACATGATGACATTATTGTTACAATAGGCCCTAACCACCAAATTGAGGGCAAAATAAACCCCCACAAATGTACGCAAATTGATTGTGTCATCCTGACATTAGCAGCTCAGATTTCCACCTGCGTACGGTTTTGTGCTATCCCAAAAAACTGATTTCAAAACACATACCAAGCCGGTTTTCAATCCAACACTAATTGCTTTTCAGCCCTCCCGCGATTAATCGCAACAACATCGTGGAGTCCCAGGACGGAGGAGAAGGCCATCGCCAATGTGGTCGAGTAATCCAGACCCTAAGCTGTGCGAGCATTTTGAAGGGAAAGAGGATCATCCAGTGACGTATGAGTCGGTCCGAACACATTTTACGCTCGCATCTGCTAATGTATGTACGCCCCAAAAACGCCTCGCCACGCCTGCGTTTTTCCATCTCCACCCCCGTCAACACCCAAAAACGCCCTGTTCTGTCAATCACATTTGACATGTCACTTCCTGTACGCTATTTGACGAACGAGACCAAAAAAGCTCGCAATCTGCCGTACGCACATGCACAGTGTTACACCGACGCATGCGCGGTTATTCAACATCGGAACGCAATGAGCGTACTGCTGTTTGCGAGTGGCTCTGAATGAGGGCCAAAGTGTGGTGCGAGTGGCAAAGTGGCGTCTTTATACAGGTGCAAGCACATAGGGCCTGATTCAGATCCGGTCGCAAGCACTGAGTGTTCGCAACCAGGTCGATGGTGGCCCAGAGCGCATGCGCACGACGGAGCCAGCTCCGTCGTGGGCAATCCATCGCTCCGGGTCTCGCACCAAAGGGGGCGTGCTGTCAATGTTGAGTGACAGCAAACCCCCTTTGGTGGGCGGGCCGGGTGAGTGGCTGCCCAAACGGAGGCGTTCCCATGAGAACGCCTACCGTTTGGGGGCGGCCCCACTGACATCACAAGTGATGACAGCGGGAGAGCTTTCGCCTCTGTTTGAGCCGAAAGCTCTCTGGGGCTTGTGGCTACGAGACCCTACCACAAGGGTCTCGTCGCAAGCCAGATGGTCGCGATGGTCTTGACCGTCACGACCATCATCTTGGCCGCTCACATTAGCTGTGGGTGGCAACCCACAGCAATGCGAGCGGCCAGGAGGGTGCTCCATAAAAAAAAAAAAAAAGACGCCTTGATTCAGAGCGAGCGCTCTGTCAGAGCGTCCGGCTCTGAATCAGGGCCATAGGGGGTCATTCAGACCCGGTCGTTAGCGCCAATGCGCTCGGACCGGGTCGATGGCCCCCCACAGAGCATGTGCATGACGGCGCCGGCGCCGTCGTGCGCATGCGTGAGATCCACTACGACCGCCGCCGCCGGTCGTAGCGGGTCTCGATCCAAAGGGGGCGAGCTGTCGATGTTGATTGACAGCTCGCCCCGTTTGGAAGGCGGGCTGGGGGGGTGGCAGCCCAAACGGAGGCGTTCCCATGGGAACGCCTACCGTTTGGGGGCGGCCCCACTGACATCACTAGTGATGTCAGTGGAGAGCTTCCGGCTCAGACAGAGCCGAAAGCTCTCCGGGGCTTACGACAAGGGAGACCCTACCCTAGGGTCTCGTCGTAAGCCACGATGGTCGCGATGGTCTTGACCATCGCGACCATCACCTTAGGTGGTCGTAAGGCTGTGGGTGTTAACCCACAGCCTTACCACCGCAAAGGAGGACGTCTTGAAAATTCAAGACGTCCTCCCCTCATTCAGACCGACCGCACGCTCTGTGCGACCGGCTCTGAATGAGGTCCGTAGTGTGGCCGCTCGCTTACTTAGTGGGTGGCTTTACGCGACGCAGTGCGAGCACATGATTTAAATAGCCAGCCCCTTTTAGCCAGATAGCGTCCGGGTCTGAATCAGGCCCTATGTATGATATAAGCCAGTTGAAACATTTCACCACATGGTATAAATGGTATTAGTTATGCGTGACTAGCTATGTGTGATATAAGCCAGTCAAAGCATTTCATCACATGGTATAAATGATACTAGTTATGCGGTACTAACTATGTGTGATATAAGCCAGTCGTTGCATTTCATCACATGGTATAAATGGTAGAGATGAGTGTTTCGGATTCTGTGGAATCCGAACCGCTCCGAACATAGGGGATCCGAGTCCACCCGAACCCTGTTCCGCCTGATGTCGGATTCTCGCTAGAGAATCCGACATCAGGGCTCCTCGGGTGTAGGGCAGACCGCTGTGATAGCGGTCTGCTCTACACAGAACAAATACACAGCCGCCAGCGGCAGCTGTGTGTTTGTTACAGCAGCCAATTAGAGTCACACAGACTCTCATTGGATTGCTGCACGGAGGGATCCGGCTGGAGCTCACTCAGGAGCTCCGTCTTCCGGCTCCCTCCTCGTCGCGTGGCAGCAGAGCGGATGGCGGCTTGAGCGGGGATACAGGTAAGTTTTTTTTTGTGTGTGTATGTGGGCCTGCTAATGGAGGGGCCTGCTAATGGAGGGGCCTGCTAATGGAGGGCATACAACTGGGGGGCATACTACTGGGGGCCTGCTAATGGGGGGCATACTACTGGGGGGCATACTACTGGGGGGGGCATACTACTGGGGGCCTGCTTATGGGGGCATACTACTGGGGAGGCATACTATTGGGGGCCTGCTAATGGGGGCATACTACTGGGGGCCTGCTAATGGGGGGCATACTACTGGGGGGGCCTGCTAATGGGTATACTACTGAGGGGGGCATACTACTGGGGGGCTTACTACTACTGGGGGCATTGTGTAAGGGACACCACTGCTGGGGGTATTGTGTAAGGGACACCACTGCTGGAAGCATTGTGTAAGGGACACTATTGCTGTGGGCATTGTATAAGTGGCACTACTACTGTGGGCATTGTATAAGGGGCATTACTACTGTGGGCTTTGTGTATAAGGGTCACTACTGTGGGCATTGTGTATGCTGTGGGCATGCGCACTGGGCCACCATCGACCCGCTTGCGAGCGCATAGCGCTCGCGAGCGGGTCTGAATCAGGCCCTATATGCGGTGTAATGTGAATAAGATTGTGCAATGTGACTCCTTGGGCCGTCGTAGCCCACTTTGTAAACAAGTACTGTGATTCTGCTGGCCGTACCCCACTGGGTGGGTGCACTACTTTTCATTTCTGCCACTGCTGTGTGGCAATGTGTCATAGATGTGCTTTATACTGTGGTGTCTGTGTCATTGTGCCACTGCTTTGTCGCTTAGTAACCAGTCAGCTCACTGCAACCTTTGGCCAATAATGTTGAAAACAATATTATAAGCTGTGAGGTGGTCTAAATTGACTGGAAATTAATGTTATTGAGGTTAATAATACTCTAGGAAGATGTGATTTTAGCTTTTTTTGTCAATTTTTGTAAAAAAATTCAAATCCAAAGCCAGTCACCGCAGTTTGGCAAATCCAAATCCAAAGACGAACGACGAATTAGAACCAAATCCAAATCCGGCGCACATCCCTAATAAATAATACTAGTTATGTGGTACTAGCTATGTGTGATATAAGCCAGTCGTTGCATTTCATCACATGGTAATAATGGTACTAGTTATGTGGTACTAGCTTTGTGTGATATAAGCTAGTCGATGCATTTCACCACATGGTATAAATGGTACTAGTTATTTGGCTGTAGTGGGTGCAGGAGGTGCCGTAGCTATTGGGCCCAGGGACTTAGGAGGACTCTGACCCTGGTCATATATTGTTTACAGCAGGGATGGGGAACCTCAGGCCCGGAGGCCGTATAAGGCCCGCGGAATCGTTTAGTCTGGCCCTCAGAGCTTTTTTTCTGCTAGCCTCATCTAGCCAGCAGGGTGCCTAGAATGACACCCTGCAATCCGAATCTTTGCAGCAGTGCAGCCTGGAGCATCCTTAGGACGCTTCAGATGGTCACACTGCTGCCCTTACAGCTCCCCGGAGCATTGCGGTAATCACTGGCGAGTGTGGACCCGCCCCCGTGTGATGTCACACAAAGGGGGCATGGCCTACACCGAACCCGCAAATGTTTGCCCACTGGGCATACGCACGACGGAGCCGGCTCCATGGTGCGCATGCGCGAGACTCAGCTAGCTCCGGGTGCTCCGTCGCTCCGGGTCTCACACCAAAGTGGGCGAGCTGTCGATGTTGATTGACAGCTCACCCCATTTGGTAGGCGTGGCCAGGGGGTGGCTTCACAAACGGAGGTGTTCCCAAGTGAACGCCTGCCATTTGTGGGCGGCCATTGTGGGCGGCCCCACTGACATCACCAGTGATGTCAGTTGGAGAGCTTCGGCTCTATTAGAGCCAGAAGCTATCTGGGGCTTGCGGCCATGAGACCCTACCACAAGGGACCATGAGAGCCTACCACAAGGGTCTCGTCGCAAGCCCGATGGTCACAATGGTCTTGACCATTGCGGCCATCAACCTGGCCGCTTGCTATAGCTGTGGGTGGTCACCGCTCCCCAAAAAAAAAAAACGCCCTGATTCAGAGCGAACGCTCTTTCAGAGCGTCCAGCTCTGAATCAGGCCCTGTCACTATATGGTGCTTAAAATGAACTAAGTCACTGCCATGGGGCATAAAATTAACTAGGGCACTACTATGGGGGCATAAAATTAACTAGGGCACAATAGGGCATAAAATTAACTAGGACACTGCTATGAGTATATAAAATTAAATAGGGCACGACTAGGGGGCATGAAATTAACTAAAGCACTACTATGGGACATAAAATTAACTGAGGCACTACTATGGGACATAAAATTTACTAGGACATTACTGTGAGCGCATAAAATTAACATTGGGCACAACTAGATGCATAAAATTAACTGAGGCACTACTATGGGACATAAAATGAACTAAGTCACTATATGGTGCTTAAAATGAACTAAGTCACTGCCATGGGGCATAAAATTAACTAGGGCACTACTATAGGGCATATAATTAACTAGGGCACTACTATGGGGGCATAAAATTAACTAGGGCACTATTATAGGGCATAAAATTAACTTGGACACTACTATGAGTCCATAAAAGTAACTAGGGCACTACTAGGGAGCATAAAATTAACTAAGGCACTACTATGGGACATAAAATTAACTAGGGCACTACTGTAGGTGCATAAAATCAACTAGGGCACTACTATAGGCACCTAACTTGCTGCTGCATCTTCCTTCCTCCCCGTCCACCCCATCTGTGTCACTCCTGTTTGTCTTCCCCTCCCTTAAAGAATGTAAGCTCTTTCGAGCAGGGCCCTCTACCCTCTTGTGCTTCTCCCTACTGTAATTTAATTTATCTCTTACTCCCCACTAGGGCAACTAACACTTGGCTGCTTATACGGGCGTTAAGGTTGCTAATATAGCAATGTTTATCCATGTCCTGTATTGTAAGTCAATGGTTACTTTTTTGTCTATGTACTTTGTAAGGCGCTGCGGAACACTTGTGGCGCCATATAAATAAATGATAATAATAATAATAATAATAAAATTAACTAGAGCACTACTATGAGGCATAAAATTAACTAGGGCACTACTATGAGGCATAACATTAACTAAGGTACTACTATGAGACATAAAATTAACTAGGGCATTGCTATGGGGCATAAAATTAACTAAGGCACTACTATGAGACATAAAATTAACTAGGGCACTACTATGGGGCATAACATTAACTAAGGCACTACTATGAGACATAAAATTAACTAGGGCACTGCCATGGGGCATAAAATTAACTAGGACAATACTATGGGGTATAAAATGAGCACATAATGTGTAGAGAGGTGTCTCTTTTGAAGTATTAGGGTGGGGGCCCCTCCAAATGTTGCTCTGGTACCCTCAAAGTTTTGGCTACGCTCTTGGTAAAATCTATTTGTGGATCATGTCCACAAATGTTTGAGCCTCATTAACGTTTTCAGTAAATCCTGAGAATGAAGGGACATTCAGGCTACTGTCATCACTTGTGTCTTATTTTTATACTGTACATTTAATCTATGTATCACATCAGAGGTGCGTACTTCATATTCCCCCCGTGTGGCTCCACAGCATGCATTGAAAATAGGTTGTGGTTTACCATAAAGGGGCGTGGCCTTGCAGATATCTCGATTGCATCACTTCAGGGGCGTGTCTAGCATCTCTGGTGATGCTGGGCTGCCCCAGTAGACTGCTGCCTGCACTGTCAGCTCCTCCTCTGTGACAGGAGCAAAGCGCTGCAGGAGAATGTCACACTGCAGCACCCAGCTCCTGTCACTGAGAAGGAGCCGGCATTTTGGTGTCACCCCCTCCAAGGGTGACACATGGGTGCAGCCCGCAACGCCTAGAAACGCCACTGTATCACATTGATACCTGTGCTCATAAAAATGGACTTTATACCATATTGGTGATAAATTAAAGGTTGATTGATATTTTTGCTGGTGATACGACTGTTTCTTGCTATGCCCTATACAACAACGGGTTACCCTGTACAACAAAGGGTTACTGGGATATCACTTTGCATGGGGAGGTTTATTTAACAAGTATTACGGTGGTTGTACTCTTGTTTAGATGAAGCCTTAGGTTGAAATGTAATGAAAAGTGATTTGTCAAACTTGACGATTTTCTGCGATTTTTGCAGGTGGATTTTAAATGGCCATTTTGTAAAGGTCAGAGCCAGCCTGGTTTTACCTAAAAAAAAAAAAAAATCCCGCTACTTTAAATCCAGTGACAAAAATTGCCGGAGATTGTCAATTTTGACAAATTGCTGTAAAGTTTATTGCAGAGAACTGCATGTAGTTACAGCTAGATTTGTGACAACATATTACACGGTACTTCTCAGTTTGGGGATGTAGTGTTGTTGTCATTCATGAGTCTGGCCTGTCAGTTTTAATAATTTAATTGCATTGCTTTCCTGTGTGCAGCTAGTCCCCATGGATTCCTGCTGAAAGCAGAGGTCACACTTCCTCTGTCCTACTATGCAGGTGTAATAATCCAGGCTGTTTGCACTCTACAAAAGAAGGATCTGTGGACCATTGCACTTGAAGAGTATGGGCCATATTCAATTAGGCTGCGAAAAGCTGTTTTTGACGATACTTTATCGCCGAATACGTAATTTTCGCAGTTTTCACTTATCCCCGTATTCAATTATTCCGACTTTTAGCCAGTGCAATAAGTCAATGCATCAGACCCTGCGAGAAAGCATCACCTATGAATAGGTGGCAAAAAGAAGCGCAGAATTGGAGTTTTTGGGTGCAATGTTGCGGAAACCCCCCCCTTGGACAGTCCCCCTAAGCTTAACTGTGTCAAAACATTTTAAAAAAAAACACTGGACACCCCAAAAAAGTACTTTTGTTTTGGGGGCAAAAAAAAAAGTTGGGGGACAAACTTTAAAACTAGCGAAATACACTCAGGGGGGGTCCCCGAGTATGCGCCGGGTGTTTTTTTGATTGCAGGTGGTTGCATCAGGTGTATTTTTCACAATTTTTTAAAATTAACTTTAGCCACTTTAAAATATGCTTGCACCCATTTGCAGCTACCCCAAATTTGATTGGACAACTTATTTTCCCCAAAAAAACTTTGAAAATGCTATTCTTCACAACTTTTTTAAAGATGCAAAATTAAAGCTATTGAGACCATTTAAACACCCCAAATACCCTTAGCAGGGCTATTCAGGGGTACCCTTAGTGAACCCCCATGTCAGCATCATTTGGGGAGTGTCAGGCTGATTTTCCCAAAAATAACAGGACGTTTTGCTGTTTTCGTCGGGTCCCGTTTTCGCCGATTTGGAATTGAATACGGGGATACGCGGGGATGAGCGCAATACTTTATCGACCCTGAAACCAGCGATGTCGGCGAAAAGTCCGGCAACTGACTTTTCGCTCCAAATTGAATATGGCCCTATGACTGACTCATGTCTCGTGCAAAACTGTGATTCTCCAGAAAAATGTGTTACACGACTTTATCTACAGCCCTCTCCAAACCTACCACTATGCAGCGGAATCTAAAGGCCCCCATACATCAGAGATTGATTGCAGCAATTGTGCAATTTGCAGTCGATTGTGTATAAAATCTTTCCCTTTTTCAATCGATTGTGGCAATTCTGCAATCTGCAATCGATTGAATAGGGAAAGATTTTTATAAACAATCGATTGCAAATTGCACGATTTCTGCAATCAATCTCTGATGTATGGGGGCCTTAACACAACAGCAACAACTTCCCGTCTTGTATACAGAAAAAAAAGCATAGTATATGTTGAGCAATGAAGAAAACACCTATCAGTGTCAGCAGTGCTTTCGCAATCAGCCAATCACAGACAGTTCGTTAGTGAACATAATTATCATCAGTATTTCCACCTGCTCATTAACAGCCATAAATAATACAGCTTTCTCAGACTTACAGTCAGGTGCATAAATATTGGGACATTGACAGAACTTTCATATTTTGGCCTCTATTCACCACCACAATGGCTTTGAAATGAAACAAACAAGATGTGATTTAACTGCAGACTTTCAGATTTAATTTGAGGGTAATTACATCCCAATCAGGTGAACGGTGTAGGAATTACAACGGTTTCTATATGTGCCTCCCACTTTTTAAGGGGCCAAAAGTAATGGGACAAACTAAACAATCCTAAATCTAACTTACACTTTTTAATACTTTGTTGCAAATCCTTTGCAGGCAATTACAGCCTGAAGTCTGAAACGCATAGACATCACCAGACGCTGGGTTTCATCCCTGGTGATGCTCTGCCAGGCCTCTACTGCAAATGTCTTCAGTTCCTGCTTGTCCTTGGGGCATTTTCCCTTCAGTTTTGTCTTCATCAAGTGAAATGCATGCTCAATCGGATTCAGGTCAGGGGATTGACTTGGCCATTGCATAACATTCCACTTTTTAGCCTTAAAAAACTCTTTGTTTGCTTTTGTAGTATGCTTCGTGTCATTGTCCATCTGCACTGTGAAGCGCCGTCAAGTTAGTTCTGAAGCATTTGACTGAATATGAGCATGTAATATTGCCCGAAACACTTCAGAATTCATTCTGCTGCTTTTGTCAGCAGTCACATCATCATTAAATACAAGGGAACCAGTTCCATTGGCAGCCATACATGCCCACGCCATGACACTACCACCACCATGCTTCTCTGATGAGGTTGTATGTTTTGGATCATGAGCAGTTCCTTTCCTTCTCCATACTCTTCTCTTCCCATCACTCTGGTACAAGTTGATCTTTGTCTCATCTGTCCATAGGATGTTGTTCCATAACTGTAATGGCTTTTTTAGATGTTGTTTGGCAAACTCTAAGCTGGTCTTCCTGTTTTTGTGGCTCACCAACGGGTTACATCTTGTGGTGAACCCTCTATATTCACTCTTGTGAAGTCTTCTCTTGATTGTTGAGTTTGACACATATACACCTACCTCCTGGAGAGTGTTCTTGATTTGGCCAACTGTTGTGAAGGGGTTTTTCTTCACCAGGGAAATAATTCTTCTGTCATCCACCACAGTTGTTTTCCGTGGTCTTCCGGGTCTTTTGGTGTTGCTGAGCTCTCCGGTGCATTCTTTTTTAAAAATGTTCCAAACAGTTGATTTGGCCACACCTAATGTTTTTGCTATCTCTCTGATGGGTTTGATTTGATTTTTCAGCCTAATGATGGCTTGCTTCACTGATAGTGACAGCTCTTTGGATCTCATATTGAGAGTAGACAGCAACTGATTCCAAATGCAAATGTCACACCTAGAATCAACTCCAGACCTTTTACCTGCTTAATTGATAATTAAATAACGAAGGAATAGCCCACACCTGTCCATGAAATAGCTTTTGAGTTGATAGTCCCATTACTTTTGGCCCCTTAAAAAGTGGGAGGCACATATAGAAACCGTTGTAATTCCTACACCGTTCACCTGATTTGGATGTAATTACTCTCAAATTAAATCTGAAAGTCTGCAGTTAAAGCACATCTTGTTTGTTTCATTTCAAAGCCATTGTGGTGGTGAATAGAGGCCAAAATATGAAAGTTCTGTCAATGTCCCAATATTTATGCACCTGACTGTATATGCTTTTGCTTGCCGACCTGCTTGTGATTGCAACTACAAGGAGTGTGGAGCGGAGGGGGGAGCAGTTACTAATTTTTGGGCCAAGCTTGCAGTTGGAGAAATGCCCCCTCTTCATTGAGCGCCGTCTCTGTGCAGCAAAGTAGTTTACATTGATTTTTTTTTCTCAAGCGGGAGAGGCCCATGTTTTGGTCACACCTCCACCACTGCCCGGGCCCGTCATTACTGTCAATGCCTCAGACAATTACGCAGATATGCAATTTTTAGAACACACTGTTGCACCCCATCCCACTTCTCTGGACAAAGGTGGGCAAAAATGCCAGAACCAAGCAAGTCAAAATAGTCACAGTTCTGTCGTTATTTTACTATTTTTTTTTACAGTGGGGGTACGGGTGCTGGCTGCCTGCTGGCACTTGTAGTTCCACAAATGCCAAAGGGCAGCCACGCTGGCACCTGTAGTTCCACTGTAAAAACAATAGTACTTATCTATTTTTTACACTATTACCCCTGCACCCACCGGCCAGGGGTGCAGGGAATAGCCCCGGCCCTCAGCTTAAGCCTGGGGTGCTCGGGAGAGTAGGGACCCCTTTATTGGGGGGTCCTCACCTCCCCTGAGATCCCTGGCTTGAGCTGACTAGCTTGTAGTGTTAATGGTTCGGCCGGGGAGACCCGGTGAAAGGACCACCTGGCGGTGGCATTTCACCCTGGCCAGGTTTGAGTCCGGTGCTGGTTTTTAAAATAGGGGGTACTCCACACCATTTTTCCCCCATATTTTTAAAACCAGGACTGGCTCTCAGAGCTCAGTGCTGGTTCCTAAAATACGGGGGAACCCTACACGTTTTTCCCCCCGTATTTTTAGAACCAGGCCTGGCTTTGGAGCCTGGGGCTAGTTATGCTTTGGGGGGAATGTAACACTACGTAATTTTTTTTTTTTTTATTATTTCTTTATATTTCAAATTACAGATCACACTGATATGTGTATGTTTCTGCAAGACACGTTGCTCAGGAGGGGGTCTATTTGAAAGTTCTATTTTTGAACCGTATTTGTATTATTACATCCGTGATTATAATCACGATTCTTGGTAAATTCCCGTATTGTATTCCTGTCTATGGGAAGTACTGCCATGTTCAGATGATGGTGTATTTAATTCTAGTTGTATTTACGGGTGCATTTTTAATTCAGAATCAGCAGTGTTCACCTATAAAAATACAGAAAAAACACCAGTTTTTTTCATAGTAAATTTGCGTGTTTGTAAAAATCGCAAATCACGGAGCTTAGTAAATTTACCCCTCAGAATCTAATTAAACCTTGACCACTATTGTCAAACTGTTATGAAAGACTCAAATGCTTGCTTTGCTGTACCGAACAATGGCCCTCATTCAGAGCCGTACGCTCTGAGCAGAGCGCACGCTCTGAATGAGGGCCGCCCTCCATAAAAATGGAGCGTCCTCCTGGACGCTCGTATAGCTGTGGGTCACCACCCACAGCCTATACGAGCGTGCATTTTGCTGGCCGCGATGGTCGTGACCATCGCGACCATCGAAACTGCGAGCCGGAGCCTGCGGTTGAGGTTTTCAACCGCAAGCTCCGGAGTGATTTTGGCTCTATCAGAGCCAAAATCACTCCCACTGACATCACTAGTGATGTCAGTGGGCCGGCTTCTGACGGGAAGCGTTCCCGTGGGAACGCCCCCGTCAGGGAGGCACGCCCCCGGCACGCCCACCAAAGGGGGCGTGCTGTCAATCAACATCGACAGCACTCCCCCGTTTGATCAGACACAACGAACGAAGGACTTTCCTTCGCTCGTCGCGTCTGGCGCATGCGCACGACTGAGCTCCCTCCGTCGTGCGCATGCTCAGTGCAGAATATCGACTCACTTGCGAGCGGACAGCCGCTCGCGAGTGGGTCTGAATCAGGGCCAATATCTTTTGAAGACCTAGGGGTAAATTTACTAAAGTGAGAGTTTTTAGAAGTGAGTTTAAAAAGTGAGGTTGCTCATAACAACCAATCAGATTCTACTTAACATTTAACTAGCACCTTCTGGAACATAATAGCTAGAATCTGATTGGTTGCTATGAGCAACATCACTTTTTAAACTCACTTCTAAAAACTCTCACTTTAGTAAATTTACCCCCTTCAGTATTCCTTTTAGCTTACTTAGCAAGAATAGACATATGGAACAAATATTGTTTTCTAAGTAAGCATTTTCTTCCGTGTTATGTCTCTACAAGTTATAATGTTCCTTCGCAGGACTAAGGGGCCTATTCATCAACACTAAAATAACGGTTTTCAGGACATTTTCCTTAATTACCGTTTTTTTAGTATTCATGAAGACACTTAACACAGGAGATATCACTGATATCTCCTGGTTACGTCCGCCTGCGTTCATTTCCACACTCCCCATACATTAGTATGGGGATATGGAAATTAAGCTATTAATCAAATTCCGAGAATAATGTACTTTCGGCATTTGATGGTGTTACTATACGCCACTCTGAGGTGGCGTGCAGCGGGTTACATTTACCTGCTTTCAGCTGGGCAGGTCCTCAGCCGGGTCCCTCCGTCGCTCTGGTCCCTTTCTAGGCTTGCGGCTGCTGCTCTGTGTTCTCACAGTATTGTGAGAACAAAATAAAGTTTAAAAAAAAAAAAAAAACTTCAGCCCCCTCTGCCTGTCTGTGCTGTCTGCTGCAGACCGGGGCTTGGCGGGAGGTCTGGATCCACGGCTACAGCCGGCCAGGTAAGTGAAGGGGGGCAGAGGGGGGGTGGACAGAGAATTATCGCAGCTGTAATCTGTGCTGCGCATGCGCCGCTTTTGAACAGAACGGCACATGCGCAGCACTGATTACAGCTGCGATAAGGTAGGTATAGGCAGGGAAAAGTATCTATTTCCCAAAAAGCTGTAATTCGGTAGGACTCCATGCGAGTTCTAAACCTAATTACCTCCAGAGAATTTTTAGTTATAATGAATAGGCCCCTAAGAGTCTGCAGCAGCATTTATATTTCCAGCTGTAAATTATAATCAGCAATCTGCTTAGACACCACTGAAGAGACACATATCAGCGGTGGAATGTACAATTTAAATGGTACACACAACAATAAGCCATCTCATGGCATAACAAAGCAGTCCCTTACGCTATGAACGGCTGCACAGTTACTGAAATCACATCAATCCCTGGCACGGAATAATCACACCGCATAAATATGATGATTCAGATACAGTAAATGCCATCAGATAACATCTAGATAAGGTAAGCGCTCTTTCCAAAGCCACGCAGCCAAATGTGAAAATTGCCTGAAATGTCTCTTTGTTTAACATTTTGTTGTAGTCAGGACTGGTCTTGAGCTTGACATTTTCCACTCTCTGACAAGCTGCATTTCATCATTATACCGCGTACTTTGGCTCGCACATTGATTGGAATGAAGTTAGATATGCCGGGATAAGTATGGAGTGATAAGGATTAAACTTGCCATTTGAGACATGTAATTGGATGCAGAACAGTTTTTGACATGGAAAGCATGTACACAGTCGTGGGCGCATCTATAATGGGTGCCGGGTGTGCTGTCCCACGAGCCCCTGGGTCCAGAGGGACCCCCACTCCACACACCCTGCACCCATTAATCGGAAAATTCATCGGTGCCACAGAAATCACCGGGAAAATGGCACCCACAGAATTTTCCCAGAAATCAGCACATGCACAGTAGACTCTGGCAAGTTGGGGGAGGGGGGGGGCAACTAGAGGCTGCACAAAGGCACCCCCATCTGTTAAGCCACCTCTGTACACAGTATTACCCCCACACTATGAAAATGTGTAGAGGACTTTGAATACTCTCGCTATGACTATTTTCGATTGAGGCCTTATAGTAACATCTGCTGTGTGATTTCTGCTTTGGCCATTGAGACTTTGGGCCTGATTCAGAGACGTCTGTAAAGCAGATCAAGCAATTGTTTGCCATTTTGCATGCATATAAGTGATTGTTTCGCGATTACGCCCCCGCAGAGGATCCATTTGCAAAGTGAGTGAGTCAGCGTTTGGGGGAGGTAACTGGGGGTGGCTAGGCAAATGCAGGCGTGTTTGACCGGTTTAACACAGTTTGGGTGTGCATAATTTAGCTATTGCAATCTCCTTTGCCGCATGAGAGCTCTCAGCGTGTCAGGAGAGACGCAGTGTGTGAGGCAGGTCAGACTTGACTTACAAGCGGCATGGCTGCCCGATCTGCGTCAGTGCTACCAATGTTTACGCTGTTGTACATCGTCGGACAGATATGAGAAGGCAGCAGTGGGCGTCCCTATGCTCGGGTAAGCTGTGGAAACATTAGCCTATTTTTGCAGCTGCGTTCTGTGCGAAATTGCAGATGATTGCATTAGCGTACATCTAGTGCAGTGACTGGGTACCGCTGAGAGCACTGTTTTTAGTACTAAATTAATCAATGGCTTCTTCATGCCAGGCCCCATCTGTAAAAGCAAGATCATCCATAGGGTGTCTGCCCAGTTATTATTATTTTCTAGCTCAACCCAGAGCCTGTTGCATCTGCGATTATTGTGCACAGGGAGCAAAGGGCCTGATTCAGAGCCGGACGCAATTAGCGCTCGCTCGTCCAGAAAATAGGGGTGGCTATTCAAATGAACCGTTCGCTGTTTGCGGTCTGTTCACGCCTCTAGGTCTGAACGAGCGAACAAAACTTGCGGTCGTTTTTTGGGAAACTACACCCCCTGACCGCTCGCATCCTACGTCATGTCCGCTATTTATTAGATTAATCGAGTACATTTAACAGGGTATGAGCTGCTCGCTATTCCTGTGGTTGGTTTTTGCAACCACAATTTTGCGAGCTGTTCAGGCTAAAAAATAACCCAGTGACGTGGTCAATGACGCTGCTGTTTTAATTATGCACACCCATAAAACACTCGTTTTGACCTTTAAGCACGCCTGCGATCGGATCTCCACTCCCCGTTTTCAAGCACCTTCCCCTGTTACCACCCACATACGCCTCATCCTGTCACTCAAATTATCAGGCATTCGCTATTTTGTGAGCACATGAATTTCGGCCGCACTGAGTGGTTCGCGCATGCCTATAACGATCCGTACGCATGCGCAGTTGGGCAAACATCGCTCGGAGCGAACGAGCTGCCGCTTACGAGTGGCTCTGAATCAGGCCCAAAATCAGGAATAATCTGATTTAGAGGAATGATATGATTCTTTCATTATAGAAATATAATATGAGCCTCGTTCACAGATGGACGGATTTGCAGAAGTGCACACAATCCATCCATCTCTTCTGTAAATGCTGAAGGAGGTGTCAGACACCTCCTTGCTGCATTTGCCATCCCAGCACTGCGACCAATGTCGCAAACTTGGATCACCATCGCGACCGATGGTCACAATTGTTGCACCTGTGGTCAGGCTGCAGGAGCTGAAGCTTCCCGCAGCCTGACCATATGCTGGTCACGTAAGAGGACAGGAATCTGCATCCACCTATGCAGACCCTTGCCTCGTCCCTCCTGGTAAGCGTGGGTGGCACGCCCCCGTTTCCAGGAATGATGACCAGCCACAATCACAGAAGTAAAAAAATAAGGTTTATATTCCAAAATATCTTTGATGGAATCTTTGTTCCTTTCCCTCTCTGGCTCCTTCGTATATAGGGAACTGATGCACTTGTGTGCACTGCTAAATCAGGCTCACACTCCCAGGGACATAACTGCAGGCTTGGACTGGGCTGCCGGGGAATTGGGTAATTCCACGGTGGGCCCCATTGATTTTAGGCCACGCCCCCTTTCGGGAGAGGGAGGGGCTTAACAGCCTGCGATTGGGGGATTTTCCCAACCTGTGTAAGTGCCCCATGCCCTCCCACGACCAGTACTAGATTTGGCATTGCACATTGCCTCAGATCCCTGCCTCATGCTGCTCTGGAACGGCTCAGTAAAGAACGGAGCCTAATGCAGGGGGCGGAGCCTTACCCCGGGAGCAGTTCTGTGAAGTTCGGGGATCCATGCTGCAGCTGCAGTCAGCTTGATTGCTGTTAAATTTCCCCTTACCCCTTTCTCGGGGCCTCCCAAGCCAGGTTTTCCTGCCACCTCCTTAATGGATGTGTCAGCAGCAGTGGGGAAATCTGCCCGAACTTCTGAAGGAGAGCCTTGTCTATGGAGGAGGGCACAATTGACCAGGCACTATAATGGTGAGTAAAGATCTATGGGCCTTATTCAGCACATATCGAAACTGCAACAGCGTACGCAGATGGCCGTTTGTTGCATACTGCGCATGCGTATGCACCACAGTGCGCGATGGCAGCATTGCGATCACGCAGAGTGAGTGACAGGTAGTCAGTGTTTGGGGGGTGGTGACGGGGGCGTTGTCAGGGAAATGCAGGCGTGCCTGTCCACTTGAACGCCGTTACAGGGGCGTACATAAATTAGCAACTGCGACGGCATACACAGCTTGAGTACTCACTGTGTGCAACGAGGTTAGTAATTTCTGAGTAAGGCCAGACCTGCTGTAATTGTGCATGCCGTGCCGATGTTACTTGATGTTCCCGATGTATACGAATGACTGCAAGATATTATGGATGTGAGATAGAAGTAGTGAGCTTACCTATGCTGGCTGTGCGACGGCTTTGCGATTGTATTCATTAGCATATTTTCACAGCAGAACCGCTGGCTCCAATGTAAGCAACTAAGTGTCGTGTACATAACCATTTCAGCGACAGACTCGGGAAACACGCCCCCTGAGACGGACCATCTCCATGTGTCTGACCAGCCACCACCCTGTCACCGCCAAAGAATGCCCAATCCATTTTCAGTACACTTCTGCATCCGTGCATCTCAAATCACTACTGTGACTCTGCATCTGACATCACTCCTGGGACTCTGTATCTGACATCACTACTGCCACTTTGTATCTGACATCACTATTGTTACTCTGCATCTGACATCACTACTGGGACTCTGTATCTGACATCACTACTGCGACTCTGTATCTGACATCACTACTGGGACTCTGTATCTGACATCACTACTGCCACTTTGTATCTGACATCACTACTGCCACTCTGTATCTGACATCACTACTAGGACTCTGTATCTGACATCACTACTGGGACTCTGTATCTGACATCACTACTGCCACTCTGTATCTGACATCACTACTGCCACTCTGTATCTGACATCACTACTGGGACTCTATATCTGACATCACTACTGGGACTCTGTATCTGTCATCACTACTGCCACTTTGAATCTGACATCACTACTGTAACTCTGCATCTGACATCACTCCTGCGATACTGTATTTGACATCACTACTGCGACTCTGTATCTGACATCACTACTGCGACTCTGTATCTGACATCACTACTGGGACTCTGTATCTGACATCACTACTGCCACTTTGTATCTGACATCACTACTGCCACTCTGTATCTGAAATCACTACTGGGACTCTGTATCTGACATCACTACTGGGACTCTGTATCTGACATCACTACTGCCACTCTGTATCTGACATCACTACTGGGACTCTGTATCTGACATCACTACTGGGACTCTGTATCTGACATCACTACTGCCACTTTGTATCTGACATCACTACTGCCACTCTGTATCTGACATCACTGCTGGGACTCTGTATCTGACATCACTACTGGGACTCTGTATCTGACATCACTACTGCCACTCTGTATCTGACATCACTACTGGGACTCTGTATCTGACATCACTACTGCCACTTTGTATCTGACATCACTACTGCCACTCTGTATCTGAAATCACTACTGGGACTCTGTATCTGACATCACTACTGGGACTCTGTATCTGACATCACTACTGCCACTCTGTATCTGACATCACTACTGGGACTCTGTATCTGACATCACTACTGGGACTCTGTATCTGACATCACTACTGCCACTTTGTATCTGACATCACTACTGCCACTCTGTATCTGACATCACTGCTGGGACTCTGTATCTGACATCACTACTGGGACTCTGTATCTGACATCACTACTGCCACTCTGTATCTGACATCACTACTGGGACTCTGTATCTGACATCACTACTGGGACTCTGTATCTGACATCACTACTGGGACTCTTTATCTGACATCACTACTGCGACTCTGCATCTGACATTACTACTGCGACTCTGTAACTGACATCACTACTGCCACTCTGTATCTGACATCACTACTGCCACTTTGTATCTGACATCACTGCTGCCACTCTGTATCTGACATCACTACTGCCACTCTGTATCTGACATCACTAGTGCCACTCTGCATCTGGCATCACTACTGGGACTCTGTATCTGACATCACTACTGAGACTCTGTATCTGACATCACTACTGGGACCACTCTGCATCTGACATCACTACTGCGACTCTGCATCTGACATCACTACTGTGACTCTGTATCTAACATCACTACTGTGATTCTGTATCTGACATCACTACTGCCACTCTGTATCTGACATCACTACTGCCACTTTGTATCTGACATCACTACTGCCACTCTGTATCTGACATCACTACTGCCACTCTGTATCTGACATCACTACTGGGACTCTGTATCTGACATCACTACTGGGACTCTGTATCTGACATCACTACTGGGACTCTGTATCTGACATCACTACTGTGACTCTTCATCTGACATCACTACTGCCACTCTGTATCTGACATCACTACTGCCACTTTGTATCTGACATCACTACTGCCACTCTGTATCTGACATCACTACTGGGACTCTGTATCTGACATCACTACTGCCACTCTGTATCTGACATCACTACTGCCACTCTGTATCTGACATCACTACTGGGACTCTTTATCTGACATCACTACTGGGACTCTGTATCTGACATCACTACTGCCACTCTGTATCTGACATCACTACTGCGACTCTGTATCTGACATCACTACTGCCACTCTGTATCTGGCATCACTACTGCCACTCTGTATCTGGCATCACTACTGGGACTCTGTATCTGACATCACTACTAGGACTCTGTATCTGACATCACTACTGGGACTCTGTATCTGACATCACTACTGGGACTCTGTATCTGACATCACTACTGCCACTCTGTATCTGACATCACTACTGGGACTCTGTATCTGACATCAATATTGCCACTTTGTATCTGACATCACTACTGTTACTCTGCATCTGACATCACTCCTGCGATTCTGTATTTGACATCACTACTGCGACTCTGTATCTGACATCACTACTGCCACTTTGTATCTGACATCACTACTGGGACTCTGTATCTGACATCACTACTGGGATTCTGTATCTGACATCACTACTGCCACTCTGTATCTGACATCACTACTGGGACTCTGTATCTGACATCACTACTGGGACTCTGTATCTGACATCACTACTGGGACTCTTTATCTCAAATCACTACTGTGACTCTGCATCTGACATCACTACTGCAACTCTGTATCTGACATCAGTGCTGCCACTTTGTATCTGACATCACTACTGTTACTCTGCATCTGACATCACTCCTGCTATTCTGTATTTGACATCACTACTGCGACTCTGTATCTGACATCACTACTGCCACTCTGTATCTGACATCACTACTGGGACTCTGTATCTGACATCACTACTGCCACTCTGTATCTGACATCACTACTGGGACTCTGTATCTGACATCACTACTGGGACTCTATCTGACATCACTACTGGGACTCTATCTCAAATCACTACTGTGACTCTGCATCTGACATCACTACTGCAACTCTGTATCTGACATCACTACTGCCACTTTGTATCTGACATCACTACTGCCGCTCTGTATCTGACATCACTACTGGGACTCTATCTGACATCACTACTGGGACTCTGTATCTGACATCACTACTGGGACTCTTTATCTGACATCACTACTGCTACTCTGCATCTGACATCACTACCGCGACTCTGTATCTGACATCACTACTGGGACTCTTTATCTGACATCACTACTGCTACTCTGCATCTGACATCACTACTGCGACTCTGTATCTGACATCACTACTGGGACTCTGTATCTGACATCACTACTGGGACTCTGTATCTGACATCACTACTGCCACTTTGTATCTGACATCACTACTGCCACTCTGTATCTGACATCACTGCTGGGACTCTGTATCTGACATCACTACTGGGACTCTGTATCTGACATCACTACTGCCACTCTGTATCTGACATCACTACTGGGACTCTGTATCTGACATCACTACTGGGACTCTGTATCTGACATCACTACTGGGACTCTTTATCTGACATCACTACTGCGACTCTGCATCTGACATTACTACTGCGACTCTGTAACTGACATCACTACTGCCACTCTGTATCTGACATCACTACTGCCACTTTGTATCTGACATCACTGCTGCCACTCTGTATCTGACATCACTACTGCCACTCTGTATCTGACATCACTAGTGCCACTCTGCATCTGGCATCACTACTGGGACTCTGTATCTGACATCACTACTGAGACTCTGTATCTGACATCACTACTGGGACCACTCTGCATCTGACATCACTACTGCGACTCTGCATCTGACATCACTACTGTGACTCTGTATCTAACATCACTACTGTGATTCTGTATCTGACATCACTACTGCCACTCTGTATCTGACATCACTACTGCCACTTTGTATCTGACATCACTACTGCCACTCTGTATCTGACATCACTACTGCCACTCTGTATCTGACATCACTACTGGGACTCTGTATCTGACATCACTACTGGGACTCTGTATCTGACATCACTACTGGGACTCTGTATCTGACATCACTACTGTGACTCTTCATCTGACATCACTACTGCCACTCTGTATCTGACATCACTACTGCCACTTTGTATCTGACATCACTACTGCCACTCTGTATCTGACATCACTACTGGGACTCTGTATCTGACATCACTACTGCCACTCTGTATCTGACATCACTACTGCCACTCTGTATCTGACATCACTACTGGGACTCTTTATCTGACATCACTACTGGGACTCTGTATCTGACATCACTACTGCCACTCTGTATCTGACATCACTACTGCGACTCTGTATCTGACATCACTACTGCCACTCTGTATCTGGCATCACTACTGCCACTCTGTATCTGGCATCACTACTGGGACTCTGTATCTGACATCACTACTAGGACTCTGTATCTGACATCACTACTGGGACTCTGTATCTGACATCACTACTGGGACTCTGTATCTGACATCACTACTGCCACTCTGTATCTGACATCACTACTGGGACTCTGTATCTGACATCAATATTGCCACTTTGTATCTGACATCACTACTGTTACTCTGCATCTGACATCACTCCTGCGATTCTGTATTTGACATCACTACTGCGACTCTGTATCTGACATCACTACTGCCACTTTGTATCTGACATCACTACTGGGACTCTGTATCTGACATCACTACTGGGATTCTGTATCTGACATCACTACTGCCACTCTGTATCTGACATCACTACTGGGACTCTGTATCTGACATCACTACTGGGACTCTGTATCTGACATCACTACTGGGACTCTTTATCTCAAATCACTACTGTGACTCTGCATCTGACATCACTACTGCAACTCTGTATCTGACATCAGTACTGCCACTTTGTATCTGACATCACTACTGTTACTCTGCATCTGACATCACTCCTGCTATTCTGTATTTGACATCACTACTGCGACTCTGTATCTGACATCACTACTGCCACTCTGTATCTGACATCACTACTGGGACTCTGTATCTGACATCACTACTGCCACTCTGTATCTGACATCACTACTGGGACTCTGTATCTGACATCACTACTGGGACTCTATCTGACATCACTACTGGGACTCTATCTCAAATCACTACTGTGACTCTGCATCTGACATCACTACTGCAACTCTGTATCTGACATCACTACTGCCACTTTGTATCTGACATCACTACTGCCGCTCTGTATCTGACATCACTACTGGGACTCTATCTGACATCACTACTGGGACTCTGTATCTGACATCACTACTGGGACTCTTTATCTGACATCACTACTGCTACTCTGCATCTGACATCACTACTGCGACTCTGTATCTGACATCACTACTGCCACTCTGTATCTGACATCACTACTGCCACTCTGTATCTGACATCACTGCTGCCACTCTGTATCTGACATCACTGCTGCCACTCTGTATCTGACATCACTGCTGCCACTCTGTATCTGGCATCACTACTGGGACTCTGTATCTGACATCACTACTGGGACTCTGTATCTGACATCACTACTGGGACCACTCTGCATCTGACATCACTACTGCGACTCTGCATCTGACATCACTACTGTGACTCTGTATCTAACATCACTACTGTGATTCTGTATCTGACATCACTACTGCCACTCTGTATCGGACATCACTACTGTGATTCTGTATCTGACATCACTACTGCCACTCTGTATCTGACATCACTACTGGGACCACTCTGCATCTGACATCACTACTGCGACTCTGCATCTGACATCACTACTGTGACTCTGTATCTAACATCACTACTGTGATTCTGTATCTGACATCACTACTGCCACTCTGTATCGGACATCACTACTGCGACTCTGTATCGGACATCACTCCTGTGATTCTGTATTTGACATCACTACTGCGACTCTGTATCTGACATCACTACTGCGACTGTGTATCTGACATCACTACTGGGACTCTGTATCTGACATCACTACTGCCACTTTGTATCTGACATCACTACTGCCACTCTGTATCTGACAACACTACTGGGACTCTGTATCTGACATCACTACTGCCACTCTGTATCTGACATCACTACTGGGACTCTGTATCTGACATCACTACTGGGACTCTGTATCTGACATCACTACTGCCACTTTGTATCTGACATCACTACTGCCAATCTGTATCTGAAATCACTACTGGGACTCTGTATCTGACATCACTACTGGGACTCTGTATCTGACATCACTACTGCCACTCTGTATCTGACATTACTACTGGGACTCTGTATCTGACATCACTACTGGGACTCTGTATCTGACATCACTACTGGGACTCTGTATCTGACATCACTACTGCCACTCTGTATCTGACATCACTGCTGGGACTCTGTATCTGACATCACTACTGGGACTCTGTATCTGACATCACTACTGCCACTCTGTATCTGACATCACTACTGGGACTCTGTATCTGACATCACTACGGGGACTCTGTATCTGACATCACTACTGGGACTCTTTATCTGACATCACTACTGCGACTGTGCATCTGACATCACTACTGCGACTCTGTAACTGACATCACTACTGCCACTCTGTATCTGACATCACTACTGAGACTCTGTATCTGACATCACTACTGGGACCACTCTGCATCTGACATCACTACTGCGACTCTGCATCTGACATCACTACTGTGACTCTGTATCTAACATCACTACTGTGATTCTGTATCTGACATCACTACTGCCACTCTGTATCTGACATCACTACTGCCACTCTGTATCTGACATCACTACTGCCACTTTGTATCTGACATCACTACTGCCACTCTGTATCTGACATCACTACTGGGACTCTGTATCTGACATCACTACTGGGACTCTGTATCTGACATCACTACTGGGACTCTGTATCTGACATCACTACTGGGACTCTGCATCTGACATCACTACTGCGACTCTGTATCTGACATCACTACTGCCACTCTGTATCTGACATCACTACTGCCACTCTGTATCTGACATCACTACTGGGACTCTGTATCTGACATCACTACTGCCACTCTGTATCTGACATCACTACTGCCACTCTGTATCTGACATCACTACTGGGACTCTGTATCTGACATCACTACTGGGACTCTGTATCTGACATCACTACTGCCACTCTGCATCTGACATCACTACTGTGACTCTGTATCTAACATCACTACTGTGATTCTGTATCTGACATCACTACTGCCACTTTGTATCTGACATCACTACTGCCACTTTGTATCTGACATCACTACTGCCGCTCTGTATCTGACATCACTACTGGGACTCTGTATCTGATATCACTACTGGGACTCTGTACCTGACATCACTACTGCCACTCTGTATCTGACATCTCTACTGGGACTCTGTATCTGACATCACTACTGGGACTCTGTATCTGACATCACTACTGGGACTCTTTATCTGACATCACTACTGCTACTCTGCATCTGACATCACTACTGCGACTCTGTATCTGACATCACTACTGCCACTCTGTATCTGACATCACTACTGCCACTTTGTATCTGACATCACTGCTGCCACTCTGTATCTGACATCACTACTGCCACTCTGTATCTGACATCACTACTGCCACTCTGTATCTGGCATCACTACTGGGACTCTGTATCTGACATCACTACTGGGACTCTGTATCTGACATCACTACTGGGACCACTCTGTATCTGACATCACTACTGCGACTCTGTATCTGACATCACTACTGTGATTCTGTATCTGACATCACTACTGCCACTCTGTATCTGACATCACTACTGGGACCACTCTGCATCTGACATCACTACTGCGACTCTGCATCTGACATCACTACTGTGATTCTGTATCAGACATCACTACTGCCACTCTGTATCGGACATCACTACTGCGACTCTGTATTTGACATCACTACTGCGACTCTGTATCTGACATCACTACTGCGACTGTGTATCTGACATCACTACTGGGACTCTGTATCTGACATCACTACTGCCACTTTGTATCTGACATCACTACTGCCACTCTGTATCTGACATCACTACTGGGACTCTGTATCTGGCATCACTACTGCCACTCTGTATCTGACATCACTACTGGGACTCTGTATCTGACATCACTACTGGGACTCTGTATCTGACATCACTACTGTGACTCTGTATCTGACATCACTACTGCCACTCTGTATCTGGCATCACTACTGGGACTCTGTATCTGACATCACTACTAGGACTCTGTATCTGACATCACTACTGTTACTCTACATCTGACATCACTCCTGCGATTCTGTATTTGACATCACTACTGCGACTCTGTATCTGACATCTCTACTGCCACTCTGTATCTGACATCACTACTGGGACTCTGTATCTGACATCACTACTGCCACTTTGTATCTGACATCACTACTGTTACTCTACATCTGACATCACTCCTGCGATTCTGTATTTGACATCACTACTGCGACTCTGTATCTGACATCTCTACTGCCACTCTGTATCTGACATCACTACTGGGACTCTGTATATGACATCACTACTGCCACTCTGTATCTGACATCACTACTGGGACTCTGTATCTGACATCACTACTGGGACTCTGTATCTGACATCGCTGCCACTCTGTATCTGACATCACTACTGGGACTCTGTATCTGACATCACTACTGGGACTCTGTATCTGACATCACTACTGGGACTCTTTATCTGACATCACTACTGCGACTCTGCATCTGACATCACTACTGCGACTCTGTAACTGACATCACTACTGCCACTCTGTATCTGACATCATTACTGCCACTTTGTATCTGACATCACTGCTGCCACTCTGTATCTGACATCACTACTGCCACTCTGCATCTGACATCACTACTGCCACTCTGCATCTGGCATCACTACTGGGACTCTGTATCTGACATCACTACTGAGACTCTGTATCTGACATCACTACTGGGACCACTCTGCATCTGACATCACTACTGCGACTCTGCATCTGACATCACTACTGTGACTCTATCTAACATCACTACTGTGATTCTGTATCTGACATCACTACTGCCACTCTGTATCTGACATCACTACTGCCACTTTGTATCTGACATCACCACTGCCACTCTGTATCTGACATCACTACTGGGACTCTGTATCTGACATCACTACTGGGACTCTGTATCTGACATCACTACTGGGACTCTGCATCTGACATCACTACTGTGACTCTGCATCTGACATCACTACTGCGACTGTGTATCTGACATCACTACTGCCACTTTGTATCTGACATCACTACTGCCACTTTGTATCTGACATCACTACTGCCACTCTGTATCTGACATCACTACTGGGACTCTGTATCTGACATCACTACTGCCACTCTGTATCTGACATCACTACTGCCACTCTGTATCTGACATCACTACTGGGACTCTGTATCTGACATCACTACTGGGACTCTGTATCTGACATCACTACTGCCACTCTGTATCTGACATCACTACTGCCACTCTGTATCTGACATTACTACTGCCACTCTGTATCTGGCATCACTACTGCCACTCTGTATCTGGCATCACTACTGGGACTCTGTATCTGACATCACTACTAGGACTCTGTATCTGACATCACTACTGGGACTCTGTATCTGACATCACTACTGGGACTCTGTATCTGACATCACTACTGCCACTCTGTATCTGACATCACTATTGCCACTTTGTATCTGACATCACTACTGTTACTCTGCATCTGACATCACTCCTGCGATTCTGTATTTGACATCACTACTGCGACTCTGTATCTGACATCACTACTGCCACTTTGTATCTGACATCACTACTGGGACTCTGTATCTGACATCACTACTGGGACTCTGTATCTGACATCACTACTGGGACTCTGTATCTGACATCACTACTGTTACTCTGCATCTGACATCACTCCTGCTATTCTGTATTTGACATCACTACTGCGACTCTGTATCTGACATCACTACTGCCACTCTGTATCTGACATCACTACTGGGACTCTGTATCTGACATCACTACTGGGACTCTGTATCTGACATCACTACTGCCACTCTGTATCTGACATCACTACTGGGACTCTGTATCTGACATCACTACTGGGACTCTATCTGACATCACTACTGGGACTCTATCTCAAATCACTACTGCGACTGCATCTGACATCACTACTGCGACTCTGTATCTGACATCACTACTGCCACTTTGTATCTGACATCACTACTGCCGCTCTGTATCTGACATCACTACTGGGACTCTGTATCTGACATCACTACTGGGACTCTGTACCTGACATCACTACTGCCACTCTGTATCTGACATCACTACTGGGACTCTGTATCTGACATCACTACTGGGACTCTTTATCTGACATCACTACTGCTACTCTGCATCTGACATCACTACTGCGACTCTGTGTCTGACATCACTACTGCCACTCTGTATCTGACATCACTACTGCCACTTTGTATCTGACATCACTGCTGCCACTCTGTATCTGACATCACTACTGCCACTCTGTATCTGACATCACTACTGCCACTCTGTATCTGGCATCACTACTGGGACTCTGTATCTGACATCACTACTGGGACTCTGTATCTGACATCACTACTGGGACCACTCTGCATCTGACATCACTACTGCGACTCTGTATCTGACATCACTACTGCGATTCTGTATCTGACATCACTACTGCCACTCTGTATCTGAAATCACTACTGGGACCACTCTGCATCTGACATCACTACTGCGACTCTGCATCTGACATCACTACTGTGACTCTGTATCTAACATCACTGCTGCGATTCTGTATCTGACATCACTACTGCCACTCTGTATCGGACATCACTCCTGCGACTCTGTATCGGACATCACTCCTGCGACTCTGTATCTGACATCACTACTGCGACTGTGTATCTGACATCACTACTGGGACTCTGTATCTGACATCACTACTGCCACTTTGTATCTGACATCACTACTGCCACTCTGTATCTGACATCACTACTGGGACTCTGTATCTGGCATCACTACTGCCACTCTGTATCTGACATCACTACTGGGACTCTGTATCTGAAATCACTACTGCGACTCTGTATCTGACATCACTACTGCGACTCTGTATCTGACATCACTACTGCCACTCTGTATCTGGCATCACTACTGGGACTCTGTATCTGACATCACTACTAGGACTCTGTATCTGACATCACTACTGGGACTCTGTATCTGACATCACTACTGGGATTCTGTATCTGACATCACTACTGCCACTCTGTATCTGACATCACTACTGGGACTCTGTATCTGACATCACTACTGCCACTCTGTATCTGACATCACTACTGCCACTTTGTATCTGACATCACTCCTGTTACTCTGCATCTGACATCACTCCTGCGATTCTGTATTTGACATCACTACTGCGACTCTGTATCTGACATCTCTACTGCCACTCTGTATCTGACATCACTACTGGGACTCTGTATCTGACATCACTACTGCCACTCTGTATCTGACATCACTACTGGGACTCTGTATCTGACATAACTACTGGGACTCTGTATCTGACATCACTACTGGGACTCTTTATTTCAAATCACTACTGTGACTCTGCATCTGATATCACTACTTCAACTCTGTATCTGACATCACTACTGCCACTTTGTATCTGACATCACTCCTGCGATTCTGTATTTGACATCTCTACTGCGACTCTGTATCTGACATCACTACTGGGACTCTGTATCTGACATCACTACTGGGACTTTGTATCTGACATCACTACTGGGACTCTTTATCTCAAATCACTACTGCGACTCTGCATCTGACATCACTACTGCGACTCTGTATCTGACATCACTACTGCCACTTTGTATCTGACATCACTACTGCCGCTCTGTATCTGACATCACTACTGGGACTCTGTATCTGACATCACTACTGGGACTCTGTATCTGACATCACTACTGCCACTCTGTATCTGACATCACTACTGGGACTCTGTATCTGACATCACTACTTGGACTCTGTATCTGACATCACTACTGGGACTCTTTATCTGACATCACTACTGCGACTCTGCATCTGACATCACTACTGCGACTCTGTATCTGACATCACTACTGCCACTCTGTATCTGACATCACTACTGCCACTTTGTATCTGACATCACTGCTGCCACTCTGTATCTGACATCACTGCTGCCACTCTGTATCTGGCATCACTACTGGGACTCTGTATCTGACATCACTACTGGGACTCTGTATCTGACATCACTACTGGGACCACTCTGTATCTGACATCACTACTGGGACCACTCTGCATCTGACATCACTACTGCGACTCTGTATCTGACATCACTACTGTGATTCTGTATCTGACATCACTACTGCCACTCTGTATCGGACATCACTACTGCCACTCTGTATCGGACATCACTCCTGCGACTCTGTATCGGACATCACTACTGGGACTCTGGATCGGACATCACTACTGCCACTTTGTATCTGACATCACTACTGCCACTCTGTATCTGACATCACTACTGGGACTCTGTATCTGACATCACTACTGGGACTCTGTATCTGACATCACTACTGCCACTTTGTATCTGACATCACTACTGCCGCTCTGTATCTGACATCACTACTGGGACTCTGTACCTGACATCACTACTGGGACTCTGTACCTGACATCACTACTGCCACTCTGTATCTGACATCACTACTGGGACTCTGTATCTTACATCACTACAGGGACTCTGTATCTGACATCACTACTGGGACTCTTTATCTGACATCACTACTGCTACTCTGCATCTGACATCACTACTGCCACTCTGTATCTGACATCACTACTGCCACTCTGTATCTGACATCACTACTGCCACTTTGTATCTGACATCACTGCTGCCACTCTGTATCTGACATCACTACTGCCACTTTGTATCTGACATCACTACTGCCACTCTGTATCTGGCATCACTACTGGGACTCTGTATCTGACTTCACTACTGGGACTCTGTATCTGACATCACTACTGGGACCACTCTGCATCTGACATCACTACTGCGACTCTGTATCTGACATCACTACTGTGATTCTGTATCTGACATCACTACTGCCACTCTGTATCTGACATCACTACTGGGACCACTCTGCATCTGACATCACTACTGCGACTCTGCATCTGACATCACTACTGTGACTCTGTATCTAACATCACTACTGTGATTCGTATCTGACATCACTACTGCCACTCTGTATCGGACATCACTACTGCCACTCTGTATCGGACATCACTCCTGTGATTCTGTATTTGACATCACTACTGCGACTCTTTATCTGACATCACTACTGCGACTGTGTATCTGACATCACTACTGGGACTCTGTATCTGACATCACTACTGCCACTTTGTATCTGACATCACTACTGCCACTCTGTATCTGACATCACTACTGGGACTCTGTATCTGGCATCACTACTGCCACTCTGTATCTGACATCACTACTGGGACTCTGTATCTGACATCACTACTGGGACTCTGTATCTGACATCACTACTGCGACTCTGTATCTGACATCACTACTGCCACTCTGTATCTGGCATCACTACTGGGACTCTATATCTGACATCACTACTGGGACTCTGTATCTGACATCACTACTGGGACTCTGTATCTGACATCACTACTGGGACTCTGTATCTGACATCACTACTGCCACTCTGTATCTGACATCACTACTGGGACTCTGTATCTGACATCACTACTGGGACTCTGTATCTGACATCACTACTGCCACTTTGTATCTGACATCACTACTGTTACTCTGCATCTGACATCACTCCTGCGATTCTGTATTTGAAATCACTACTGCGACTCTGTATCTGACATCTCTACTGCCACTCTGTATCTGACATCACTTCTGGGACTCTGTATCTGACATCACTACTGCCACTCTGTATCTGACATCACTACTGGGACTCTGTATCTGACATCACTACTGGGACTCTGTATCTGACATCACTACTGGGACTCTTTATCTCAAATCACTACTGTGACTCTGCATCTGACATCACTACTTCGACTCTATATCTGACATCACTACTGCCACTTTGTATCTGACATCACTACTGTTACTCTGCATCTGACATCACTCCTGCGATTCTGTATTTGACATCTCTACTGCGACTCTGTATCTGACATCACTACTGCCACTCTGTATCTGACATCACTACTGGGACTCTGTATCTGACATCACTACTGGGACTCTGTATCTGACATCACTACTGGGACTCTGTATCTGACATCACTACTGGGATTCTGTATCTGACATCACTACTGGGACTCTGTATCTGACATCACTACTGGGACTCTGTATCTGACATCACTACTGCCACTCTGTATCTGACATCACTACTGCCACTCTGTATCTGACATCACTACTGGGACTCTGTATCTGACATCACTACTGGGACTCTGTATCTGACATCACTACTGCCACTCTGTATCTGACATCACTACTGGGACTCTGTATCTGACATCACTACTGGGACTCTGTATCTGACATCACTACTGGGACTCTGTATCTGACATCACTACTGCCACTCTGTATCTGACATCACTACTGCCACTCTGTATCTGACATCACTGCTGGGACTCTGTATCTGACATCACTACTGGGACTCTGTATCTGACATCACTACTGCCACTCTGTATCTGACATCACTACTGGGACTCTGTATCTGACATCACTACTGGGACTCTGTATCTGACATCACTACTGGGACTCTTTATCTGACATCACTACTGCGACTCTGCATCTGACATTACTACTGCCACTCTGTAACTGACATCACTACTGCCACTCTGTATCTGACATCACTACTGCCACTCTGTATCTGACATCACTGCTTCCACTCTGTATCTGACATCACTGCTGCCACTCTGTATCTGACATCACTGCTGCCACTCTGCATCTGGCATCACTACTGGGACTCTGTATCTGACATCACTACTGCCACTCTGTATCTGGCATCACTACTGGGACTCTGTATCTGACATCACTACTGGGACTCTGTATCTGACATCACTACTGGGACTCTGTATCTGACATCACTACTGGGACTCTGTATCTGACATCACTACTGGGACTCTGTATATGACATCACTACTGCCACTCTGTATCTGAAATCACTACTGGGACTCTGTATCTGACATCACTACTGGGACTCTGTATCTGACATCACTACTGCCACTCTGTATCTGACATCACTACTGGGACTCTGTATCTGACATCACTACTGGGACTCTGTATCTGACATCACTACTGCCACTTTGTATCTGACATCACTACTGCCACTCTGTATCTGACATCACTGCTGGGACTCTGTATCTGACATCACTGCTGGGACTCTGTATCTGACATCACTACTGGGACTCTGTATCTGACATCACTACTGGGACTCTGTATCTGACATCACTACTGCGACTCTTCATCTGACATCACTACTGCCACTCTGTATCTGACATCACTACTGCCTCTTTGTATCTGACATCACTACTGCCACTCTGTATCTGACATCACTACTGGGACTCTGTATCTGACATCACTACTGCCACTCTGTATCTGACATCACTACTGCCACTCTGTATCTGACATCACTACTGGGACTCTTTATCTGACATCACTACTGGGACTCTGTATCTGACATCACTACTGCCACTCTGTATCTGACATCACTACTGCGACTCTGTATCTGACATCACTACTGCCACTCTGTATCTGGCATCACTACTGCCACTCTGTATCTGGCATCACTACTGGGACTCTGTATCTGACATCACTACTAGGACTCTGTATCTGACATCACTACTGGGACTCTGTATCTGACATCACTACTGGGACTCTGTATCTGACATCACTACTGTCACTCTGTATCTGACATCACTACTGCCACTCTGTATCTGACATCACTACTGCCACTCTGTATCTGACATCACTGCTGCCACTCTGTATCTGACATCACTACTGGGACCACTCTGCATCTGACATCACTACTGTCACTCTGTATCTGACATCACTACTGTGATTCTGTATCTGACATCACTACTGCCACTCTGTATCTGACATCACTACTGGGACCACTCTGCATCTGACATCATTACTGTCACTCTGTATCTGACATCACTACTGTGATTCTGTATCTGACATCACTACTGCCACTCTGTATCTGACATCACTACTGTGATTCTGTATCTGACATCACTACTGCCACTCTGTATCTGACATCACTACTGGGACCACTCTGCATCTGACATCACTACTGCGACTCTGCATCTGACATCACTACTGTGACTCTGTATCTAACATCACTACTGTGATTCTGTATCTGACATCACTACTGCCACTCTGTATTGGACATCACTACTGCGACTCTGTATCGGACATCACTCCTGTGATTCTGTATCTGACATCACTACTGCGACTCTGTATCTGACATCACTACTGCGACTGTGTATCTGACATCACTACTTGGACTCTGTATCTGACATCACTACTGCCACTTTGTATCTGACATCACTACTGCCACTCTGTATCTGACATCACTACTGGGACTCTGTATCTGACATCACTACTGCCACTCTGTATCTGACATCACTACTGGGACTCTGTATCTGACATCACTACTGCCACTTTGTATCTGACATCACTACTGTTACTCTGCATCTGACATCACTCCTGCGATTCTGTATTTGACATCACTACTGCGACTCTGTATCTGACATCTCTACTGCCACTCTGTATCTGACATCACTTCTGGGACTCTGTATCTGACATCACTACTGCCACTCTGTATCTGACATCACTACTGGGACTCTGTATCTGACATCACTACTGGGACTCTGTATCTGACATCACTACTGGGACTCTTTATCTCAAATCACTACTGTGACTCTGCATCTGACATCACTACTTCGACTCTATATCTGACATCACTACTGCCACTTTGTATCTGACATCACTACTGTTACTCTGCATCTGACATCACTCCTGCGATTCTGTATTTGACATCTCTACTGCGACTCTGTATCTGACATCACTACTGCCACTCTGTATCTGACATCACTACTGGGACTCTGTATCTGACATCACTACTGGGACTCTGTATCTGACATCACTACTGGGACTCTGCATCTGACATCACTACTGTTACTCTGCATCTGACATCACTCCTGCTATTCTGTATTTGACATCACTACTGCGACTCTGTATCTGACATCACTACTGCCACTCTGTATCTGACATCACTACTGGGACTCTGTATCTGACATCACTACTGGGACTCTGTATCTGACATCACTACTGCCACTCTGTATCTGACATCACTACTGGGACTCTGTATCTGACATCACTACTGGGACTCTATCTGACATCACTACTGGGACTCTATCTCAAATCACTACTGCGACTGCATCTGACATCACTACTGCGACTCTGTATCTGACATCACTACTGCCACTTTGTATCTGACATCACTACTGCCGCTCTGTATCTGACATCACTACTGGGACTCTGTATCTGACATCACTACTGGGACTCTGTACCTGACATCACTACTGCCACTCTGTATCTGACATCACTACTGGGACTCTGTATCTGACATCACTACTGGGACTCTTTATCTGACATCACTACTGCTACTCTGCATCTGACATCACTACTGCGACTCTGTGTCTGACATCACTACTGCCACTCTGTATCTGACATCACTACTGCCACTTTGTATCTGACATCACTGCTGCCACTCTGTATCTGACATCACTACTGCCACTCTGTATCTGACATCACTACTGCCACTCTGTATCTGGCATCACTACTGGGACTCTGTATCTGACATCACTACTGGGACTCTGTATCTGACATCACTACTGGGACCACTCTGCATCTGACATCACTACTGCGACTCTGTATCTGACATCACTACTGCGATTCTGTATCTGACATCACTACTGCCACTCTGTATCTGAAATCACTACTGGGACCACTCTGCATCTGACATCACTACTGCGACTCTGCATCTGACATCACTACTGTGACTCTGTATCTAACATCACTGCTGCGATTCTGTATCTGACATCACTACTGCCACTCTGTATCGGACATCACTCCTGCGACTCTGTATCGGACATCACTCCTGCGACTCTGTATCTGACATCACTACTGCGACTGTGTATCTGACATCACTACTGGGACTCTGTATCTGACATCACTACTGCCACTTTGTATCTGACATCACTACTGCCACTCTGTATCTGACATCACTACTGGGACTCTGTATCTGGCATCACTACTGCCACTCTGTATCTGACATCACTACTGGGACTCTGTATCTGAAATCACTACTGCGACTCTGTATCTGACATCACTACTGCGACTCTGTATCTGACATCACTACTGCCACTCTGTATCTGGCATCACTACTGGGACTCTGTATCTGACATCACTACTAGGACTCTGTATCTGACATCACTACTGGGACTCTGTATCTGACATCACTACTGGGATTCTGTATCTGACATCACTACTGCCACTCTGTATCTGACATCACTACTGGGACTCTGTATCTGACATCACTACTGCCACTCTGTATCTGACATCACTACTGCCACTTTGTATCTGACATCACTCCTGTTACTCTGCATCTGACATCACTCCTGCGATTCTGTATTTGACATCACTACTGCGACTCTGTATCTGACATCTCTACTGCCACTCTGTATCTGACATCACTACTGGGACTCTGTATCTGACATCACTACTGCCACTCTGTATCTGACATCACTACTGGGACTCTGTATCTGACATAACTACTGGGACTCTGTATCTGACATCACTACTGGGACTCTTTATTTCAAATCACTACTGTGACTCTGCATCTGATATCACTACTTCAACTCTGTATCTGACATCACTACTGCCACTTTGTATCTGACATCACTACTGTTACTCTGCATCTGACATCACTCCTGCGATTCTGTATTTGACATCTCTACTGCGACTCTGTATCTGACATCACTACTGGGACTCTGTATCTGACATCACTACTGGGACTTTGTATCTGACATCACTACTGGGACTCTTTATCTCAAATCACTACTGCGACTCTGCATCTGACATCACTACTGCGACTCTGTATCTGACATCACTACTGCCACTTTGTATCTGACATCACTACTGCCGCTCTGTATCTGACATCACTACTGGGACTCTGTATCTGACATCACTACTGGGACTCTGTATCTGACATCACTACTGCCACTCTGTATCTGACATCACTACTGGGACTCTGTATCTGACATCACTACTTGGACTCTGTATCTGACATCACTACTGGGACTCTTTATCTGACATCACTACTGCGACTCTGCATCTGACATCACTACTGCGACTCTGTATCTGACATCACTACTGCCACTCTGTATCTGACATCACTACTGCCACTTTGTATCTGACATCACTGCTGCCACTCTGTATCTGACATCACTGCTGCCACTCTGTATCTGGCATCACTACTGGGACTCTGTATCTGACATCACTACTGGGACTCTGTATCTGACATCACTACTGGGACCACTCTGTATCTGACATCACTACTGGGACCACTCTGCATCTGACATCACTACTGCGACTCTGTATCTGACATCACTACTGTGATTCTGTATCTGACATCACTACTGCCACTCTGTATCGGACATCACTACTGCCACTCTGTATCGGACATCACTCCTGCGACTCTGTATCGGACATCACTACTGGGACTCTGGATCGGACATCACTACTGCCACTTTGTATCTGACATCACTACTGCCACTCTGTATCTGACATCACTACTGGGACTCTGTATCTGACATCACTACTGGGACTCTGTATCTGACATCACTACTGCCACTTTGTATCTGACATCACTACTGCCGCTCTGTATCTGACATCACTACTGGGACTCTGTACCTGACATCACTACTGGGACTCTGTACCTGACATCACTACTGCCACTCTGTATCTGACATCACTACTGGGACTCTGTATCTGACATCACTACTGGGACTCTGTATCTGACATCACTACTGGGACTCTTTATCTGACATCACTACTGCTACTCTGCATCTGACATCACTACTGCCACTCTGTATCTGACATCACTACTGCCACTCTGTATCTGACATCACTACTGCCACTTTGTATCTGACATCACTGCTGCCACTCTGTATCTGACATCACTACTGCCACTTTGTATCTGACATCACTACTGCCACTCTGTATCTGGCATCACTACTGGGACTCTGTATCTGACTTCACTACTGGGACTCTGTATCTGACATCACTACTGGGACCACTCTGCATCTGACATCACTACTGCGACTCTGTATCTGACATCACTACTGTGATTCTGTATCTGACATCACTACTGCCACTCTGTATCTGACATCACTACTGGGACCACTCTGCATCTGACATCACTACTGCGACTCTGCATCTGACATCACTACTGTGACTCTGTATCTAACATCACTACTGTGATTCGTATCTGACATCACTACTGCCACTCTGTATCGGACATCACTACTGCCACTCTGTATCGGACATCACTCCTGTGATTCTGTATTTGACATCACTACTGCGACTCTTTATCTGACATCACTACTGCGACTGTGTATCTGACATCACTACTGGGACTCTGTATCTGACATCACTACTGCCACTTTGTATCTGACATCACTACTGCCACTCTGTATCTGACATCACTACTGGGACTCTGTATCTGGCATCACTACTGCCACTCTGTATCTGACATCACTACTGGGACTCTGTATCTGACATCACTACTGGGACTCTGTATCTGACATCACTACTGCGACTCTGTATCTGACATCACTACTGCCACTCTGTATCTGGCATCACTACTGGGACTCTATATCTGACATCACTACTGGGACTCTGTATCTGACATCACTACTGGGACTCTGTATCTGACATCACTACTGGGACTCTGTATCTGACATCACTACTGCCACTCTGTATCTGACATCACTACTGGGACTCTGTATCTGACATCACTACTGGGACTCTGTATCTGACATCACTACTGCCACTTTGTATCTGACATCACTACTGTTACTCTGCATCTGACATCACTCCTGCGATTCTGTATTTGAAATCACTACTGCGACTCTGTATCTGACATCTCTACTGCCACTCTGTATCTGACATCACTTCTGGGACTCTGTATCTGACATCACTACTGCCACTCTGTATCTGACATCACTACTGGGACTCTGTATCTGACATCACTACTGGGACTCTGTATCTGACATCACTACTGGGACTCTTTATCTCAAATCACTACTGTGACTCTGCATCTGACATCACTACTTCGACTCTATATCTGACATCACTACTGCCACTTTGTATCTGACATCACTACTGTTACTCTGCATCTGACATCACTCCTGCGATTCTGTATTTGACATCTCTACTGCGACTCTGTATCTGACATCACTACTGCCACTCTGTATCTGACATCACTACTGGGACTCTGTATCTGACATCACTACTGGGACTCTGTATCTGACATCACTACTGGGACTCTGTATCTGACATCACTACTGGGATTCTGTATCTGACATCACTACTGGGACTCTGTATCTGACATCACTACTGGGACTCTGTATCTGACATCACTACTGCCACTCTGTATCTGACATCACTACTGCCACTCTGTATCTGACATCACTACTGGGACTCTGTATCTGACATCACTACTGGGACTCTGTATCTGACATCACTACTGCCACTCTGTATCTGACATCACTACTGGGACTCTGTATCTGACATCACTACTGGGACTCTGTATCTGACATCACTACTGGGACTCTGTATCTGACATCACTACTGCCACTCTGTATCTGACATCACTACTGCCACTCTGTATCTGACATCACTGCTGGGACTCTGTATCTGACATCACTACTGGGACTCTGTATCTGACATCACTACTGCCACTCTGTATCTGACATCACTACTGGGACTCTGTATCTGACATCACTACTGGGACTCTGTATCTGACATCACTACTGGGACTCTTTATCTGACATCACTACTGCGACTCTGCATCTGACATTACTACTGCCACTCTGTAACTGACATCACTACTGCCACTCTGTATCTGACATCACTACTGCCACTCTGTATCTGACATCACTGCTTCCACTCTGTATCTGACATCACTGCTTCCACTCTGTATCTGACATCACTGCTGCCACTCTGTATCTGACATCACTGCTGCCACTCTGCATCTGGCATCACTACTGGGACTCTGTATCTGACATCACTACTGGGACTCTGTATCTGACATCACTACTGGGACTCTGTATCTGACATCACTACTGCCACTCTGTATCTGGCATCACTACTGGGACTCTGTATCTGACATCACTACTGGGACTCTGTATCTGACATCACTACTGGGACTCTGTATCTGACATCACTACTGGGACTCTGTATCTGACATCACTACTGGGACTCTGTATATGACATCACTACTGCCACTCTGTATCTGAAATCACTACTGGGACTCTGTATCTGACATCACTACTGGGACTCTGTATCTGACATCACTACTGCCACTCTGTATCTGACATCACTACTGGGACTCTGTATCTGACATCACTACTGGGACTCTGTATCTGACATCACTACTGCCACTTTGTATCTGACATCACTACTGCCACTCTGTATCTGACATCACTGCTGGGACTCTGTATCTGACATCACTGCTGGGACTCTGTATCTGACATCACTACTGCCACTCTGTATCTGACATCGCTACTGGGACTCTGTATCTGACATCACTACTGGGACTCTGTATCTGACATCACTACTGGGACTCTTTATCTGACATCACTACTGCGACTCTGCATCTGACATTACTACTGCGACTCTGTAACTGACATCACTACTGCCACTCTGTATCTGACATCACTACTGCCACTTTGTATCTGACATCACTGCTGCCACTCTGTATCTGATATCACTACTGCCACTCTGTATCTGACATCACTAGTGCCACTCTGCATCTGGCATCACTACTGGGACTCTGTATCTGACATCACTACTGAGACTCTGTATCTGACATCACTACTGGGACCACTCTGCATCTGACATCACTACTGCGACTCTGCATCTGACATCACTACTGTGACTCTGTATCTGACATCACTACTGTGATTCTGTATCTGACATCACTACTGCCACTCTGTATCTGACATCACTACTGCCACTTTGTATCTGACATCACTACTGCCACTCTGTATCTGACATCACTACTGCCACTCTGTATCTGACATCACTACTGGGACTCTGTATCTGACATCACTACTGGGACTCTGTATCTGACATCACTACTGGGACTCTGTATCTGACATCACTACTGCGACTCTTCATCTGACATCACTACTGCCACTCTGTATCTGACATCACTACTGCCTCTTTGTATCTGACATCACTACTGCCACTCTGTATCTGACATCACTACTGGGACTCTGTATCTGACATCACTACTGCCACTCTGTATCTGACATCACTACTGCCACTCTGTATCTGACATCACTACTGGGACTCTTTATCTGACATCACTACTGGGACTCTGTATCTGACATCACTACTGCCACTCTGTATCTGACATCACTACTGCGACTCTGTATCTGACATCACTACTGCCACTCTGTATCTGGCATCACTACTGCCACTCTGTATCTGGCATCACTACTGGGACTCTGTATCTGACATCACTACTAGGACTCTGTATCTGACATCACTACTGGGACTCTGTATCTGACATCACTACTGGGACTCTGTATCTGACATCACTACTGCCACTCTGTATCTGACATCACTACTGCCACTCTGTATCTGACATCACTACTGCCACTCTGTATCTGACATCACTGCTGCCACTCTGTATCTGACATCACTGCTGCCACTCTGTATCTGACATCACTGCTGTCACTCTGTATCTGGCATCACTACTGGGACTCTGTATCTGACATCACTACTGGGACTCTGTATCTGGCATCACTACTGGGACTCTGTATCTGACATCACTACTGGGACTCTGTATCTGACATCACTACTGGGACCACTCTGCATCTGACATCACTACTGTCACTCTGTATCTGACATCACTACTGTGATTCTGTATCTGACATCACTACTGCCACTCTGTATCTGACATCACTACTGGGACCACTCTGCATCTGACATCACTACTGCGACTCTGCATCTGACATCACTACTGTGACTCTGTATCTAACATCACTACTGTGATTCTGTATCTGACATCACTACTGCCACTCTGTATTGGACATCACTACTGCGACTCTGTATCGGACATCACTCCTGTGATTCTGTATCTGACATCACTACTGCGACTCTGTATCTGACATCACTACTGCGACTGTGTATCTGACATCACTACTTGGACTCTGTATCTGACATCACTACTGCCACTTTGTATCTGACATCACTACTGCCACTCTGTATCTGACATCACTACTGGGACTCTGTATCTGACATCACTACTGCCACTCTGTATCTGACATCACTACTGGGACTCTGTATCTGACATCACTACTGCCACTTTGTATCTGACATCACTACTGTTACTCTGCATCTGACATCACTCCTGCGATTCTGTATTTGACATCACTACTGCGACTCTGTATCTGACATCTCTACTGCCACTCTGTATCTGACATCACTTCTGGGACTCTGTATCTGACATCACTACTGCCACTCTGTATCTGACATCACTACTGGGACTCTGTATCTGACATCACTACTGGGACTCTGTATCTGACATCACTACTGGGACTCTTTATCTCAAATCACTACTGTGACTCTGCATCTGACATCACTACTTCGACTCTATATCTGACATCACTACTGCCACTTTGTATCTGACATCACTACTGTTACTCTGCATCTGACATCACTCCTGCGATTCTGTATTTGACATCTCTACTGCGACTCTGTATCTGACATCACTACTGCCACTCTGTATCTGACATCACTACTGGGACTCTGTATCTGACATCACTACTGGGACTCTGTATCTGACATCACTACTGGGACTCTGTATCTGACATCACTACTGGGACTCTGTATCTGACATCACTACTGGGATTCTGTATCTGACATCACTACTGCCACTCTGTATCTGACATCACTACTGGGACTCTGTATCTGACATCACTACTGGGACTCTGTATCTGACAACACTACTGCCACTCTGTATCTGACATCACTACTGCCACTCTGTATCTGACATCACTACTGGGACTCTGTATCTGACATCACTACTGGGACTCTGTATCTGACATCACTACTGGGACTCTGTATCTGACATCACTACTGCCACTCTGTATCTGACATCACTACTGGGACTCTGTATCTGACATCACTACTGGGACTCTGTATCTGACATCACTACTGGGACTCTGTATCTGACATCACTACTGCCACTCTGTATCTGACATCACTACTGCCACTCTGTATCTGACATCACTGCTGGGACTCTGTATCTGACATCACTACTGGGACTCTGTATCTGACATCACTACTGCCACTCTGTATCTGACATCACTACTGGGACTCTGTATCTGACATCACTACTGGGACTCTTTATCTGACATCACTACTGCGACTCTGCATCTGACATTACTACTGCGACTCTGTAACTGACATCACTACTGCCACTCTGTATCTGACATCACTACTGCCACTCTGTATCTGACATCACTGCTGCCACTCTGTATCTGACATCACTACTGCCACTCTGTATCTGACATCACTAGTGCCACTCTGCATCTGGCATCACTACTGGGACTCTGTATCTGACATCACTACTGAGACTCTGTATCTGACATCACTACTGGGACCACTCTGCATCTGACATCACTACTGCGACTCTGCATCTGACATCACTACTGTGACTCTGTATCTGACATCACTACTGTGATTCTGTATCTGACATCACTACTGCCACTCTGTATCTGACATCACTACTGCCACTCTGTATCTGACATCACTACTGCCACTCTGTATCTGACATCACTACTGCCACTCTGTATCTGACATCACTACTGGGACTCTGTATCTGACATCACTACTGGGACTCTGTATCTGACATCACTACTGGGACTCTGTATCTGACATCACTACTGTGACTCTTCATCTGACATCACTACTGCCACTCTGTATCTGACATCACTACTGCCTCTTTGTATCTGACATCACTACTGCCACTCTGTATCTGACATCACTACTGGGACTCTGTATCTGACATCACTACTGCCACTCTGTATCTGACATCACTACTGCCACTCTGTATCTGACATCACTACTGGGACTCTTTATCTGACATCACTACTGGGACTCTGTATCTGACATCACTACTGCCACTCTGTATCTGACATCACTACTGCGACTCTGTATCTGACATCACTACTGCCACTCTGTATCTGGCATCACTACTGCCACTCTGTATCTGACATCACTACTGGGACTCTGTATCTGACATCACTACTGGGACTCTGTATCTGACATCACTACTGGGACTCTGTATCTGACATCACTACTGCCACTCTGTATCTGACATCACTACTGCCACTCTGTATCTGACATCACTACTGCCACTCTGTATCTGACATCACTGCTGCCACTCTGTATCTGACATCACTGCTGCCACTCTGTATCTGACATCACTGCTGCCACTCTGTATCTGGCATCACTACTGGGACTCTGTATCTGACATCACTACTGGGACTCTGTATCTGACATCACTACTGGGACCACTCTGCATCTGACATCACTACTGTCACTCTGTATCTGACATCACTACTGTGATTCTGTATCTGACATCACTACTGCCACTCTGTATCTGACATCACTACTGGGACCACTCTGCATCTGACATCACTACTGCGACTCTGCATCTGACATCACTACTGTGACTCTGTATCTAACATCACTACTGTGATTCTGTATCTGACATCACTACTGCCACTCTGTATTGGACATCACTACTGCGACTCTGTATCGGACATCACTCCTGTGATTCTGTATCTGACATCACTACTGCGACTCTGTATCTGACATCACTACTGCGACTGTGTATCTGACATCACTACTTGGACTCTGTATCTGACATCACTACTGCCACTTTGTATCTGACATCACTACTGCCACTCTGTATCTGACATCACTACTGGGACTCTGTATCTGACATCACTACTGCCACTCTGTATCTGACATCACTACTGGGACTCTGTATCTGACATCACTACTGCCACTTTGTATCTGACATCACTACTGTTACTCTGCATCTGACATCACTCCTGCGATTCTGTATTTGACATCACTACTGCGACTCTGTATCTGACATCTCTACTGCCACTCTGTATCTGACATCACTTCTGGGACTCTGTATCTGACATCACTACTGCCACTCTGTATCTGACATCACTACTGGGACTCTGTATCTGACATCACTACTGGGACTCTGTATCTGACATCACTACTGGGACTCTTTATCTCAAATCACTACTGTGACTCTGCATCTGACATCACTACTTCGACTCTATATCTGACATCACTACTGCCACTTTGTATCTGACATCACTACTGTTACTCTGCATCTGACATCACTCCTGCGATTCTGTATTTGAAATCACTACTGCGACTCTGTATCTGACATCTCTACTGCCACTCTGTATCTGACATCACTTCTGGGACTCTGTATCTGACATCACTACTGCCACTCTGTATCTGACATCACTACTGGGACTCTGTATCTGACATCACTACTGGGACTCTGTATCTGACATCACTACTGGGACTCTTTATCTCAAATCACTACTGTGACTCTGCATCTGACATCACTACTTCGACTCTATATCTGACATCACTACTGCCACTTTGTATCTGACATCACTACTGTTACTCTGCATCTGACATCACTCCTGCGATTCTGTATTTGACATCTCTACTGCGACTCTGTATCTGACATCACTACTGCCACTCTGTATCTGACATCACTACTGGGACTCTGTATCTGACATCACTACTGGGACTCTGTATCTGACATCACTACTGGGACTCTGTATCTGACATCACTACTGGGATTCTGTATCTGACATCACTACTGGGACTCTGTATCTGACATCACTACTGGGACTCTGTATCTGACATCACTACTGCCACTCTGTATCTGACATCACTACTGCCACTCTGTATCTGACATCACTACTGGGACTCTGTATCTGACATCACTACTGGGACTCTGTATCTGACATCACTACTGCCACTCTGTATCTGACATCACTACTGGGACTCTGTATCTGACATCACTACTGGGACTCTGTATCTGACATCACTACTGGGACTCTGTATCTGACATCACTACTGCCACTCTGTATCTGACATCACTACTGCCACTCTGTATCTGACATCACTGCTGGGACTCTGTATCTGACATCACTACTGGGACTCTGTATCTGACATCACTACTGCCACTCTGTATCTGACATCACTACTGGGACTCTGTATCTGACATCACTACTGGGACTCTGTATCTGACATCACTACTGGGACTCTTTATCTGACATCACTACTGCGACTCTGCATCTGACATTACTACTGCCACTCTGTAACTGACATCACTACTGCCACTCTGTATCTGACATCACTACTGCCACTCTGTATCTGACATCACTGCTTCCACTCTGTATCTGACATCACTGCTGCCACTCTGTATCTGACATCACTGCTGCCACTCTGCATCTGGCATCACTACTGGGACTCTGTATCTGACATCACTACTGCCACTCTGTATCTGGCATCACTACTGGGACTCTGTATCTGACATCACTACTGGGACTCTGTATCTGACATCACTACTGGGACTCTGTATCTGACATCACTACTGGGACTCTGTATCTGACATCACTACTGGGACTCTGTATATGACATCACTACTGCCACTCTGTATCTGAAATCACTACTGGGACTCTGTATCTGACATCACTACTGGGACTCTGTATCTGACATCACTACTGCCACTCTGTATCTGACATCACTACTGGGACTCTGTATCTGACATCACTACTGGGACTCTGTATCTGACATCACTACTGCCACTTTGTATCTGACATCACTACTGCCACTCTGTATCTGACATCACTGCTGGGACTCTGTATCTGACATCACTGCTGGGACTCTGTATCTGACATCACTACTGGGACTCTGTATCTGACATCACTACTGGGACTCTGTATCTGACATCACTACTGCGACTCTTCATCTGACATCACTACTGCCACTCTGTATCTGACATCACTACTGCCTCTTTGTATCTGACATCACTACTGCCACTCTGTATCTGACATCACTACTGGGACTCTGTATCTGACATCACTACTGCCACTCTGTATCTGACATCACTACTGCCACTCTGTATCTGACATCACTACTGGGACTCTTTATCTGACATCACTACTGGGACTCTGTATCTGACATCACTACTGCCACTCTGTATCTGACATCACTACTGCGACTCTGTATCTGACATCACTACTGCCACTCTGTATCAGGCATCACTACTGCCACTCTGTATCTGGCATCACTACTGGGACTCTGTATCTGACATCACTACTAGGACTCTGTATCTGACATCACTACTGGGACTCTGTATCTGACATCACTACTGGGACTCTGTATCTGACATCACTACTGCCACTCTGTATCTGACATCACTACTGCCACTCTGTATCTGACATCACTACTGCCACTCTGTATCTGACATCACTGCTGCCACTCTGTATCTGACATCACTACTGGGACCACTCTGCATCTGACATCACTACTGTCACTCTGTATCTGACATCACTACTGTGATTCTGTATCTGACATCACTACTGCCACTCTGTATCTGACATCACTACTGGGACCACTCTGCATCTGACATCACTACTGTCACTCTGTATCTGACATCACTACTGTGATTCTGTATCTGACATCACTACTGCCACTCTGTATCTGACATCACTACTGTGATTCTGTATCTGACATCACTACTGCCACTCTGTATCTGACATCACTACTGGGACCACTCTGCATCTGACATCACTACTGCGACTCTGCATCTGACATCACTACTGTGACTCTGTATCTAACATCACTACTGTGATTCTGTATCTGACATCACTACTGCCACTCTGTATTGGACATCACTACTGCGACTCTGTATCGGACATCACTCCTGTGATTCTGTATCTGACATCACTACTGCGACTCTGTATCTGACATCACTACTGCGACTGTGTATCTGACATCACTACTTGGACTCTGTATCTGACATCACTACTGCCACTTTGTATCTGACATCACTACTGCCACTCTGTATCTGACATCACTACTGGGACTCTGTATCTGACATCACTACTGCCACTCTGTATCTGACATCACTACTGGGACTCTGTATCTGACATCACTACTGCCACTTTGTATCTGACATCACTACTGTTACTCTGCATCTGACATCACTCCTGCGATTCTGTATTTGACATCACTACTGCGACTCTGTATCTGACATCTCTACTGCCACTCTGTATCTGACATCACTTCTGGGACTCTGTATCTGACATCACTACTGCCACTCTGTATCTGACATCACTACTGGGACTCTGTATCTGACATCACTACTGGGACTCTGTATCTGACATCACTACTGGGACTCTTTATCTCAAATCACTACTGTGACTCTGCATCTGACATCACTACTTCGACTCTATATCTGACATCACTACTGCCACTTTGTATCTGACATCACTACTGTTACTCTGCATCTGACATCACTCCTGCGATTCTGTATTTGACATCTCTACTGCGACTCTGTATCTGACATCACTACTGCCACTCTGTATCTGACATCACTACTGGGACTCTGTATCTGACATCACTACTGGGACTCTGTATCTGACATCACTACTGGGACTCTGCATCTGACATCACTACTGTTACTCTGCATCTGACATCACTCCTGCTATTCTGTATTTGACATCACTACTGCGACTCTGTATCTGACATCACTACTGCCACTCTGTATCTGACATCACTACTGGGACTCTGTATCTGACATCACTACTGGGACTCTGTATCTGACATCACTACTGCCACTCTGTATCTGACATCACTACTGGGACTCTGTATCTGACATCACTACTGGGACTCTATCTGACATCACTACTGGGACTCTATCTCAAATCACTACTGCGACTGCATCTGACATCACTACTGCGACTCTGTATCTGACATCACTACTGCCACTTTGTATCTGACATCACTACTGCCGCTCTGTATCTGACATCACTACTGGGACTCTGTATCTGACATCACTACTGGGACTCTGTACCTGACATCACTACTGCCACTCTGTATCTGACATCACTACTGGGACTCTGTATCTGACATCACTACTGGGACTCTTTATCTGACATCACTACTGCTACTCTGCATCTGACATCACTACTGCGACTCTGTGTCTGACATCACTACTGCCACTCTGTATCTGACATCACTACTGCCACTTTGTATCTGACATCACTGCTGCCACTCTGTATCTGACATCACTACTGCCACTCTGTATCTGGCATCACTACTGGGACTCTGTATCTGACATCACTACTGGGACTCTGTATCTGACATCACTACTGGGACCACTCTGCATCTGACATCACTACTGCGACTCTGTATCTGACATCACTACTGCGATTCTGTATCTGACATCACTACTGCCACTCTGTATCTGAAATCACTACTGGGACCACTCTGCATCTGACATCACTACTGCGACTCTGCATCTGACATCACTACTGTGACTCTGTATCTAACATCACTGCTGCGATTCTGTATCTGACATCACTACTGCCACTCTGTATCGGACATCACTCCTGCGACTCTGTATCGGACATCACTCCTGCGACTCTGTATCTGACATCACTACTGCGACTGTGTATCTGACATCACTACTGGGACTCTGTATCTGACATCACTACTGCCACTTTGTATCTGACATCACTACTGCCACTCTGTATCTGACATCACTACTGGGACTCTGTATCTGGCATCACTACTGCCACTCTGTATCTGACATCACTACTGGGACTCTGTATCTGAAATCACTACTGCGACTCTGTATCTGACATCACTACTGCGACTCTGTATCTGACATCACTACTGCCACTCTGTATCTGGCATCACTACTGGGACTCTGTATCTGACATCACTACTAGGACTCTGTATCTGACATCACTACTGGGACTCTGTATCTGACATCACTACTGGGATTCTGTATCTGACATCACTACTGCCACTCTGTATCTGACATCACTACTGGGACTCTGTATCTGACATCACTACTGCCACTCTGTATCTGACATCACTACTGCCACTTTGTATCTGACATCACTCCTGTTACTCTGCATCTGACATCACTCCTGCGATTCTGTATTTGACATCACTACTGCGACTCTGTATCTGACATCTCTACTGCCACTCTGTATCTGACATCACTACTGGGACTCTGTATCTGACATCACTACTGCCACTCTGTATCTGACATCACTACTGGGACTCTGTATCTGACATAACTACTGGGACTCTGTATCTGACATCACTACTGGGACTCTTTATTTCAAATCACTACTGTGACTCTGCATCTGATATCACTACTTCAACTCTGTATCTGACATCACTACTGCCACTTTGTATCTGACATCACTACTGTTACTCTGCATCTGACATCACTCCTGCGATTCTGTATTTGACATCTCTACTGCGACTCTGTATCTGACATCACTACTGGGACTCTGTATCTGACATCACTACTGGGACTTTGTATCTGACATCACTACTGGGACTCTTTATCTCAAATCACTACTGCGACTCTGCATCTGACATCACTACTGCGACTCTGTATCTGACATCACTACTGCCACTTTGTATCTGACATCACTACTGCCGCTCTGTATCTGACATCACTACTGGGACTCTGTATCTGACATCACTACTGGGACTCTGTATCTGACATCACTACTGCCACTCTGTATCTGACATCACTACTGGGACTCTGTATCTGACATCACTACTTGGACTCTGTATCTGACATCACTACTGGGACTCTTTATCTGACATCACTACTGCGACTCTGCATCTGACATCACTACTGCGACTCTGTATCTGACATCACTACTGCCACTCTGTATCTGACATCACTACTGCCACTTTGTATCTGACATCACTGCTGCCACTCTGTATCTGACATCACTGCTGCCACTCTGTATCTGGCATCACTACTGGGACTCTGTATCTGACATCACTACTGGGACCACTCTGTATCTGACATCACTACTGGGACCACTCTGCATCTGACATCACTACTGCGACTCTGTATCTGACATCACTACTGTGATTCTGTATCTGACATCACTACTGCCACTCTGTATCGGACATCACTACTGCCACTCTGTATCGGACATCACTCCTGCGACTCTGTATCGGACATCACTACTGGGACTCTGGATCGGACATCACTACTGCCACTTTGTATCTGACATCACTACTGCCACTCTGTATCTGACATCACTACTGGGACTCTGTATCTGACATCACTACTGGGACTCTGTATCTGACATCACTACTGCCACTTTGTATCTGACATCACTACTGCCGCTCTGTATCTGACATCACTACTGGGACTCTGTACCTGACATCACTACTGGGACTCTGTACCTGACATCACTACTGCCACTCTGTATCTGACATCACTACTGGGACTCTGTATCTGACATCACTACTGGGACTCTGTATCTGACATCACTACTGGGACTCTTTATCTGACATCACTACTGCTACTCTGCATCTGACATCACTACTGCCACTCTGTATCTGACATCACTACTGCCACTCTGTATCTGACATCACTACTGCCACTTTGTATCTGACATCACTGCTGCCACTCTGTATCTGACATCACTACTGCCACTTTGTATCTGACATCACTACTGCCACTCTGTATCTGGCATCACTACTGGGACTCTGTATCTGACTTCACTACTGGGACTCTGTATCTGACATCACTACTGGGACCACTCTGCATCTGACATCACTACTGCGACTCTGTATCTGACATCACTACTGTGATTCTGTATCTGACATCACTACTGCCACTCTGTATCTGACATCACTACTGGGACCACTCTGCATCTGACATCACTACTGCGACTCTGCATCTGACATCACTACTGTGACTCTGTATCTAACATCACTACTGTGATTCGTATCTGACATCACTACTGCCACTCTGTATCGGACATCACTACTGCCACTCTGTATCGGACATCACTCCTGTGATTCTGTATTTGACATCACTACTGCGACTCTTTATCTGACATCACTACTGCGACTGTGTATCTGACATCACTACTGGGACTCTGTATCTGACATCACTACTGCCACTTTGTATCTGACATCACTACTGCCACTCTGTATCTGACATCACTACTGGGACTCTGTATCTGGCATCACTACTGCCACTCTGTATCTGACATCACTACTGGGACTCTGTATCTGACATCACTACTGGGACTCTGTATCTGACATCACTACTGCGACTCTGTATCTGACATCACTACTGCCACTCTGTATCTGGCATCACTACTGGGACTCTATATCTGACATCACTACTGGGACTCTGTATCTGACATCACTACTGGGACTCTGTATCTGACATCACTACTGGGACTCTGTATCTGACATCACTACTGCCACTCTGTATCTGACATCACTACTGGGACTCTGTATCTGACATCACTACTGGGACTCTGTATCTGACATCACTACTGCCACTTTGTATCTGACATCACTACTGTTACTCTGCATCTGACATCACTCCTGCGATTCTGTATTTGAAATCACTACTGCGACTCTGTATCTGACATCTCTACTGCCACTCTGTATCTGACATCACTTCTGGGACTCTGTATCTGACATCACTACTGCCACTCTGTATCTGACATCACTACTGGGACTCTGTATCTGACATCACTACTGGGACTCTGTATCTGACATCACTACTGGGACTCTTTATCTCAAATCACTACTGTGACTCTGCATCTGACATCACTACTTCGACTCTATATCTGACATCACTACTGCCACTTTGTATCTGACATCACTACTGTTACTCTGCATCTGACATCACTCCTGCGATTCTGTATTTGACATCTCTACTGCGACTCTGTATCTGACATCACTACTGCCACTCTGTATCTGACATCACTACTGGGACTCTGTATCTGACATCACTACTGGGACTCTGTATCTGACATCACTACTGGGACTCTGTATCTGACATCACTACTGGGATTCTGTATCTGACATCACTACTGGGACTCTGTATCTGACATCACTACTGGGACTCTGTATCTGACATCACTACTGCCACTCTGTATCTGACATCACTACTGCCACTCTGTATCTGACATCACTACTGGGACTCTGTATCTGACATCACTACTGGGACTCTGTATCTGACATCACTACTGCCACTCTGTATCTGACATCACTACTGGGACTCTGTATCTGACATCACTACTGGGACTCTGTATCTGACATCACTACTGGGACTCTGTATCTGACATCACTACTGCCACTCTGTATCTGACATCACTACTGCCACTCTGTATCTGACATCACTGCTGGGACTCTGTATCTGACATCACTACTGGGACTCTGTATCTGACATCACTACTGCCACTCTGTATCTGACATCACTACTGGGACTCTGTATCTGACATCACTACTGGGACTCTGTATCTGACATCACTACTGGGACTCTTTATCTGACATCACTACTGCGACTCTGCATCTGACATTACTACTGCCACTCTGTAACTGACATCACTACTGCCACTCTGTATCTGACATCACTACTGCCACTCTGTATCTGACATCACTGCTTCCACTCTGTATCTGACATCACTGCTTCCACTCTGTATCTGACATCACTGCTGCCACTCTGTATCTGACATCACTGCTGCCACTCTGCATCTGGCATCACTACTGGGACTCTGTATCTGACATCACTACTGGGACTCTGTATCTGACATCACTACTGGGACTCTGTATCTGACATCACTACTGCCACTCTGTATCTGGCATCACTACTGGGACTCTGTATCTGACATCACTACTGGGACTCTGTATCTGACATCACTACTGGGACTCTGTATCTGACATCACTACTGGGACTCTGTATCTGACATCACTACTGGGACTCTGTATATGACATCACTACTGCCACTCTGTATCTGAAATCACTACTGGGACTCTGTATCTGACATCACTACTGGGACTCTGTATCTGACATCACTACTGCCACTCTGTATCTGACATCACTACTGGGACTCTGTATCTGACATCACTACTGGGACTCTGTATCTGACATCACTACTGCCACTTTGTATCTGACATCACTACTGCCACTCTGTATCTGACATCACTGCTGGGACTCTGTATCTGACATCACTGCTGGGACTCTGTATCTGACATCACTACTGCCACTCTGTATCTGACATCGCTACTGGGACTCTGTATCTGACATCACTACTGGGACTCTGTATCTGACATCACTACTGGGACTCTTTATCTGACATCACTACTGCGACTCTGCATCTGACATTACTACTGCGACTCTGTAACTGACATCACTACTGCCACTCTGTATCTGACATCACTACTGCCACTTTGTATCTGACATCACTGCTGCCACTCTGTATCTGATATCACTACTGCCACTCTGTATCTGACATCACTAGTGCCACTCTGCATCTGGCATCACTACTGGGACTCTGTATCTGACATCACTACTGAGACTCTGTATCTGACATCACTACTGGGACCACTCTGCATCTGACATCACTACTGCGACTCTGCATCTGACATCACTACTGTGACTCTGTATCTGACATCACTACTGTGATTCTGTATCTGACATCACTACTGCCACTCTGTATCTGACATCACTACTGCCACTTTGTATCTGACATCACTACTGCCACTCTGTATCTGACATCACTACTGCCACTCTGTATCTGACATCACTACTGGGACTCTGTATCTGACATCACTACTGGGACTCTGTATCTGACATCACTACTGGGACTCTGTATCTGACATCACTACTGCGACTCTTCATCTGACATCACTACTGCCACTCTGTATCTGACATCACTACTGCCTCTTTGTATCTGACATCACTACTGCCACTCTGTATCTGACATCACTACTGGGACTCTGTATCTGACATCACTACTGCCACTCTGTATCTGACATCACTACTGCCACTCTGTATCTGACATCACTACTGGGACTCTTTATCTGACATCACTACTGGGACTCTGTATCTGACATCACTACTGCCACTCTGTATCTGACATCACTACTGCGACTCTGTATCTGACATCACTACTGCCACTCTGTATCTGGCATCACTACTGCCACTCTGTATCTGGCATCACTACTGGGACTCTGTATCTGACATCACTACTAGGACTCTGTATCTGACATCACTACTGGGACTCTGTATCTGACATCACTACTGGGACTCTGTATCTGACATCACTACTGCCACTCTGTATCTGACATCACTACTGCCACTCTGTATCTGACATCACTACTGCCACTCTGTATCTGACATCACTGCTGCCACTCTGTATCTGACATCACTGCTGCCACTCTGTATCTGACATCACTGCTGTCACTCTGTATCTGGCATCACTACTGGGACTCTGTATCTGACATCACTACTGGGACTCTGTATCTGGCATCACTACTGGGACTCTGTATCTGACATCACTACTGGGACTCTGTATCTGACATCACTACTGGGACCACTCTGCATCTGACATCACTACTGTCACTCTGTATCTGACATCACTACTGTGATTCTGTATCTGACATCACTACTGCCACTCTGTATCTGACATCACTACTGGGACCACTCTGCATCTGACATCACTACTGCGACTCTGCATCTGACATCACTACTGTGACTCTGTATCTAACATCACTACTGTGATTCTGTATCTGACATCACTACTGCCACTCTGTATTGGACATCACTACTGCGACTCTGTATCGGACATCACTCCTGTGATTCTGTATCTGACATCACTACTGCGACTCTGTATCTGACATCACTACTGCGACTGTGTATCTGACATCACTACTTGGACTCTGTATCTGACATCACTACTGCCACTTTGTATCTGACATCACTACTGCCACTCTGTATCTGACATCACTACTGGGACTCTGTATCTGACATCACTACTGCCACTCTGTATCTGACATCACTACTGGGACTCTGTATCTGACATCACTACTGCCACTTTGTATCTGACATCACTACTGTTACTCTGCATCTGACATCACTCCTGCGATTCTGTATTTGACATCACTACTGCGACTCTGTATCTGACATCTCTACTGCCACTCTGTATCTGACATCACTTCTGGGACTCTGTATCTGACATCACTACTGCCACTCTGTATCTGACATCACTACTGGGACTCTGTATCTGACATCACTACTGGGACTCTGTATCTGACATCACTACTGGGACTCTTTATCTCAAATCACTACTGTGACTCTGCATCTGACATCACTACTTCGACTCTATATCTGACATCACTACTGCCACTTTGTATCTGACATCACTACTGTTACTCTGCATCTGACATCACTCCTGCGATTCTGTATTTGACATCTCTACTGCGACTCTGTATCTGACATCACTACTGCCACTCTGTATCTGACATCACTACTGGGACTCTGTATCTGACATCACTACTGGGACTCTGTATCTGACATCACTACTGGGACTCTGTATCTGACATCACTACTGGGACTCTGTATCTGACATCACTACTGGGATTCTGTATCTGACATCACTACTGCCACTCTGTATCTGACATCACTACTGGGACTCTGTATCTGACATCACTACTGGGACTCTGTATCTGACAACACTACTGCCACTCTGTATCTGACATCACTACTGCCACTCTGTATCTGACATCACTACTGGGACTCTGTATCTGACATCACTACTGGGACTCTGTATCTGACATCACTACTGGGACTCTGTATCTGACATCACTACTGCCACTCTGTATCTGACATCACTACTGGGACTCTGTATCTGACATCACTACTGGGACTCTGTATCTGACATCACTACTGGGACTCTGTATCTGACATCACTACTGCCACTCTGTATCTGACATCACTACTGCCACTCTGTATCTGACATCACTGCTGGGACTCTGTATCTGACATCACTACTGGGACTCTGTATCTGACATCACTACTGCCACTCTGTATCTGACATCACTACTGGGACTCTGTATCTGACATCACTACTGGGACTCTTTATCTGACATCACTACTGCGACTCTGCATCTGACATTACTACTGCGACTCTGTAACTGACATCACTACTGCCACTCTGTATCTGACATCACTACTGCCACTCTGTATCTGACATCACTGCTGCCACTCTGTATCTGACATCACTACTGCCACTCTGTATCTGACATCACTAGTGCCACTCTGCATCTGGCATCACTACTGGGACTCTGTATCTGACATCACTACTGAGACTCTGTATCTGACATCACTACTGGGACCACTCTGCATCTGACATCACTACTGCGACTCTGCATCTGACATCACTACTGTGACTCTGTATCTGACATCACTACTGTGATTCTGTATCTGACATCACTACTGCCACTCTGTATCTGACATCACTACTGCCACTCTGTATCTGACATCACTACTGCCACTCTGTATCTGACATCACTACTGCCACTCTGTATCTGACATCACTACTGGGACTCTGTATCTGACATCACTACTGGGACTCTGTATCTGACATCACTACTGGGACTCTGTATCTGACATCACTACTGTGACTCTTCATCTGACATCACTACTGCCACTCTGTATCTGACATCACTACTGCCTCTTTGTATCTGACATCACTACTGCCACTCTGTATCTGACATCACTACTGGGACTCTGTATCTGACATCACTACTGCCACTCTGTATCTGACATCACTACTGCCACTCTGTATCTGACATCACTACTGGGACTCTTTATCTGACATCACTACTGGGACTCTGTATCTGACATCACTACTGCCACTCTGTATCTGACATCACTACTGCGACTCTGTATCTGACATCACTACTGCCACTCTGTATCTGGCATCACTACTGCCACTCTGTATCTGACATCACTACTGGGACTCTGTATCTGACATCACTACTGGGACTCTGTATCTGACATCACTACTGGGACTCTGTATCTGACATCACTACTGCCACTCTGTATCTGACATCACTACTGCCACTCTGTATCTGACATCACTACTGCCACTCTGTATCTGACATCACTGCTGCCACTCTGTATCTGACATCACTGCTGCCACTCTGTATCTGACATCACTGCTGCCACTCTGTATCTGGCATCACTACTGGGACTCTGTATCTGACATCACTACTGGGACTCTGTATCTGACATCACTACTGGGACCACTCTGCATCTGACATCACTACTGTCACTCTGTATCTGACATCACTACTGTGATTCTGTATCTGACATCACTACTGCCACTCTGTATCTGACATCACTACTGGGACCACTCTGCATCTGACATCACTACTGCGACTCTGCATCTGACATCACTACTGTGACTCTGTATCTAACATCACTACTGTGATTCTGTATCTGACATCACTACTGCCACTCTGTATTGGACATCACTACTGCGACTCTGTATCGGACATCACTCCTGTGATTCTGTATCTGACATCACTACTGCGACTCTGTATCTGACATCACTACTGCGACTGTGTATCTGACATCACTACTTGGACTCTGTATCTGACATCACTACTGCCACTTTGTATCTGACATCACTACTGCCACTCTGTATCTGACATCACTACTGGGACTCTGTATCTGACATCACTACTGCCACTCTGTATCTGACATCACTACTGGGACTCTGTATCTGACATCACTACTGCCACTTTGTATCTGACATCACTACTGTTACTCTGCATCTGACATCACTCCTGCGATTCTGTATTTGACATCACTACTGCGACTCTGTATCTGACATCTCTACTGCCACTCTGTATCTGACATCACTTCTGGGACTCTGTATCTGACATCACTACTGCCACTCTGTATCTGACATCACTACTGGGACTCTGTATCTGACATCACTACTGGGACTCTGTATCTGACATCACTACTGGGACTCTTTATCTCAAATCACTACTGTGACTCTGCATCTGACATCACTACTTCGACTCTATATCTGACATCACTACTGCCACTTTGTATCTGACATCACTACTGTTACTCTGCATCTGCCATCACTCCTGCGATTCTGTATTTGACATCTCTACTGCGACTCTGTATCTGACATCACTACTGCCACTCTGTATCTGACATCACTACTGGGACTCTGTATCTGACATCACTACTGGGACTCTGTATCTGACATCACTACTGGGACTCTGTATCTGACATCACTACTGGGACTCTGTATCTGACATCACTACTGGGATTCTGTATCTGACATCACTACTGCCACTCTGTATCTGACATCACTACTGGGACTCTGTATCTGACATCACTACTGGGACTCTGTATCTGACATCACTACTGCCACTCTGTATCTGACATCACTACTGCCACTCTGTATCTGACATCACTACTGGGACTCTGTATCTGACATCACTACTGGGACTCTGTATCTGACATCACTACTGGGACTCTGTATCTGACATCACTACTGCCACTCTGTATCTGACATCACTACTGGGACTCTGTATCTGACATCACTACTGGGACTCTGTATCTGACATCACTACTGGGACTCTGTATCTGACATCACTACTGCCACTCTGTATCTGACATCACTACTGCCACTCTGTATCTGACATCACTGCTGGGACTCTGTATCTGACATCACTACTGGGACTCTGTATCTGACATCACTACTGCCACTCTGTATCTGACATCACTACTGGGACTCTGTATCTGACATCACTACTGGGACTCTGTATCTGACATCACTACTGGGACTCTTTATCTGACATCACTACTGCGACTCTGCATCTGACATTACTACTGCCACTCTGTAACTGACATCACTACTGCCACTCTGTATCTGACATCACTACTACCACTCTGTATCTGACATCACTGCTTCCACTCTGTATCTGACATCACTGCTGCCACTCTGTATCTGACATCACTGCTGCCACTCTGCATCTGGCATCACTACTGGGACTCTGTATCTGACATCACTACTGGGACTCTGTATCTGACATCACTACTGGGACTCTGTATCTGACATCACTACTGGGACTCTGTATCTGACATCACTACTGGGACTCTGTATATGACATCACTACTGCCACTCTGTATCTGAAATCACTACTGGGACTCTGTATCTGACATCACTACTAGGACTCTGTATCTGACATCACTACTGCCACTCTGTATCTGACATCACTACTGGGACTCTGTATCTGACATCACTACTGGGACTCTATATCTGACATCACTACTGCCACTTTGTATCTGACATCACTACTGCCACTCTGTATCTGACATCACTGCTGGGACTCTGTATCTGACATCACTGCTGGGACTCTGTATCTGACATCACTACTGCCACTCTGTATCTGACATCACTACTGGGACTCTGTATCTGACATCACTACTGGGACTCTGTATCTGACATCACTACTGGGACTCTTTATCTGACATCACTACTGCGACTCTGCATCTGACATTACTACTGCGACTCTGTAACTGACATCACTACTGCCACTCTGTATCTGACATCACTACTGCCACTTTGTATCTGACATCACTGCTGCCACTCTGTATCTGACATCACTACTGCCACTCTGTATCTGACATCACTAGTGCCACTCTGCATCTGGCATCACTACTGGGACTCTGTATCTGACATCACTACTGAGACTCTGTATCTGACATCACCACTGGGACCACTCTGCATCTGACATCACTACTGCGACTCTGCATCTGACATCACTACTGTGACTCTGTATCTGACATCACTACTGTGATTCTGTATCTGACATCACTACTGCCACTCTGTATCTGACATCACTACTGCCACTTTGTATCTGACATCACTACTGCCACTCTGTATCTGACATCACTACTGCCACTCTGTATCTGACATCACTACTGGGACTCTGTATCTGACATCACTACTGGGACTCTGTATCTGACATCACTACTGGGACTCTGTATCTGACGTCACTACTGCGACTCTTCATCTGACATCACTACTGCCACTCTGTATCTGACATCACTACTGCCTCTTTGTATCTGACATCACTACTGCCACTCTGTATCTGACATCACTACTGGGACTCTGTATCTGACATCACTACTGCCACTCTGTATCTGACATCACTACTGCCACTCTGTATCTGACATCACTACTGGGACTCTTTATCTGACATCACTACTGGGACTCTGTATCTGACATCACTACTGCCACTCTGTATCTGACATCACTACTGCGACTCTGTATCTGACATCACTACTGCCACTCTGTATCTGGCATCACTACTGCCACTCTGTATCTGGCATCACTACTGGGACTCTGTATCTGACATCACTACTGGGACTCTGTATCTGACATCACTACTGGGACTCTGTATCTGACATCACTACTGGGACTCTGTATCTGACATCACTACTGCCACTCTGTATCTGACATCACTACTGCCACTCTGTATCTGACATCACTACTGCCACTCTGTATCTGACATCACTGCTGCCACTCTGTATCTGACATCACTGCTGCCACTCTGTATCTGACATCACTGCTGCCACTCTGTATCTGGCATCACTACTGGGACTCTGTATCTGACATCACTACTGGGACTCTGTATCTGACATCACTACTGGGACCACTCTGCATCTGACATCACTACTGTCACTCTGTATCTGACATCACTACTGTGATTCTGTATCTGACATCACTACTGCCACTCTGTATCTGACATCACTACTGGGACCACTCTGCATCTGACATCACTACTGCGACTCTGCATCTGACATCACTACTGTGACTCTGTATCTAACATCACTACTGTGATTCTGTATCTGACATCACTACTGCCACTCTGTATCGGACATCACTCCTGCGACTCTGTATCGGACATCACTCCTGTGATTCTGTATCTGACATCACTACTGCGACTCTGTATCTGACATCACTACTGCGACTGTGTATCTGACATCACTACTTGGACTCTGTATCTGACATCACTACTGCCACTTTGTATCTGACATCACTACTGCCACTCTGTATCTGACATCACTACTGGGACTCTGTATCTGACATCACTACTGCCACTTTGTATCTGACATCACTACTGCCAATCTGTATCTGAAATCACTACTGGGACTCTGTATCTGACATCACTACTGGGACTCTGTATCTGACATCACTACTGCCACTCTGTATCTGACATTACTACTGGGACTCTGTATCTGACATCACTACTGGGACTCTGTATCTGACATCACTACTGGGACTCTGTATCTGACATCACTACTGCCACTCTGTATCTGACATCACTGCTGGGACTCTGTATCTGACATCACTACTGGGACTCTGTATCTGACATCACTACTGGGACTCTGTATCTGACATCACTACTGCCACTCTGTATCTGACATCACTACTGGGACTCTGTATCTGACATCACTACTGGGACTCTGTATCTGACATCACTACTGGGACTCTTTATCTGACATCACTACTGCGACTCTGCATCTGACATCACTACTGCGACTCTGTAACTGACATCACTACTGCCACTCTGTATCTGACATCACTACTGCCACTTTGTATCTGACATCACTGCTGCCACTCTGTATCTGACATCACTACTGCCACTCTGTATCTGACATCACTACTGCCACTCTGCATCTGGCATCACTACTGGGTCTCTGTATCTGACATCACTACTGAGACTCTGTATCTGACATCACTACTGGGACCACTCTACATCTGACATCACTACTGCGACTCTGCATCTGACATCACTACTGTGACTCTGTATCTGACATCACTACTGTGATTCTGTATCTGACATCACTACTGCCACTCTGTATCTGACATCACTACTGCCACTTTGTATCTGACATCACTACTGCCACTCTGTATCTGACATCACTACTGGGACTCTGTATCTGACATCACTACTGGGACTCTGTATCTGACATCACTACTGGGACTCTGTATCTGACATCACTACTGGGACTCTGTATCTGACATCACTACTGCGACTCTGCATCTGACATCACTACTGCGACTCTGTATCTGACATCACTACTGCCACTCTGTAACTGACATCATTACTGCCACTCTGTATCTGACATCACTACTGGGACTCTGTATCTGACATCACTACTGCCACTCTGTATCTGACATCACTACTGCCACTCTGTATCTGACATCACTACTGGGACTCTATCTGACATCACTACTGGGACTCTGTATCTGACTTCACTACTGCCACTCTGCATCTGACATCACTACTGTGACTCTGTATCTAACATCACTACTGTGATTCTGTATCTGACATCACTACTGCCACTCTGTATCTGACATCACTACTGCCACTTTGTATCTGACATCACTACTGCCGCTCTGTATCTGACATCACTACTGGGACTCTGTATCTGATATCACTACTGGGACTCTGTACCTGACATCACTACTGCCACTCTGTATCTGACATCTCTACTGGGACTCTGTATCTGACATCACTACTGGGACTCTGTATCTGACATCACTACTGGGACTCTTTATCTGACATCACTACTGCTACTCTGCATCTGACATCACTACTGCGACTCTGTATCTGACATCACTACTGCCACTCTGTATCTGACATCACTACTGCCACTTTGTATCTGACATCACTGCTGCCACTTTGTATCTGACATCACTGCTGCCACTCTGTATCTGACATCACTACTGCCACTCTGTATCTGACATCACTACTGCCACTCTGTATCTGGCATCACTACTGGGACTCTGTATCTGACATCACTACTGGGACTCTGTATCTGACATCACTACTGGGACCACTCTGCATCTGACATCACTACTGCGACTCTGTATCTGACATCACTACTGCCACTCTGTATCTGACATCACTACTGGGACCACTCTGCATCTGACATCACTACTGCGACTCTGCATCTGACATCACTACTGTGATTCTGTATCTGACATCACTACTGCCACTCTGTATCGGACATCACTACTGCGACTCTGTATTTGACATCACTACTGCGACTCTGTATCTGACATCACTACTGCGACTGTGTATCTGACATCACTACTGGGACTCTGTATCTGACATCACTACTGCCACTTTGTATCTGACATCACTACTGCCACTCTGTATCTGACATCACTACTGGGACTCTGTATCTGGCATCACTACTGCCACTCTGTATCTGACATCACTACTGGGACTCTGTATCTGACATCACTACTGGGACTCTGTATCTGACATCACTACTGCGACTCTGTATCTGACATCACTACTGCCACTCTGTATCTGGCATCACTACTGGGACTCTGTATCTGACATCACTACTAGGACTCTGTATCTGACATCACTACTGGGACTCTGTATCTGACATCACTACTGGGACTCTGTATCTGACATCACTACTGCCACTCTGTATCTGACATCACTACTGGGACTCTGTATCTGACATCACTACTGGGACTCTGTATCTGACATCACTACTGCCACTTTGTATCTGACATCACTACTGTTACTCTACATCTGACATCACTCCTGCGATTCTGTATTTCACATCACTACTGCGACTCTTTATCTGACATCTCTACTGCCACTCTGTATCTGACATCACTACTGGGACTCTGTATCTGACATCACTACTGCCACTCTGTATCTGACATCACTACTGGGACTCTGTATCTGACATCACTACTGGGACTCTGTATCTGACATCACTACTGGGACTCTTTATCTCAAATCACTACTGTGACTCTGCATCTGACATCACTACTTCAACTCTGTATCTGACATCACTACTGTTACTCTGCATCTGACATCACTCCTGCGATTCTGTATTTGACATCTCTACTGCGACTCTGTATCTGACATCACTACTGCCACTCTGTATCTGACATCACTACTGGGACTCTGTATCTGACATCACTACTGGGACTCTGTATCTGACATCACTACTGGGACTCTGTATCTGACATCACTACTGCCACTCTGTATCTGACATCACTACTGCCACTCTGTATCTGAAATCACTACTGGGACTCTGTATCTGACATCACTACTGGGACTCTGTATCTGACATCACTACTGCCACTCTGTATCTGACATCACTACTGGGACTCTGTATCTGACATCACTACTGTGATTCTGTATCTGACATCACTACTGCCACTCTGTATCTGACATCACTACTGCCACTTTGTATCTGACATCACCACTGCCACTCTGTATCTGACATCACTACTGGGACTCTGTATCTGACATCACTACTGGGACTCTGCATCTGACATCACTACTGGGACTCTGCATCTGACATCACTACTGCGACTCTGCATCTGACATCACTACTGCGACTGTGTATCTGACATCACTACTGCCACTTTGTATCTGACATCACTACTGCCACTTTGTATCTGACATCACTACTGCCACTCTGTATCTGACATCACTACTGGGACTCTGTATCTGACATCACTACTGCCACTCTGTATCTGACATCACTACTGCCACTCTGTATCTGACATCACTACTGGGACTCTGTATCTGACATCACTACTGGGACTCTGTATCTGACATCACTACTGCCACTCTGTATCTGACATCACTACTGCCACTCTGTATCTGGCATCACTACTGCCACTCTGTATCTGGCATCACTACTGGGACTCTGTATCTGACATCACTACTAGGACTCTGTATCTGACATCACTACTGGGACTCTGTATCTGACATCACTACTGGGACTCTGTATCTGACATCACTACTGCCACTCTGTATCTGACATCACTATTGCCACTTTGTATCTGACATCACTACTGTTACTCTGCATCTGACATCACTCCTGCGATTCTGTATTTGACATCACTACTGCGACTCTGTATCTGACATCACTACTGCCACTTTGTATCTGACATCACTACTGGGACTCTGTATCTGACATCACTACTGGGACTCTGTATCTGACATCACTACTGGGACTCTGCATCTGACATCACTCCTGCTATTCTGTATTTGACATCACTACTGCGACTCTGTATCTGACATCACTACTGCCACTCTGTATCTGACATCACTACTGGGACTCTGTATCTGACATCAATACTGGGACTCTGTATCTGACATCACTACTGCCACTCTGTATCTGACATCACTACTGGGACTCTGTATCTGACATCACTACTGCCACTCTGTATCTGACATCACTACTGGGACTCTGTATCTGACATCACTACTGGGACTCTATCTGACATCACTACTGGGACTCTATCTCAAATCACTACTGTGACTTTGCATCTGACATCACTACTGCGACTCTGTATCTGACATCACTACTGCCACTCTGTATCTGACATCACTACTGCCGCTCTGTATCTGACATCACTACTGGGACTCTGTATCTGACATCACTACTGGGACTCTGTACCTGACATCACTACTGGGACTCTGTATCTGACATCACTACTGGGACTCTGTATCTGACATCACTACTGGGACTCTTTATCTGACATCACTACTGCTACTCTGCATCTGACATCACTACTGCGACTCTGTGTCTGACATCACTACTGCCACTCTGTATCTGACATCACTACTGCCACTTTGTATCTGACATCACTGCTGCCACTCTGTATCTGACATCACTACTGCCACTCTGTATCTGACATCACTACTGCCACTCTGTATCTGGCATCACTACTGGGACTCTGTATCTGACATCACTACTGGGACTCTGTATCTGACATCACTACTGGGACCACTCTGCATCTGACATCACTACTGCGACTCTGTATCTGACATCACTACTGTGATTCTGTATCTGACATCACTACTGCCACTCTGCATCTGACATCACTACTGGGACCACTCTGCATCTGACATCACTACTGCGACTCTGCATCTGACATCACTACTGTGACTCTGTATCTAACATCACTGCTGCGATTCTGTATCTGACATCACTACTGCCACTCTGTATCGGACATCACTCCTGCGACTCTGTATCGGACATCACTCCTGCGACTCTGTATCTGACATCACTACTGCGACTGTGTATCTGACATCACTACTGGGACTCTGTATCTGACATCACTACTGCCACTTTGTATCTGACATCACTACTGCCACTCTGTATCTGACATCACTACTGGGACTCTATATCTGGCATCACTACTGCCACTCTGTATCTGACATCACTACTGGGAGTCTGTATCTGACATCACTACTGAGACTCTGTATCTGACATCACTACTGCGACTCTGTATCTGACATCACTACTGCCACTCTGTATCTGGCATCACTACTGGGACTCTGTATCTGACATCACTACTAGGACTCTGTATCTGACATCACTACTGGGACTCTGTATCTGACATCACTACTGGGATTCTGTATCTGACATCACTACTGCCACTCTGTATCTGACATCACTACTGGGACTCTGTATCTGACATCACTACTGCCACTCTGTATCTGACATCACTACTGCCACTTTGTATCTGACATCACTCCTGTTACTCTGCATCTGACATCACTCCTGCGATTCTGTATTTGACATCACTACTGCGACTCTGTATCTGACATCTCTACTGCCACTCTGTATCTGACATCACTACTGGGACTCTGTATTTGACATCACTACTGCCACTCTGTATCTGACATCAGTACTGGGACTCTGTATCTGACATCACTACTGGGACTCTGTATCTGACATCACTACTCGGACTCTTTATCTCAAATCACTACTGTGACTCTGCATCTGACATCACTACTTCAACTCTGTATCTGACATCACTACTGCCACTTTGTATCTGACATCACTACTGTTACTCTGCATCTGACATCACTCCTGCGATTCTGTATTTGACATCTCTACTGCGACTCTGTATCTGACATCACTACTGGGACTCTGTATCTGACATCACTACTGGGACTCTGTATCTGACATCACTACTGGGACTCTTTATCTCAAATCACTACTGCGACTCTGCATCTGACATCACTACTGCGACTCTGTATCTGACATCACTACTGCCACTTTGTATCTGACATCACTACTGCCGCTCTGTATCTGACATCACTACTGGGACTCTGTATCTGACATCACTACTGGGACTCTGTATCTGACATCACTACTGCCACTCTGTATCTGACATCACTACTGGGACTCTGTATCTGACATCACTACTTGGACTCTGTATCTGACATCACTACTGGGACTCTTTATCTGACATCACTACTGCGACTCTGCATCTGACATCACTACTGCGACTCTGTATCTGACATCACTACTGCCACTCTGTATCTGACATCACTACTGCCACTTTGTATCTGATATCACTGCTGCCACTCTGTATCTGACATCACTGCTGCCACTCTGTATCTGGCATCACTACTGGGACTCTGTATCTGACATCACTACTGGGACTCTGTATCTGACATCACTACTGGGACCACTCTGCATCTGACATCACTACTGCGACTCTGTATCTGACATCACTACTGTGATTCTGTATCTGACATCACTACTGCCACTTTGTATCGGACATCACTACTGCCACTCTGTATCGGACATCACTCCTGCGATTCTGTATCGGACATCACTACTGCGACTCTGTATCGGACATCACTACTGGGACTCTGTATCGGACATCACTACTGCCACTTTGTATCGGACATCACTACTGCCACTCTGTATCGGACATCACTACTGGGACTCTGTATCGGACATCACTACTGGGACTCTGTATCTGACATCACTACTGCCACTTTGTATCTGACATCACTACTGCCGCTCTGTATCTGACATCACTACTGGGACTCTGTATCTGACATCACTACTGGGACTCTGTATCTGACATCACTACTGCCACTCTGTATCTGACATCACTACTGGGACTCTGTATCTGACATCACTACTTGGACTCTGTATCTGACATCACTACTGGGACTCTTTATCTGACATCACTACTGCGACTCTGCATCTGACATCATTACTGCGACTCTGTATCTGACATCACTACTGCCACTCTATCTGACATCACTACTGCCACTTTGTATCTGATATCACTGCTGCCACTCTGTATCTGACATCACTGCTGCCACTCTGTATCTGGCATCACTACTGCCACTCTGTATCTGGCATCACTACTGGGACTCTGTATCTGACATCACTACTGGGACTCTGTATCTGACATCACTACTGGGACCACTCTGCATCTGACATCACTACTGCGACTCTGTATCTGACATCACTACTGTGATTCTGTATCTGACATCACTACTGGGACTCTATCTCAAATCACTACTGGGACTCTGCATCTGACATCACTACTGCGACTCTGTATCTGACATCACTACTGGGACTCTGTATCTGACATCACTACTGGGACTCTGTATCGGACATCACTACTGCGACTCTGCATCTGACATCACTACTGCGACTCTGTATCTGACATCACTACTGCCACTCTGTATCTGACATCACTACTGCCACTTTGTATCTGACATCACTGCTGCCACTCTGTATCTGACATCACTACTGCCACTTTGTATCTGACATCACTACTGCCACTCTGTATCTGGCATCACTACTGGGACTCTGTATCTGACATCACTACTGGGACTCTGTATCTGACATCACTACTGGGACCACTCTGCATCTGACATCACTACTGCGACTCTGTATCTGACATCACTACTGTGATTCTGTATCTGACATCACTACTGCCACTCTGTATCTGACATCACTACTGGGACCACTCTGCATCTGACATCACTACTGCGACTCTGCATCTGACATCACTACTGTGACTCTGTATCTAACATCACTACTGTGATTCTGTATCTGACATCACTACTGCCACTCTGTATCGGACATCACTACTGCCACTCTGTATCGGACATCACTCCTGTGATTCTGTATTTGACATCACTACTGCGACTCTGTATCTGACATCACTACTGTGACTGTGTATCTGACATCACTACTGGGACTCTGTATCTGACATCACTACTGCCACTTTGTATCTGACATCACTACTGCCACTCTGTATCTGACATCACTACTGGGACTCTGTATCTGGCATCACTACTGCCACTCTGTATCTGACATCACTACTGGGACTCTGTATCTGACATCACTACTGGGACTCTGTATCTGACATCACTACTGTGACTCTGTATCTGACATCACTACTGCCACTCTGTATCTGGCATCACTACTGGGACTCTGTATCTGACATCACTACTAGGACTCTGTATCTGACATCACTACTGGGACTCTGTATCTGACATCACTACTGGGACTCTGTATCTGACATCACTACTGCCACTCTGTATCTGACATCACTACTGGGACTCTGTATCTGACATCACTACTGGGACTCTGTATCTGACATCACTACTGCCACTTTGTATCTGACATCACTACTGTTACTCTGCATCTGACATCACTCCTGCGATTCTGTATTTGACATCACTACTGCGACTCTGTATCTGACATCTCTACTGCCACTCTGTATCTGACATCACTACTGGGACTCTGTATCTGACATCACTACTGCCACTCTGTATCTGACATCACTACTGGGACTCTGTATCTGACATCACTCCTGGGACTCTGTATCTGACATCACTACTGGGACTCTTTATCTCAAATCACTACTGTGACTCTGCATCTGACATCACTACTTCGACTCTGTATCTGACATCACTACTGCCACTTTGTATCTGACATCACTACTGTTACTCTGCATCTGACATCACTCCTGCGATTCTGTATTTGACATCACTACTGGGACTCTGTATCTGACATCACTACTGCCACTCTGTATCTGACATCACTACTGGGACTCTGTATCTGACATCACTACTGGGACTCTGTATCTGACATCACTACTGCCACTCTGTATCTGACATCACTACTGCCACTCTGTATCTGACATCACTACTGCCACTCTGTATCTGGCATCACTACTGGGACTCTGTATCTGACATCACTACTAGGACTCTGTATCTGACATCACTACTGGGACTCTGTATCTGACATCACTACTGCCACTCTGTATCTGACATCACTACTGGGACTCTGTATCTGACATCACTATTGCCACTTTGTATCTGACATCACTACTGTTACTCTGCATCTGACATCACTCCTGCGATTCTGTATCTGACATCACTACTGCGACTCTGTATCTGACATCACTACTGGGACTCTTTATCTGACATCACTACTGCGACTCTGCATCTGACATTACTACTGCGACTCTGTAACTGACATCACTACTGCCACTCTGTATCTGACATCACTACTGCCACTTTGTATCTGACATCACTGCTGCCACTCTGTATCTGACATCACTGCTGCCACTCTGTATCTGACATCACTGCTGCCACTCTGTATCTGACATCACTACTGGGACTCTGTATCTGACATCACTACTGCCACTCTGTATCTGACATCACTACTGGGACTCTGTATCTGACATCACTACTGGGACTCTGTATCTGACATCACTACTGCCACTCTGTATCTGACATCACTACTGCCACTCTGTATCTGACATCACTACTGCCACTCTGTATCTGACATCACTACTGCCACTCTGTATCTGGCATCACTACTGGGACTCTGTATCTGACATCACTACTGGGACTCTGTATCTGACATCACTACTGGGTCTCTGTATCTGACATCACTACTGGGACTCTGTATCTGACATCACTACTGCCACTCTGTATCTGACATCACTATTGCCACTTTGTATCTGACATCACTACTGTTACTCTGCATCTGACATCACTCCTGCGATTCTGTATTTGACATCACTACTGCGACTCTGTATCTGACATCACTACTGGGACTCTTTATCTGACATCACTACTGCGACTCTGCATCTGACATTACTACTGCGACTCTGTAACTGACATCACTACTGCCACTCTGTATCTGACATCACTACTGCCACTTTGTATCTGACATCACTGCTGCCACTCTGTATCTAACATCACTACTGCCACTCTGTATCTGACATCACTACTGCCACTCTGCATCTGGCATCACTACTGGGACTCTGTATCTGACATCACTACTGAGACTCTGTATCTGACATCACTACTGGGACCACTCTGCATCTGACATCACTACTGCGACTCTGCATCTGACATCACTACTGCGACTCTGTATCTGACATCACTACTGCCACTCTGTATCTGACATCACTACTGGGACTCTGTATCTGACATCACTACTGGGACTCTGTATCTGACATCACTACTGGGACTCTTTATCTGACATCACTACTGCTACTCTGCATCTGACATCACTACTGCGACTCTGTATCTGACATCACTACTGCCACTCTGTATCTGACATCACTACTGCCACTTTGTATCTGACATCACTGCTGCCACTCTGTATCTGACATCACTACTGCCACTCTGTATCTGACATCACTACTGCCACTCTGTATCTGGCATCACTACTGGGACTCTGTATCTGACATCACTACTGGGACTCTGTATCTGACATCACTACTGGGACCACTCTGCATCTGACATCACTACTGCGACTCTGTATCTGACATCACTACTGTGATTCTGTATCTGACATCACTACTGCCACTCTGTATCTGACATCACTACTGGGACCACTCTGCATCTGACATCACTACTGCGACTCTGCATCTGACATCACTACTGTGATTCTGTATCTGACATCACTACTGCCACTCTGTATCGGACATCACTACTGCCACTCTGTATCGGACATCACTCCTGTGATTCTGTATTTGACATCACTACTGCGACTCTGTATCTGACATCACTACTGCGACTGTGTATCTGACATCACTACTGGGACTCTGTATCTGACATCACTACTGCCACTTTGTATCTGACATCACTACTGCCACTCTGTATCTGACATCACTACTGGGACTCTGTATCTGGCATCACTACTGCCACTCTGTATCTGACATCACTACTGGGACTCTGTATCTGACATCACTACTGGGACTCTGTATCTGACATCACTACTGGGACTCTGTATCTGACATCACTACTGCCACTCTGTATCTTTCATCACTACTGGGACTCTGTATCTGACATCACTACTGGGACTCTGTATCTGACATCACTACTGGGACTCTGTATCTGACATCACTACTGGGACTCTGTATCTGACATCACTACTGCCACTCTGTATCTGACATCACTACTGGGACTCTGTATCTGACATCACTACTGGGACTCTGTATCTGACATCACTACTGCCACTTTGTATCTGACATCACTACTGTTACTCTGCATCTGACATCACTCCTGCGATTCTGTATTTGACATCACTACTGCGACTCTGTATCTGACATCTCTACTGCCACTCTGTATCTGACATCACTACTGGGACTCTGTATCTGACATCACTACTGCCACTCTGTATCTGACATCACTACTGGGACTCTGTATCTGACATGACTACTGGGACTCTGTATCTGACATCACTACTGGGACTCTTTATCTCAAATCACTACTGTGACTCTGCATCTGACATCACTACTTCAACTCTGTATCTGACATCACTACTGTTACTCTGCATCTGACATCACTCCTGCGATTCTGTATTTGACATCTCTACTGCGACTCTGTATCTGACATCACTACTGCCACTCTGTATCTGACATCACTACTGGGACTCTGTATCTGACATCACTACTGGGACTCTGTATCTGACATCACTACTGGGACTCTGTATCTGACATCACTACTGCCACTTTGTATCTGACATCACTACTGCCACTCTGTATCTGACATCACTACTGGGACTCTGTATCTGACATCACTACTGGGACTCTGTATCTGACATCACTACTGCCACTCTGTATCTGACATCACTACTGGGACTCTGTATCTGACATCACTACTGGGACTCTGTATCTGACATCACTACTGCCACTTTGTATCTGACATCACTACTGCCACTCTGTATCTGAAATCACTACTGGGACTCTGTATCTGACATCACTACTGGGACTCTGTATCTGACATCACTACTGCCACTCTGTATCTGACATTACTACTGGGACTCTGTATCTGACATCACTACTGGGACTCTGTATCTGACATCACTACTGGGACTCTGTATCTGACATCACTACTGCCACTTTGTATCTGACATCACTGCTGGGACTCTGTATCTGACATCACTGCTGGGACTCTGTATCTGACATCACTACTGGGACTCTGTATCTGACATCACTACTGCCACTCTGTATCTGACATCACTACTGGGACTCTGTATCTGACATCACTACTGGGACTCTGTATCTGACATCACTACTGGGACTCTTTATCTGACATCACTACTGCGACTCTGCATCTGACATTACTACTGCGACTCTGTAACTGACATCACTACTGCCACTCTGTATCTGACATCACCGCTGCCACTTTGTATCTGACATCACTGCTGACACTCTGTATCTGACATCACTACTGCCACTCTGTATCTGACATCACTACTGCCACTCTGCATCTGGCATCACTACTGGGACTCTGTATCTGACATCACTACTGAGACTCTGTATCTGACATCACTACTGGGACCACTCTGCATCTGACATCACTACTGCGACTCTGCATCTGACATCACTACTGCGACTCTGTATCTGACATCACTACTGCGATTCTGTATCTGACATCACTACTGCCACTCTGTATCTGACATCACTACTGCCACTCTGTATCTGACATCACTACTGCCACTCTGTATCTGACATCACTACTGGGACTCTGTATCTGACATCACTACTGGGACTCTGTATCTGACATCACTACTGGGACTCTGTATCTGAGATCACTACTGGGACTCTGTATCTGACATCACTACTGCGACTCTGTATCTGACATCACTACTGCCACTTTGTATCTGACATCACTACTGCCACTCTGTATCTGACATCACTACTGGGACTCTGTATCTGACATCACTACTGCCACTCTGTATCTGACATCACTACTGCCACTCTGTATCTGACATCACTACTGGGACTCTGTATCTGACATCACTACTGGGACTCTGTATCTGACATCACTACTGCCACTCTGTATCTGACATCACTACTGCGACTCTGTATCTGACATCACTACTGCCACTCTGTATCTGGCATCACTACTCCCACTCTGTATCTGGCATCACTACTGGGACTCTGTATCTGACATCACTACTGGGACTCTGTATCTGACATCACTACTGGGACTCTGTATCTGACATCACTACTGCCACTCTGTATCTGACATCACTACTGGGACTCTGTATCTGACATCACTATTGCCACTTTGTATCTGACATCACTACTGCCACTTTGTATCTGACATCACTACTGGGACTCTGTATCTGACATCACTACTGCCACTCTGTATCTGACATCACTACTGGGACTCTGTATCTGACATCACTACTGCGACTCTGTATCTGACATCACTACTGCCACTTTGTATCTGACATCACTACTGGGACTCTGTATCTGACATCACTACTGGGACTCTGTATCTGACATCACTACTGGTACTCTGTATCTGACATCACTACTGGGACTCTGTATCTGACATCACTACTGTTACTCTGCATCTGACATCACTCCTGCTATTCTGTATTTGACATCACTACTGCGACTCTGTATCTGACATCACTACTGCCACTCTGTATCTGACATCACTACTGGGACTCTGTATCTGACATCACTACTGGGACTCTGTATCTGACATCACTACTGCCACTCTGTATCTGACATCACTACTGGGACTCTGTATCTGACATCACTACTGGGACTCTATCTGACATCACTACTGGGACTCTATCTCAAATCACTACTGGGACTCTGTATCTGACATCACTACTGGGACTCTGTACCTGACATCACTACTGGGACTCTGTATCTGACATCACTACTGGGACTCTGTATCTGACATCACTACTGGGACTCTGTATCTGACATCACTACTGGGACTCTTTATCTGACATCACTACTGCTACTCTGCATCTGACATCACTACTGCGACTCTGTATCTGACATCACTACTGCCACTCTGTATCTGACATCACTACTGCCACTTTGTATCTGACATTACTGCTCCCACTCTGTATCTGACATCACTGCTGCCACTCTGTATCTGACATCACTACTGCCACTCTGTATCTGGCATCACTACTGGGACTCTGTATCTGACATCACTACTGGGACTCTGTATCTGACATCACTACTGGGACCACTCTGCATCTGACATCACTACTGCGACTCTGTATCTGACATCACTACTGTGATTCTGTATCTGACATCACTACTGCCACTCTGTATCTGACATCACTACTGGGACCACTCTGCATCTGACATCACTACTGCGACTCTGCATCTGACATCACTACTGTGACTCTGTATCTAACATCACTGCTGTGATTCTGTATCTGACATCACTACTGCCACTCTGTATCGGACATCACTACTGCGACTCTGTATCGGACATCACTCCTGTGATTCTGTATTTGACATCACTACTGCGACTCTGTATCTGACATCACTACTGCGACTGTGTATCTGACATCACTACTGCCACTTTGTATCTGACATCACTACTGCCACTCTGTATCTGACATCACTACTGGGACTCTGTATCTGGCATCACTACTGCCACTCTGTATCTGGCATCACTACTGGGACTCTGTATCTGACATCACTACTAGGACTCTGTATCTGACATCACTACTGGGACTCTGTATCTGACATCACTACTGCCACTCTGTATCTGACATCACTACTGGGACTCTGTATCTGACATCACTATTGCCACTTTGTATCTGACATCACTACTGTTACTCTGCATCTGACATCACTCCTGCGATTCTGTATCTGACATCACTACTGCGACTCTGTATCTGACATCACTACTGGGACTCTTTATCTGACATCACTACTGCGACTCTGCATCTGACATTACTACTGCGACTCTGTAACTGACATCACTACTGCCACTCTGTATCTGACATCACTACTGCCACTTTGTATCTGACATCACTGCTGCCACTCTGTATCTGACATCACTGCTGCCACTCTGTATCTGACATCACTGCTGCCACTCTGTATCTGACATCACTACTGGGACTCTGTATCTGACATCACTACTGCCACTCTGTATCTGACATCACTACTGGGACTCTGTATCTGACATCACTACTGGGACTCTGTATCTGACATCACTACTGCCACTCTGTATCTGACATCACTACTGCCACTCTGTATCTGACATCACTACTGCCACTCTGTATCTGACATCACTACTGCCACTCTGTATCTGGCATCACTACTGGGACTCTGTATCTGACATCACTACTGGGACTCTGTATCTGACATCACTACTGGGTCTCTGTATCTGACATCACTACTGGGACTCTGTATCTGACATCACTACTGCCACTCTGTATCTGACATCACTATTGCCACTTTGTATCTGACATCACTACTGTTACTCTGCATCTGACATCACTCCTGCGATTCTGTATTTGACATCACTACTGCGACTCTGTATCTGACATCACTACTGGGACTCTTTATCTGACATCACTACTGCGACTCTGCATCTGACATTACTACTGCGACTCTGTAACTGACATCACTACTGCCACTCTGTATCCTACATCACTACTGCCACTTTGTATCTGACATCACTGCTGCCACTCTGTATCTAACATCACTACTGCCACTCTGTATCTGACATCACTACTGCCACTCTGCATCTGGCATCACTACTGGGACTCTGTATCTGACATCACTACTGAGACTCTGTATCTGACATCACTACTGGGACCACTCTGCATCTGACATCACTACTGCGACTCTGCATCTGACATCACTACTGCGACTCTGTATCTGACATCACTACTGCCACTCTGTATCTGACATCACTACTGGGACTCTGTATCTGACATCACTACTGGGACTCTGTATCTGACATCACTACTGGGACTCTTTATCTGACATCACTACTGCTACTCTGCATCTGACATCACTACTGCGACTCTGTATCTGACATCACTACTGCCACTCTGTATCTGACATCACTACTGCCACTTTGTATCTGACATCACTGCTGCCACTCTGTATCTGACATCACTACTGCCACTCTGTATCTGACATCACTACTGCCACTCTGTATCTGGCATCACTACTGGGACTCTGTATCTGACATCACTACTGGGACTCTGTATCTGACATCACTACTGGGACCACTCTGCATCTGACATCACTACTGCGACTCTGTATCTGACATCACTACTGTGATTCTGTATCTGACATCACTACTGCCACTCTGTATCTGACATCACTACTGGGACCACTCTGCATCTGACATCACTACTGCGACTCTGCATCTGACATCACTACTGTGATTCTGTATCTGACATCACTACTGCCACTCTGTATCGGACATCACTACTGCCACTCTGTATCGGACATCACTCCTGTGATTCTGTATTTGACATCACTACTGCGACTCTGTATCTGACATCACTACTGCGACTGTGTATCTGACATCACTACTGGGACTCTGTATCTGACATCACTACTGCCACTTTGTATCTGACATCACTACTGCCACTCTGTATCTGACATCACTACTGGGACTCTGTATCTGGCATCACTACTGCCACTCTGTATCTGACATCACTACTGGGACTCTGTATCTGACATCACTACTGGGACTCTGTATCTGACATCACTACTGGGACTCTGTATCTGACATCACTACTGCCACTCTGTATCTTTCATCACTACTGGGACTCTGTATCTGACATCACTACTGGGACTCTGTATCTGACATCACTACTGGGACTCTGTATCTGACATCACTACTGGGACTCTGTATCTGACATCACTACTGCCACTCTGTATCTGACATCACTACTGGGACTCTGTATCTGACATCACTACTGGGACTCTGTATCTGACATCACTACTGCCACTTTGTATCTGACATCACTACTGTTACTCTGCATCTGACATCACTCCTGCGATTCTGTATTTGACATCACTACTGCGACTCTGTATCTGACATCTCTACTGCCACTCTGTATCTGACATCACTACTGGGACTCTGTATCTGACATCACTACTGCCACTCTGTATCTGACATCACTACTGGGACTCTGTATCTGACATGACTACTGGGACTCTGTATCTGACATCACTACTGGGACTCTTTATCTCAAATCACTACTGTGACTCTGCATCTGACATCACTACTTCAACTCTGTATCTGACATCACTACTGTTACTCTGCATCTGACATCACTCCTGCGATTCTGTATTTGACATCTCTACTGCGACTCTGTATCTGACATCACTACTGCCACTCTGTATCTGACATCACTACTGGGACTCTGTATCTGACATCACTACTGGGACTCTGTATCTGACATCACTACTGGGACTCTGTATCTGACATCACTACTGCCACTTTGTATCTGACATCACTACTGCCACTCTGTATCTGACATCACTACTGGGACTCTGTATCTGACATCACTACTGGGACTCTGTATCTGACATCACTACTGCCACTCTGTATCTGACATCACTACTGGGACTCTGTATCTGACATCACTACTGGGACTCTGTATCTGACATCACTACTGCCACTTTGTATCTGACATCACTACTGCCACTCTGTATCTGAAATCACTACTGGGACTCTGTATCTGACATCACTACTGGGACTCTGTATCTGACATCACTACTGCCACTCTGTATCTGACATTACTACTGGGACTCTGTATCTGACATCACTACTGGGATTCTGTATCTGACATCACTACTGGGACTCTGTATCTGACATCACTACTGCCACTTTGTATCTGACATCACTGCTGGGACTCTGTATCTGACATCACTGCTGGGACTCTGTATCTGACATCACTACTGGGACTCTGTATCTGACATCACTACTGCCACTCTGTTTCTGACATCACTACTGGGACTCTGTATCTGACATCACTACTGGGACTCTGTATCTGACATCACTACTGGGACTCTTTATCTGACATCACTACTGCGACTCTGCATCTGACATTACTACTGCGACTCTGTAACTGACATCACTACTGCCACTCTGTATCTGACATCACCGCTGCCACTTTGTATCTGACATCACTGCTGACACTCTGTATCTGACATCACTACTGCCACTCTGTATCTGACATCACTACTGCCACTCTGCATCTGGCATCACTACTGGGACTCTGTATCTGACATCACTACTGAGACTCTGTATCTGACATCACTACTGGGACCACTCTGCATCTGACATCACGACTGCGACTCTGCATCTGACATCACTACTGCGACTCTGTATCTGACATCACTACTGCGATTCTGTATCTGACATCACTACTGCCACTCTGTATCTGACATCACTACTGCCACTCTGTATCTGACATCACTACTGCCACTCTGTATCTGACATCACTACTGGGACTCTGTATCTGACATCACTACTGGGACTCTGTATCTGACATCACTACTGGGACTCTGTATCTGAGATCACTACTGGGACTCTGTATCTGACATCACTACTGCGACTCTGTATCTGACATCACTACTGCCACTTTGTATCTGACATCACTACTGCCACTCTGTATCTGACATCACTACTGGGACTCTGTATCTGACATCACTACTGCCACTCTGTATCTGACATCACTACTGCCACTCTGTATCTGACATCACTACTGGGACTCTGTATCTGACATCACTACTGGGACTCTGTATCTGACATCACTACTGCCACTCTGTATCTGACATCACTACTGCGACTCTGTATCTGACATCACTACTGCCACTCTGTATCTGGCATCACTACTCCCACTCTGTATCTGGCATCACTACTGGGACTCTGTATCTGACATCACTACTGGGACTCTGTATCTGACATCACTACTGGGACTCTGTATCTGACATCACTACTGCCACTCTGTATCTGACATCACTACTGGGACTCTGTATCTGACATCACTATTGCCACTTTGTATCTGACATCACTACTGCCACTTTGTATCTGACATCACTACTGGGACTCTGTATCTGACATCACTACTGCCACTCTGTATCTGACATCACTACTGGGACTCTGTATCTGACATCACTACTGCGACTCTGTATCTGACATCACTACTGCCACTTTGTATCTGACATCACTACTGGGACTCTGTATCTGACATCACTACTGGGACTCTGTATCTGACATCACTACTGGTACTCTGTATCTGACATCACTACTGGGACTCTGTATCTGACATCACTACTGTTACTCTGCATCTGACATCACTCCTGCTATTCTGTATTTGACATCACTACTGCGACTCTGTATCTGACATCACTACTGCCACTCTGTATCTGACATCACTACTGGGACTCTGTATCTGACATCACTACTGGGACTCTGTATCTGACATCACTACTGCCACTCTGTATCTGACATCACTACTGGGACTCTGTATCTGACATCACTACTGGGACTCTATCTGACATCACTACTGGGACTCTATCTCAAATCACTACTGGGACTCTGTATCTGACATCACTACTGGGACTCTGTACCTGACATCACTACTGGGACTCTGTATCTGACATCACTACTGGGACTCTGTATCTGACATCACTACTGGGACTCTGTATCTGACATCACTACTGGGACTCTTTATCTGACATCACTACTGCTACTCTGCATCTGACATCACTACTGCGACTCTGTATCTGACATCACTACTGCCACTCTGTATCTGACATCACTACTGCCACTTTGTATCTGACATTACTGCTCCCACTCTGTATCTGACATCACTGCTGCCACTCTGTATCTGACATCACTACTGCCACTCTGTATCTGGCATCACTACTGGGACTCTGTATCTGACATCACTACTGGGACTCTGTATCTGACATCACTACTGGGACCACTCTGCATCTGACATCACTACTGCGACTCTGTATCTGACATCACTACTGTGATTCTGTATCTGACATCACTACTGCCACTCTGTATCTGACATCACTACTGGGACCACTCTGCATCTGACATCACTACTGCGACTCTGCATCTGACATCACTACTGTGACTCTGTATCTAACATCACTGCTGTGATTCTGTATCTGACATCACTACTGCCACTCTGTATCGGACATCACTACTGCGACTCTGTATCGGACATCACTCCTGTGATTCTGTATTTGACATCACTACTGCGACTCTGTATCTGACATCACTACTGCGACTGTGTATCTGACATCACTACTGCCACTTTGTATCTGACATCACTACTGCCACTCTGTATCTGACATCACTACTGGGACTCTGTATCTGGCATCACTACTGCCACTCTGTATCTGACATCACTACTGGGACTCTGTATCTGACATCACTACTGGGACTCTGTATCTGACATCACTACTGCGACTCTGTATCTGATATCACTACTGCCACTCTGTATCTGGCATCACTACTGGGACTCTGTATCTGACTTCACTACTAGGACTCTGTATCTGACATCACTACTGGGACTCTGTATCTGACATCACTACTGGGACTCTGTATCTGACATCACTACTGCCACTCTGTATCTGACATCACTACTGGGACTCTGTATCTGACATCACTACTGGGACTCTGTATCTGACATCTCTACTGGGACTCTGCATTTGACATCACTACTTCAACTCTGTATCTGACATCACTACTGCCACTTTGTATCTGACATCACTACTGTTACTCTGCATCTGACATCACTCCTGCGATTCTGTATCTGACATCTCTACTGCGACTCTGTATCTGACATCACTACTGCCACTCTGTATCTGACATCACTACTGGGACTCTGTATCTGACATCACTACTGGGACTCTGTATCTGACATCACTACTGCCACTCTGTATCTGACATCACTACTGGGACTCTGTATCTGACATCACTACTGGGACTCTGTATCTGACATCACTACTGGGACTCTTTATCTCAAATCACTACTGTGACTCTGCATCTGACATCACTACTGCGACTCTGTATCTGACATCACTACTGCCACTTTGTATCTGACATCACTACTGCCGCTCTGTATCTGACATCACTACTGGGACTCTGTATCTGACATCACTACTGGGACTCTGCATCTGACATCACTACTGGGACTCTGCATCTGACATCACTACTGGGACTCTGCATCTGACATCACTACTGCGACTCTGCATCTGACATCACTACTGCGACTCTGTATCTGACATCACTACTGCCACTCTGTATCTGACATCACTACTGCCACTCTGTATCTGACATCACTACTGGGACTCTGTATCTGACATCACTACTGCCACTCTGTATCTGACATCACTACTGGGACTCTGTATCTGACATCACTACTGGGACTCTGTATCTGACATCACTACTGCCACTCTGTATCTGACATCACTACTGCCACTCTGTATCTGGCATCACTACTGGGACTCTGTATCTGACATCACTACTAGGACTCTGTATCTGACATCACTACTGGGACTCTGTATCTGACATCACTACTGCCACTCTGTATCTGACATCACTACTGGGACTCTGTATCTGACATCACTATTGCCACTTTGTATCTGACATCACTACTGTTACTCTGCATCTGACATCACTCCTGCGATTCTGTATCTGACATCACTACTGCGACTCTGTATCTGACATCACTACTGGGACTCTTTATCTGACATCACTACTGCGACTCTGCATCTGACATTACTACTGCGACTCTGTAACTGACATCACTACTGCCACTCTGTATCTGACATCACTACTGCCACTTTGTATCTGACATCACTGCTGCCACTCTGTATCTGACATCACTGCTGCCACTCTGTATCTGACATCACTACTGCCACTCTGTATCTGACATCACTACTGGGACTCTGTATCTGACATCACTACTGCCACTCTGTATCTGACATCACTACTGGGACTCTGTATCTGACATCACTACTGGGACTCTGTATCTGACATCACTACTACCACTCTGTATCTGACATCACTACTGCCACTCTGTATCTGACATCACTACTGCCACTCTGTATCTGACATCACTACTGCCACTCTGTATCTGGCATCACTACTGGGACTCTGTATCTGACATCACTACTGGGACTCTGTATCTGACATCACTACTGGGACTCTGTATCTGACATCACTACTGGGACTCTGTATCTGACATCACTACTGCCACTCTGTATCTGACATCACTACTGCCACTCTGTATCTGACATCACTACTGCCACTCTGTATCTGACATCACTGCTGCCACTCTGTATCTGACATCACTACTGCCACTCTGTATCTGACATCACTACGGCCACTCTGTATCTGGCATCACTACTGGGACTCTGTATCTGACATCACTACTGGGACTCTGTATCTGACATCACTACTGGGACCACTCTGCATCTGACATCACTACTGCGACTCTGTATCTGACATCACTACTGTGATTCTGTATCTGACATCACTACTGCCACTCTGTATCTGACATCACTACTGGGACCACTCTGCATCTGACATCACTACTGCGACTCTGCATCTGACATCACTACTGTGATTCTGTATCTGACATCACTACTGCCACTCTGTATCGGACATCACTACTGCGACTCTGTATCGGACATCACTCCTGTGATTCTGTATTTGACATCACTACTGCGACTCTGTATCTGACATCACTACTGCGACTGTGTATCTGACATCACTACTGGGACTCTGTATCTGACATCACTACTGCCACTTTGTATCTGACATCACTACTGCCACTCTGTATCTGACATCACTACTGGGACTCTGTATCTGGCATCACTACTGCCACTCTGTATCTGACATCACTACTGGGACTCTGTATCTGACATCACTACTGGGACTCTGTATCTGACATCACTACTGGGACTCTGTATCTGACATCACTACTGCCACTCTGTATCTGGCATCACTACTGGGACTCTGTATCTGACATCACTACTGGGACTCTGTATCTGACATCACTACTGGGACTCTGTATCTGACATCACTACTGGGACTCTGTATCTGACATCACTACTGCCACTCTGTATCTGACATCACTACTGGGACTCTGTATCTGACATCACTACTGGGACTCTGTATCTGACATCACTACTGCCACTTTGTATCTGACATCACTACTGTTACTCTGCATCTGACATCACTCCTGCGATTCTGTATTTGACATCACTACTGCGACTCTGTATCTGACATCTCTACTGCCACTCTGTATCTGACATCACTACTAGGACTCTGTATCTGACATCACTACTGCGACTCTGTATCTGACATCACTACTGCCACTCTGTATCTGACATCACTACTGGGACTCTGTATCTGACATCACTACTGCCACTCTGTATCTGACATCACTACTGGGACTCTGTATCTGACATCACTACTGGGACTCTATCTGACATCACTACTGGGACTCTATTTCAAATCACTACTGGGACTCTGTATCTGACATCACTACTGGGACTCTGTACCTGACATCACTACTGGGACTCTGTATCTGACATCACTACTGGGACTCTGTATCTGACATCACTACTGGGACTCTGTATCTGACATCACTACTGGGACTCTTTATCTGACATCACTACTGCGACTCTGCATCTGACATCACTACTGCGACTCTGTATCTGACATCACTACTGCCACTCTGTATCTGACATCACTACTGCCACTTTGTATCTGACATCACTGCTGCCACTCTGTATCTGACATCACTGCTGCCACTCTGTATCTGACATCACTACTGCCACTCTGTATCTGGCATCACTACTGGGACTCTGTATCTGACATCACTACTGGGACTCTGTATCTGACATCACTACTAGGACTCTGTATCTGACATCACTACTGGGACTCTGTATCTGACATCACTACTACCACTCTGTATCTGACATCACTACTGGGACTCTGTATCTGACATCACTATTGCCACTTTGTATCTGACATCACTACTGTTACTCTGCATCTGACATCACTCCTGCGATTCTGTATCTGACATCACTACTGCGACTCTGTATCTGACATCACTACTGGGACTCTTTATCTGACATCACTACTGCGACTCTGCATCTGACATTACTACTGCGACTCTGTAACTGACATCACTACTGCCACTCTGTATCTGACATCACTACTGCCACTTTGTATCTGACATCACTGCTGCCACTCTGTATCTGACATCACTGCTGCCACTCTGTATCTGACATCACTGCTGCCACTCTGTATCTGACATCACTACTGCCACTCTGTATCTGGCATCACTACTGGGACTCTGTATCTGACATCACTACTGGGACTCTGTATCTGACATCACTACTAGGACTCTGTATCTGACATCACTACTGGGACTCTGTATCTGACATCACTACTACCACTCTGTATCTGACATCACTACTGGGACTCTGTATCTGACATCACTATTGCCACTTTGTATCTGACATCACTACTGTTACTCTGCATCTGACATCACTCCTGCGATTCTGTATCTGACATCACTACTGCGACTCTGTATCTGACATCACTACTGGGACTCTTTATCTGACATCACTACTGCGACTCTGCATCTGACATTACTACTGCGACTCTGTAACTGACATCACTACTGCCACTCTGTATCTGACATCACTACTGCCACTTTGTATCTGACATCACTGCTGCCACTCTGTATCTGACATCACTGCTGCCACTCTGTATCTGACATCACTACTGCCACTCTGTGTCTGACATCACTACTGGGACTCTGTATCTGACATCACTACTGCCACTCTGTATCTGACATCACTACTGGGACTCTGTATCTGACATCACTACTGGGACTCTGTATCTGACATCACTACTGCCACTCTGTATCTGACATCACTACTGCCACTCTGTATCTGACATCACTACTGCCACTCTGTATCTGACATCACTACTGCCACTCTGTATCTGGCATCACTACTGGGACTCTGTATCTGACATCACTACTGCGACTCTGTATCTGACATCACTACTGGGACTCTTTATCTGACATCACTACTGCGACTCTGCATCTGACATTACTACTGCGACTCTGTAACTGACATCACTACTGCCACTCTGTATCTGACATCACTACTGCCACTTTGTATCTGACATCACTGCTGCCACTCTGTATCTGACATCACTGCTGCCACTCTGTATCTGACATCACTACTGCCACTCTGTGTCTGACATCACTACTGGGACTCTGTATCTGACATCACTACTGCCACTCTGTATCTGACATCACTACTGGGACTCTGTATCTGACATCACTACTGGGACTCTGTATCTGACATCACTACTGCCACTCTGTATCTGACATCACTACTGCCACTCTGTATCTGACATCACTACTGCCACTCTGTATCTGACATCACTACTGCCACTCTGTATCTGGCATCACTACTGGGACTCTGTATCTGACATCACTACTGGGACTCTGTATCTGACATCACTACTGGGACTCTGTATCTGACATCACTACTGCCACTCTGTATCTGACATCACTATTGCCACTTTGTATCTGACATCACTACTGTTACTCTGCATCTGACATCACTCCTGCGATTCTGTATTTGACATCACTACTGCGACTCTGTATCTGACATCACTACTGGGACTCTTTATCTGACATCACTACTGCGACTCTGCATCTGACATTACTACTGCGACTCTGTAACTGACATCACTACTGCCACTCTGTATCTGACATCACTACTGCCACTTTGTATCTGACATCACTGCTGCCACTCTGTATCTGACATCACTACTGCCACTCTGTATCTGACATCACTACTGCCACTCTGCATCTGGCATCACTACTGGGACTCTGTATCTGACATCACTACTGAGACTCTGTATCTGACATCACTACTGGGACCACTCTGCATCTGACATCACTACTGCGACTCTGCATCTGACATCACTACTGCGACTCTGTATCTGACATCACTACTGCCACTCTGTATCTGACATCACTACTGGGACTCTGTATCTGACATCACTACTGGGACTCTGTATCTGACATCACTACTGGGACTCTTTATCTGACATCACTACTGCTACTCTGCATCTGACATCACTACTGCGACTCTGTATCTGACATCACTACTGCCACTCTGTATCTGACATCACTACTGCCACTTTGTATCTGACATCACTGCTGCCACTCTGTATCTGACATCACTACTGCCACTCTGTATCTGACATCACTACGGCCACTCTGTATCTGGCATCACTACTGGGACTCTGTATCTGACATCACTACTGGGACTCTGTATCTGACATCACTACTGGGACCACTCTGCATCTGACATCACTACTGCGACTCTGTATCTGACATCACTACTGTGATTCTGTATCTGACATCACTACTGCCACTCTGTATCTGACATCACTACTGGGACCACTCTGCATCTGACATCACTACTGCGACTCTGCATCTGACATCACTACTGTGATTCTGTATCTGACATCACTACTGCCACTCTGTATCGGACATCACTACTGCGACTCTGTATCGGACATCACTCCTGTGATTCTGTATTTGACATCACTACTGCGACTCTGTATCTGACATCACTACTGCGACTGTGTATCTGACATCACTACTGGGACTCTGTATCTGACATCACTACTGCCACTTTGTATCTGACATCACTACTGCCACTCTGTATCTGACATCACTACTGGGACTCTGTATCTGGCATCACTACTGCCACTCTGTATCTGACATCACTACTGGGACTCTGTATCTGACATCACTACTGGGACTCTGTATCTGACATCACTACTGGGACTCTGTATCTGACATCACTACTGCCACTCTGTATCTGGCATCACTACTGGGACTCTGTATCTGACATCACTACTGGGACTCTGTATCTGACATCACTACTGGGACTCTGTATCTGACATCACTACTGGGACTCTGTATCTGACATCACTACTGCCACTCTGTTTCTGACATCACTACTGGGACTCTGTATCTGACATCACTACTGGGACTCTGTATCTGACATCACTACTGCCACTTTGTATCTGACATCACTACTGTTACTCTGCATCTGACATCACTCCTGCGATTCTGTATTTGACATCACTACTGCGACTCTGTATCTGACATCTCTACTGCCACTCTGTATCTGACATCACTACTAGGACTCTGTATCTGACATCACTACTGCCACTCTGTATCTGACATCACTACTGGGACTCTGTATCTGACATGACTACTGGGACTCTGTATCTGACATCACTACTGGGACTCTTTATCTCAAATCACTACTGTGACTCTGCATCTGACATCACTACTTCAACTCTGTATCTGACATCACTACTGTTACTCTGCATCTGACATCACTCCTGCGATTCTGTATTTGACATCTCTACTGCGACTCTGTATCTGACATCACTACTGCCACTCTGTATCTGACATCACTACTGGGACTCTGTATCTGACATCACTACTGGGACTCTTTATCTGACATCACTACTGCGACTCTGCATCTGACATTACTACTGCGACTCTGTAACTGACATCACTACTGCCACTCTGTATCTGACATCACCGCTGCCACTTTGTATCTGACATCACTGCTGCCACTCTGTATCTGACATCACTACTGCCACTCTGTATCTGACATCACTACTGCCACTCTGCATCTGGCATCACTACTGGGACTCTGTATCTGACATCACTACTGAGACTCTGTATCTGACATCACTACTGGGACCACTCTGCATCTGACATCACTACTGCGACTCTGCATCTGACATCACTACTGTGACTCTGTATCTGACATCACTACTGCGATTCTGTATCTGACATCACTACTGCCACTCTGTATCTGACATCACTACTGCCACTCTGTATCTGACATCACTACTGCCACTCTGTATCTGACATCACTACTGCCACTCTGTATCTGACATCACTACTGGGACTCTGTATCTGACATCACTACTGGGACTCTGTATCTGAGATCACTACTGGGACTCTGTATCTGACATCACTACTGCGACTCTGTATCTGACATCACTACTGCCACTTTGTATCTGACATCACTACTGCCACTCTGTATCTGACATCATTACTGGGACTCTGTATCTGACATCACTACTGCCACTCTGTATCTGACATCACTACTGCCACTCTGTATCTGACATCACTACTGGGACTCTGTATCTGACATCACTACTGGGACTCTGTATCTGACATCACTACTGCCACTCTGTATCTGACATTACTACTGGGACTCTGTATCTGACATCACTACTGGGACTCTGTATCTGACATCACTACTGGGACTCTGTATCTGACATCACTACTGCCACTTTGTATCTGACATCACTGCTGGGACTCTGTATCTGACATCACTGCTGGGACTCTGTATCTGACATCACTACTGGGACTCTGTATCTGACATCACTACTGCCACTCTGTATCTGACATCACTACTGGGACTCTGTATCTGACATCACTACTGGGACTCTGTATCTGACATCACTACTGGGACTCTTTATCTGACATCACTACTGCGACTCTGCATCTGACATTACTACTGCGACTCTGTAACTGACATCACTACTGCCACTCTGTATCTGACATCACCGCTGCCACTTTGTATCTGACATCACTGCTGCCACTCTGTATCTGACATCACTACTGCCACTCTGTATCTGACATCACTACTGCCACTCTGCATCTGGCATCACTACTGGGACTCTGTATCTGACATCACTACTGAGACTCTGTATCTGACATCACTACTGGGACCACTCTGCATCTGACATCACTACTGCGACTCTGCATCTGACATCACTACTGTGACTCTGTATCTGACATCACTACTGCGATTCTGTATCTGACATCACTACTGCCACTCTGTATCTGACATCAGTACTGCCACTCTGTATCTGACATCACTACTGCCACTCTGTATCTGACATCACTACTGGGACTCTGTATCTGACATCACTACTGGGACTCTGTATCTGACATCACTACTGGGACTCTGTATCTGAGATCACTACTGGGACTCTGTATCTGACATCACTACTGCGACTCTGTATCTGACATCACTACTGCCACTTTGTATCTGACATCACTACTGCCACTCTGTATCTGACATCACTACTGCGACTCTGTATCTGACATCACTACTGCCACTCTGTATCTGGCATCACTACTGCCACTCTGTATCTGGCATCACTACTGGGACTCTGTATCTGACATCACTACTGGGACTCTGTATCTGACATCACTACTGGGACTCTGTATCTGACATCACTACTGCCACTCTGTATCTGACATCACTACTGGGACTCTGTATCTGACATCACTATTGCCACTTTGTATCTGACATCACTACTGCCACTTTGTATCTGACATCACTACTGGGACTCTGTATCTGACATCACTACTGCCACTCTGTATCTGACATCACTACTGGGACTCTGTATCTGACATCACTACTGCGACTCTGTATCTGACATCACTACTGCCACTTTGTATCTGACATCACTACTGGGACTCTGTATCTGACATCACTACTGGGACTCTGTATCTGACATCACTACTGGTACTCTGTATCTGACATCACTACTGGGACTCTGTATCTGACATCACTACTGTTACTCTGCATCTGACATCACTCCTGCTATTCTGTATTTGACATCACTACTGCGACTCTGTATCTGACATCACTACTGCCACTCTGTATCTGACATCACTACTGGGACTCTGTATCTGACATCACTACTGGGACTCTGTATCTGACATCACTACTGCCACTCTGTATCTGACATCACTACTGGGACTCTGTATCTGACATCACTACTGGGACTCTATCTGACATCACTACTGGGACTCTATCTCAAATCACTACTGGGACTCTGTATCTGACATCACTACTGGGACTCTGTACCTGACATCACTACTGGGACTCTGTATCTGACATCACTACTGGGACTCTGTATCTGACATCACTACTGGGACTCTGTATCTGACATCACTACTGGGACTCTTTATCTGACATCACTAGTGCTACTCTGCATCTGACATCACTACTGCGACTCTGTATCTGACATCACTACTGCCACTCTGTATCTGACATCACTACTGCCACTTTGTATCTGACATCACTGCTGCCACTCTGTATCTGACATCACTGCTGCCACTCTGTATCTGACATCACTACTGCCACTCTGTATCTGGCATCACTACTGGGACTCTGTATCTGGCATCACTACTGGGACTCTGTATCTGACATCACTACTGGGACCACTCTGCATCTGACATCACTACTGCGACTCTGTATCTGACATCACTACTGTGATTCTGTATCTGACATCACTACTGCCACTCTGTATCTGACATCACTACTGGGACCACTCTGCATCTGACATCACTACTGCGACTCTGCATCTGACATCACTACTGTGACTCTGTATCTAACATCACTGCTGTGATTCTGTATCTGACATCACTACTGCCACTCTATATCGGACATCACTACTGCGACTCTGTATCGGACATCACTCCTGTGATTCTGTATTTGACATCACTACTGCGACTCTGTATCTGACATCACTACTGCGACTGTGTATCTGACATCACTACTGCCACTTTGTATCTGACATCACTACTGCCACTCTGTATCTGACATCACTACTGGGACTCTGTATCTGGCATCACTACTGCCACTCTGTATCTGACATCACTACTGGGACTCTGTATCTGACATCACTACTGGGACTCTGTATCTGACATCACTACTGCGACTCTGTATCTGATATCACTACTGCCACTCTGTATCTGGCATCACTACTGGGACTCTGTATCTGACTTCACTACTAGGACTCTGTATCTGACATCACTACTGGGACTCTGTATCTGACATCACTACTGGGACTCTGTATCTGACATCACTACTGCCACTCTGTATCTGACATCACTACTGGGACTCTGTATCTGACATCACTACTGGGACTCTGTATCTGACATCTCTACTGGGACTCTGCATCTGACATCACTACTTCAACTCTGTATCTGACATCACTACTGCCACTTTGTATCTGACATCACTACTGTTACTCTGCATCTGACATCACTCCTGCGATTCTGTATCTGACATCTCTACTGCGACTCTGTATCTGACATCACTACTGCCACTCTGTATCTGACATCACTACTGGGACTCTGTATCTGACATCACTACTGGGACTCTGTATCTGACATCACTACTGCCACTCTGTATCTGACATCACTACTGGGACTCTGTATCTGACATCACTACTGGGACTCTGTATCTGACATCACTACTGGGACTCTTTATCTCAAATCACTACTGTGACTCTGCATCTGACATCACTACTGCGACTCTGTATCTGACATCACTACTGCCACTTTGTATCTGACATCACTACTGCCGCTCTGTATCTGACATCACTACTGGGACTCTGTATCTGACATCACTACTGGGACTCTGTATCTGACATCACTACTGCCACTCTGTATCTGACATCACTACTGGGACTCTGTATCTGACATCACTAGTTGGACTCTGTATCTGACATCACTACTGGGACTCTTTATCTGACATCACTACTGCGACTCTGCATCTGACATCACTACTGCGACTCTGTATCTGACATCACTACTGCCACTCTGTATCTGACATCACTACTGCCACTTTGTATCTGATATCACTGCTGCCACTCTGTATCTGACATCACTACTGCCACTCTGTATCTGACATCACTACTGCCACTCTGTATCTGGCATCACTACTGGGACTCTGTATCTGACGTCACTACTGGGACTCTGTATCTGACATCACTACTGGGACCACTCTGCATCTGACATCACTACTGGGACCACTCTGTATCTGACATCACTACTGTGATTCTGTATCTGACATCACTACTGCCACTCTGTATCGGACATCACTACTGCCACTCTGTATCGGACATCACTCCTGCGATTCTGTATCTGACATCACTACTGCGACTCTGTATCTGACATCACTACTGGGACTCTGTATCTGACATCACTACTGCCACTTTGTATCTGACATCACTACTGCCACTCTATATCTGACATCACTACTGGGACTCTGTATCTGACATCACTACTGGGACTCTGTATCTGACATCACTACTGGGACTCTGTATCTGACATCACTACTGGGACTCTGTATCTGACATCACTACTGCGATTCTGTATCTGACATCACTACTGCCACTCTGTATCTGACATCACTACTGCCACTCTGTATCTGACATCACTACTGCCACTCTGTATCTGACATCACTACTGGGACTCTGTATCTGACATCACTACTGGGACTCTGTATCTGACATCACTACTGGGACTCTGTATCTGAGATCACTACTGGGACTCTGTATCTGACATCACTACTGCGACTCTGTATCTGACATCACTACTGCCACTCTGTATCTGACATCACTACTGCCACTCTGTATCTGACATCACTACTGGGACTCTGTATCTGACATCACTACTGCCACTCTGTATCTGACATCACTACTGCCACTCTGTATCTGACATCACTACTGGGACTCTGTATCTGACATCACTACTGGGACTCTGTATCTGACATCACTACTGCCACTCTGTATCTGACATCACTACTGCCACTCTGTATCTGAAATCACTACTGCCACTCTGTATCTGGCATCACTACTGCCACTCTGTATCTGGCATCACTACTGGGACTCTGTATCTGACATCACTACTGGGACTCTGTATCTGACATCACTACTGGGACTCTGTATCTGACATCACTACTGGGACTCTGTATCTGACATCACTACTGCCACTCTGTATCTGACATCACTACTTGGACTCTGTATCTGACATCACTATTGCCACTTTGTATCTGACATCACTACTGCCACTTTGTATCTGACATCACTACTGGGACTCTGTATCTGACATCACTACTGCCACTCTGTATCTGACATCACTACTGGGACTCTGTATCTGACATCACTACTGCGACTCTGTATCTGACATCACTACTGCCACTTTGTATCTGACATCACTACTGGGACTCTGTATCTGACATCACTACTGGGACTCTGTATCTGACATCACTACTGGGACTCTATCTGACATCACTACTGGGACTCTATTTCAAATCACTACTGGGACTCTGTATCTGACATCACTACTGGGACTCTGTACCTGACATCACTACTGGGACTCTGTATCTGACATCACTACTGGGACTCTGTATCTGACATCACTACTGGGACTCTGTATCTGACATCACTACTGGGACTCTTTATCTGACATCACTACTGCTACTCTGCATCTGACATCACTACTGCGACTCTGTATCTGACATCACTACTGCCACTCTGTATCTGACATCACTACTGCCACTTTGTATCTGACATCACTGCTGCCACTCTGTATCTGACATCACTGCTGCCACTCTGTATCTGACATCACTACTGCCACTCTGTATCTGGCATCACTACTGGGACTCTGTATCTGACATCACTACTGGGACTCTGTATCTGACATCACTACTAGGACTCTGTATCTGACATCACTACTGGGACTCTGTATCTGACATCACTACTACCACTCTGTATCTGACATCACTACTGGGACTCTGTATCTGACATCACTATTGCCACTTTGTATCTGACATCACTACTGTTACTCTGCATCTGACATCACTCCTGCGATTCTGTATCTGACATCACTACTGCGACTCTGTATCTGACATCACTACTGGGACTCTTTATCTGACATCACTACTGGGACTCTGCATCTGACATTACTACTGCGACTCTGTAACTGACATCACTACTGCCACTCTGTATCTGACATCACTACTGCCACTTTGTATCTGACATCACTGCTGCCACTCTGTATCTGACATCACTGCTGCCACTCTGTATCTGACATCACTACTGCCACTCTGTGTCTGACATCACTACTGGGACTCTGTATCTGACATCACTACTGCCACTCTGTATCTGACATCACTACTGGGACTCTGTATCTGACATCACTACTGGGACTCTGTATCTGACATCACTACTGCCACTCTGTATCTGACATCACTACTGCCACTCTGTATCTGACATCACTACTGCCACTCTGTATCTGACATCACTACTGCCACTCTGTATCTGGCATCACTACTGGGACTCTGTATCTGACATCACTACTGGGACTCTGTATCTGACATCACTACTGGGACTCTGTATCTGACATCACTACTGGGAATCTGTATCTGACATCACTACTGCCACTCTGTATCTGACATCACTATTGCCACTTTGTATCTGACATCACTACTGTTACTCTGCATCTGACATCACTCCTGCGATTCTGTATTTGACATCACTACTGCGACTCTGTATCTGACATCACTACTGGGACTCTTTATCTGACATCACTACTGCGACTCTGCATCTGACATTATTACTGCGACTCTGTAACTGACATCACTACTGCCACTCTGTATCTGACATCACTACTGCCACTTTGTATCTGACATCACTGCTGCCACTCTGTATCTGACATCACTACTGCCACTCTGTATCTGACATCACTACTGCCACTCTGCATCTGGCATCACTACTGGGACTCTGTATCTGACATCACTACTGAGACTCTGTATCTGACATCACTACTGGGACCACTCTGCATCTGACATCACTACTGCGACTCTGCATCTGACATCACTACTGCGACTCTGTATCTGACATCACTACTGCCACTCTGTATCTGACATCACTACTGGGACTCTGTATCTGACATCACTACTGGGACTCTGTATCTGACATCACTACTGGGACTCTTTATCTGACATCACTACTGCTACTCTGCATCTGACATCACTACTGCGACTCTGTATCTGACATCACTACTGCCACTCTGTATCTGACATCACTACTGCCACTTTGTATCTGACATCACTGCTGCCACTCTGTATCTGACATCACTACTGCCACTCTGTATCTGACATCACTACGGCCACTCTGTATCTGGCATCACTACTGGGACTCTGTATCTGACATCACTACTGGGACTCTGTATCTGACATCACTACTGGGACCACTCTGCATCTGACATCACTACTGCGACTCTGTATCTGACATCACTACTGTGATTCTGTATCTGACATCACTACTGCCACTCTGTATCTGACATCACTACTGGGACCACTCTGCATCTGACATCACTACTGCGACTCTGCATCTGACATCACTACTGTGATTCTGTATCTGACATCACTACTGCCACTCTGTATCGGACATCACTACTGCGACTCTGTATCGGACATCACTCCTGTGGTTCTGTATTTGACATCACTACTGCGACTCTGTATCTGACATCACTACTGCGACTGTGTATCTGACATCACTACTGGGACTCTGTATCTGACATCACTACTGCCACTTTGTATCTGACATCACTACTGCCACTCTGTATCTGACATCACTACTGGGACTCTGTATCTGGCATCACTACTGCCACTCTGTATCTGACATCACTACTGGGACTCTGTATCTGACATCACTACTGGGACTCTGTATCTGACATCACTACTGGGACTCTGTATCTGACATCACTACTGCCACTCTGTATCTGGCATCACTACTGGGACTCTGTATCTGACATCACTACTGGGACTCTGTATCTGACATCACTACTGGGACTCTGTATCTGACATCACTACTGGGACTCTGTATCTGACATCACTACTGCCACTCTGTATCTGACATCACTACTGGGACTCTGTATCTGACATCACTACTGGGACTCTGTATCTGACATCACTACTGCCACTTTGTATCTGACATCACTACTGTTACTCTGCATCTGACATCACTCCTGCGATTCTGTATTTGACATCACTACTGCGACTCTGTATCTGACATCTCTACTGCCACTCTGTATCTGACATCACTACTAGGACTCTGTATCTGACATCACTACTGCCACTCTGTATCTGACATCACTACTGGGACTCTGTATCTGACATGACTACTGGGACTCTGTATCTGACATCACTACTGGGACTCTTTATCTCAAATCACTACTGTGACTCTGCATCTGACATCACTACTTCAACTCTGTATCTGACATCACTACTGTTACTCTGCATCTGACATCACTCCTGCGATTCTGTATTTGACATCTCTACTGCGACTCTGTATCTGACATCACTACTGCCACTCTGTATCTGACATCACTACTGGGACTCTGTATCTGACATCACTACTGGGACTCTGTATCTGACATCACTACTGGGACTCTGTATCTGACATCACTACTGCCACTTTGTATCTGACATCACTACTGCCACTCTGTATCTGAAATCACTACTGGGACTCTGTATCTGACATCACTACTGGGACTCTGTATCTGACATCACTACTGCCACTCTGTATCTGACATCACTACTGGGACTCTGTATCTGACATCACTACTGGGACTCTGTATCTGACATCACTACTGCCACTTTGTATCTGACATCACTACTGCCACTCTGTATCTGAAATCACTACTGGGACTCTGTATCTGACATCACTACTGGGACTCTGTATCTGACATCACTACTGCCACTCTGTATCTGACATTACTACTGGGACTCTGTATCTGACATCACTACTGGGACTCTGTATCTGACATCACTACTGGGACTCTGTATCTGACATCACTACTGCCACTTTGTATCTGACATCACTGCTGGGACTCTGTATCTGACATCACTGCTGGGACTCTGTATCTGACATCACTACTGGGACTCTGTATCTGACATCACTACTGCCACTCTGTATCTGACATCACTACTGGGACTCTGTATCTGACATCACTACTGGGACTCTGTATCTGACATCACTACTGGGACTCTTTATCTGACATCACTACTGCGACTCTGCATCTGACATTACTACTGCGACTCTGTAACTGACATCACTACTGCCACTCTGTATCTGACATCACCGCTGCCACTTTGTATCTGACATCACTGCTGCCACTCTGTATCTGACATCACTACTGCCACTCTGTATCTGACATCACTACTGCCACTCTGCATCTGGCATCACTACTGGGACTCTGTATCTGACATCACTACTGAGACTCTGTATCTGACATCACTACTGGGACCACTCTGCATCTGACATCACTACTGCGACTCTGCATCTGACATCACTACTGTGACTCTGTATCTGACATCACTACTGCGATTCTGTATCTGACATCACTACTGCCACTCTGTATCTGACATCACTACTGCCACTCTGTATCTGACATCACTACTGCCACTCTGTATCTGACATCACTACTGGGACTCTGTATCTGACATCACTACTGGGACTCTGTATCTGACATCACTACTGGGACTCTGTATCTGAGATCACTACTGGGACTCTGTATCTGACATCACTACTGCGACTCTGTATCTGACATCACTACTGCCACTTTGTATCTGACATCACTACTGCCACTCTGTATCTGACATCACTACTGGGACTCTGTATCTGACATCACTACTGCCACTCTGTATCTGACATCACTACTGCCACTCTGTATCTGACATCACTACTGGGACTCTGTATCTGACATCACTACTGGGACTCTGTATCTGACATCACTACTGCCACTCTGTATCTGACATCACTACTGCGACTCTGTATCTGACATCACTACTGCCACTCTGTATCTGGCATCACTACTGCCACTCTGTATCTGGCATCACTACTGGGACTCTGTATCTGACATCACTACTGGGACTCTGTATCTGACATCACTACTGGGACTCTGTATCTGACATCACTACTGCCACTCTGTATCTGACATCACTACTGGGACTCTGTATCTGACATCACTATTGCCACTTTGTATCTGACATCACTACTGCCACTTTGTATCTGACATCACTACTGGGACTCTGTATCTGACATCACTACTGCCACTCTGTATCTGACATCACTACTGGGACTCTGTATCTGACATCACTACTGCGACTCTGTATCTGACATCACTACTGCCACTTTGTATCTGACATCACTACTGGGACTCTGTATCTGACATCACTACTGGGACTCTGTATCTGACATCACTACTGGTACTCTGTATCTGACATCACTACTGGGACTCTGTATCTGACATCACTACTGGTACTCTGTATCTGACATCACTACTGGGACTCTGTATCTGACATCACTACTGTTACTCTGCATCTGACATCACTCCTGCTATTCTGTATTTGACATCACTACTGCGACTCTGTATCTGACATCACTACTGCCACTCTGTATCTGACATCACTACTGGGACTCTGTATCTGACATCACTACTGGGACTCTGTATCTGACATCACTACTGCCACTCTGTATCTGACATCACTACTGGGACTCTGTATCTGACATCACTACTGGGACTCTATCTGACATCACTACTGGGACTCTATCTCAAATCACTACTGGGACTCTGTATCTGACATCACTACTGGGACTCTGTACCTGACATCACTACTGGGACTCTGTATCTGACATCACTACTGGGACTCTGTATCTGACATCACTACTGGGACTCTGTATCTGACATCACTACTGGGACTCTTTATCTGACATCACTAGTGCTACTCTGCATCTGACATCACTACTGCGACTCTGTATCTGACATCACTACTGCCACTCTGTATCTGACATCACTACTGCCACTTTGTATCTGACATCACTGCTGCCACTCTGTATCTGACATCACTGCTGCCACTCTGTATCTGACATCACTACTGCCACTCTGTATCTGGCATCACTACTGGGACTCTGTATCTGACATCACTACTGGGACTCTGTATCTGACATCACTACTGGGACCACTCTGCATCTGACATCACTACTGCGACTCTGTATCTGACATCACTACTGTGATTCTGTATCTGACATCACTACTGCCACTCTGTATCTGACATCACTACTGGGACCACTCTGCATCTGACATCACTACTGCGACTCTGCATCTGACATCACTACTGTGACTCTGTATCTAACATCACTGCTGTGATTCTGTATCTGACATCACTACTGCCACTCTATATCGGACATCACTACTGCGACTCTGTATCGGACATCACTCCTGTGATTCTGTATTTGACATCACTACTGCGACTCTGTATCTGACATCACTACTGCGACTGTGTATCTGACATCACTACTGCCACTTTGTATCTGACATCACTACTGCCACTCTGTATCTGACATCACTACTGGGACTCTGTATCTGGCATCACTACTGCCACTCTGTATCTGACATCACTACTGGGACTCTGTATCTGACATCACTACTGGGACTCTGTATCTGACATCACTACTGCGACTCTGTATCTGATATCACTACTGCCACTCTGTATCTGGCATCACTACTGGGACTCTGTATCTGACTTCACTACTAGGACTCTGTATCTGACATCACTACTGGGACTCTGTATCTGACATCACTACTGGGACTCTGTATCTGACATCACTACTGCCACTCTGTATCTGACATCACTACTGGGACTCTGTATCTGACATCACTACTGGGACTCTGTATCTGACATCTCTACTGGGACTCTGCATCTGACATCACTACTTCAACTCTGTATCTGACATCACTACTGCCACTTTGTATCTGACATCACTACTGTTACTCTGCATCTGACATCACTCCTGCGATTCTGTATCTGACATCTCTACTGCGACTCTGTATCTGACATCACTACTGCCACTCTGTATCTGACATCACTACTGGGACTCTGTATCTGACATCACTACTGGGACTCTGTATCTGACATCACTACTGCCACTCTGTATCTGACATCACTACTGGGACTCTGTATCTGACATCACTACTGGGACTCTGTATCTGACATCACTACTGGGACTCTTTATCTCAAATCACTACTGTGACTCTGCATCTGACATCACTACTGCGACTCTGTATCTGACATCACTACTGCCACTTTGTATCTGACATCACTACTGCCGCTCTGTATCTGACATCACTACTGGGACTCTGTATCTGACATCACTACTGGGACTCTGTATCTGACATCACTACTGCCACTCTGTATCTGACATCACTACTGGGACTCTGTATCTGACATCACTAGTTGGACTCTGTATCTGACATCACTACTGGGACTCTTTATCTGACATCACTACTGCGACTCTGCATCTGACATCACTACTGCGACTCTGTATCTGACATCACTACTGCCACTCTGTATCTGACATCACTACTGCCACTTTGTATCTGATATCACTGCTGCCACTCTGTATCTGACATCACTACTGCCACTCTGTATCTGACATCACTACTGCCACTCTGTATCTGGCATCACTACTGGGACTCTGTATCTGACGTCACTACTGGGACTCTGTATCTGACATCACTACTGGGACCACTCTGCATCTGACATCACTACTGGGACCACTCTGTATCTGACATCACTACTGTGATTCTGTATCTGACATCACTACTGCCACTCTGTATCGGACATCACTACTGCCACTCTGTATCGGACATCACTCCTGCGATTCTGTATCTGACATCACTACTGCGACTCTGTATCTGACATCACTACTGGGACTCTGTATCTGACATCACTACTGCCACTTTGTATCTGACATCACTACTGCCACTCTATATCTGACATCACTACTGGGACTCTGTATCTGACATCACTACTGGGACTCTGTATCTGACATCACTACTGGGACTCTGTATCTGACATCACTACTGGGACTCTGCATCTGACATCACTACTGCCACTCTGTATCTGACATCACTACTGCCACTTTGTATCTGACATCACTACTGCCACTCTGTATCTGACATCACTACTGGGACTCTGTATCTGACATCACTACTGGGACTCTGTATCTGACATCACTACTGCCACTCTGTATCTGACATCACTACTGGGACTCTGTATCTGACATCACAACTGGGACTCTGTATCTGACATCACTACTGGGACTCTTTATCTGACATCACTACTGCGACTCTTCATCTGACATTACTACTGCGACTCTGTATCTGACATCACAACTGCCACTTTGTATCTGACATCACTGCTGCCTCTCTGTATCTGACATCACTACTGCCACTCTGTATCTGGCATCACTACTGCCACTCTCAATCTGACATCACTACTGCCACTCTGTATCTGGCATCACTACTGCCACTCTGTATCTGGCATCACTACTGGGACTCTGTATCTGACATCACTACTGGGACCACTCTGCATCTGACATCACTACTGCGACTCTGCATCTGACATCACTACTGTGACTCTGTATCTAACATCACTACTGCCATTCTGTATATGACATCACTACTGCCACTTTGTATCTGACATCACTACTGTGATTCTGTATCTGACATCACTACTGCCACTCTATCGGACATCAGTACTGCGACTCTGTATCAGAACAGATACAATGGTTCTCTGCCATCGATAGATGAGCAGGAGACGATTATTTAAAAAAAAAATGTAATGGCAGGACAGAGCTTAGCTCCGCCCCCCACAGCGCTAAGCCCTGCCCAGATTTTTCATGGACCGCAGTCTAGCAGAGGTGACTATCGAGGGGGTTCAAATCTTCGATGATTCACCAAAGATGGTTTGTTTGCCATCGATGGTAATCACCGATGGGCCCATTGATGGTAACCATAAATTACCACCCCACCGATGGCCATCCCTACAATAAACTGACCTCCATTCATAATATTTTCATCTCTAATTTCCTAAAGCTCTTTGGCCAAATCCCTCCATTTAATGACAACACCTAACAAATGACTGGTCATGCCCCCTCAGCAGGCCCCTTCCGTTACATTTCCCTGGTGGGCCCTTCATGCCCCAGTCTGACATTGCATAACCATGAGGGTCTTACTAGTCGCATTTGCAATCTGGCCATCAGGCTAGAATTGCGTACTCCAATGCTATGGCAAAATCTTTCCTAGATTGGTGGTAGTAAAGGTTTACATTGATAACTCTCCATTTCCAGCACTGATCCCAACACACTCTGCATAATTCCCATACATTATTCTCCATTCCAGCACTGATCCCAACACACTCTGCATAATTCCCATACATTATTTTCCATTCCAGCACTGATCCCAACACAGTCTACATAATTCCCATACATTATTCTCCATTCCCAGCATGGATCCCAACATACTCTGCATAATTCCCATGCCTTATTCTCCATTTCCAGCACTGATCCCAACATACTCTACATAATTCCCATACATTATTCTCCATTCCCAGCACTGATCCCAACACACTCTGCATAATTCCCATACATTATTTTCCATTCCAGCACTGATCCCAACATACTCTACATAATTCCCATACATTATTCTCCATTCCCAGCATGGATCCCAACATACTCTACTTAATTCCAATGCCTTATTCTCCATTCCCAGCACTGATCCAAACACACTCTACATAATTCCCATGCCTTATTCTCCATTCCCAGCATGGATCCCACCATACTGTACATAATTCCCATGCCTTATTCTCCATTTCCAGCACTGATCCCAACACACTCTACATAATTCCCATACATTATTCTCCATTCCCAGCACTGATCCCAACATACTCTACATAATTCCCATGCCTTATTCTCCATTCCCAGCACTATCCCAACATACTCTACATCAGTGATTTTTAACCTTGTTGGAGGTACTGAACCCTGCAAGTTTCATACGTGTATTCACTGAACCCTTCATAGTTGGAAAAATATTTTTTTTTTTTCAAATTCAAGACATAGAGATATATATTTTATTAATGCACAAAATGAACCATACATCAGTTGCACATAAAATCACTGTGTTCAAAGAACAAAACCAACAATGCAAAAATGCCATAAAAGTATTGTGTGAATGCCAATGCACCTGGCAACCCTGGCGAATGGAATGGACACACACCTCCGCCGAACCCCTGAGACTAACTCACCGAAGCCCTGGGGTTCAATCGAACCCAGGTTAAGAAACACTGCTCTACATAATTCCCATGCCTTATTCTTCATTCCCAACACTGATCCCAACACACTCTACATAATTCCCATGCCTTATTCTCAATTCCCAGCACTGATCCCAACACATTCTACATAATTTCCATGCTTTATTCTCCATTCCCAGCATTGATCCCAACACACTCTACATAATTCCCATGCCTTATTCTCCATTCCCAGCAATGATCCCAACACACTCTACATAATTCCCATGCCTTATTCTCCATTCCCAGCACTGATCCCAACACACTCTACATAATTCCCATGCCTTATTCTCCATTCCCAGCACTGATCCCAACACACTCTACATAATTCCCATGCCTTATTCTCCAATCCCAGCACTGATCCCAACACATTCTACATAATTCCCATACCTTATTCTCCATTCCTAGCACTGATCCCAACATACTCTACATAATTCCCATGCCTTATTCTCCATTCCCAGCACTGATCCCAACATACTCTACATAATTCCCATGCCTTATTCTCCATTCCCAGCACTGATCCCAACACATTCTACATAATTCCCATGCCTTATTCTCCATTCCCAGCACTGATCCCAACACACTCTACATAATTCCCATGCCTTATTCTCCATTCCCAGCAGTGATCCCAAAATACATACTCTACATAATTCCCATGCCTTATTCTCCATTCCCAGCACTGATCCCAACACACTCTACATAATTCCCATGCTTTATTCTCCATTCCCAGCACTGATCCCAACACACTCTACATAATTCCCATGCCTTATTCTCCATTCCCAGCAGTGATCCCAACACACACTACATAATTCCCATGCCTTATTCTCCATTCCCAGCACTGATCCCAACACACTGTACATAATTCCCATGCCTTATTCTCCATTCCCAGCACTGATCCCAACACACTCTACATAATTCCCATGCCTTATTCTCCATTCCCAGCACTGATCCCAACACACTCTACATAATTCCGATGTCTTATTCTCCATTCCCAGAATGGATCCCAATATACTCTACATAATTCCCATGCCTTATTCTCCATTCCCAGCACTGATCCCAACACACTCTACATAATTCCCATGCCTTATTCTCCATTCCCAGCACTGATCCCAACACACTCTACATAATTCCCATGCCTTATTCTCCATTCCCAGCAGTGATCCCAACACACTCTACATAATTCCCATGCCTTATTCTCCATTCCCAGCACTGATCCCAACACACTGTACATAATTCCCATGCCTTATTCTCCATTCCCAGCACTGATCCCAACACACTCTACATAATTCCCATGCCTTATTCTCCATTCCCAGCACTGATCCCAACACACTCTACATAATTCCCATGCCTTATTCTCCATTCCCAGCACTGATCCCAACACACTGTACATAATTCCCATGCCTTATTCTCCATTCCCAGCACTGATCCCAACACACTGTACATAATTACCATGCCTTATTCTCCATTCCCAGCACTGATCCCAACACACTCTACATAATTCCCATGCCTTATTCTCCATTCCCAGCACTGATCCCAACACACTCTACATAATTCCCATGCCTTATTCTCCATTCCCAGCATTGAACCCAACACACTCTACATAATTCCCATGCCTTATTCTCCATTTCCAGCATTGATCCCAACACACTCTACATAATTCCCATGCCTTATTCTCCATTCCCAGCACTGATCCCAACACACTCTACATAATTCCCATGCCTTATTCTCCAATCCCAGCACTGATCCCAACACATTCTACATAATTCCCATACCTTATTCTCCATTCCTAGCACTGATCCCAACATACTCTACATAATTCCCATGCCTTATTCTCCATTCCCAGCACTGATCCCAACATACTCTACATAATTCCCATGCCTTATTCTCCATTCCCAGCACTGATCCCAACACATTCTACATAATTCCCATGCCTTATTCTCCATTCCCAGCACTGATCCCAACACACTCTACATAATTCCCATGCCTTATTCTCCATTCCCAGCAGTGATCCCAAAATACATACTCTACATAATTCCCATGCCTTATTCTCCATTCCCAGCACTGATCCCAACACACTCTACATAATTCCCATGCTTTATTCTCCATTCCCAGCACTGATCCCAACACACTCTACATAATTCCCATGCCTTATTCTCCATTCCCAGCAGTGATCCCAACACACACTACATAATTCCCATGCCTTATTCTCCATTCCCAGCACTGATCCCAACACACTGTACATAATTCCCATGCCTTATTCTCCATTCCCAGCACTGATCCCAACACACTCTACATAATTCCCATGCCTTATTCTCCATTCCCAGCACTGATCCCAACACACTCTACATAATTCCGATGTCTTATTCTCCATTCCCAGAATGGATCCCAATATACTCTACATAATTCCCATGCCTTATTCTCCATTCCCAGCACTGATCCCAACACACTCTACATAATTCCCATGCCTTATTCTCCATTCCCAGCACTGATCCCAACACACTCTACATAATTCCCATGCCTTATTCTCCATTCCCAGCAGTGATCCCAACACACTCTACATAATTCCCATGCCTTATTCTCCATTCCCAGCACTGATCCCAACACACTGTACATAATTCCCATGCCTTATTCTCCATTCCCAGCACTGATCCCAACACACTCTACATAATTCCCATGCCTTATTCTCCATTCCCAGCACTGATCCCAACACACTCTACATAATTCCCATGCCTTATTCTCCATTCCCAGCACTGATCCCAACACACTGTACATAATTCCCATGCCTTATTCTCCATTCCCAGCACTGATCCCAACACACTGTACATAATTACCATGCCTTATTCTCCATTCCCAGCACTGATCCCAACACACTCTACATAATTCCCATGCCTTATTCTCCATTCCCAGCACTGATCCCAACACACTCTACATAATTCCCATGCCTTATTCTCCATTCCCAGCATTGAACCCAACACACTCTACATAATTCCCATGCCTTATTCTCCATTTCCAGCATTGATCCCAACACACTCTACATAATTCCCATGCCTTATTCTCCATTCCCAGCATTGATCCCAACACACTCTACATAATTCCCATGCCTTATTCTCCATTCCCAGCACTGATCCCAACACACTCTACATAATTCCCATGTCTTATTCTCGATTCCCAGCACTGATCCCAACACCCTGTACATAATTCCCATGCCTTATTCTCCATTCCCAGGACTGATCCCAACATACTGTACATAATTCCCATACCATATTCTCCATTCCCATCACTGATCCCTACACACTCTACAGAATTCCCTAGTGATAGGGGGCTGTTACAGCTGCAGTACTACACCAATCTAGTCTGAAAGTGTGTGTCCTTCCAGCTGCTGGTCTCCCTTTATTCAGCTTAAGGTATGAAAACAATGAGAGTGTCTTAAAGAGCTACGAGTACCTTATAGAAAAAGGACTGTTTAAAAAATAGTGAGAGGCAGGAGCACTGGTTTTCTCTAGGCAGTGCTATTCATTGAAACCGATATATCATACTTGCCGACATTTATATTTTCCTCTCTGGGAGTTGCCAGGGAGAGGAGATGCAGTTGGGCGGCAATGGGGTTCTGGCCCAGACTATTCGTGTCATTAAGCCCTACCCCCAAAATGAAATGACAGGAATCCCGCATATTAAACTAGAAGGTGGGGCCAAATGACACGATTCTCATAGATTCTCGTGTCATTAGGCCCCGCCCCCTTACTCACTGACTCGCCGATCCCGGGGGGAAACTCTCCCTATTCTGCCCAGTCACTAGGAAGTGGGTAGGATGCAGGAGATGTGTCTACTTTTCCCAAGGTGCGGCGGGTTACCCGACAATTCGGGAGCCTCCCACAGGTTCCGGAGAGTAAGCACGTATGCGGTATATCGTAAACAAAAATAAGGATTGTATAACATATTATAGCATACTGAAGATAAATAATATCGTTGACCGGAGAATAACCATAGACTGACCGTTTAAGGAGAAAATAAAACTCTTTTATCTGGGGCACTCTAATATATATAATTAAAACTTAACTTTTAATTTGCTGTCTATGTGTTTTGTTTGTCCTGTGAGTCCTTTTTTTCAGCGGGTTAAAAGTTACGTTTTATATATTATATTATACATAAGATATGTTATAATATAACAGCAGACAATAGAGAGCCAAAACAGTGAATATTATAAAACTACTGGGAATGACTCCAAAATGTATAATTGTACCCTCAGTCCACACAATGGAGTCAACACACATTTTGAGCCCCAAGAATTTTCATAGGAGGTAACAGAAATTAGACAGAATAATAGACATTCTCTTTTCTCTTCTGAAATATTGTGGGTTATGCATGGTGGGCGAGACTTTGGATTGGCCCGGGTACTACAAAGGGCATGGCCAATGGAGGGGGCAAGGCTACGCCCCATCATGGTATATATTCCTAGTGCGTCAGCTCCATATCAGGAAGCGTGGTCATGACAACATGGGGCAGGCATCGTAACGTTACTCCTGCACTCCAGGCACCTACAGAGTCTTGTGTCACTGGTACCATGCCAGAGCCATAACTAGACTTTTTGGTGCCCTGTGCCAGAAAGAGCATTGGCACCCCCTAATTTTTCAAAGGGACATAAAACACCCAAAAAAGGGGAATGGCCTCATGGGCAAAGACCAGGGAAGAGATAGGGGAGGCCAGGAGATGCTGGGGATGAAATAAGAGGAAGCTACAAGCAAGTATGATAATAAACAGAAATTTGACAGGCCCAAACAGCGCCCCCGACCTGTGGTGCCCTGTGCGATGGCAACGGCCGCACTACCCTAGCTACGGCCTTGTACCTTGCACCCACTCCCCCCTTTTGGCACCCCTAAAGTTATGACTATGACCATAATAACATCCAATTGTAGTCTCCAAAAAACCTTAATAATGTTCACAGTGGTGGAAATAGGTAAGTTCATCAGGATGAGGAGGCTGATGTACTCATAGGACTGGGCTGCTGGCTATTTTGCAACCCAGGAGCAGCACATAATAGCATTGTGGTATTAACTTAACCCCAGCTGATGCTGTTACTGCTTTTGGTACAGTATGTGTAGACCTCTTGTCAGTTCTTTATATGGCCAGCGTTCAGCTTATTTTTTTGCAACATGGTTAACTTTTGGTTTGTGTTTTATATACCCCGGTGCAAGTTTTGGAAGGTATTCCTCATGAAAACTGGAACAAAAGAGAGGCACCGTGGGTTCATTAAACTATGCAAATCTATGAACCATATTGACCAACGCTGGACAATAATGTAAAAAGTAATTACATGCAACTACTAATGTACAGAAAGCGCTGAGATCGCTGTGGACACAATCAATGCATTACAGCTACTGAAGACGCTGACACATCAAGGAATGACAGCTAAAAACAGGCTGAAGCAGCGTGCCAGCCACATTAACGGGGTCACCTTTCTGGATGTCGGGTGACAGCGAGAGATTGATGTTGTGTATACTGCCTTTTTCAAGAACATTTATTGTATTCTTCCAGTTCAGATACTCTCAGTGCATTGTTTCTATAGTTCAGTTTATTTTCTGTATCAATTCATCACGTATGCAGAATTATTTATATAGAAGAGAAATGACAGTATCATAATAAAGTAACAGTTTGTGACAAACGTGCAGTTCTACATAATGGAAGAGAAAGTAATAGGAGGAGGAAGGTGTGTCAGTGACTAGTATCATGGCCAATATTAGCATTCAAGATTAGGAAAATAAAGGCAATTATCTCCACATTACATAACAGGTTGTTCGTATATGTTGGAGCTGTTTTTATTATTATCATTATTATTATTATTTCAACCAAGGGAGTCTTGGGGGTAAATTTACTAAAGTGAGAGTTTTTAGAAGTGAGTTTTAAAAGTGATGTTGCCCATAGCAACCAATCAGATTCTAGCTATTATCTTCTAGAAGGTGCTAGTTAACTGTTAAGTAGAATCTGATTGGTTGCTATGGGCAACATCACTTCTAAAACTTACTTCTAAAAACTCTCACTTTAGTAAATTTACCCCTTGTAGTATAGATAAGAATCTTTGGTGTTAAACCAATTGTCTGTTAAAATACCAGTAACGTCACCTAAACTCGCACCCCTCGCAGCCTGCTCTGAGCCCAAATTCACACAATGTTGCTGGCAGCCCTATGATATTCTCTTAGTTGAGCAATTATTTGCTACTGCGCGAAAAGTCCTGTAAACCCTTACGGCGCCTACCTTCCACTGAGTGTAGGCGGTGTCTGCTGTTGTATGTAGAGGCACTGGGGTTAGATCCAGCGAGGCAAAACCATGGGTGTTCCTGAGCGGTGTCTGGGAGATGGCCTGATGTGAATGCACAAAAACACCATCTCATGGGCGTGTTACGGGAGTGTCACGGGGGCATCAGTGAATGCGGCTGCATTCCCAAATGCAGAGCCGCAGCCACAAATGCCATGTTTAACCAGAGTTTAAAGGAGACTTCACCGGACATATGCTGATAATGCAAGTGTCAATAGTGTGCCGATGGTGGGGTGTTCAGAAGCACCGGCGGATTTGCACTTTTCATGGATATTGAATGTCGGTGTCTCAGGGTTTGCACATTCCCATGGCCATGGCCCTTGCTTCTGGTTAGCAATGTACCTGGAACAGCACCCTGCCATGTATACAGCTGCATTTAGCACTTCCCGGGTGCTGGCTGGCTCCTTCTCCTATTCGTGACGTCAAGATGTCATGCGCAAAGGGAACAGGGGCAGCATAGGGTGCAGTAAAGCCCTGTTACGGCGCTAATAATGCCCTATTATACCCCTGGACAGACCTACCAAAGAGGAGTCTGAAAAGGCCACTAGAAATTACAGCTGTAATCCCGCTACATATTCAGAATTTGCACAAATACTGAGTTTGGAAGACTCGGGGCAGAAATAGTTGAGAAAGTCAATGGGACCATTGTCAGTCATCCCTTTATTTATCAAATATCCTCATTAATCATCTCTACATAACCCTTTTTTACCACTTATTAAACATATTTTGGAGCTACCACTTTTAAAAGATGAAATTCTTTAAAAATGTTCATGTTTATGTAAAAAAAAAAAAAAAAAATCAGATTTATTTATTTTGGGGGATTGTCATCCACTGTACATTATGGGGTTGTTTTTTTTTGGTTGGTCAACCATTTAAATATTGTCACACCCATCTCTGTATGTAGTGTCATTGAAAAAGCCATCTGCACACCTAGGGCTCTATTCAATATGCTAATTATCGGGGCCCGATAATGAACATTTCAATCCTCGGCGAGCGCTGGAGCAATTCATCACTGCTTCGGCGCAGAGACAGCTGATCCTAAAATCAGCTGTCTCCCCAAAACTTTTCACTGCTCCTTTCAGAGGAGTGAATCTGCCTTGTGCACCCCTAGTTCAGCCTTCCCTGCCCTGTGCCCCCATGCTCATCCTGCCTACCCCACCCCAAACTTTGAGAATTTTCAAACTGGGTTATGCACAATTGACGTCCAACCCCCCCTGTGTAGCTCCTCCCATATTATACATAGCTCCACCCTCCTCTGCGCCATTCCCCGGGGGGGCCCGGCTTTCTTTGTCAGTAACGGGCCCCACGATTTCTGATGGCTGCCCTGCTCATTACCACTGCTGCTAGCCTAGGCAGTTTCTCTGGGTGGTGGATTTTACTGGGGTGTCTGCAGTCCCGCAGCCCATAAGAATGAGCGCTGAGAAGGGGGGGGGCGAACAAATTACACGGGCTCGGGCTTCCTGAGGGTCCCGGCTGAGGGTCCGACGCCGCCCCCCCCTCCCTCACAGCAGCCCAGCACACAGCGTGTGCTGAGCTGCAGTGGGAGACTGCTCATGGCTGCTGAGCAGTAGCCCCAGCAGTCTCCTATGCCTGTGGGGGGGAGCGATAACACTGATCGTGCCCCCCCTGGCTTTGCACCGGGCTGATCTTTTTTTTTTTTTTAATTACGAAGTGGGAATGGCCATGCCTCCCGCGATTAGGCCCGCGATTAGGCCATGCCCCCTGTTACCCGGGCCCGCCGTGGCTCTTGGCGGGCCTGTCCATAGGTAAAATCCACCACTGGTAATATTTACTTTGCAATGACAGAGGAGAAACCTGCAATATGCTCCTTTGATGTCTATGACTGTGACATGGAGGAGCATTTGGAAGGAACATCTCTGGGCAGATGCTGTCCTGGCCCCCTCATATGACATTACCATGGCTTCTCCAGTGACATAGGCCTGTGTGCAGGATATAATACCAATGGCAATCATTCAGGGAAATAAGCACTGTACATAAACCGGGCCAGGTTTTCTGGGTTGCAGATGGTAACTGTTATGGTCTCCCATCAGTGGTATGCTATGTGTCTGTCTTGTAAAAGGTAGTAATGGGTGCAATGCTTCTGCCTGTGGCAAAATCGTTATCACTTGATTTTTTACATGAGCGATTCCAGGGTTATAGCTTTACGGGAGAGATCTTCTTTGATGGGGCTATAGTGGAGGCACCAAATTACATCCATGGGCTTGTTAGATCTCACTGCAGACTAAAGAGGGGCTGTTTTGCGCGACTGACGCCACAGTATATGAGGATACATCTCTAATACCCTGAATTTGGTTATATCTTCGCCCTCTGTTCTCAGAGTCATGCAGGTGTTGAATTTAGCTGTGTACCATCTATTTGCTTGCTGACTGTCTTATATAAAGATGCAGTAGAGCCAATAGGGGGCATGCTGGGGCATTTAGTGACACTATTGTTACAATGTGCAACTGTTTGATGCTAGTACTCTTATAATTAGAGATTCGGTTTTCCTGAAATATGAACACATCCGAACTTAGGGGTTCCCAGTCGAATCAAGTCCCAGTTCCGAGGACCTTATTCAGATGCGGCCATACGGTCTACGACCGCACGGCCACCTCGATGTTTGGCCAGTGCGCATGCGCACGAGGGAACCGGCTCCCTCGTGCGCATGCGTGAGACCCGCTACGACCAACAGCGCTGGTCGTAGCAGGTCTCTTTCCAAAGGGGGCGAGCTGTCGATGTTGTCGATTCACGATGATGAATTAGAACCAAACCCAAAACACAGGGTCCGCGCACATCTCTACTTATATAATATGTCCGTCTTGGCTTCACACTAAGGTAGATGTACTAAGCCTTGGAGAGAGATAAAGTAGATGGAGATAAAGTACCAACCAACCAGCTCCTGTCATTTTTCAAACTCATCCTGTAAAGTGAGAGGAGCTGATTGGTTGGTACTTTATCCCTCTCCACTTTATCTCTTTCCAAGGCTTAGTACATCTCCTCTAGGACTGAGTGTATTCCCTGCCATATCTTTGTTGGTTATACCCAATATGGCTGCCTCCACCCATGTTTGTGCACATGTTTAGAAGACCAGTGAACATATTATACACACACAATGAATTAATTCCACATGGTTTACTGATCAAAAACGGGAACTGACTTTTGTATGCACAAAGATTTACTTTTCCTTTTAACATTTCGAAATGTATCTAAACATTATAATGTGACGAGCGAGAATAATCTGTTAGAATATTTAATTATTTGCGTCTTGATCTGATGAAACCAGCAGCATTACGAGCTGTGAAATTGAAAACGACCTAATTAAACAGCTTGTATGATTATCATGCCCTCCTATTTAAATGTGTCACTTTGTCATGATGGAAATTACAAAGGAGAAAAGATTAAAAGTCTACGGGAAAAGACAAACAAAGAGAACTCAGGAGCTTACTCGTTAACTCTAGTCATTTATTTAACTTATTTACAGAAATTCTAAAGTTAATTATTTGTTCCAACATTCATCATAAACAAGTATATAAAGTAATGATATTTTTAACGCATTCATGCATCCTTTTAGACCCAAATTTTGCACACCAGGGTGTATCTTTATTCCCTATTTATATCGAGGTGATGTACTTTTACTGACTGCCCCTGGGTCTTGTCTACAAGCCCTGGACCATTACAAGCAGTATCCAGGTAAAAGGACTTCTCGGCACAACAATCTGTTACAGCACTGGTAAACTTGGAGAGGGTAAACTTTCCACACAGCTCCCCTTGTGTTAGAGAATGTCTTTACATGCTCTAACATGAGCTTAGATGACATACTGTAGATGGCATTACATAAAGACACATACTATTTCAATTTAAAAAGTAACAAAAACATATGACTCCCTTTAGTAGAATGAGCTATTAGTAAATCACACACATAATAATTTATGTAACGTCTATTAATGCCCCTATTATTATATATATTTAATAAGTAAAACAGAACATACTGTATGCACTAAGAGAAAAGTAAAGCAATAAAAGGTTAAAAAGTAGAAAGAATAGATAAACTAAATCTATAAAATAGATTATATGGCTCTAAAATGTGTGCGACACTACATATGTAGCTATAACTTTTGTTGTAAGGGACATTAAGCCAGAGAGAGATTAATTCAATCACAGAATTATATTTCCTGTACTTAGGTAGGAAGGACATGGACATGGCAGGGTGGTGGGGTCGGCCCATTTGAAAACATTTTTGTACAATTTCTCCATGGCTACATAAACTAAAATATAACAGTGTGACTCACCACTGCCAGCGTTCTGCCCTGGAGACCAAATCTGGGGTGCATGGCCACGCTCCCTGCAGTACCCAGGCCTCGTGGCTATCTCAGCGACCCTGATCTCATCTCCATCCACATACGCCAAGCAAACATGGAGGTTGGGCTGCATGCCCACGACACTCCAATGAAACACTCCCATAAGTCGGATCTGTTTTGTGCATCCACACTGTATAACCACCCAGATGCCAGCCAGAAATGCCCATTTTACTCAAAAAGAGATCCGCCTAACGGACAGACTTTGAATCTCTGCCCGTGTGTGTATGCATGGTACGGCGTATGTGCATTCTGCGAGAGCTGTCTGCGGCTCATGTGCAGTTTGCAGATATCTGCGAGATCCATTCATTTTTGGATTTGCGCAAGAATCAGGCCCACAATCTGTCTGCTGTGTGCAAGCCCTAGTACTCATGCAGACTCTGTCCAAAGAAGGATCTCTGCATGAGCCGCTGCACTGTTAGGAGAGCACAGGAACAGCTTCCTCTCCCGCCATACCATTGCTGGCATAAATGTACCTACGCAAGTCAGCAGACGCAAGCTAAATTTGACCATTTAGTAGCCCCTATAAAAGCCTATGGGGAGCTGCTTTTGCAATAGTAAATGGGGCGCGCAGTCGGGCACCAGCGGACCAAATCCCAACAGCTGGCTTCCCGACTGTCATATCCCGGCAAGGGTCTAAAGACAGGCGTCGATATGCCGACGCCTGTCATTAGACATACGCTGGGAGCCGGAGCCCGGCATCCCGATCGAAGGGATGTAGGGCGCCGAGTGCGGATAGCCGTGGGGGGGAGGGTTAGGTTTAGGGTTCCCAGGGGGGGACTTGGGGTTAGGCACCCCTCCGGGAGGTTAGGTTTATGCTAGGGGAAGGGGGGGGTAGTGTTAGACACTTAGAGGGGGGATTAGGGTTAGGCACTGGGGGGGAAGGTTATGGTTAGGCACCCCCGGACCTGGTTAATAGGGGGCGTGGCCTAATTGTGGGAGGCATGGCCACGCCCCCTTCCCGGAAAAAAAATTGCAGCGGCGCTGTGGAAGGGGGCGCTCTGGGCCCCCTCAGCCCTGCTCAAAGCCAGGGGGGGCACGATCAGTGTGATCGCTCCCCCCCACAGGCATAGGAGACTGCTGTGGCTGCTGCCCAGCAGCCACGAGCAGTCTCCACTGCAGCTCAGCACACGCTGTGTGCTGGGCTGCTGTGAGGCAGGGGGAGCGGCGCCGGACCCGGGCCCCCGCCGGGCCCCTCAGGAAGCCCGGGCCCTGGTAATCTCTACCCTCTCCCCCCCCCCCTCACGGCGACCCTGGGCACCTCTAAGGGAGGGTTAGAGTTGGGGGGTAGAATAGGTTAGCAAATACAAACCTTAGGACGATCGGGATTTCCTCCTCTGCCGAGATGCCGCTGTTGGGATTCCAACCGCCGGGCATGGATCCGGCGGTAAATCATACTGATACCGCAGCAGATATCTCTGATATCTGCTGTTGCAGTCCCCCTTACATACATTCTTGGGATACTTAAGGCATACTTGCCAACTCCCTGATTGTCAGGGAGACTCCCTGAAATAGCAGCAATCTCCCTGACTCCCTGAAGAGTCCAGCAACTTCCCTGATTGCACCTTACCCCCATTATGTAGCTTTTATATAAAAGGAAAAATGGATATATACATTCAAATTGGACCATTAGTATAATGTCCCTGCATTGGTTATAAGGCACAATGATCCCTATGGCTACATGCATTGTCTGAGAAGTATCAGTGTGTTTTCATCAACAAATAGATCTTACTACATCTGTGAACCTGAATGTCCGTAGACACTAAAATTACTCTTGGTGCCTCTTGGTCTGACCTCCTATGTGAATGATTCTGCGTCTATGTACGTGTCCTCTTTTAGCCACATGCCTCCGATCCTTCCATAGGACGCACCATGTCCTCCGTGCATCCGTTTAGCCCCGACCTGTTACCTCCCAGGAACGCCCCTCACATTTCTTATACCGTGCGTATAACTTTGTACTGTGGCTCTGTACAAGCAAAATCGTTCCATTTATAAGGGAACTTTCAGGCTAGCAAATACTATATTTTAGGTAATATAAATTAGCAATCATTTTCATTATTGTAATGTTTCAGTAATGGTGAATAATAAGGTATTTTCCAAATTCTACATGTCAAATATGCTACTACTAAGGTGTGTATTCAGCATCGGGGGCTGGGTGCCGTGGGGGTTACTGATCACTGGAGCAATTCTGTATTGCTCTGAGGTGGGGACAGCTGCTCCGAAAAGCAGTTGTCCCCACGATTAGTAACACTGCTACAGAACTAGCAGCGTTACTTGTCCCCGTCGTTTACTTCTGCGCATGTGCAACGTGAGGTATTTTTGCGCAAAGACGCTGGGAAGACAGTCTGCAGGTTGCGGAGGGATCCGCTCGGATCCCTCTTTGCATCCCTGGAGTTCCTTCCCATAAAAAGGAGCAGGGCTCCGACAACAACTGAAGATGGTGCTTGTTCTCGCAGGAAAACTCTGAAAACTAAAGTTTTTTTGAGTTTACTTAATATCAGGTGGTCCCGATGATGAATGGCTCGGTGCCAAAAATATGCAGAAATTAGTGTTTCCGAATGTGTACCGGGCCATATAGTGATGATGAATGGACTCCTAAGGCACATGCTGGCTTGGAACTCGCCTGAGGTTCCATTGTAAACTACTGCAGCCAGTTTAAACTTGTTTTCTCTGTTCATTGACTGTGACAGCACAGTGATAAATATACAGAAAAGGCTAATGACAGAATGTACTAAAGGCTGAAATGTGGTCAAAACCACCGAAAACACCCATTTTCAGAGTTTTGGCCACATTTCCTTTTGTACCAAACTCCGGAATGCGATACATTCCAGAACTTGGAAAGCACAGATAGACAGGCGCTAAAGATACTAATATTTAATAAGAAAACCACAGTAAATAGTAAAATTAAACACTCAAAAAATTAATAAAAATACATATAGGATAGGAAATGCTAAAATGACATATTAATGGGATAATGAAAATAAAAATAAAAAATAAAGAATAAAAATATATATATATAAATAAATTAGAGAATTACTTCAACTAAGACAATAAAAAATGAATAGGAAAATAAAAGCAATTCTTGTTGTAATTGCATACAATCTGCACCAAGCAGAGAATAATAAACCTGCAAGATAAATTGTAAAAATGTAGCAACAATGGCAGTGTATAGTGGCTTGCATATAAACAATCACAAATAACATTAAAGGTGTTGATGTTTATATAGCTCTTAGATGGTCCATGTAGACATATATATATTAATGTCTCTCACACATCTGAGACTGTAGGAGAATGTTAATTAGTACACCATAATAAAGGTATTCCAGCCTATGTGGCACAACGGATTTTTAGGGGGACTGTTGATGTCCAGTGATTTTCTGAAAAAAAGTTAGAATATAAATTGAGCCCTTAGGAGCTGGGCTTATAGATTGTTCATCTAGGAGCATTGGCTGTTTCTAACATTTGAAGCCACTCCTAATACGTGTAGACCGCACAGCTGCAGACAGCTCTGTTCAATATATCAGAGAATAAAAATGTAAAATTTTTTTTTTTCTTTTTTTTTAGAATAGTGCACATTCAAGCATGCATGCTTTATAGGGTTTGTCACTCACGATCCAGTTGTGACCATAAGTCATACCGTACTCCCCACTTATCTTTCACATGCAGTGGCCTCACAGTAATCCACGGAGGAGAGGGATCGGCTTCGGTGCAATCACCCGTCGGTGTGCAGCGTTATTGTTCTTCCTCCGCGTAAAGTGGTCAGTGTAGAGTGGTCAGTGACTCACTTGCCCGGCTTGCGGTCTCACATCCCGTCCTTCTCTGTACGCGTTTCTCCGCCTTAGAAACATCGGCGGCTTCTTCAGGAGAACTCTGTCTTCTGAAGAAGCCGCCGCTCTATACTGACCACTTTACACGGAGGAAGAACAATTTTACATTTTTATTCTCTGATATATTGAACAGAGCTGTCTGCAGCTGTGCGGTCTACACGTATTAGGAGTGGCTTCAAATGTTAGAAACAGCCAATGCTCCTAGATGAACAATCTATAAGCCCAGCTCCTAAGGGCTCAATTTATATTCTAACTTTTTTTCAGAAAATCACTGGACATCAACAGTCCCCCTAAAAATCCGTTGTGCCACATAGGCTGGAATACCTTTATTATGGTGTACTAATTAACATTCTCCTACAGTCTCAGATGTGTGAGAGACATTAATATATATATGTCTACACGGACCATCTAAGAGCTATATAAACATCAACACCTTTAATGTTATTTGTGATTGTTTATATGCAAGCCACTATACACTGCCATTGTTGCTACATTTTTACAATTTATCTTGCAGGTTTATTATTCTCTGCTTGGTGCAGATTGTATGCAATTACAACAAGAATTGCTTTTATTTTCCTATTCATTTTTTATTGTCTTAGTTGAAGTAATTCTCTAATTTATTTATATATATATATATTTTTATTCTTTATTTTTTATTTTTATTTTCATTATCCCATTAATATGTCATTATAGCATTTCCTATCCTATATGTATTTTTATTAATTTTTTGAGTGTTTAATTTTACTATTTACTGTGGTCTTCTTATTAAATATTAGTATCTTTAGCGCCTGTCTATCTGTGCTTTCGATTTCTTGGTAATTGTTGGGAGGGTCCAGATTCCTCCACCTCTATGACGGCTGCTTTATACTAATTAATCCCCTGGTCCTCTACACACTCCCTACATTTATCCTGGTCCACTGAGGTGGTTATAGTCCAGCACCTATTCTTTGTCTGTGTGTGCATTCCAGAACTGGACCTAGTGGGTAACGTTTCATAGTCATGAGATAGAGAGGGACATGAGGCAGAGAGATGAAAGAGAGGGAGAGAGACAGATGGGGAGAGGGGGGAAAGAAGGTGCAGAGATGAGAGAGCCAAGCGGGATAGGGGGGGACAGAGATGGGAAAAAAAACTTGCAATGCTGGGAATGATAGCTACAGACCCGGCGAATGACAGGTCCAAAACACTAGTAGTCCATGCTTGCCGACATTCTAGCTGCCCCCTCCGCGAGAGGGCAGTCAGGTCGGCGTTGTGGTGGGGCGTGTCGTAGCACAAGGGGGAGTGGCAAGGACATGATGCTTTATTGGGGGCAGAGCAGGGGGCATGATCACGTTTCATGGTTCCGCCCCTCTGATACACAATGCCGAAATTACTGGCAGGGGGTGGGGCCACGAAGACACGGTTCAGCACAATAGATTTATCTGCCCCCTCGCTGCGGATGTGTTTGTGAGATGGTGCAGGATGATTCGGGGGTAGGCGGCCGGCCAAGAGATTTGCCTACTTTTTCGGGCGGCCGGGGGCCACACGATTTTTTTTGGAGCCTACTGGCAATTCCGGGAGGGTAGGCAAGTATGTAGTAGCCTCATAATGCTTCTGTACAGCCTCATATTTGTACCATATACGTTTGTATGTTCTTGTGCTACCTCATAATGCCAATATAAAGCCTTACAATGGCTGATATTCCGTCATATACTACAAAGCCCCTTATTGTCTCAAAAGTGGATATTCAGTTCCATTAAATAAAGCAAATAAAACATAATTGAAAGGAAATTATTTAAAAAAAATGGACCATTGAAAAAAATATATTTTATTCAAAGAATAAAACAGTGCAGAGGTAAATGTACCACTGTGATGCTGGCTAGTACCAGCAACTCTCACTATGATACCTAAGGGGGAGATTTCCCAAACCTTCTAAAAAGGACAAGTGGAGTATAGCCTATAGCAGTGTTTCCCAACACGGTCCTCCAGGCACACTACAGTCCAGGTTTTAGTGATATCCATGCTTGAGCACAGAAGATTAAATCAAAATAATTGAGGTACTAATTAAGACACCTGTGCTCAAGAATAGCTATCCTTAAAACCTGGACTGTTAGTGTGCCTTGAGGACCATGGTTGGGAACCCCTGGCCTATAGCAACCAATTGGATTTCAGCTTTCATTTTATAGCATGCACTAGATAAGTGATAGCTAGGATCTGATTTGTTGCAATGGGGAACACCTCCACTGTCAACTTTTTTAGTTTGATAACTCTCAATCCTTATCACTGGTGGAAACACCTCAATAGGGCTTTCTGCCTTGTGATGAATTTGTGGTACCATCCTGGTTTTGAAGCTACTTTGACTTCACCTACAACACATTATAAATATGATTAATGGTCCTTTAAATCTGAAATAAAGACTTGTATTTCCTACCAGGAGCTATTCCGGTTAATGCTCATTGTGCCATTAGAGCTACTGGAATGTTTCCCCAGCATAATCAGCAGTCTATCAAAGTGCATATCGATAAGCGTTGCTACAGAACTGTCTCGTCTGCTGGGGTTTGGCCTGCGTTTTGTAATAGTCCCTGGTGAAACAAGTAACAAAGGTTATTACTGAAGCTAATAGCCCTTGACAGAGGATAAGGCTGAATTAAATCACTGACTTTTTTTTTTTGCCTTTTCATTAGTTACTTACTCATACAAGCTCTGTCACAAATGTCTGCCCTCTCAGCACTAATTGACAGCAGTTTATTCAGTTATACTAGGAGTGACCGGAAAAGGGAAGAATTTGCCAGTTCTCACTTCTGTCTTCCAAAACTGAAAGGGTTCAATTCAGTGGTCATAGTTATTCACAAAATAAGTCAAATCATTATTAAAGTTTTGTGACATTGGGTCGTTTTGTCTGAAATTCCAACAAAATAATTATATTCATCGTCAGGGCTGTAGATTTATTAACCTATTACTAGTTACTTATATAGCGCACACATATTACGCAGCACTTTACAGAGAATATTTGTCCATTCACATCAGTCCTTGCCCCAGTGGAGCTTACAATCTATGGGCCTGATTCATTACCGTTCGCAACTGCGATTACGCACGCAATTGACCAATTGTTGCGTACTGCGTATGCATCGCTGCGCGCGAACCGGCCACTGCGATCGGGACTGCGATTATAGTGACTACGCAGACCCATCGCAGAGTGATTGACAGGAAGTGCCTTTTAGGGGTGGGTACAAGGGGGTGAGGGTTGGCGAAATGCAGGCGTGCCAGTGCGTTTGAATGCTGTTGCATGGGCATGCATAAATTATCCACTGCGATGCCCTACGCAGCCTGAGGACTCATAGCGTGCGCTGAAGTTAGCAATTTCTGTGTAAGGTCAGAGCTTGTGCAAGTGAGCGTGAGGCTGCAATGGTACTCTATTGTACCAATGGTTTTGCAGTCTTGCTAAACATTACGAATGTGTGTAAAGTAAAGTGGGTGTCCTTATGTTGTGCTGTGGTGGCATAGTGATCGCAATGGATTAACATACTTTCTACTTCAGGGTCCATAGGGTATCCACAGGATACCTTGGGGTATAGGTGATGACGTCAGGCATCGGGCACCATAGAGTTAAGTTTTCAGTCCTCCCAGGATGCACTAGGGTCCCCCTCCTATACCCCGCCCCCGAGCCAAGGCATCTCAGTTTAGTTTGGTGCCCGGCCGGAGTCGGATGCACCTGTTGGAGTGGGGGCTAAGAAGAGCCCCTGAAGTTTTCTTCAAGCAGCTGTGGCTGCACATCTGGAAGTACAGCATGGACAGTCAGTCCTGACGTCCATGCTGTCTTCCCTACACCCCCGCCGGTACTAGAATGCCGGTACTGATCCGGGGATGCTGGTAGGCATCTGGGGTCACAGCTAGCGGTGACCCCAGATGTCCAGGACCATGGCCGGAATCAAGGGGACAGCAAGGTAAGCAGCGGGGTCCCGCGGTGGGTCCCCGCTGTTACCTGGTCCAGAGTCCCCAGGCAGGGGGCTCCCTGGGGACTGGCTGCAGTGTGGAGCCAGGTTCTAACCTGCGCTTCCACTAACCCCCTGGGACTGCAGGACCGCAGCAGAGCGGTAGCGCTGCGGCGTCCCAGGGGTTAAATGCATGCCAGGGGAGCGCGCCTTCCCTGTCTCACAGCCGGCGCCTCCCCCGCTGCACACAGCCCTCTCTGCACACACTGACTGGTCCTGTGTCAGCGCTCCTCCCCCAGGCCGGCCTCCTCTCTGCTCCTCGGTGGCCATCTTTGGAAGAAGCATGTTGATCGCTGCTGGACGCTGAACGGTGGCATCGTGGTCTGGGTCCCCCTGCATACCTCTCCTCCGTTGGATAAGGTCTGTGTATGCAGCGCTGAGTCCTACCAGGCTCTGAGTCTGTGTAGTTGAGGATCAGCGCTGATAGTGCAGGAATTGATTTCTTTGCATTGTATGTGACCTATGCTAGCGTCTGCTGCCTGTACTTTCATTTTCTATCTGTCAGCATTTAACTGTCCCTGATCTTTCTGCTAAAGCCCTTGCGGTGCGGTGCTTGCAGGGTGGTCTCACACTATACTAACGAATATCAGTGAGAGGGGTCACATACTTACCATTATGTCTGAAAGTGATTTTCCTCTCCAACTTTATGTACTACATGCAAGGTACCTATAGCGGAGGGGGAAGGCAGTGCGGAGGGACTATGTCGACGGTGTTATTCGTTGACGCAACCGATCACGGTCACGGCTCCAGTACAGGAGCCTCCCTGGACTTGTTTTGCCAAAGCGCTTACAACCATCGTGGGCCAGTTAGCTCCGCAGCCTGCCCTCACTCAGATGGGTTTGTCCCAGCAGTCAGTGGTGTCGTCACCCATGCAGGGTTTCCCAAGACAATTGATGGTACCCCACAGTCTCCCTATTTCCCCTCCTCAGGTCTCTCATGAGCCTGCGTGGGTTAATTCGTTAACAAGCTCTGTACAGCAGTTGTCAGAAGTGTTGCAAGGGGAGTCTGTGATGCGGCCTCACAAGCGGCCGGTGGCGTCTCTGTCTGCTCCTTATGAGGATGACGACGGGACGTCCGATGATGGGGAGATTCTGGATCTTTCTGACCAGGAACCTCCCCGTCCTAAGGAGTCGGACGCTAAGTCTAAGGTGTATATACCTGGCCTTATTTGTGCAGTCCGTACTGCTTTAGTTATTGAGGATGTGGAGCCTCCGGTATCAAAGTCCAAATACGCCTTTTTCAAAGATGTTAAAGGAGATACCACAGTGTTTCCTCTTTCGGGGCAATTAGTTGACCACCTGGAGGAAGCGTGGAAACAGCCAGGCAAACGATATCAGCCTCAAAGGCGTTTAGCAGTGGCGTATCTATTTGCGGACAATTATTTTGCCAAGTGGGAATCCCCGCCTCAGGTGGATTCTCATGTGACACGCCTTGTCCGTAGTGCCACATTACACATGCCATCCATGTCCTCCCTTAAGGATGCTACGGACCGCAAGGTGGAGATCTGCCTGAAGTCCGTCTATTCCCTTGCGGGGGGGGGGGGGCAGCACGGCCAGCTATGGCCATTTGCTGGGTTGCCCGAGCTATGGAGCGCTGGGCTGATGCGTTGGAGGCGTCCTTCGATTCCGACTGTTCGGCTGAGCAGACGGAGTTGACCGGCAATCTCCGGGATTCGGCCACTTATATCAACGAAGCGGCCTTGGATATTAATACCCTGGCGTCTCGAATTTCTTCGGCAGCTGTGGTTGCTCGTCGCACCTTGTGGTTGCGATCCTGGAAGGCGGACGCTGATTCCAAAAAGGGTTTGGAGGCGTTGCCTTTTAACGGAGAAGTTCTCTTCGGTCCGGACCTGGACAAGATTGTAGCCACGCTGGCGGCAGCTAAATCGGCATGTTTCTCCCGTCGGCTGCTGTTCCTTCTCGTTCAGGTACTCCGTCCTTTCGGTCTTATAGGGCCCAGGGTAGGCCTAAGACACAGTCCTTTCCCCGACCGGCTGGCCCCAAGAAATCGGCTAAGCCCCGGAAACAGGCCTGGAGTACCAGACGTCCGGCCCCTAAGCCAGATGACAAGCCTGCGGCCTGACGGTCCGGGCCTCCCTTTGGGGGATCCCAAAGTGGGAGGCCGCCTGCTGCAGTTCGCCTGGTGTTGGTCGGTCACCACGACAGACACTTGGGTTCTCGAGGTGGTCTCACACGGGTATGCCCTCTCCTTCCGGCACAGGCCCCCGGCTCGATTCTTCACCACGGGTCTACCATCAGACCGGAACAAAGCCACGGAGCTGCGGAAGGTTTTGCACACTATGCTCCAGGCTGGAGTTATAGTGCCTGTTCCATTCTCCCAGAGGGCCAGTGTTTCTATTCCAATCTCTTTTTGGTGCAGAAACCCAATGGGTCGTTTCGTCCAATTCTCAACCTCAAAGCTCTCAACAAATCTTTGCGGGTGCCGAAGTTTCGGATGGAGACCCTACGGTCCATCATTCTGGCACTGGAACCTGGGGACTATATGGTGTCATTGGACATACAGGACGCTTACCTGCATATCCCTATTCTTTTGCGCCATCAGCAGTTCCTCAGGTTTGCAATCCGCAGCGACCACTTTCAGTTCCGGGCGTTACCTTTTGGCCTGGCGACAGCACCATGTGTTTTCACCAAGGTGATGGCGGTCATGGCGGCTTCCCTGCGGCTGCAAGGGGTCCGCATGTCGCCGTACTTGGACGACCTTCTCTTAGTGGCAGGATCTCCGGAGCTCCTTCTCCGCCACTTGGACCTGACCATTGCGCTACTGCAATGGCACGGCTGGTTGATAAACTGACAGAAGTCCACCCTGATCCCGTCTCAGCGGATTCTGCACCTCGGAGCCTTATTGGACTCGGGACAGCAAAGGATCTTTGTGACGGGGGAAAAGATCGCTGCCTTACAGTCGAGGTTGCGCTGTTGTCTGCAGAGCCGCCGGGTGTCTCTGCACTTGGCAATGAGGTTACTGGGCTCCATGGTGTCAGTATTCGACATGGTGGAATATGCCCAGTTTCACTCCAGACCTCTGCAGCACCTGATCCTGTCCAAATGGAATGGACTGTCTCAGTCTCTGAAATCCCAGTCGATAGTGCTCACTCCGGAGGTTCGCCTGTCCCTTGCCTGGTGGTTGCAGACGGCCCATCTCAACAGGGGTCGTCCGTTCTGGGTGGCGAATTGGGTCCTGTTGACAACGGACGCCAGTCTTCGGGGCTGGGGAGCAGTTTCGGGTCCACACTTGTTGCAGGGCAGGTGGACTCCGGCGGAAGCGGAGCTTCCAATAAACATCTTGGAACTCCGAGCGGTTTTCAGTGCTCTCCAGCAGGCACATCGGGTTCTCCAGGGTCGCCCAGTGCAGGTCCAGTCGGACAACGCTACCACCGTGGCCTACATAAACCGGCAAGGAGGAACCCGAAGTCGGGCGGCTCTCATAGAGATGTCTCGGATCCTGGTATGGGCGGAGCGCAATCTTCCGGCCATATCAGCGGTCTTCATCCCGGGAGTGCTAAACTGGGAGGCGGGCTTTCTCAGTCGCCAGGACGTTCATCCGGGGGAATGGTCCCTGCACCCGGACGTTTTTCAACTGCTGGTGGAAAGGTGGGGTCTTCCAGAGATCGACCTCATGGCGTCTCGGCACAACAACAAGTTGCCGGTGTATGGGTCTCGCACAAGAGACGAAGAGGCGTCTCTGGTGGATGCTCTGTCCGTCCGGTGGATGTTCCGGTTTGCTTATCTCTTTCCTCCGTTTTCCCTTCTTCCACGGGTAATCCGGAAATTCAAACAGGAAGGAGGGACGCTCCTGTTGATAGCTCCCGCATGGCCCAGACGGCACTGGTTCTCAGACCTTCAGGGTCTGTCCGTGGACAGTCCTCTGCGGTTGCCGCTACGACCGGACCTTCTGTCACAGGGTCCTTGTCTTCACCCGGACCTGACTCGACTGTCTTTGACGGCGTGGCTGTTGAGACGGCCATGTTAAGGTCCAGGGGGTTTTCCAGCTCTGTAGTGCGGACCATGCTAAGAGCTCGGAAACCGTCTTCTGCGAGAATATACCATCGCGTGTGGCATACGTTCTTCCAGTGGTGTCGACCAAGAGGTTATGCACCACGGGAGTTTCGTCTGTCTCGGGTACTCGCCTTCCTACAGGCGGGACTGGACCATGGGCTTCACCTTGCTTCTTTGAAGGTGCAGGTTTCTGCCCTGTCTGTCTGGTTTCACCGTAGGATTGCTACAATCCCCGATGTACGCACCTTTATGCAGGACGTTTTGCTTATTCAGACGTGTTTCTGATTTAGGGGCTCTCTCTTGTAGACCCCCTTTCTTGATTTTTCATGGGAACAGGGCAGTGCTACGCACTCGTCCTGAATTTCTTCCCAAAGTTGTTTCCCAGTTTCATGTTAATGAGGAAATAGTTGTTCCGGCTTTTAACTCACCTGGTCTTTCAGTGGGTGAGGCCACTTTGGATGTGGTGCGGGCCTTATGGACTTATGTTGACCGCACTTCTTCGTTTAGGAAGTCGGACGCCTTGTTTTTCCTCTATGGCTTCCGTAAAAAGGATTGGCCTGCTTCAAAGCAAACTTTGGCAGCCTGGATCCGTATGGCAATTTCTGAAGCTTATCTTCATGAAGGCCTGCCGGTTCCTCCTTCTGTGAAGGCTCATTCCACTAGGTCTGTGGGTCCTTCGTGGGCAGCTCGACGTGGTGCCTCTGCAGTCCAGATCTGCAAGGCTGCTACGTGGTCCTCTGTCCATACCTTCGTGAGGTACTACAGGTTTGACACCTTCGCCTCTCAGGATGCTTCGTTCGGGCGGCGGATTCTCCTTTCAGCACAGGAGCGTCCCCACCCTTATAGGATACTGCTTTGGGACATCCCCAAGGTATCCTGTGGATACCCTATGGACCCTGAAGTAGAAAATATGAGATATGGTAAGAACTTACCTTTGTTATCTCTATTTCTACGAAGTCCATAGAGTTCCACAGGACTCCCGCCCTGTCGCACCTGTGCTGCAGATGGGCTTTACTCTGGTCACCGTTTTTTCCGTCTCCCTCTGGTGAGAATGTGATTCTTGTGTGTGTCCAGATCTTTTTTCTCTCTCTTCCTTCTCCTCCTCCAGCCTATGGCTTGGTAACTAACTGAGATGCCTTGGCTCGGGGGCAGGGTATAGGAGGGGGACCCTAGTGCATCCTGGGAAGACTGAAAACTTAACTCTATGGTGCCCGATGCCTGACGTCATCACCTATACCCCAAGGTATCCTGTGGAACCCTATGGACTTCGTAGAAATAGAGATAACAAAGGTAAGTTCTTACCATATCTCATATTATCACTGTTGAACTGTGTGCGTAATCGCTATTGCAATTGCAGGCCCAATATTCCCTACCACATCTAATCACTGCTAATATGGCTAATATTTGATGAGAGCCAATTAACCTACCTGTATATTTTTGGATTGTGGTAGGAAACCCACGCAAGCACGGGGAGAATATGCAAACTCTAGAAAGTTTGAGTTGTGGTGGCAAAGAAACATATGAGCCATGAGTATTGTTCACAGATATATCAGGTGTACACACTGATGTATTAATATAGAACAAATACTCTCTATCTAATTGTCTTTCTTTCCACTAAGTAAACACCTAACAGCACACTGCATGGTGGGGTTTTCAGACGTCAAATGATAGGGTACACTATAAACGAAATGTGTATAGTAGCCATATAAAAGATTTAAGATATATATATATATATATATATTTATTCTCTCTATTCTGTACAAAAGTTATTTTCTTACCATTTATGTATCATGACTTCAGTTCATTTTATTCATCACATGATCTGAAACCTTTTTTTTATTTTTTTGCCTAACAGAACTACGGTAAAATCTAATGACCCTTGAAACATGTCAGCGAGTGTGAATTATTTGGAGACACGGTGTCTTTTTTACGGTTAAATCAAGTATTCAAGTTTCTGTTAGAATTGCAGGTCAGGTCATGCTCACAAAACCATCAAATATTAGGAAGGGAAATTACATTGGAACCTTGCCCAGAATTCAGAAGTTAAACAGTTTTTACTTGGGTTACTTAACCTAGCCATTGATGGAGTCCTGAAAAAGCAATACGACTGTGTGCGTCCCAGAAAATTGGCCTGCAAACAACTACAGTACAACCGTACTATACTTCTCACATTGCATGTGCCAGAACAGTTACATACTTTTGTAATACTGTTTAATGAATGCGGTATTCCTCATAGAACAAATAGATCAGGGATGTGACTGTAAGGTTGAGAGAATAGGTGGCATAACAGGGTCCCGCAGTGCCCTGTGCCGGCCCTAAGCGCATGACATTTGGAGTCACGCAGAGCCACCGGCACCTGACAGTGCAGCACTGCCTGGAGTGTCCGAGCGGCTGTACAGACTGCAGGGTGCCTGTCTGGAGCATCCAAAGGACACTCCGGTTATCACGGCAGCACCAATACTTGCTGCTGGGTACCATGCCAGGCACCATACTAGCCAGCAGCGACGATGCCGCCCCCATAGCTCTTTGCGAAGATACCTTCCGCACACCCCTTGTTACGGTCATGTTAGAAATAACATTACTTATATGGTTTATAGATCTGCAATAAACCTGGAAACATGTGAAATTGTTAACCAAGATTGGTTAATGGTCATGCTGGTGGTGTGGCCGTATCACTATCCCCAGGGGAGTGTGTAGCACTTATGAAGTTCCAGGCCACCGCCCTCTCCAAAAAAATATTGCGGTGCACCAGTGGTAGACGTGCGCAGCATCACTTCCGTAAGCAGGACACACTTCGCACCAGTCTCCAGTAGTTGGGAAAAAGATCCTGACTGTTAGGGATGGAGGATCAGTCGCCTAGACTTGGGCCTGTCCTGCCTAGATCGGGGCAGGGAAGTATGCTTTAGGTAGACTAGATAAAAAATTGAGCAAGACGACCAGGTTTGATCAAATTCAACCCGATTCTAACAAGTTGGATCTTAAATGGCCTAAATAGTGTTGTATTTCTGAAGGTTTTTCCATGCGAAAAGCGAATATGATCTCAGATTCATTAATTTCTCTGTTTGATAAAAAAAAGTTACAAATACTATGGCATGTAGCAGTTTTAGCTTGATCAAGTGGAAAAGGCAACATATTATACCTTGTTTTACCCACAAGCTGCAAAGTCAAACTTTGAATATCAGCTAGCAAGCCTGCGATTATAAAATACACACCTACATATAGTAGCTGAACTAAAAATACATTTCAATCTTCTCCAGGCTGGATGAACATAATTCACTCAATTGAATCAAATTTCAAACTGGCTCAAATGATTTCAGCCTTTCTAGCCATAAAGTCCCTCTTTCCAGTGAATAGATACCGCTATTCACTTGGGATGTACTGTATGCTATGTTTGCAATGAGCTGCTGATGAATCTTTATTATAGTAGTAGTAATAATAATAATAATAATAATAAATAATGGATTAGAAAAATACATTTATTATCTCTACAGACGCTATGGGCAAATCCATTTTTCCCTTTGCATCCTTTATACTAGTTATCCATCACCATAAGTGAATTTAACATTGGTTTGATTACTTCTGCAATTCGATTTTTTTCTGATAAACTTAGGAAACAATTGATAAGACCATACTACAGATGTGTCCACGAACGCCTTTGGTCAAACTGGCCTATTTGGCACGTCACAGACATTGCAACTTAGCCACATCAAGCATCCCGCAGGAGATTTTTTCTTATGTCTTAATCATATGACTAATGCAACAAAAGTACAATGCAAGCGTATCCTGCAGGGGGGTTTAAGAGAGGAGGGGGCCTGTGTGCAGACTCCTTGCGAGGCTCCTCTACTCCTCCAGTGCAGTAGACTCTAGGCATTGTGCCAGGGTCTACTGCACATGCGTAGGTCTCCGGGAACATGGCGTCCATGCCTTGTTCCTGGGGACATCACTACTTTGCATGCACAAATCACCAGGAAAAAGGCCACCATACCACTTTCCCGGGGATTGAAGAGAGAAGAACTGGCCGACACAGGAGTACAGAGAGGTAAAGAGGGCCGGAGAAAAGGGGGGCGACAGGGGCAGTTGTCCCAGGACCCCCACACACAGAGGGGCCCCCACACAAGGTCAGTGTGACCCTGCCGAGAACAGGTGTCCAGTGGCACCTATTCCCAGATGAAGGCACAGAATTCTAATGCATGCAACAGCACAGCCAGTGCTGCTGCATACAGCACAGAGCAGCTACCGTCCCGAGTCCAAGTCCCATCATCGACTGATTACTTACCTAGCCTGAGTGAGCCCGGGACAGCTGCTTCCTCCTTAGTCCCCTTATCAGTGTCACGGACGTGATGTGTCACGTGATGCTGATGAGGGGACTACGGAGCGAGTAGCTCTACCGGGCTCACTCAGGTCAGATGAGTAATCAGCTGCGGGGATGGAGCAGTAGGCTCCGCGTGGCTTGGGGGAAGAAGGGGGGTTAGGCTCCATATGGCTTGGGAGGGAGGCAGGCCCGACTCCTGACATGTTCTGTCAGTGCAGCTGCACAGGGGCACCTGGTCCATCAGAAGAAAATCTCTGCAGCTCACCCACCTGCTGTAGGTATAATTGTATGGTCAGGGGGAGGTTGCAGGGAACGACCGGGCGGAGGGGAAGCATGGGATGGCGTTGGGTGCACAGACACCTAGCGCCGGCCCTGGAGGGAGGGGAGGGGTTGTATGCTCCGTGTGGCTTGTGGGGGCCCCCACAACTTAGTTGCCCTGGGGCCCCCACAAGCCTTAATTCAGCCCTGGAGGTAAGTATACTAATTATAAGGGTGTGTGGTGTGGGCCCCCCTGGACCCAGGGGTCCGTGTGCATTGCACACCCTGCACCCATTATAGATACGTCCCTGGTACCCTGACTACTGACACTGGCATATCGCGTGTGACCGAGAGTTCCGAAGCGAGCAATCCATGCCACGCCTCCAGTCATGTATCACTATGCTTAATCTGCGACCTTATACCAATTCCTTTGGCACAGAAGTTCTAGTCTAGTGTTCCTGGTACACTGTAAGTGACTTTGTAGCGACAATGCAAAAAAGATGCAAGTTACAAGGAGGAGTACGAATCGCTACCCACCGTGGAGCATATTAGTTGTGCCAAACATTTCATGCCATATGCCGCAAAAACGATAAAATGTATGAGGACACATCTGTACCAAATTTTTTAAGATGACCTTTGTGAGCTCTGTTGTGGGCAGTTCCACGTTGATGGTGCGTGGATCGTGGTGCTGTGAATTGTATAAATGCGCATATTACAGAAAACACCTACTGCACCTCCTCCTAACTCTCCAAATATTACACCCCACTGCTCTGCTCCCCACACCCTCTCTATATCACCCATTGCTTACTGTCTGTATCACTCTATGTTGTTCACTGTGCATCCATGTAATCCTGTATATTGGCTGCCTATGCGACTGATTCAGAATTGGACGCTATTGCCACTGCTGCTGCCGTCCAGTACAAGTACAAAGATGCAGCATCAGTCGCAGATCATTCAATGTTAACAACCCTGAGTAACTTCTCTGGTCACACAGAAAGGACATGGAAACTGAGACGCTGTTTGCTGCGTACGGTATCGCAGACGCAGGAAGGTCACGACTCGCCTGTGTTTTTAGCTGACATTCCCCGTTAGCACCCTCAAGGGCTCCGACTGTCAATCACACTGAGAATAAATAGCCGTGTGAGCGACCGCGGTAATGTACCTTGACAGATATGCAATGCAGCTTAGACTCATGTGCAGACGGCTGATAATCGCTCAACTGCAAAAACATCGGCATAGCGAACAACTCGGAATCAGGCCCCATGTACGCCTTAAAAATAAAACATAATAACCCCCAAAATTATATTCTACCAATTAAATTGTTTGGATTCCTGTAAGGTTCTAAAGCTCTAAAAAGAGCCTCAGTTTCTATAACCTGCTGATCTCACACCTCCATACATTACATCTTAACGTATAGGCATACTGGGCAGACCAAGGGAAAACTAGAGACCTTCGAACAGGGGCTGCCTGGGCAGCAGGGCATCTATATGGAGTTTGCGGCTGTTCGCAGAGTCAGGCAGCGAAAGATGATCCCCAGCCGCACAATCATTTCACACAATCATAACCATCAGGCAGCATTCTCTACCGGCCTCCCAGCCTGCAGCCACAGAGACGGATTTAAGGGGTGGGGGCACAGGGTGCACAAACTTCACTGCGAGCTGGAAAAGAGAAGAGGGAGGAGGAATCCATAATCCTCGCTTTATATCATGTTTTTTTATGTTTAAACATTGATTTTCTTGAATGTAAGAATAAATCTAATGGTTTAATTTTATTTACCGTTTACATTTGTATTCCCGTGAGTGGGTAGGTAGAGGCTCCAGTGCATTGCTTTTCCCAGGGCCTACAATGCTGTTAATATGGCCCTGCCTGCATAAAATAGTTATCAAGATCACTACTGGTTCTGAGGGTTATCACTTATTTAACCTACATCTTTAAAAGTTGCAGCTGCTGAAAGTCAGTGACAAACCCGTTTTCTGGTTGCGTGGGACGAGATGCGAGCTGCAATACTCCAGTGTAACAACTCTTCATGAGCAAGTTCATCAATGACAGAATTTGACCTTGAGAGCTAAATTTAATCCAAATGTTGTAAACCTAGCTCCCACTCCTTAAATGAGATCTTCAAATGGAATGTTCATTGCTCTGTTTTCCAGAAACGTAAGGAGATCTCACTAATTATTGCGTAAATCACTCCTATATCATTTTCATTTTATGTACAGTACTGGCAGAATTATTGTATTCATCACTGACTATGTAACTGAATTTTATGAGTTTATAATATATTAATCTAATTATCAGTGGCATATCTATAATGGGAGCAATATGTGCAGTCCAGGGGGGCCCACGCCGCACACCCTGCACCCATGTTTAATACATAAATCTCCAGAGTCCCATTTTAGGATTACACAAGTCACAGAGGAAATAGAGTACGCCATGTTCCCGGAGACCTGAGTGCCAAAGTCTATTCACCTGCGCCGGCCGCTAGAGAGGAGGGGGTTCCTCCTCTGTTGATACGCCCTGTCAATCATTCTGTAGCAATACGATAGGGCATCATTTCTACTTCAGGGTCCATAGGGTATCCACAGGATACCTTGGGGGTATAGGCGATGGCGGCAGACATCCAAGCTCCACAGAGTTAAATTTTCAGCCTCCCAGGATGCACTGGGGTCCCTCTCCTATACCCCGCCCCCGAGCCTCAGGCCACTCAGTTTTCGTAGGTGCCTGGCCGGACCAGTCGCACCGTACAGAGGGGGGTCTTTTTAAGGCCCCTGAATATTTCTTCGCAGCTGTGGCTGCACAACTAGAGTGCTCCAGCATAGGACAGTCAGTACTGACGTCCATGCTGTCACTCCTACACCCCGCCGGTACCAGAACGCCGGTACCGATCCGGGGATGCTGGTAGGTAGCTGGGGTCACAGCTAGCGGTGATCCCCGGCTACCTGGACTGTGGCCGGATGCACGGGGAACAAGCTAAGCGGCGGGGTCCCGCGGTGGGCACCCGCCGGTAACACAGTCCTGTTTGGTCCCCAGGCAGGGGGCTCCCTGGGGACCGGCTGCGCGTGGGGCCAGGTACTGATCCTGCGCCTTCCACTAGACCACCAGGGACAGCAGGCCGTAGCATGTGCTGTACAGCGCGGCGTCCCAGGGGTTGATAGCACGCCAGGGGAGAACGCCTTCCCTGTCTCACAGCCGGCGTCTCCCCCGCTGCACAGTGCCATTCCACAGCGGTCTGAGCGGGCTGTGTCAGCGCTCCTCCCCCGGGCCCTGCCTTCTCTCTGCTCCTCGGTGGCCATTTTCTCACTACATGTGCTGGGGATGGCAAACGCTGCTGGAAGCTGATACAGATGCCATTGAGGTCCGGGTCCCCCGCATACCTCTCCTTCAATTAAGGTCAGTGTATGCAGCACTGTTTCCTACCAGGCTCTGGTCTGTGTAGTTGATTGCAGTGCCTGTAATGCTGGATGTTATCTGTGCATTGTATGTGACTTAAATGCTAGCGCTGTTTGCCTGTACTTTCATTTCTGACTGTCAGCCTTTTCCTATCCCTGTTCTTCTGCTACAGCCCTTGCGGTGCGGTGTCGCAGGGTGTTTATTACCTCACAGTAAACGTGTTTTTTCTGTGTGGGAGGTCACATACGCTCCGTTCACATTCCTCATGTCGGAAAGTGAACGAGGATATCCTCTTCCAGCTATAATGTACTGATATCATGTGCAGTTAGCGGAGGGATATGTAGACGCTGAGGGTTTATGGAGGGCATGTTGTATTATATATCATGCCCCATTTCTGTCACTGGGCCTGCACAAAAAAGGGGACCGCCCTCGGCTGGCTAAGATGCTTACAGCCTTTGTGGGCAACGCCCCCTGCGTTTCCCCAAGGGGTTATCGCAGCCTGTGGTGGTTTCATCACATGCAGGGGTCCCTGGACAGTTGATGGTACCCCAGTGTATCCTGTTTTTTGCCCCCCCAGGTCTCGCAGGAGCCTGTGTGGGTGAATTTATTGTCCAAATGGTATAGCACCTGATGGACGTTTTACAGGGGGAGTCACCATTTCGGCCTTCTAAACGGCCTTTCGGGTCTCAGACGGTAAAGACATGACGTCTGATGACGGTGACATTATTGACTTTTTCAGACACGAGCCCCTTAGTGCAAAGGAGGCGTACTCTGGGTCTAAAGTCTATATACCTGGCCTTCTACGGGCAGTCCGTGCGGCTTTGGTTATTACATATCCCCCGTGGCTAAATCCAAATATGCCTTCTTTAAGGATAAGGGTGTTGCCACTGTAATTCTTCTATCTGGTCAGGTGGATCATTTAGAGGAGGCGTGGAAAATCCGGGTAAGCGGATCCAGCCTCAAAAACGGTTGACCTTTTGCATACCCCTTTTGCGGATAATTACATTTCCGAATGGGAGTTACCTTTACGGGTAGATTCTCATGTTACACGCCTAGTGAGGAGTGCTACGTTGCCCATGCCCTCCAGGTCCTCTTTGAAGGAGGTTCCAGATTGCAAGGTGCAAATATATCTAAAATCCAATATTCCTTTGCTGGAGGGGCTTCCAGGCCGGCTATGGCCGTGTGCTGGGGGGCCAGAGCCATGGAACACAGAGTAGGTAACTGGATCTCTGCACACTGACTCTCCAGCAGAGCAGGTGGATAGTGGCAAATTCTCAGAGACTTTGCCACGTTCATAATGAGACGGTCTTACATATAGCCTACTCCTTTCCAGAATCTCCTCGGCAGCAGTAGCGGCTTGCCGCTCCCTGTGGTTGCGCTCTTGGAAAGCGGACGCAGATTCCATTTGGAATGCTTTGCCTTTTACGGGACAAGTCCTGTTTGGCCCTCGTCTGGACGCAATTGTGGCCCTGCAGGCAGCAGCTACGTCTGCGTGTCTGCCATCGGCTACAGTCCCATCAGGGTCTGGGACTTTGTCTTTTCGGCCCTGTGAGGCCAGGGTAAGTCTAAAATACAGCTTTCCAAGACAGTCAGTAGCCAGGAAATCTGCTCAGCCATAAGATCAGGCTTGGAGTACAAGACGTCCTACTCCCAAGTTGGACTATAAGCCTTCAGCCTCACGGGACGGGCCTCCTTTCGGGAGCCCCCAGAGTTGGAGGCCGGCTTCTCCAGTTCGCCCAGTGCTGGTGTCTGACCACCACGGACACTGGGGTAAGAGAAGTATTTTCTTGAAGGTATGTCCTTTCCTCCCGGTAAAAGCCTCCCAGAAGGTTTTTCGTTACAGGTCTTCTGTCAATTCAGGACTAGGCCCTGTAATTTTTGAGGGTGTTACACTCTATGCTCCAGGCAGGAGTTATAGTACCTATTCCGTTGCCCCAAAGGGGAACGAGGTATTACTCCATCCTCTTTCTGGTACAGACACCCAATGGGTCTTACCAGGACATTCTCAACCTCGAATCCTTCAACAAATTCTTAAGGGTTCCTCGGTTCGGGAGGGGGACCCTGCATTCCATCATTCAATGGAGCCTGGGAATTTTGTGGTGTCGTTGGATATATTCAGGGTGACTACCTAAATATCCCTCTTTTCTTAGCACACCAGTGTTTTCCTCAGGTTTGCAGTGGTCGATAAGCATTTCCAGTTTCTGGCATTGCCCCTTGGTCTGGCCTCCACGCCTCACGGTTTACCAGGGTCATGGTAGTTATGGCAGCCCACCTGCGGATGCAGGGGGTCCGCTTGTTACCCTATCCGAGTGACCTCCTGTTGTTACACGGTCTCCAGAGATACTTCAGTGCCATATGCAACGGACAATATCTGTGTTGCTACGTTAGGGCTGACTGATAAACTGGAAATGGTCCTCTCTGATTCTTCACAGAGGATGCTCCATATCCCAACATCTGAGGATCTTTGTGATTGAGGAAAAGATCTCTGCATTACAGGGAAAGGTACGCAGTTGCCTGCAGAGTCGCCGAGTGTCTATTCACTTGGCAATGTGGTTCCTGGGTTTCAGGATGTCGCTGTTCGACATGGTGGAGAGTACCCAGCTTCACTCTAAAGAACTTGATGGGATGGGTTGCCCCATAGGATAAAGTCAATAGGCTTTCCCCGGAGGTTTGTCTCTCTCTGGCCTGGTGGCTGCAGAAAGCTCACCTAAACAAGGGGCACCCCCTTTGGGATTGCGGACAGGGTCCTTCTGACGACGGACGCCAGTATCCGTGGCTGGGAAGCATGACGGGTCCACACTTGTTCCAGGGCAGGTGGACACCAGTAGTTTTTTGCGCTTCCCATAAACATCTGAGAACTCTGAGCAGTATTCAGGGTTCTCCAGCATGCAGGACAGGTCCTCCACGGAAATACCGTGCAGGTACAGTCTGACAACGCCATCATGATGGCTTATGTAAACCACCTAGGAGGTTCCCGAAGTCAGGCAACACTAACAGTGGTGTCCCGAATTCTGGCTTGGGTGGAAGGCTATATCCCTGCCGTCATCGGCAGTGTTCATTCAGGAATCCTCAGATGGAAAGCAGGCTTTCTCAGCCGTCAAGACGTGCATTCAGGGAAATGTCCTCTTTATCAGGAGGTGTTCAATCTTCTGGTGAACAAGTGGAGCCTTTCAGAGATGAGACTCTTCTGATAGGCGTAGGTAGGTCCAGTGGACCTTCCAAGTTGTGTACCTCGTCCCTCCGTTATCCCTTCTTCCTCCAGTAATAGCAAGAAGGAGGCACGCTCCTGCTGATAGCTCCATCGTAGGCCAGATGGCACTATTACTCAGATCTTCGGAGCCTCTCAGTTAACACCCCGAAGCTGTTGCCTCTACGCCCGGACCTGTTGTCTCAGGATCCTGGCTGATACCCAGACCTGGGTTGTCTGTGGTGGAGACTGCCCTCTTAAGGTCTAGGAGTTTTTCCAGCTCTATAGTTAACAGGGGCTCTGTCCATGCTAAGAGCTCGGAAGTTTTTATCTGCAAGAATTTACCATTAGGTATGGTATGCTTTCTTTCAGGTGTTGCCCTAGAGGCTAGGCTCCTCGGGTATTCCGGATATCCAGAGTTTGGCTTTCCTACAGGTGGGCTTAGATAACGGTCTTCGCCTTGCTTACCTCAAGGTGCAGGTTTCTGCCCTGTTAGTATGGTTTCAGTGTAGGATTGCTACTCTTCCTGATGTCCGCACCTTTGTGCAGGGTGTACGTTATATTCAGCATCCCTTTGTTCCACCTGTGGCTCCTTGGGATTTGGCTGTGGTCCTTAGGGCTCTCTGAGGACCGCCATTTGATCCACTGGGCTCACTGGATTACAAATGGCTTACGGCTAGGACTGTATTCCTTCTGGCTCTTAATTTGGCCAGTAGGATCTCAGAATGGGAGGCTCTGTCATGTAGACCTCCCTTTTTCTCATCTTTCCTAGGAACAGGGCAGTGCTTGCCTTTACTTCCCCAGTCCTGTCTGCTGGTGAGGCCTATTTGGCTGTGGTACGGGCGCTAAGAATTTAAGTTGACCGTACCAGTCCATTTAGGAAATCAGACTCTCGGTTTTGTCCTTTCTGGTTTCCATAAAAAGGGTTGGCCTGCCACTACGCTAACTTTGGCAGGATGGATTCACAGGTCTTCCTGTTCCATCCTCTATTAAAGCTCTTCCACTAGGTCTGTGGGTCCTTCGTGGGCAGCTCGACGTGGCGCTTCAGCGGTGATTGGCAGCCACGTGGTCATCTGTCCATATTTTTGGTAAGGTATTATGCTTTTGATACCTTCGCCTCTCAGGATGCTTCCTTTCGGCGGCGGATTCTCCTTACAGCACAGGAGCGTCCCCACCCTTAAAGGATACTGCTTTGGGACATCCCCAAGGTATCCTGTGGATACCCTATGGACCCTGAAGTAGAAAATATGAGATATGGTAAGAACTTACCCTTGTTATCTCTATTTCTACGAAGTCCATAGGGTTCCACAGGACTCCCGCCCTGTCGCACCTGTACTGCAGATGGGCTTTGATCTGGTCACCGGTTTCTCCGTCTCCTTCTGGTGAGAATGTGATTCTTGTGTGTTCCAGACTGTCTTCTCTCTCTTTTTTGCTCCTGCTCCGGCCTATGGCTTGTTACGAAACTGAGTGGCCTGAGGCTCGGGGGGCGGGGTATAGGAGAGGGACCCCAGTGCATCCTGGGAGGCTGAAAATTTAACTCTGTGGTGCCTGGATGTCTGCCGCCATCGCCTATACCCCCAAGGTATCCTGTGGAACCCTATGGACTTCGTAGAAATAGAGATAACAAGGGTAAGTTCTTATCATATCTCATATTTTCTGTAATACTACAAAAAAATTATAATGTATTATAGGTGAAATCTATCCTGTTTTGCAAAATGTTTTCAGTTGATACGCTGTGGAGAGTTCCTAGGCCTACTCTTAGAATTGGATATGTCTAGATTTAGCTCCTATAAGCAGGCAGTTCTATGTTGAGCAAAAGATGGCATCTGGCCAGCGTTCTTCTAAGAGAAGGTGGAAATTGTGGTCGTTCTTGATTGCAGCCTACAGGAGAGAGAAGCTTCCCAATATGCTCCAAACAGATTATATGAGTATATGTACAACTAAATTCCCCCAGCACTGCCTTGGACATGATATTTAGATGATAAATCTTTTAGTAATTGGCCCAAACCAAATGTTTAACAAATTGTTACTCACTTCCAAGTGAGCTAAATGCAAGTAACATTGTTCCTCTGTCCATACAATTCAAATAAAATGGTTCTTTGTCTCTAAAAAAATAATTAGAGTGCTTTAGCATATAAGGAATACAGTATAATCTTTACTAGTCCTAGAATGAAGGTTTCAGGGATCTTCTGTTCACCATTCTAGGCAGGGAGGGATCGGGATTGGCCCAGGATTTTTGCCTAAAATTGGCGAGATTTGAATCCTGGGTTTGGAGCTTCCAATCTCGGGATTTTGGGATTAGTGCGCACATGCGCTGTTAAGTTTTTTTTGGAGCAGTGTCGTTTTTTTTTAATGCCGTGCAGGGCTGAGCACCTGCAGCACTCCCTCAGACGCTGCCCGGCTGCCTCAGCCCCCACATGTGTGCAGCGCAACGTTACGTCGGAGGACATAGTGCGCAGCCCCTCGCCGGCCCACCCCTTCAGCCGCGCCCACCTGCTTCATTGACCAACTCAATCCTGGGTATCCCGAGAATCCCCATATTGAGCGTTTTTCAATCCCGAAGCTCTGGATTGAAAAACTCCCCAGGATTGGCTTCCCTGATTCCAGGTGTGCCACTCTACAGAAAAAAAAGTGATATTATGTGAGTGAGTATATGTGCTAATTAGCTCACACCAGTGCGAGTCAGCTTGAGCAATATCAAACACTCTCAAATGGTTCAAAATGTTTGTGTTACGAAATGCTGGGCACCCGGCATACGCTTACAAGGTAGGTCATTGGCTGTCTCCTGGGGTCTCCTCATCCTCTCCTTGTACTGCATGCTGGATCTTGTGCTGCCATCCTTCTACTTCTATAAGGATGAGCATGCGGCATTCGTGCATATTTATTCTTGCAGTCATGTGACTGCTGATGTCAGCAAATTAGTCATTAGAGTATTAGGCTCATTACCTAACTCTAGCTACTATTATCCTCATCAGTGTTCCAGCTTGCCTAATGAACCTCTCCATTTTATCCCTGAGGCATTTCCGGGACCGCTTTGTGTACTAGTCCTTGGCTTGCTTACTGACTTACAGTCTTTCCAGTTTATCCTTGTGGCTTTTTTGTGTTCTCTCCATGTGCCAGTCCTTGGGCTAGCTGACTCCTAGGGGTAAATTTACAAAGATGGGAGTTCTATTTAAGAAGTGATGCTGCCCATAGCAACCAATTAGATTCTACTTCTCATTTATCTAGCACCTTCTAGAAGATACTGCCTGGAATCTGATTGGTTGCTATGGGCAACATCACTTCTTAAATAGAACTCCCATCTTAGTAAATGTACCCCCTATTCTTGCATTCTGCTACCAGTCTGTCACACTGATGAACAGGCTGCAGGCATTTCGGGGAGGTGAGGGGGAGCGTTGCAGTAAAAGGGGGCGTGTCAGCCCCCGTTTTGTGGGCATGCCAAAGCCATTATCTGTGTCCTCGGCAACAGTGTCACTGGCCCCAGCAGCGTAGTTTTGTCACCCATTCTGAGTAACCTTAGGGTTACTCAAAGGTCCAATGCTGCGACCGATGATCGTGATATTAATCGAATGCTGCGACTGATGGTCGTGATGTTGATCTGTTGCTATGTCTTCCGACTCAGTCAACGGATGAGAGAAGCCGACAGTGGGCATCTTTTCCCACAAGATGTCTCATGCGGAATTAGCATATTTCCGTACATCCGCTGTGAGCGAAGACGCAGTATCGGCGACATTTGCGTCACCTTTGAATCAGGGGTCTACCGCTGAGTCCACCCCTGGGCCTGTAAGGCTCAGAGTTAGGATACAAATCCCACGCAGTTTATGACAGTTTAAACTAGGGGTGTGCACCGGCCACTTTTCGTGTATTGTGTTTTGGTTTTGGATCTGGATCTTTCTTCGTGTTTTGGATCTGGATTGGTTTTGCCAAAACCACCCTTCCGTGTTTTGGGATCTGGGTTTTGTGTTTTGGATCTGTATTTTTTTGAAAAAAAGCTTAAAAACAGCTAAAATCACAGAATTTGTGTGTTTTTCTGCTCCTATGCTATTATTAACCTCAATAACCTTAATTTCCACTCATTTCCAGTCTATTCTGAACACCTCACACCTCACAAGTGTTTTTATGTCCAAAAGGTTGCACCGAGGTAGCTGGATGACTATGCTAAGCGACACGAGTGGGCGGCACAAACACGTGACCCATCTAGGCGTGAAACTGCAGTGGCAGACAGGATGGCAGTTTGAAAAACTAGGCCCCAAACTGTACATAATGCAAAGAAAAAAAAGAGGTGCAAGATGGAATTGTCCTTGGGCCCTCCCACCCACCCTTATGTTGTATAAACAGGACATGCACACTTTAACAAACCAATCATTTCAGCGCCAGGGTCTGCCACACAACTGTGGCTGAAATGATTGGTTCGTTTGGGCCCCCACACAACAAGCTGGCAATGAATCTGTCCCTGCACAAACTGGCTCTACGGAGGCAAGATGTCATCCTCATCCTCCTCATCCACCGATTCGTCACCCTCTTCAGTGTGTACATCCTCATCCTCACAGAGTATTAATTCGTCCCCGCTGGAACCACAGGTCCCTCTGTACGTTCTGGAGGCTGGTCTCCCTGGAAGAGTTGATAATTCATTTTATGAACATCATCTTCTCCACATTTTGTGGAAGCAACCTCCTACGCCTTTCGCTGACAAGGTTCCCGGCTGCACTAAACACTCTTTCGGAGTACACACTGGAGGGGGGGCAACTCAGGTAAAATAGAGCCAGTTTGTACAGGGACCTCCAAATTGCTTCTTTTTCCTGCCAGTACAGGTACGGACTGTCTGACATGCCTACTTGGATGCTGTCACCGATGTAATCCTTTAACAGACAGACGCACGCTTGTCGCTGCTGCTTTGAGGATGCAAGTGCGGCTACAGCCCACACAATTCACAAAGACAGAAAAAAAAAAAAGAATATTTTTAATGTTTGTGGAGCGCACTTTGAGGGTTACACCACCCTTTAACAGACAGACCCACGCTTGTCGCTGCTGCTTTGAGGATGCAAGTGCGGCTACAGCCCACACAATTCACAAAGACAGAAAAAAGAAGAAGAATATTTTTATTGTTTGTGTAGCACACTTTGAGGGTGTCACCACCCTTTAACAGACAGACGCACGCTTGTCGCTGCTGCTTTAAGGATGCAGGTGCGGCTACAGCCCACACCTTTCACAAAGACCGAAAAAAAAGAACAATATTTTAATTGTTTGTGTAGCACACTTTGAGGGTGTCACCACCCTTTAACAGACAGACGCACGCTTGTCGCTGCTGCTTTAAGGATGCAGGTGCTGCTACAGCCCACACAATTCACAAAGACAGAAAAAAGAAGAAGAATATTTTTATTGTTTGTGTAGCACACTTTGAGGGTGTCACCACCCTTTAACAGACAGACGCACGCTTGTCGCTGCTGCTTTGAGGATGCAAGTGCGGCTACATCGCACACAAGTCACAAACACATTAAATAAATAGTTTTTTATTTTTTCGAGCACTTTGAGAGTTACACCACCCTTTAACAGACAGACGCATGCTTGTCGCTGCTGCTTTGAGGATGCAAGTGCGGCTACAGCCCACACAATTCACAAAGACAGAAAAAAAAAGAACAATATTTTTATTGTTTGTGTAGCACACTTTGAGGGTGTCACCACCCTTTAACAGACAGATGCACGCTTGTCGCTGCTGCTTTAAGGATGCAGGTGCGGCTACAGCCCACACATTTCACAAAGACCGAAAAAAAAAGAACAATATTTTTATTGTTTGTGTAGCACACTTTGAGGGTGTCACCACCCTTTAACAGACAGACGCACGCTTGTCGCTGCTGCTTTGAGGACAGTATCATATGCAGTGACAGTAGACTTGTCAGAAATTGTTGGCACGTCCTTCAGTCCGGACCAGATGTCCAAACCAGCCCTTGACTTATGACACAGGCGCACGCTTGGCGCTGCTACTATGTTGATGCACGTGCGGCTACATCGCACACAAGTCACAAACACATAAAAAAAATAGTTTTTTATTTTTTGGAGCACTTTGAGGGTTACACCACCCTTTAACAGACAGACGCACGCTTGTCGCTGCTGCTTTGAGGATGCAAGTGCGGCTACAGCCCACACAATTCACAAAGACAGAAAAAAAAAGAACAATATTTTTATTGTTTGTGTAGCACACTTTGAGGGTGTCACCACCCTTTAACAGACAGACGCACGCTTGTCGCTGCTGTTTTGAGGATGCAAGTGCGGCTACAGCCCACACAATTCACAAAGACAGAAAAAAAAAGAACAATATTTTTATTGTTTGTGTAGCACACTTTGAGGGTGTCACCACCCTTTAACAGACAGACGCACGCTTGTTGCTGCTGCTTTGAGGATGCAGGTGGAATCTAGACGGGATTTGGAACCGGGGACACACTACCTCCATCAATTGTCTAAATCCCACTGCACTAATGGCGGATACCGGACGCACGTCTAACACCAACATAGCAGTCAAGGCCTCAGTTATACGTTTTGCTTCAGGATGACTGCTGTCGTACTTCATCCTCATCGCTAGGGACTGTTGGAGGGTCAGTTGTTTAGTAAAAGTAGTGATGTTCCTACTTCCTCTCTGGGATGATGAACAACTCCCAGCAGCAGCAATAGCACTAGGAGGAAGTGGTTCTTGATCTTTCCCTATTTTATTTTTATCGGAGAAAGTTTGGTCCTCCATTTATGTTATATTGATATATACGTGCGGCTAAAGCGCACACAAACACAGAAAATATTTTTTTATTTTTGCTGGAGAGTAGTGCACTTTGTGGGTTACACCACCCTTTAAGAAATGAGCCAGCCGGCTCTTTACTTATGGGACACAGGCACACGCTTGGCGCTGCTCCTTTGTTGATGCACGTGCAGCCACAGTGCACACAAGTCACAAACACAGAAAATATTATTTTTTTTGGTTTGGACTGGAGTGTACTTTGGGGGTTACAGCACCCTTTAACGGTCAAGCCAGCCGGCCCTTTACTTATGACACAGGCGCACGCTTGGCACTACTTTGTTGATGCACGTGCGGCTACTGCGCACACAATTCACAAACACAGAAAATAATTTTTTTTTTGGTTTGGACTGGAGTGTACTTTGGGGGTTACAGCACCCTTTAATGGTCAAGCCAGCCGGCCCTTTACTTATGACACAGGCGCACGCTTGGCACTACTTTGTTGATGCACGTGCGGCTACTGCGCACACAATTCACAAACACAGAAAATATATATTGTTTTGGTTTGGACTGGAGTGTACTTTGGGGGTTACTGCACCCTTTAACGGTCAAGCCAGCCGGCCCTTTACTTATGACACAGGCGCACGCTTGGCACTACTTTGTTGATGCACGTGCGGCTACTGCGCACACAATTCACAAACACAGAAAATAATTTTTTTTTTGGTTTGGACTGGAGTGTACTTTGGGGGTTACAGCACCCTTTAACGGTCAAGCCAGCCGGCCCTTTACTTATGACACAGGCGCACGCTTGGCACTACTTTGTTGATGCACGTGCGGCTACTGCGCACACAATTCACAAACACAGAAAATAATTTTTTTTTTGGTTTGGACTGGAGTGTACTTTGGGGGTTACAGCACCCTTTAACGCTCAAGCCAGCCGGCCCTTTACTTATGACACAGGCGCACGCTTGGCACTACTTTGTTGATGCACGTGCGGCTACTGCGCACACAATTCACAAACACAGAAAATAATTTTTTTTTTGGTTTGGACTGGAGTGTACTTTGGGGGTTACAGCACCCTTTAACGGTCAAGCCAGCCGGCCCTTTACTTATGACACAGGCGCACGCTTGGCACTACTTTGTTGATGCACGTGCGGCTACTGCGCACACAATTCACAAACACACAAAAAATATTATTTTTTTAGCACTTGGGGGGAGCACCCCTGATGGACAGAGCACCCCCTGGACAACACTACAGCACCCCTTTAGGACTGGGACACTGCACAGGACTTTGGAGTGGACACAGCCCCTATGGAGAACTGACAACACAGTCCAGCCAGCCCCTATGGACTTTGAAGTAGTGGACACAGCCCCTATTAACAACAGCAGCACAGCACAACACAGCCAGCCCCTATGGACTTTGAAGTAGTGGACAGCACAGCGCAGCACAGCACAGCACAACACTACTCTGCACTACACTACACTACACAGCCAAGCCAGCCCTAACTCCCACCCTCCCTCTTCACTGTCCACAGCCGAGTGAGAAAATGGCGCCGACGCGGGTACCTTATATAGGTTCCAAAACCCCCGAGACTCGGAAGGCGGGATGATGACGTTTTGCCTCGATTTCAGATCCGAGTCAGGCGGGAAAAGTCGAGCCTGACACGGATCTGCCTCGGATCGGGGGGGTTCGGATTTCAGAAATCCGAACCCGCTCACCCCTAGTTTAAACCTTTTTCTCAATTTTTTCTTTAAAAGGTTCTAAAATTCAAGTTTTAAAAAGTTTTCGAACCCGAATCAAATTTCTCCAGCAACAGCCAAAGGTTTCCGGTATCTCCAATAGTGACAGCTCTTCAATGTATTACTGGACCTCTAAATAAATATTCATTATTAAAATTTTAAACTATGTTTCTCACCAATAATTGGTAGCAATGAAGTACTGCTTCACATTTGAAAAGCTTTGGACCAGTTGCTTTTATGAGGCTGTTTTGCAGATGACTGATATTCTGAAATCACATTACTACATAGCGAAAACGCAGTGAAGAAGAGTTCATTTAATAGGGAACATTTATGACTCAAACACGCACTGTCTCTTCCAGTTTTACCTTGCCACTTTGATTTTAAAAACAAATATATTTTATCATTAGTAGGACATACTGCTGCAATGCTCTGGATTTCCAGGGGATGAATGTACTCAATTAAATTGCTTTTGTTGAATCTGTGACATTTCAGCTGAGCAAAGGCACAATATAGCTTCTTGGAAAATCTGATAAATAATAGACTGCCGTTCTTTAACGGCAGAAAACTGATTTTCTTTTTCTTCTTCTAATGTTCTGCAGACTTAGAGACATTTTAGTAAATTTTTGTACCTTATCTCCTCCAGCACTTTGAAGCGGCAGATTGGAGATGATTTGTTTGATCAAATAAAAATGCAACTTCTCATCGGCAGCGAGAATCCCATTTAAAAGCAGACTAGTAGAATTATCATTTTATTTCCAGCCAGATAGACATTGCCTTTTTTGACTTCTCGTGCCATAAACCACTTTAAGCCAGTGCAGAGAAAAAAGTTCATAGTTTATATTCATTTTTGAGCTTTACAGCAATGTGCTTTTATCTTGGTTGCCTCCTTTATCATTACGTTTCTACAGCTTACATAAGAAATAAGCATTGGATTACAGTTCTAATTAATTGTATGATTAGATCTTGTCATCACAAAATGACACAATTCCATGGCTCTCAGGTACACTTTAAGGACTCCAGAGTGATCAAACCTTCTAAAAAAAAAAAAAAACTAGTATAGAAGCTGCCCCTAGCAACCAATCAGCTAATAGCTATCATTTATCAAGTACATTCTAAAAAATCATAGCAAGAATCTGATTGGTCCTCTTTAAAAAGTTTGATACAGCTCCGCTTCATTCACATGACCAAGCCCAGCCAAGACCCCACTGCCTCATCAGTGAGCAGACTATATTAACCTGCTCGGTACTGCTCAGATTGCCGAACCTTCAGTCTAACTTATGGTGCATACACACGTAGCGATTTACAAGGAAGATTTGAATAATATCGTTATCTTTATCGTTCAAATCTCTCTTTTAAATGGTCCCTACCAACTTACCTATAACCAGCGATGCACGGCCACGTATGGACGATAGCGATATCGTCCATCGGCCGTGCATGCTGGTCAACTTGCTCGATATCAAGTAAATTACTATAGGGACCCACGATCGATGATCACGGGTCGCTATATAGTCGACGGTAAAGTTGGTAGTGTGCTGGATGATCGAAATTGATCATCCAGCATACCAGGGAGGGTGCATAACGATCTGTCAGCAATATTGCGTCGCTGACAGATCGCTACGTGTGTATGCACCATTAGGCTGGGTAGACACCAGGATGACGTATTGGCCGTCAGACCAAGCCACCGTCCTATCTGACGATTGGTAAGTGCATACTCACTTACCAATCGCCGACCTGATGTGTCAAGACTGACATCACAACTGGGCTGGTATTTACATGTGCCCGCCCCCAGTGGAGCTGTCAGTCAACAGCGGCCTCTGCAGTAAGTGTACGGGTAGTCAGCTGACCACCCGTACACATAGCACTGTGCACCAATATATCTGCAGTCATATTATTATTATTATCGTTTATTTATATGGCGCCACAAGTGTTCCGCAGCGCCTTACAAGGTACATAACCAAAAAAGTGACTTACAGTAAAATACAATACAATGAAGGACAAGGACATGGATAATATACATTGATACATTGGTGGACATAACACCCAATTAAGCAACAGAGCATAAGCACCAAGTGTTAGGTGTCCTAGTGCTGAGTAAAAAGTAGATGAAAATAAAGTAAGGAGAAGCACAAGAGGATAGAGGGCCCTGCTCGCAAGAGCTTACATTCTGAAGGGAAGGGGCAGGCAGATGGGCATGATACAGATGGGGAAGACAAGGAGGATGGAGCATGTAGTAGCAAGTTAGGATGAGAGCTGGAAAGCATTGATGAAGTAGTGGGTCTTGAGAGCCCGTTTGAAGGATTGCAGATAGGTGGAGAGATTGATGGGGAGAGGGAGAGAGTTCCAAAGGTGGGGAGCAGCACGGGCAAAGTCTTGGAGGTGGGAGTGGGAGGAAGTAATCAGTTGGCATGAGAGGCGGCGTGCATTTGTTGAACGAAGAGGGCGGACACCGAGAGTGAAGGGAGATGAGGTCAGAGATGTAAATGGGAGAGCAGTGTGTGAGGGCTTTGTAAGCGAGTGTGAGAACCTTGAATTGGATTCTGAAGGGGAAGGGGAGCCAGTGGAGGGCTTGTAAGAGAGGGGAGGCAGATGTAGAGCATTTGGAGAGAAAGATGAGTCGAGCGGCAGCATTGAGGACAGACTGGAGAGGAGAGAGATGGGAGTTGGGGAGGCCAGAGAGGAGAAGGTTACAGTAATCCAATCTGGAGATGACCAGTGAGTGTATTAGGGTCTTAGTAGCATCCTGGGTGAGAAAGGGTCTGATCCTGGAAATATTTTTAAGATGGAAACGACGGGACTGTGAAAGGTTCTGGATATGTGGTTTGAAGGAGAGGGAGGAGTCCAGGATAACTCCAAGACAGCGCACTTTGGGGCTAGAGGAGATAGTTGTGCCATCAATTGATAAAGAAATAGTGGGAAGAGAGGTTATGTGGGAGGGTGGGAAGATGATCATCTCAGTCTTAGACATATTAAGTTTAAGAAATCTCTGGGACATCCAGGAAGATATAGCAGAAAGACAGTTGGAGATATGAGTGAGGAGAGAGGGAGAGAGGTCAGGGGAGGAAAGGTAGATCTGAGTGTCATCAGCATAGAAGTGATAATGGAGGTTAAAAGAGCTGATGAGTTCACCTAGAGAGGACGTATAGAGGGATAAAAGGAGTGGTCCAAGAACAGAACCTTGGGGAACACCTACTGTGAGAGGATGTGCGGGGGAAGATAAGCCATGAGAGGAGACAGAGAAGAATCGATCAGAGAGGTAGGAGGTTAGCCAGGAGATGGCAGTGTCACGTAGACCAAGGGATTGAAGGATTTGCAGCAGGAGAGAGTGGTCCACACTGTCAAAAGCAGCAGAAAGGTCAAGGAGAATGAGCAGAGAGTAGTGGCCTTTGGATTTGGCAGCAAGGAGGTCGTTGCTGACTTTAGTGAGGGCAGTTTCTGTGGAGTGGAGAGAACGGAAGCCAGACTGAAAAGGGTTGAGGAGGGAGTGGGAGGAAAGAAAGGTGTTAAGGCGGTTTTAAACAATACGCTCCAGGTGTTTGGATGCAAAAGGGAGTAGAGAGATAGTTGGTAGTTGGCGAGAGTGTTAGGATCAAGAGTAGGTTTTTTAAGAATGGGGGAGACAAGGGCATGTTTGAATGCAGAAGGGACAGTGCCAGATGAGAGGGAGAGATTGAGGAGGTGGGCAAGATGGGAACAGGCACAGGGAGAGAGGTAGCGAAGGAGACATGAAGGGATATGGTTAAGGGGAGAGGTGAAAGGGGGAGAGGACTGGATAAGGGCCATGACTTCCTCTCCAGATACAGGGGAGAAGGATATCAGTGTAGGTAAAATGGAAGAGGAGGTATGATCCGGGAAAGGAGGAGGTGTAGTGCTGGGGGACTGGTGGGATATGATATCCTGACATATGGAGTCAATTTTAGATGTGAAGTAGGAAACAAAGTCAAGGGCAGAGAGCAAGGAGGGAAGGCGAGGAGGGGGTGGGCAGAGGAGGGAGTTCAGGGTGGTGAAGCGACACTGGAGATTTGAGGACTGGGAGGAGATGAGGTGCTTGAAATATGACTGTTTAGAGAGGGAAAGGGCAGCACTGTAGGATGAGAGCATAAATTTGAAATGGAGAAAATCTGCCTTAGAGCGTGACCTTCTCCACTGTCGCTCGGCGGTTCGTGAACACTTTGCAGATATTTGGTACATTTGGAATGCCAGGGTTGAAGTGTGGATCTGCGAGGGTGAGTAGTGATTGCCGGAGCAACAGAGTCCAGAGCAGATGTAAGGGAGGCATTGTATAGGGAAGCAGCTTGTTCAGGGCAGGAGAGAGAGAGACCAAAGGAGAGAGAAGCGAGTCAAGTAGGTAAGAAAAAGAGACGGTGTCGATAGCCTCAATGTTACGCCTAGTGATAGTGGCCTTAGGAGGTAGAGGAGGGGAAGGAGAGAGATAAGTTAAAAGAGAGAAGGTGATGGTCAGAGAGGGGGAATGGGGAATTGGAATAATCAGAAATATCACAACGGTGAGTGAAGACCAGATCAAGCGAATGCCCACTCAGGAGGAGGGTGAGGAGGTCCATTGGGAGGGACCAAATGAGGATGTGAGGGTAAGGTGTTTGGAAGCAGAGGATTCAGAGAGGATATCAATTGGAATATTGAAGTCACCTAGGATAATGGAGGGAAGGTCTAAGGAGAGAAAGTGGGGGAGCCAAGAAGCAAAGTTGTCAAAGAATTTGGAGGGAGGGCCAGGGGGACGGTAAATGATAGCTACTCGCAGGTGTACTGGTTGGAAGAGACGTATAGCATGAACCTCTAATATAGAGAATGTAAGGGATGGTTCAGGGGGTATAAGTTGGTAGGTGTACCCAGGGGATAGGACACCAACACCACCACCATGGCGACCCCCAGGCCGAGGGTTGTGAGAGAAGGTGAGGCCCCCAGAGGAGAGCAGAAGTGGTGTCAGAAGGTGAAATCCAGGTTTCAGTAATGGCTAGGAGATGCAAGTTGTTGGAGATGAAAAGGTCATGGGTGGGAACCTGTTTATTACAGACCGATCTGGCATTCCAGAGGGCACAGGATATAGGAATATGTGAGATTAAGTTTGGGGACCTATATGAATAGAGTGGAGAGATTGTGCAGGCACCAATGCTGGGAAGGGAACTTTTAGGTGGTGAGTAGGGAGGGAGTTTAACGAGATGTGGATAGAGGTGGGATGAGGTGTCATGGAGAGGAGGGTTGGAGGAGGGATAAGCAGTGGGGTAGTAGGACCATGGTGGGGTAGAAGAGAATGCAAGTGTAGTAGTAGGAGAGGAGAGGGAGGAAGGCAGACAGACAGGGGCGAGCTGGGCCAGGGGGCAGGGTGCCATATGCCCCCCGGGCCGGTACACTTTTTCTTCATTGAGGGTCGGTCACACTGCACATGTATGACTGACGGCCGGGTGACAGGCAGAAAGTGCTCTGCAGTCGCTCCGACTATAGCATCATCAGAGCGGCTGGGCAGCATTCTCTGCCTGTTACCCGGCTGTCTGTCAAACCCATGCAGCTTGTAGCTGCACACTGAGCAGTGAGTACTCCTTCCGAGTCCGCTCCGCAGCAGGGGCCTTGCACTGTGTGCACTGGTACACTACCTGCTTCCTGTCTGAGACGAGACTATGTCAGTCCCTCCCTGCTTGAAACCCCTGAGTCTCCACCCTTGCTACTGAATCTACTTCTGTCAGTGTGTCGGGCAAGACCCCGCCCCCTCCTCTACCCTTTCTCACTGTTCTAAACTGTTTCCTGTCCCCGGCTAATGCTCCGCCCCTCACTAGGAGAACCTGCCCCCTCTTCTACTCTGTCTATTTTAATCCACCTCCTCCTGTCCCTGCCCAAGACCACGCCCCCTCTCAAATCTATCTTGTCTTTTGTATTTCTTCCCATACCTGGAGCTCTGCAGGGACCAGACAGATCCTTCCAGACAGGTAAGTGTCAGTGGAGATATTAAATGTTTAAATTATATTTGAGGGGGGTGGGGGGGTGGAATACTTATGCAATGGGGAGAGGTGTTTTTTCTTTTTATTTGTGGGGGAGGGGGTGTTTTAATAGTGTCTGTGCTGGGGTTGGTGTAATAATGTGTGTTTAGGGAGGCTACTACGAACCTCTCTGCATTATATGGCACATCACTGCGACGCTCCCTGATCTGTCTGAAACTGAGAGCCTCTCATCATATGGCACATCACTGTGACGCTCCCTGATCTAGCGGCTACTGCAAACCTCTCTGCATTATATGGCACATCACTGCGACGCTCCCTGATCTGTCAGTAACTGCGAACCTCTCTGCATTATATGGCACATCACTGCGACGCTCCCTTGATCTGACAGTCACTGCGAACCTCTCTGCATTATATGGCACATCACTGCAACGCTCACTGATCTGTCGGTAACTGCAAACCTCTCTGCATTAAATGGCATATCACTGCGATGCTCCCTGATCTGTCACTGCGAACCTCTCTGCATTATATGGCACATCACTGCGACGCTCCCTGATCTGTCTGTAACTGCAAACCTCTCAGCAGTATATGGCACATCACTGCGACGCTCCCTGATCTGACAGTCACTACGAACCTCTCTGTATTATATGGCACATCAATGTGACGCTCCCTGATCTGTCGGTAACTGCGAGCCTCTCAAAATTATATGGCACATCACTGCGACGCTCCCTGATCTGACGGTCACTGCAAACCTCTGCATTATATGGTACATCACTGCGATGCTCCCTGATCTGTCACTGCGAACCTCTCTGCATTATATGGCACATCACTGCGACGCTCCCTGATCTGTCTGTAACTGCAAACCTCTCTGCATTAAATGGCACATCACTGCGACGCTTCCTGATCTGACAGTCACTGCAGCCCTCTCTGCATTGTATGGCGCATCACTGCACTGCTCCCTGATCTGGCAGTCAATGAGGAATAGTCCCTGTATTGTATATTGGTAAGCAGAATGGTCTCTGCATATATATCTCTCACTAGAGTACTGTGAGCATTTTGTAGGGGTCACTAGAATGTTTTCTGGTTTGGGATGGGGCTGGTTGTTGTATTTGTTAATAGCTCTTTGACATAACAATTTTTCAGATATTTCATTGGCTATTTAAAGCACGCCCACATTAGACAAGCCTTACTTACAGAGGCTATTATCATGTGTCTTTCCCTACTGCAATGCGCTGGTGGAAAAACTGGGCCACTTACTTGTGTCTGCCCCCCAGGCTAAAAGTTGCCAGCCAACTCCTGCAGACAGAGGAGGGGAGATAAGGGAAGGAGAAGGTGAAGGAGGCAAGGGGAAAAGTATAAAGGTGGAAGAAGGGGGCAGAGCAGAGGATTAGGTAGACACTGAGTGAGAGTGGAAGTGGAAGAAAACATGGTCATGGTGTGGCAGAGGTGGTTAGGGGGAGGAAAACTGGAAGCAGGAATAAAGTATGAGTGTGAGTGACAGTGCAGGAGATTTGCAGAAAAGCAAGTGCGAATACAGGCCCTGATTCAGAGCCGCTCGCAAAAAGTGAGCGCTCGCTCTGAATCAGGGCAGCCGCTTTAAAAAAAAAAAACGGCCTCCTGGCCGCTCGCTAAGCTGTGGGTGACCACTCACAGCTTTCGTAAGCGGCCAGGTGATGGTCGCGACCATCGGGCTTGCGACGAGACCCTTGTGGTAGGGTCTCGTCTGCCGCAAGCCCCAGTGAGCTTCCGGCTCTAATAGAGCCGAAGCTCACTACTGACATCACTGGTGATGTCAGTAGCACCGCCCACAAACGGCAGGCTTTCCTTCAGGAACGCCTCCGTTTGTCCAGCCAAGCCTACAAAACGTGGTGAGCTGTCGATCAACATCGACAGCCGCCCCGTTTGTAGCGAGCCCCAAAGCGAGTGAATTTCTCACTCGCTCCGAGGCCTGCGCACGCCGCGCGTGCGCAATGCTCCAGCATCGCCCCGCTTTCGAGCGCTTAGCGCTTGCGAGTGGGTCTGAATCAGGCCCACAGTGGATAAAAGGTGTCTGCACAATAACAAAAGTTTATTATTGAGGGGAGTAAAAGTGGAAATTTAATAGCTGGAGAAAATTAATGTTAAAGTAGACTTTGTTAGAAGCTAGATTACATGTGGCAGGGCATAGGACATTATTTCTAAGAAGAAAACTGAAATTGGTACAGAATACAGTAAGATTTGAGGTCTTGTGTAATCAGAGAGCTAGGACAAAGTTTAGCAAGTATAGTGTTAAGTTCTTACAATGAGCAAGCAGAATCCAGTGATTAATGTCCTGGTAATGCTGACATCCGGTGCTTGTCTCGAATAAGTAGTTTTTGAACTCTCATTTCATGATGTTACTTTGACCAAATGTTGTTAAGATTTCTGGTGGAGTCATATTGGGCATAGGCTGTGCTGCACAACCCATGTGATATGTTTGTGAATGACGTCATTCAAAGACATACCGTCTGTACACACTGGCCGACGCACTCAAGATATATCGGTCGTTCAATTGATCGGGCTATATACCGGCCAGTGTGTAGCCAGCATTAGCTTACTGCTTGGACACGGTTAGCATTTCATTGTATAGACTATTCTAGATAAATGTTAGCTAGAATCTACATGTCCTCTTTAGAAGGTTTAATATATCTACTCATATTTGCCGACATTTATTATCTGTTCCCTGGGAGATGCCCGGAGACCAGACACCGCAGGACACTCTGGGGGGCAGGGCCGGGTTACTAAGTAATTAGGCCCCGCCACCCGTCAAGAGAAACTGCTGCGAATCATGGGAGTATGAGGAGGGGGCGGGGCTAAATTATGCATTTTCGCGATTCCCGGCAATTATATCCCCATCCTGCCCACTTCACTAGGAAGTGGGTGGAAGGCGGGAGATCTGGATGCACTGCCAGGGGTGAGGGGGGCTCCCTGAAAATTTGTGAGCCTTCCACAACTTCTGGGTGAGTATCTATCTATCTATCTATCTATCTATCTATCTATCTATCTATCTATCTATCTATCTATCCAAAGTAATTTGTGTGGCGTAGAAATGCCTATATGTGTCCATGGAACCACAAAAATTGTGCCCATTTACCACGTCCTGGTAATTCTGCTTGCGAGATGGGATCTTGTTTTCATATTGCACCTGAAAGCTACACTGTACATGAAAAGAACACCGTCACCCAGCAACTCTCATCAGCAGGTGCAAATTTGTGTGCCTCCATAAATGCCGCTAAATATGTGGCTTGGCGTAAATCAAGGAGCATTGTACTTACCAATTGGGTTTGTACACTGTGGGCCTGATTCAGAGCCGGATGCAAGCAGCCGTTCGCTCGTACGCATTCGATTTTATTACTGCGCATGTACGGCTGTTTCTTTGCGGTCATTTTTCTTTTGCTCGTATACACAGCGAACAGGAAGTGACCTATGTAATTTGATTGACAGAATGTTCCGTTTATGGGTGGTAACGGGGGTGGAGATGTGAAAACGCAGGCGTGTCAAGCCGTTTTTTTGGGCGTATATGTATTATCTTGAACGAACGTCCAATTTGGACGGTATTTTTGATACGTCACTGTGTGATCCAGTTTCCATTAATACTGCTCGTTCAGCTTGTGGTAGGGTATTTGATCTCGCAAAGATGATGGTCTCTTCGTAGCTCCCTAAGCGAATTGATGTTTTGCTATTCTCCTTAAGAAGGCACAAGACCAATCACCTAATAATTGGTTCACTTGTTAGAAGGTGATTTGCAATGGCCCTGATTTATTAGCTAAATTTAGAACGCATGTTGTGTTCTTATTTGTTTGTGTTTTGAAATCACAGCAATCACCAAATAAATGTTTCACTTATGTTAAAAATGCTTGATTTTTTTTATATATTCCGTACACATGTTGTTGTCAGATTTCTTTTGTTTTTTTATAGCCCAACACCAATCTACTTTTTTTTTAAATATTCTTTTCGTTTTGTTTTAAATACCGAAAGACAATCAGCTACTAATTGCTTTGCTTGTGTTATTGTTTACTTACCTGTTACCTGATGTTTTTATTTTTTAATCATTTTTTTTAGTATATGACCTTTGTTATGTATTTAAGTATGTTTGTTCCAGTCCCTTTTAGCCAGTTGATAATGAAATTGACGCACAATTTTTTATTTTTATTTTTTATTTTTAAATTAAATTACATTTTTTTTTTTTTGGCTTTTTGTTCCACCAAAAATTAAATTTTTTACATTTGCAAAAATACAAAGTAATTAAAAAAAAAAACAATTCGCAAGAAAGGAGAGGGAGGCAAAGTCTGGCATGTCTGTGTCCATGTTGGACACGCCAAACACCTCCTCTTCCTGCACACACCCCTGTGCCAGCTCCTCCAAATCTGTTAGCTCCAATGGCCACCACCTGTCCCCCCTGCATGCCTAGCCCTATCAGCCAATTTTTGTTTTAGCCGATATTTGAAGTCACTCCATTTGTTGTTAAAAAATGTAGGGTTAGATTTTGTCATAATTTAATAAAAATGTGGAAATAGGATACAGCATTTACGTACCGGCGTTTGACCTCTTTGGTTGAACGGACAAAGTCACCAACCCCATTGACAGCACTGGCTATTTCCTCCCACAGTTTCCATCTCTGGGTTGCACCCATATTTCAGGGTGCTTGTGCCAGATTATCAATGCACTTTTGCACCAAAGCCTCCATCTCCTTTCTTGTGAATTGAGGCTGCCTTTTGCGTTTGGCCCTGGCCTGGGTACTAGACCCTGCAGCCTCCTCATTCTCAGTCTCATCACCTTTCAAAAAATGTAGAAAAAAACATTTTATTTTTTTTGGGTGGTAACTTTCATTTTGGAGCTACTTACTGTGAGGTCCTGGATTTTGGCTTTGCTGCTGTTCAGTGGACATGATTAAACCCTTGAATTCAGCAGACCCATTGTGGGCTCTCGTGACATTTTTATAGATGCGTGTGCATTATACGGGCGCATCTATTGTGCGTCATAGATTTGAGCGGGAAAGTTCGGTCTATTTAAGGCTTTTTTGTGGCCCTGTTTCGGGGTGGGTTGTTTGGAGTGGTTGTTGTTGGAGTTGTTGGCGTTTGAGAGTGAGTCGGAGTAGTAGTTGTGGTTGTTGGAGGAGAGTTTGGAGGTTTTTGGGCGAGTTTTGTTTTGTTTGGTTATTTTCTTTCGCATTTTTGCGTATTTTTTCTTTCACAAATTTTTCTTTTTTGTTGAGGTAAGTTTTTGTGAAAGAATTTTTGGTCGATTATAACTAGCAAATATTTTTTTCATTTTTAATGTTAATACATGTTTACTTTGCTTTTATTTAGTTTTTTTTTTTTTCGTTTGGTGTTTTGGATATCGTTTATTTTGGTGTTATCGTCTTTGTGCAGTAAGTGTTTTTTGTCATACATTAGACCCCGTTATTTGTAATAATTTTTCATGTTTATTTAAGGGGTCACACTATGCAGATAGGTGTACGTAAAAACATGTTTATGAAATGTTTTGTTTTTTCATGAAAAATTCGAAATGTATTGCGTATAGTTTGTTCATCTCCTGTCTGTGGGTTAAGCGTACCATTAAGCGTTATTTTGTAACCTGTATTGCGTATAGTTTGTTCATCTCCTGTCTGTGGGTTAAGCGTACCATTAAGCGTTATTTGTAACCTGTATTGCGTATAGTTTGCTCATCACCTGTCTGTGGGTTAAGCGTACCATTAAGTGTTATTTTGTAACCTGTATTGCGTATAGTTTGTTCATCTCCTGTCTGTGGGTTAAGCGTACCATTAAGCGTTATTTTGTAACCTGTATTGCATATAGTTTGTTCATCTCCTGTCTGTGGGTTGAGCGTACCATTAAACGTTATTTTGTAACCTGTATTGCGTATAGTTTGTTTATCTCCTGTCTGTGGGTTAAGCGTACATTACAATTTTCATGTAAAATCCTAGAATAACAACATCACCTGTGTAGTGCATGCATTCTTTATAGTTTAGCATTAGCCTGTCTTTTTTTGTGTAAATTTTTACATTATTTATATGGAAATTCTAATTCGTAGAATTCAAGATGTCACTGCCTAACCCTGTAAGATTCTTCTTAATGTGAAAAAAAGATAAGTATATTTTCACATTGTTAAATTTTGAAAAAATAACTACATTGTCTAACATTTCAGATTGATGTTGGGCGAATTATAGTGGCGATGGTCCACAACCCCGACCAACCTGAACATCCTCCTAGGCGTAGGCCTCGTAGGCGTGCAAGGCCCCAGATATTTAGAACACGTGTCACCCTTTTTGGAATGCCTGATGATGTAGTCTTAAGGCGTTACCGCCTACCACCCCAAATCATCCTAGACACTCTTTCATTAATAGAGAGTGATTAATAGAGAGTGATCTTGAAAGGCAAATTAACAATCCAACAGCAATACCACCACTTACGCAGTTAATGTCGGTGTTACATATTTGCGCCTCAGGATCCTTCCAGACCACAGTTGGCATCATTGCAGGAATTTACCAATCCTCCTTTTCAAGGATCCTGAGGGCGGTAATGGATGCCCTATTTAAGCACATCCATCATTTTATTAATATGCCATTGGATATGGGGTCCCTTAATCTGGTTAAGCAGAAATTTTTTCGAAATTGCAGGCTTCCCACACATCATAGGGGTTGTGGACGTCACTCACATACCACTTCAGCCTCCAGCAGCGCTGGAGGCAATATTTAGGAACCGAAAACATTTCCATTCAATGAATGTAATGGTGGTATGTGATGCCTCCCTCCAGATCCTGTCCCTGAATGCCAAATTTCCCGGAAGTGCACATGATTCATTTGTCATCTGGCAATCAGGGCTTTGGCACAAATTAAACAACCTACAAGCTGGTGATGCATGGCTTCTGCGTAAGTGGTACCCTTAATTTTAAAAACAAACACTGTTGACTTAGAAATGGTACTGAATGTTTTTTTATTTTCACAGGAGACAGTGGTTACCCTTGCACGCCTTGGCTGCTCACTCCTTATTTGGTTCCTACACCAGGGCCACAAAGTCAATATAATTCCGCACTTACTGCCACCAGGCAGGTGGTGGAGTGCTGCATTGGCCTTTTAAAAGGCCGATTTAGATGCCTCCATCGCTCTGGTGGCGGCCTCATGTATTTGCCGGCTATGGTTTCCAAAATTGTGGTCCTGTGTGGGATATTTCACAACATCGCCATAAGGAGTGGTGTCCCAATGCAGCCAGAGGATGCCTTGCCTGAGGATGGCCCCCCCCGAGGTTGGTCGGAGGACAGTGTCTGGGGGGGCCATACGTGATGAGGTAATTTCTCGTTTTTTCAGGTATTTTGTTTTCCTTTTTTTAACATTTGTTTACATTGGGCAGAAGGTAAATTATGTGTGTTAACTATCCTATGTTTTGAATTGTAAAATGCTTCTTTTCTTGTTTTTTCCCAAACAAAACAACAACCTGCTTACTCCGTGAAATTGAACGACTGTGATAATAATGACTCAAAAATGAACTTAACACCTGGACAAATGTGTTTTTATCCTGAATTTGGACAACATGTTTGCATGCAACATCTTCAACCAGTTCTTGATTTTGCGATTTTTACTTTTGTGTGTATATTTCTTGTTTTTTGTGATAATGTGTAATAAAATTTGAAAAGTTTTATTTGTTTTTTTAAAGTTTAAAATACACCAAAAGCCTTTAACAAATGGACAGTACCTTTGAAATTTGTTTCCAAGTGTAAAGTGTTTTTTTGGGGGGGGTTTTCAATTTTTGGAACCAAAAATTAACAACATGTTTGCATAGTTTTGACAACCTTTTTTCTGCTTTCTTTTCCCATTTTTGGTTTTGCAATTTTTTTGGGTAAAAAATGCATTAACTACATAAGGGTATTCTAGCGAACCATTATGGCGTTAATGTCAATTTTCCAAAAACTTGAAATTTTAAGTTATGTCTCCAATTTCTGGAAACCCACTCAGACTGTATGTTATATAATTTTTTCAAAATATTTCTAAAATGTTGGACCCTAAAAATGTAAAACTTTTTTGTCTGTAGCATTGTTTGCATTTTCATAAGCAAAAACAAAAAAAAATGAAGCAAAAAACATTTAACACATGCAAACAAATTGATTGTCCTTGGTAGATAATGTTTGAGGCAATAAATTAGATTTTTTGAATGTAAAAAATTTTAATAACCAAATCAACAAAAAAAACAATATTAATGGCGCAATAAGGACACCAAATGGTCCATGGCCACAAGAATGTGTATCAAATTCCCACGCATATTGTGGAGTTCTTCCAAAATCACATGATCCCGCATCCTTGGCTCTGTTGAAAGAGAAATCTGTGTATTAATATACTTTTTTTTTTTAAAAACAAAAAAAGGACAGTATGAATTACCATGAAAATTAATTAACATACCATGCAATATTTTTGATCAAAATAAAAATGGTTAAAAGAAATCTCCTAAATTACCAATTGCCCCCCCCCAAAAAAAGAAGCAACAACATGAGAATAGTGGGTTGAACTTTGGCATCTGAAATAATCCTTACACAATTTGTATTTTGATTTAACACAACAAATTAAAAAAAGCAACAAGAAACTTGTATTGGGCTGTGGCATATGTGGTCAGGAAAAAAATAATTTGGTAAAGAAGAATGTAGAAACCCCCCCCCAAAAAAAACCAAAAAACATTTTGTTGTACACCCCAAAATTTAAAATAAAAAAAAATGGAAGACATTGTAATGTAAAAAATGGACCTTAATTTTTACATTTGAACCAAATAAAAAAAAACATGTGATGAATGTCCCAAAAAAAAAAAAACATAAGTGTGGAAATTGGTAATGCCCTCCGACGACGTCTCTGCCTCCGCTCCTGATCTAAATGATGTATAGTTTGGAATATTACCAAATATGTATTCCAAAAAACATTTGAAATGTAAAACATTAACCAAAAAAAATAAAACAAAACAATAAATTTACATTAACAAGGTCTCATTTAGCAAAATAAAAACGCATACTGCACACATGCACACGCATTAATGCAAATTTACATTAGCAAAGACAAAAATAAAAATAAGATTGACATAGATATTTAAACATTCAAATATCCACTTACGCCGACGGATCCACATCTGAAGATGCGCAAACAGGTGCGGGGACCTGCGCCGCAAATCGTACCAACGGCGCTCCAATTGTCCGATGGTCCGGCGATACCCGAAAGTACACAGCCTCCGCCGCACCTCCGCGTACGCCCGTTGCTTTAGGATGTTGGTGACGGGGGGCGGCCTATCCGTTATCCGGCTATCGATGACTTCAGTGAGCACCAGCAGCTCACGCCGTGTAAAAGCACTGGCTCTCATGATGGCAATGGGTTTTTTTTACACACATCAGTTTTATTACAGGGACCCCTAAATTTTGATTGGCTAATGTACTTTCATAAATAACATGAACAATCCTATTGGTTAATGTGTGAGTCATGTGAACAACCCATAAAAATATATTGTGGCTTGATGCATTTTGGTGCGTTAGCAACAATCCGAACAAAAAAAAAAAAAAAAAAGATTTTCTATATTATAAACCAAATTAAAAAAAACAAAACCAAATAAACAGTCTTTAGAATTAAAAGAAACAACAAGTTTGCCCTTAAAAGCGGATGGAATCTACGGAACAAATTGAACACAAAACAAACAATAAAGTTTATTGACATTCAAAAAACAAACAAGATTGAAAACATTCGACAAACAATTAAGTAAATTAAGGGAATGATTGGCACCAATTGATTCACGGATGTTTGCCGATCGAGAAACAAGGCAATCGACAAATGACAGGCCTACTTCCGGTAGTACTTGTGCGAGCGAACACATCAACAAAAAACGAGTAGAGCGCTCGCTATTTCGGACGCTCGTTAGCTAGAGGAGGGGTTGGGGAAATATGGGGTGGAAGACTCGCTACGAGCGACCACACGTGCGAGCGCTTGATTTGACATTTTGACGGTCGTACCTACTGCAGGCGAACACAGTTTTGCATCCAGCTCTGAATCAGGCCCTGTGCCTCTGCTGTATTGAGCTTTATAAATGAACCCCAGTGTATTCAGTTGTCGAAAGCAGTACAAATGTGTTCCGATGTCTTTGATGTGAATTACTGTTTCCTTGTAGAAAAATGCTGTACAGGGCACTTATGTGTCAGTGGGTGAAACCGTCCTATCTTGGACAGATGTTCCGCACCCTAGGTTCTCATTCAGGCTTTGAGTGGTCAGTTACAGGCATTAGTTTAAATATCCCTCTGAATGACACTAATTGGCATAACAGATGACAGCCGACTAGCACAAGGCAAGAGCGAGGAGGCTTTCATGTGATATCCACTGTACAGAAAGCAGCTTCAGTGCACATATTATTTATTAACGGCTTCATCAGTCCAGCTGTTATAATGTATGTGATGTAATCAGGAATCTGTGTTCTCTGTTGGAGTCCAGGACCCTTTCACATAAAGCTAATAAAAGAAATGTACACACTCATCAGTATAAAAAGAAACCAATATATTGAGAACTAGCTTTCTTTTATGTTTAATATTCAGAATTCTCCCCTTATTACAAATAAACTATTTATTACTATTATTATTGTGGTGATTATTATTATTATTATCTACTATATAAAATTGAAAATTTGTCCTTCTGTCATTCTGTCCTTCTGTCTTTCTATACAAATCCACAGTTTACAAGCCAAGATCGTGAAATTTTACATACGAGCGTATTAAAACACGGCGGAGGCAACTAAAAAAATTTGAAATCTAAATTAATTACTGGTCATTTTTAATTAATTAAAAAACACAATTTTTGCAAAGCATTCGCCCTCTACAGGTCAGGTACGGAATTAGAAAAGGATTTAGCTTATCTAATTCTTTCTTTTCTATCTCTACTATCTACTATATAAAAGCAAAATTTTTTCCTTCTGTCTTTCTATACAAATTCACAGCTTACAAGCCAAGATCTCTCATGGTTCTACACCTTAAACACCACAGAAGAATAAAAGCATTGTCCTGTTTGGTTTATTGTTAGATGCAGATTTGGACACCATTCTTCTTGGGCCATCTGCAAGGTCAATAATTTGATTTTATAACATGCATTTTGCAACATACTAAGGAATTATGGAGTTTTATTCTGTAGCATATCATTTAAGTCACTGAACATCATTTACTATGGCTCTCGCGTGGAGTTTACAGTACCATTTAAATGCGGTATGAATTTATAACCACTATTAATTAGGGATGAGCGGATTCGGTTTTCAGAGAACCGAATCCACCAGATTTTCGGGGATCCGGGGCGATCCGATCCAAGCTCGGATCTCCCTGCCTGCCCCGGATCCCTCACCCAAAGCACTGCTGTCACAGTAAGTGCACTATTGGTGTATCCAATCCACACTGTATAACACAATGTATCTGTGTTGGAACTTGGAAGCTGAACTGCCACGTGTTAGTGCCGCCCACTGTGTCGCTTAGCTTAGTCAGCCAGCTAGCTGGATGCAACCTTTTGGCCTTAACTAGATGAAAAAAATAATATTGTGAGGTGGTCAAAATTGATTGGAAATAAATATTATTATTACCAGTTATTTATATAGCGCACACATATTCTGCAGCGCTTTACAGAGAATATTTGGCCATTCACATCAGTCCCTGTCCCAGTGGAGCTTACAATCTATATTCCCTAACAGACACTCTAGGGTTAATTTTTGCTGTGAGCCAATTAAGCTACCAGTATATTTTTGGAGTGTGGGAGGAAACCGGAGTACCCGGAGGAAACCCACACAAGCACAGGGAGAATATACAAACTCCACACAGTTAGGGCCATGGTGGGAATTGAACCCACGACCTCAGTGCTGTGAGGCAGTGACGCTAACCATTACACCATCTGTGCTGAGGTTAATAATACTGTAGGAACAAAAGCAGGCCCATTTTATGTGATTTTAGCTGTTTTTATGATATTTTAAGAAAAAAATCCAGATCCAAAACCAAAAAACAAAACACCAAGGAAAAAAATCCAAATCCATATTCAGATCCAAAAGCAAAACACGAGGGTCGGCTCACATCTGAGTCTGAATATGGTAAAAATTGCTATCTGCATCCATGAGGAGAGATCCATCTGATTTAGAATCAGGCCCATAAAGATGGCAACTATACCATACTTGCCGACAATCAGTTCCCTCCTTCCGGGAGGGAGCTGATTGTCAGCTAACAGCGGGGGGCGTGCCCGGCCATGATGTCACTTTTGGGGGCGGAGCCGGGGTGGAGCTGAGTGATCGCGTCATCGTAGCCCCGCCCCCTCTTCACAATGCCATTATTTTTGGCATTGTGAACCAGGGGGCGGGGCCACGATGACGCGATTCAACGCGAATCGCGTCACCGGCCCCCCCCCGCTGCGGGGTTTTTTCATTTATTCTTGGGGGTGGTCGGGAGGGTTGCCGGCTGCCGGGAGGCTTGCCTGCCTTTCCGGGGGGCCGGGAGCGGCACCCGAAAATCAGGAGGCTCCCGGCCAAATCGGGAGGGTAGGCATGCCTGAACTATACTGGAATGCAAAAACGAAGCTCTGCAGCACAAATTTTTATTCATACTTGCTCATGCATGAGCTTACACAACTAGATGGTGTCAAAGGTGGCGACCAAACTTTTTTGTCTACCTCCTTGGTTGCTGGACCGCACTATGGATGCACAGTGGCTACTTCCGGTTCATTCCTTTGTCAGCCCCTGAAGGGTAAAACCGATTGGATGACTTTTATACACCGTGGAGACCCTGAATGCCGGAAACAGCTGCACAAGGAACTGGAAGTAGTTGCTGTGCATTTTATAGTGCGATTCAGCAACCAGGAAGTACACAGTCATCCTGGTATCAGAGCAACAGAAGCTCCTGGCCGTGTTTACACTGTACATCCGACAAATTTTAAATGCTTCTATCTCCAAAGTTTGCTTTACACCATTACAGGTCCTACTTCCTTCGAAGACCTTAGGACTGTGGATGGGGAAGTTTGTCACACTTTTCGTGAGGCCTGCCTAAGGAGAGGTTGGTCGGAGGATGATGTGTAAACAAACATTCTTAAAATCCCGGGCAACGCCGGGTACTCCAGCTAGCAACGCCGGGTACTCCAGCTAATAAACCAAATGTTTCAGTTTACTGTGCCATTGTTGACTGAATTTTACTTGGTTTTCATTCTTCTACACCATTGTTTAAAACATACCGCAAAACTGTCCCGATTAACCCATTCGCCACTGAGACTTCTATGCTGAACCCATTTTGAAATTTTTTTTAGGTTGGTCACATTTCATCATCAATATCAGTAATTTTTGCAATTAAAGGCCCCCATACACGATGGGATATGCACCATGCGACGTGATGGCCGATCCGATAGCCGACATATCAGGAGGAACCCACACACAGAGCGATCAGGTGGCCGAACGTCCGATATGTCGGCACCCCCCAACCACATAGCGGCACATGGGATCGTACATCGCTCCCCCAGATCAACTGAACATACAGAAAGATCTGGAGGATCGATGTACGATACCACGGGAGCGCGCACTGGGCGATATCATGCCCACACACAACTATATCGCAGCGATATCATTCCAATCTGTCGCATCGGCTGCTATATCGCACTGTGTATGGGAGCCTTAAGTGTCCATACAAATTATATCATGTTTTTTCTTTCCTTTTTTTTTGGAAGAGTGAATTTTTTATAAATATCATTAGTTTGCTTATTCCTCCTGTCATGACACTTAAAACTAACAAAAATTGTCAAAAAGATTTTTTTTTTAAATTGTAAGAGAGTGATCTAAAAGCAAGTGTCTATTTATTTTTATAAAAACCACCAAGTCTGTAGGTTGTAATTTGTGTTTTTTTGCTTCACTATTAATTCATGTTACCATTCTACATGTAGGTTTTTATAATAAAATCTGGTCTTCAAAATGACAACACTTTTTTTTTTTTTCTAGTTTGAATGAAATGCATAAAAATGTGTAGGAATTAGGGTCACCACTTTTTTTTATTTTGAGATTTCCAGACATGACCTAGGAGCATGGCCAAAACTGGAGGAGGGTTACAACCATTTTACTTGTCAGATTTCAGGCCATTTCCTTCTAATATACATGTCCCTTTGAATACCCAGAGCCACGTAATGCCCCCAGCTTCTCTGTCACACATCTCTCTCTCTCCTCCCCCAGCTTCTCCCTGACATAACTGTCAGCTTCCCCTAACTTCTTCATCACATGCCTTTTCTGCCCCAGCTTCTCGCTGACATAACTGTCTCCTCCCTTCAGCTTCTCCCTCACATGCCTCTCTGCTCCTCCAGCTTCTCCCTGATATAACTTTCTGCTTCCCCCAGCTTCTCCCTAACATGCCTCTCTGCTTCCCCAGCTTCTCCCTGACATACCTTTTGCCTCCCCTCAGCTTCTCCCTCACATGCCTCTCTGCTCCCCCAGCTTCTCCCTGACATACCTTTTGCCTTCCCTCAGTTTCTCCCTCACATGCCTCTCTGCTCCCCCAGCTTCTCCCTGACATACAGTAACTGTCTGCTTCCCTCAGCGTCTCCCTCACATGCCTCTGCTCTCCCAGCTTCTCCCTGACATAACTGTCTCCTCCCCTCAGCTTCTCCTTCACATGCCTCTCTGCTCCCCCAGCTTCTCCTTGACATACCTGTCTCCTCCCCTCAGCTTTTCCCTCACATGCCTCTCTGCTCCCCCAGCTTCTCTCTGACATACCTGTCTCCTCCCCTCAGCTTCTCCTTCACATGCCTCTCTGCTCCCCCAGCTTCTCCCTGACATACCTGTCTGCTTCCCCCAGCTTCTCCCTCACATGCCTCTCTGCTCCCCCAGCTTCTCCCTGACACACCTGTCTGCTCCTCTCAGCTTTTCCCTCACATGCCTCTCTGCTCCCCCAGCTTCTCTCTGACATACCTGTCTCCTCCTCTCAGCTTCTTCTTCACATCTTCACATGCCTCTCTGCTCCCCAGCTTCTCCCTGACATAATTGTCTGCTTCCCCCAGCTTCTCCAGCACATGCCTCTCTGCTCCCCCATTTTCTCTCTGACATACCTGCCTCTTCCCCAGCTTCTCCCTCACATGCCTCTCTGCTCCCCCAAGCTTCTGCTTGACATACCTGTCTCCTTCCCCCACATGCCTCACTGCTCCCCCAGTTTCTTCCTGACATACCTGTCTGTTCCCCCAGCTTCTCCCTCACATCCCTCTCTGCTACCCCAGCTTCTGCCTGACATATCTGTCTCCTCCCCCAGCTTCTCCCTCACATGCCTCTCTGCTCCCCCCAGCTTCTGCCTGACATATCTGTCTCCTCCCCCTAGCTTCTCCCTGAAATGCTCTGCCCCCACCCAAAGCTTCTCCCTCACATGCCTATCTACCAGGGCCGGATTAAGCCTACAGGACACCTGGGGCACTTAGGACAGGGGAGCCTACCCAGACTCCTCCAGCCCTCCACCTCTTGTCAGCACCGCTTCCACTCATCATCTTATCCACCACCATTTTTCATGTGGCCCAACCCCACTTGTAATCTGGCCCACCCCCACTTGTCGTCCAGCCCACGCCCACTCAACACTCAGCCTGCTTCCACTCATCCGGCCTGAATTGCACTGGGTAGCAGTGTGCTCCTGCCATGGGTACCCCCTTAGAGGTGGTCCTGGAGCACCAAGCCCCCTTAATCCACCTCTTCCCCCATCTTCTTCCTCACATACCTGTATGTCCCCTCTGCTTCTCTCTGACAAGCCAGTCTGCCCCAGCTTCTCCCTGACATGCCTCCTCTATGGCAGCTTATTCCCTACAGTACAGTACAAAAGCTTCTTACCTCAGTTTCTTCCACTACAGCTGCAGGGTATGCAGTGACCATGGTGACATTCAAATGTTGACAGTCATACTGTTGACACCACAATGTCGATAGTAGTCATAATGGTATTGTTGAAATGTCAAAATGGAACATGTCGACATCTGCAGAATGAAGACATTAGGATTAAGTTGCGTGAGGTGAGGGTTTGGGTTAAGCTGGAAACATTTTAGCCCTTTTCACCCCCTTAGGAATTGAATTTAGAAAAACCCCTTCTTAGTGGGCACCTACGTCATGGCAGGTATATACTCCCCGATATTCATGTTTCTAGGTCCAGGGGTTTGGGCTGGGTGTTGATCAGTCAGTCAGTCAGTCAGGACATCTGATTATATATATATAGATATCCCAAAATATGGTACCACTCCTCTATTATATAATTGGACGGCTGCTCATGCCCTGTAATATATGGTGGTAAGCCGAAATTAGTGAATAACACAAAGTAAAGAAACAAAGTGCCTAATAATGCTTAATAGTGAAACATAAACCAGTGCAAACACAGTGGCAATAAATAAATATTGCTTATCTGGATTTCTTGTGTCTCGGAGCGTCATTTAGGACATTCGTAGGTATTTTTCTCAGGAATCCAATATTGAATAAAAAAAGTGTGTAGTGCTTAAAAGCCAAGTATAAACTAGAGATGAGCGGGTTCAGTTTAATGGAAACTGAACCCACACGAACTTATCTGTTCTGAGTAGATCCAGGTAGATCCGGGCCCCGGCATCGTTTGGAGATTCTGGGGACAGTTTTGGTATAAGCAGATTCACACTTAGGGGCTTATATCTATTCCCATCTGCTTTTTGTGACTGTGGTTTAAGGAGGATATCGCCTAATTTACTCCTAATGAGGGTGATATTACATTTGTTATATTACACTATTTTGCAATATTTTTCTGTTTCCTTTGCAAATGCTGGAGATATTACATACTCCCATTAGGAGTGACATCACAGAAAATTAAAGACGCCTGTTAGGAGTGATAGCACAGCACACACGCATTAGGAGTGACATCACAGAAAATGACACACACCCATTAGGAGTGACATTACAGAAATGACACACGTCCATTAGGAGTGACATCACAGAAAATGACACACACCCATTAGGAGTGACATCACAGAATATGACACACACCCAATTGGAGTTACAGCACAGAAAATGACACACGCCCATTAGGAGTGACATCACAGAAAATGACACACGTCCATTAGGAGTGACATCACAGAAAATGACACACACCCATTAGGAGTGACATCACAGAATATGACACACACCCAATTGGAGTTACAGCACAGAAAATGACACACGCCCATTAGGAGTGACATCACAGAAAATGACACACGTCCATTAGGAGTGACATCAGAGAAAATGACACACGTCCATTAGGAGTCTCATCACAGAAAATGACACAAGCCCATTAGGAGTGACATCACAGAAAATGACACATGCCCATTAGGAGTGACATCACAGAAAATGACACACCCATTAGGAGTTACAGCACAGAAAATGACACACGCCCATTAGGAGTGACATCACAGAAAATGACACACATCCATTAGGAGTGACATCAGAGAAAATAACACACGTCCATTAGGAGTGTCATCACAGAAAATGACACAAGCCCATTAGGAGTGACATCACAGAAAATTACACAGTTCATTAGGAGTGACATGACAGAAAATGATACATGCCAATTTGGAGTGACATAACAGAAAATGATACGCACTCATTAGGAGCAACATGACAAAATGACACAGGTCCATTAGGAGTGACATGACAGAAAATGACACACATCCATTAGGAGTGACATCACAGAAAATGACACAAGCCCATTAGGAGTGACATCACAGAAAATTACACACGCCTATAAGGAGTGACATCACAGACAATGACACACGCCCATTAGGAGTGACATCAGAGACCACATCACTGGCTCCTAAACACTTCAGGTATATACAGCTGCTCATGTTACACCTGGGATATTCCCTGGGCCTCAGATGAACTAGGTAGAATCATATTTCTATCCTGGGAGATTCAGGACAGTTTGCAGGAATTAAGGGGCATAAAATAAAACACACAATCAGTCACTGCCATTCTTAACCTGGCATTGCCTATCACACAGTGTAGAGGGTCCTACCCAACATACCAGCTTTTGGAAGTCTTTGGTAGAACAGCCGGTGATTGACCAGTACAGCTCTGTACTAAAAATGAAAGCCTCAATGCTTCAGCAACACGTAGCAGTTATTAATTTTTTTGTTTAAATAATTCCTTTTCATGACATAGTCATCTGTATGCAACAGAGCTGAAATAATTCATTGCTTTTTGCTTGCCAACGTTTAAATATTGGTTAAATTCTGCAGTGCTTAAAAAGTAATCAGCGGCTGATGAAATTACATGGAATTCGCATGGACAGTTCCAATCCTATAATTCATAAATATTATTTTTGTAATGATGATGATGCATGGAAAAAAGCTGTATTTTCAGTGGCATTCTAAAGAGTCGGGGACTTCTTTTATTGCATGGGGCAAACAATACAAGTCTGCTAAATCTTTTAAGAGTTGGACGTGTGTCCAAACTTCAAGAGCAAATTTAAGCTTTGTTTTACCACAGTTTAATTTCAGTTAATTTACACTAAGCACGTTCCTTGCAGGTGCACGAATCCTACTGCAAAGATCCTTGTTCATAATGATGATCATCCTCCATCACCCCAAAAGTGAGCCAAGCACCAGCACTGATACCTTGACTTAGTTACTAATGTGGGGGAATTTGGTTGGGGGTGAACATTGTGGGGTCCTCCTGCAAAAGCCTCAAACATCACCACGCTATGAGAAGCTTCACTCCGAAGGGCAGGGACCCACTGTCATAGTCACTGCCATAGGGGTCTATTTACTAAGCAGTGTTAGGAGACAGAGTGAAAAGTGATAAGAAAGTGATAAGGTGCCAGCCAATCCGCTCCTAACTGCCATCTCACAGGCTGTGTTTGAAAAATGACAGTTGGGAGCTGATTGGCTGGCACCATGTCACTTTCTTATCACTTTTTACTCTGTCTCCTAACACTGCTTAGTAAATAGACCCCTTACAGCCTCATTTATCAACGAGTATATAACTCAAAACTAGTGATAAATGTCACTTTTTATGATAAATGGTGCTCCAGCCAATCAGCTCCCAACTGTCATTTTTCTAACAGTTGACAGTTGGGAGCCGATTGGTTGAGCACCATTTATCATAAAAAGTTACATTTATCACTAGTTTTGAGTGATAAACTCGTTGATAAATGAGGCCCATAGTCTGTTAAACACAGGATTATTCACTAGGGGAATCGGGTCCATAAAAAAAGACCCTTTTTCTAGCCATGTGCTTAGAGCCTGTGGTTCATTGCAACACCCCTGGGCGTTGGATATAGGGCAACCATTTTTATTTAAATTTATGACACTTCTAGTTCCAGTGAGCGTTTTCAGCCAGAAATTGCTCGGATGTACTAACGCCTGTAGAGCTACAGGTGCCCTTATACCCATGGCTGCCAGAGCATGTGCGCACACTAACACTGAGCATGACCAGCAATAGTCTGTCATAGAATTGTGATGGTTGTGGCTTTTGTGTGTGACCACCCGCTGTTTGTCTCTCCCATTAACAGCAAGCAGCCCAGGTGCTCGGTTCATCTTAGGCTCTGATGATAACTGGCGAATCTAGAGTGTGGCCACTTATGTTTAAAGCTTAATGAAGTACAATTCTAACACACTATTTTAGATTACACATACTGTGTCTGATTCAGTTTCAGACTGTAACTGGAATGCTAAAGTGACTATTCATACCGCTTAATATTTATACATCGCATTGCACCACTTTTTCTATATGCAGTGGCAGTCATTATTGTTAGATGTGCACTCTGCACTGCCTCTGTTACCTTCCCAGGCTGCCAGCGGGCACTAGGTCCTGGAGCAGCACTGTCAGGGTTCAGCCTAGGATCGGCCTCTCTCACCTCCTTGCCGGCTTCCCCTGACTTCCTTGCGGTCAGACGTCTGGTGCAGTGATGGATGTGGGCTGAGTATTCTGCCTTAGGTGCTTTTTGCGAGCTTCCATGGTCGGCTGTGTGTGCTGGGGATCGGAGTTCCCATCATGGGCACCACCATGACAGTTCCTCTCATGTGACAGTACTCCTAACCTATGGTAGCATGATTTCAGTCAGCTGATGCTGTGCTCCAGTAATCTGCTACCCCTGGGTATAAATCCGCCTCCAGAACTCCAGGAAGACGCTGTTCAACTTCGTTATTCCAAGTGCCTGTGTTACTCCCACTGTTGCTCTGTGCTAAATCCTTCAGCGTGTTGCTTCAGCCTGCTCACAGTTTCCCAGTTTCCTGTATTAGCTTCCATGCTAAACCTTACTCTGAGACTTTAGCTTCCTCACAGTACTTCAGTGTTTCATGTCCCTTCCCTGTGTGTCTTTGTATTAGGGGTGAGCGGGTTCAGTTTTACTCGGTTTTACCCGGATCTTTTTATTGGCTATTGCCAAACATGTGTTTTGGATAGCGAATAAAATCGAGCCAAATTTGCAGTAAAGTGGCGATAAGAACCGAGTAAAACCGAACCCGCTCACCCCTACTTTGTATATGTGCTGCTAATTTTATTGCAGCTTTCCTGTGGCTATTACCCTGTATCACTGAGCTGTGAGATTACCTGCTGGTATTAATTAGCTCACAGCTGGTCCTCCCAGCACATGTCTGTGTCAATCTGCTCTGTGTCTTGTCAGTGCAAATCTGCACTTGCAGTTAGCACTCTCCCAGTGTATGCCTATCTTCTCTATATGTCTTGTCTGTGCAATCTGCACCTGCATATATAATTATTCCCAGTATTTTGCCTTTGCCCAGTACCAGCATTTCTAGCTCTCCCAGTATTTGGCCTTTTTCCAGTACCACATTTCTAGCATTCCCAATATATTCCTTGAGTCCACTCTACTCTTGTATGTGCAATCCCTAGTATATGTTTGTGTTTTTCTGCATATTTAGCAAACTCCAGTACCTGCCTGTGTCCACATCTCCCTGAGCTGCTGAGCTAGTCAGCTCCTGGATTTCTTAGTGATTCTTAGTACATTCTCAGTAATCTCATGCAAGCCGGTGATCAGGATTTCTAATTGTGTTCCAGTGTATCTCCAGTGTTCTAGCAATAACTTAACGTAATATAGTTTCCGGTCTTCTGCTATTCCCAGGTACCTGTCCAGAGGGCCGCGACCTGCTCACTTGGTGCAGCGGAAAACCAAATCCCAATTGGAGGGGTCACTGGAGAAAACCACCAAGTGAGTTAGACTCCGCGCCTCTGGGCAGGTCTAGCCAAACCTGGGTTCGGCCGCAAATAGGAGAGCTAGCCACAGTCACTCCGATAGTCACCTGAACCCCCCGGCTCACCGTCCTCCACAGAGGATCATTTTCACCGGATTGTGACAGTTTGAACAGCCTAATATGCAAGCCGCCGGGTTCCAGGTTGAAGCAGGTTTTCAGGATTTAATCTTTCGTGTGTCTGCACAGGAGACAGCTTTGCAATCTGTCAGACAGCAGCTGCAAGAACTCTCTAGTCAAATGACGGTATTCATTTAGTTCTAGCTGCTTTGTCCCCAGACACACAACAAGTTCCGCCAGTGAATTCTCCACAGTTTCGTTCCGAAGTTTCAATTACCCCTACAGATGAAAAATTTTCTGTGCAAGCTAGTGAACCTCTCAAGTGTCCTCTGGTTCCCCAATTTCCTGATATTCGTGACCCTGAACCTTTCAAGAGTTTCTATTGGCTTCTAGAACAACTACAAAATCTCCGTCCCAAAATTTTTCAAGTTATTTCCAAGCTTTCTAGTGCTACTCCTGACTTGACTAACAGCTTTTCCAAGCAAACTAAAGTAAAGCATCAAAGTTACCTGCACCCTAAACTTCCTGAGGTTGAACGTCAGCGACGCCGGGAACTGCATCTGTGTTTATATTGCGGTTATGACGATCACTTTATTAAGGACTGTACTCTGCGCCCACTGAGAAGTGGTGACAAGTGTGTGACTCCTAATGTCTGCGTTTTCAGTTCTCCCCATCATCCATCAGTGATTCCCGTTTCTTCAGTTACAGATAAGGAGGTGATGTCCACTAAGCAAAAGAAAGTTCAAGTTTTCGATTGGGGCCCTGCTACAAGATGCTTCAACCCTCGTCTAAGAAATATTGGGAGGATATTTCAACCTTCTAAAGTCAGGGACACTACTCATTCCACTTCTACTGGTCACGGCCCGGATTCCATTTCCATCAGTCCCAGCCCGAATTCTGCCTGTTCCGGTCCCAGTCCGATTTCTGCTTTTCCCAATACGGGACTCCAGTCAGTAGCCCCAGGAGGGGTCTCAACTTCCTTACCCCAGCAGGGGGTCTCAAGTCTCGCACCCCAGCAGGGGGTCTCAAGTCTCGCACCCCAAGAGGGGGTCTCAAGTTCCACGCCCCAGAAGGGGGCCTTCGTTTCAAGTTTCATGCCCCAGGAGGGGGTTTCAAATCTCTCACCCCAGAAGGAGGTTACAAGTGTTGTACCCCAAGAGGGGGCTTTCATTTCAAGTTTCACGCCCCAGGGAGGGGTCTTCGTTTCGAGTTTCATGCCCCAGGAGGGGGCCTTCATTTCAAGTTACACGCCTCAAGAGGAGGCCTTCGTTTCGAGTTTCACGCCCCAGGAGAGGGCCTTCGTTTCGAGTTTCATGCCTCAAGGGGAGGCCTTCGTTTCGAGTGTTATGCCCCAGGAGCGGACCGTAATTTTAAGTGTTACTCCCCAAGAAAGGGTCTCAAGTTCCATACCTCAAGAGGTGGTTCTCATCCCAGGAGGAAGTCTGTGTTCTTGCATCCCAAAAGGGGGATATTGCGTACCCCGAAAGGAAAAGCCAAGTCAGCTTCCCCAGAAGGGGGTTTTAGGTCCCATACTCCAACAGGGAGTGTCAAGTTCTGTACTCCAGGAGGGGGCCTTGAGTCTCTCACCCCAAAAGAAGGTTTCATATCTTGTTTCCCAGGAAGGGGCCTCAAATGCTATCCCCCAGGAGGGTGTTTCTAGTGTTATACCCCAAGAAGGGATTTCAAGTGTCGCCCCAAGAGGAAATCCTCATTTCAAGTTCTTTACCCCAGGAGGGGGTTTCAAGCCCCTTACCCAGAGAGAGGGTTCCTAGTGTCCTTCCCCTAGAGGGGACTTCAAGTGTCTCACCCCAGGATGGGGTTCCCAGTGTAATACCCCAGGAGGGGATTTCCAGTGTTACGTTTCAAGAGAAAGTTCTTGTTTCAAGTTCTTCACCCCAGGACAAGGGTCCAAGTATCCTACCCCAGAATGGGGTTTCCAGTGTTATACCCCAGGACGGGATTTCAAGTGTTATGTTTCAAGAGAAAGTCCTTATTTCAAGTTCTTCACCCCAGGAGGGGGTTTCAAGCCTCGCACCCCAAGAGGGGGTTTCAGTTTCCTCACCCCAGGAGGGGGTTCCAAGTGTTATACCTCAAGATGGGGTTCCCAGTGTTATACCCCAGGAGGGGAATTCAAGTGTCTTACCCCAGGATGGGGTTCCCAGTGTAATGCCCCAAGATGGGGTTCGTGGTGTTATTCCCCTGGAGGGGACTTCAAGTGTCTCACCCCAGGATGGGATTCCTAGTGCCATCCCCCAGGGGGGGATTTCGAGTATTACATTTCCGAAGAAGAGTTCAAGTGTCTTTCCCCAGGAAGGGGTCTCAAGTCTTGTACCCCAAGAACAAGGGTTTCCAAGTGTTACTCCCCAAGATGGGGGTTCAAGCATCATACCGCCAGAGGAGGTTTCTAGTTATGTACCCTGGCAGGGGGTATCAAGTCTCATAGTCCAGGGGAAAGTCTCAAGTTTTACATCTCAAAAAGGGATTTAAAAATCTGTATCCCAAGGAAAGATCTCCGGTTCTTTACTCAAGGAAGAATCTTCTAGTGTTGTGTCAAAGTCAAATGCTTTAGTGCCCAATCCGTTAAGAGGTTCACAAGATGATGCTACCACTACATTTAAAGGTATACCTCAGGATCCATCTGATGTTTCTATGTCCATTTTTTTTGATGGAGATATAACGCAGTATTATGCTTTGGTGGATCATTTTATCGCTATTATGAAATCCTCTCCATGGTCTGAAATCAAGCCTACTAATGTAGTAAAATTTATAATTTCATCTTTCCGAGGTAAAGCTTGGGACTGGGTTGAGCCTATTTATGATTCAAAGGATCCAATGCTGTCAGATTTAGTAGCCTTTACTGCGGCAGTCATTAAAGAATTTGGTCCAACTTATCCTTACAGCTCTCTCGAGGATACTCATCTCAACAAAGTCTCCAGTTCTGGGGTACCACCCTCTGCTATTAAGCTCAGATGCATTTCTTTGAGTCCTTCTCAAAAAGATCCAGTACAAAAACAACCTGTCCAGAAGTATAAGACTCAAGGAGGCATAAGGATGATGAATTATAACACAGATTCTGACTATGATCCTGAGTACGATGAAAAAACAATTCCGGTAGTTCCCATGAAAGACACTTTGCAACTTAAGTCTTCTTCAAGTGGTTCGAAAAAGTCTCGGAAAAAGAAGAAGAATCGATGACTTCCTGGTGACCAACCTTTCTTGGACCAAGTTGACTATTTCTTCCAATTATTAGTCTCAGAATCCATCTGGTATTGGGAACCTTGTTCTTCTAAATTTTCCAGTTCTTATTGTATCTTCAATCAAGATTTTCGAGTTTCCTGTGTTTTTCAAATATATTTTTTGTGTCTTTCTGAGGAGTTCCAGTTGAGCCTTTATGGGTGTTCGGTGCCCACCCTAAAAGGAGGGGGTACTGTCAGGGTTCAGCCTAGGATCGGCCTCTCTCACCTCCTTGCTGGCTTCCCCTGACTTCCTTGCGGTCAGATGTCTGGTGAAGTGATGGCTGTGGGCTGAGTATTCTGCCTTAGGTGCTTTTTGCGAGCTTCCATGGTCGGCTGTGTGTGCTGGGGATCGGAGTTCCCATCATGGGCGCCGCCATGACAGTTCCTCTCATGTGACAGTACTCCTAACCTATGGTAGCTTGATTTCAGTCAGCTGATGCTGTGCTCCAGTAATCTGCTACCCCTGGGTATAAATCCGCCTCCAGAACTCCAGGAAGACGCTGTTCAACTTCGTTATTCCAAGTGCCTGTGTTACTCCCACTGTTGCTCTGTGCTAAATCCTTCAGCGTGTTGCTTCAGCCTGCTCACAGTTTCCCAGTTTCCTGTATTAGCTTCCATGCTAAACCTTACTCTGAGACTTTAGCTTCCTCACAGTACTTCAGTGTTTCATGTCCCTTCCCTGTGTGTCTTTGTATATGTGCTGCTAATTTTATTGCAGCTTTCCTGTGGCTATTACCCTGTATCACTGAAGTGTCAGATTACCTGCTGGTATTTATTAGCTCACAGCTGGTCCTCCCAGCACATGTCTGTGTCAATCTGCTCTGTGTCTTGTCAGTGCAAATCTGCACTTGCAGTTAGCACTCTCCCAGTGTATGCCTATCTTCTCTATATGTCTTGTCTGTGCAATCTGCACCTGCATATATAATTATTCCCAGTATTTTGCCTTTGCCCAGTACCAGCATTTCTAGCTCTCCCAGTATTTGGCCTTTGTCCAGTACCACATTTCTAGCATTCCCAATATATTCCTTGAGTCCACTCTACTCTTGTATGTGCAATCCCTAGTATATGTTTGTGTTTTTCTGCATATTTAGCAAACTCCAGTACCTGCCTGTGTCCACATCTCCCTGAGCTGCTGAGCTAGTCAGCTCCTGGATTTCTTAGTGATTCTTAGTACATTCTCAGTAATCTCATGCAAGCCGGTGATCAGCATTTCTAATTGTGTTCCAGTGTATCTCCAGTGTTCTAGCAATAACTTAACGTAATATAGTTTCCGGTCTTCTGCCATTCCCAGAGGGCCGCGACCTGCTCACTTGGTGCAGCGGAAAACCAAATCCCAATTGGAGGGGTCACTGGAGAAAACCACCAAGTGAGTTAGACTCCGCGCCTCTGGGCAGGTCTAGCCAAACCTGGGTTCGACCGCAAATAGGAGACCTAGCCACAGTCACTCCGATAGTCACCTGAACCCCCCGGCTCACCGTCCTCCACAGAGGATCACTTTCACCGGATTGTGACAAGCTCTTTGCTGGAGGCACAATCTCCGAACCAGCCTTCTGCACATGTGCGGGTCCCTGGCGCATCTTTCTTCAATCCGTCCCCCAAAGTGGACATGCCCCTGAGATCTACCACCCCTGCTTAGCATAATAATCATCCAGCTGCCACCACTGTTTATAAGCACTTACAGTGTATACTACACCCAGTGCACCACAACACCCATCAACCCTAAAAATGCTCCTGGCTGCAATTGGATAATCCTTACAACTTGTACGAATCAACTTGAGGCGTACTTTACATGGTACAAAGCTCATTGCATGCAAGAATATGAATGAATATATAAATGTATATAGCCGCAGTGAGAGAAATCCCAATCTTGCAACTCCAATGAGAAAGCTGCCTAAATCAGGGCTGTCCAGCCTACATTGGCTCGGTTGGGAAGTATGTGCAGTATATGAAAGATTGAACCAGGTTGAGTTATTTTATAACTTAATTATGTTTCTTTGAAAGTGATAATCTTGGGGAGTGTGAGAAGAGTCTTCTAATAATTAAAAGTCTGTTCAGCCTATGAGCAGGCGACCAGCAATTTGCAGGTGCCCTGCTCATAGGCTTCTCTTTATAATCTGATCTTTTTTTCCTTTTTGACTCTTAACCAATGATTGATAAGAGGGTGGATCCAAAAGTCAGTGTCCTGACCATGAATAACAGAGAAACTTAAGTTCATATGGCATTTATTTTTTGACATTTCCATTTACTTCAATACACTTCTCCCATCGATGCTCCAGCCTCTTGATTCCGTTTAGGAAAAAGTCTGGTGATTGGTCACACCAGTCTTGTACAGCGGTCATGACATCGTCATCAGACACAAAAGTCTCCCCACGAATGTGTTTCATGAGCTTGGGTGTGAATTTCAGTCGGCGGCATCTTCTTCATTTGCAGATATTTAATGAGTGCTTGAATTTCAGTTTTCTCAATTTTTCAACTTTTAGTGATGTTGTTCCATACTTGCCTACATCCTGGCTGCTTCCTCCAGGAGGAAGCAGCCAGGTCGGTTTAGCAGGGGGGGGGCCTGTATAGAGGTGGCGTGGCCGGACACATTACCAGTGTTTAGGGGCGGGGTTGGGGCGGAGCCACGCGATCGCGTCATTTCGGCTCCGCCCCCGCTACACAATGCCGATATTTCCGGCATTGCAAGGCAGGGGGCGGGGTTATGATGACGCGAATCGCGTCATCAGCCCCTCCGCAGCGGGGGTTTAGCGCTACATTGCGGGGGGACTGAAGAAGTCGGGAGAACTGCCTACTTTTCCGAGGGGCCGGGAGCGACACCCGATTTTCTGGAGGCTCCCGGCCAAATCGGGAGTGTATGTGTTGTTCCCAACTTTTATTTGATATCTGCAAAAATAAAAAGAATTGTGCAGTAATTTTCCACAGTGTTCTACTAAGACCTCTAGTACATACAAACAGAAAATCAATACGGGGCGATATCTACTACTACGTCAGGACACAGACATTTGGATCCACCCTCATACATACATAAAATCTTTCAATTATCCCCCTCAAGAAAAGTCCCAAAGAGGGAAACCCTATCCAATGGCCGGAGCACCAAATAATCATCATCCTGGTCCCAGCTCGCTGTTTAAAGCCGTGATTCACTGGATTTTACAGCAGGAGTCTAGGATGATGAGATTCAAAAAATTGCTGTATTTTACAGCACAGGGTGGGGATAGGAAGATGTAATTCAATGAGAATCATCCAACCTTGAGGTCGGTCGCCCACTTCAATCTGGAAGTGGACAGTACTGGAAGAAGGGCTAATACTGTTGGGAATCCAGCGACGCCCCCCCACACACAAACTTGTAACTCTCCCGGACCTTCTGAGAGAGTTGGCAAGTATGGATTGATAGTCTGTATGATGCTGCAGAAGTTTCCCAGCTATATTATTATACACTGGCACCAAAGTTATTAGAATGGATAATCATATTTTTGCAACAGCTTAGAATCTCTGGGACAATATACTTGGACCAGGGTTAGAACTGAAGTGGTCCTTTAAGTCTTGGCAGTTCCTCCCTGCAGTCACGCTTATAGCCAAGGTAATTAAACTGGAGGTTTTCAGTGACTTTAAGTTTAGAGCACTTGCTCAGTTTGTGATGTTTCCGAGAATCAGTATTTATGCTGAAGATGACAATTTCCATCGCCATCTGCTCAAGGGAAAGAGAATTAATTGAGTTCAAACTGCGAGACTAAAAAAAATCAGTGGGTACAAATACTGTACTGGATGTTACTCGTGAATGTAACTGGCTGAAATAATCCTGAATTTCTGCAGGAATTGTGCTTTGAATATGACTTTTTGGTACCTTAGTATGGGAACCTCTAAAACTCTTTTATAATGTCCTGATTTTCTGGATCATCCATGTCTTTGACCCTGAATATCTATAACTTAGAATGTTTACGTTAAGCTAATAGTCAGTAGTTTTGACAGAAAATTATTAATAGTTATAATTGACAAAGTTGAAAAATTATAGAAGTCCAGGAAGTTTAACCTATTACGAGAACTAGCTGCCTCAGGCCAGAAGAACATAACACACAACCTCAATGAGGCAGTGGGTAATTTGTCCTAGTGGTGGGGAAAGTAATTGCTTTGAGATTCATAAATGGTAATTAGATTTATTGTGTCGATCTATAACGCCCTCTAATAGACCCCATCAGCTGCTTGGACCTGTACCAACTCCTGATTCTACTGTCTAAGTCAGTGGTTCCCAAACTGGGTGACTCAGAGCACTTGCAGGGATGCCTTGGGTTGGTGGCCTGGGACCAAATCAAATTATTTATGATCAGTGCAATAGGCAAAACCAGTGTTTGTGGCTGCCAATCAAAAAATGTGTACAAACAGAAGCACAACCCTGTCCGTCACCCCATAAGTTAACCTTAGGATGACAGGTAAGCACAATTTACTTAATTTATAAATTTTTCTGAGTTTCTCAATAAGAAATTTTTGACCTAGGGGTGCCGTGAAAAAAATGCTGATACTCTAGGGCGCTCTGATTCAAAAAAGTTTTTGAACCACTGGCCTAAGTAGTTACCACCATTGACTGAATATTGGTCCAGCCCTCCAATTGCTACCTACTGTAATATCTGTGTATGTGACAGGCAGGGCAGGTACTACTACAAGGAGAATGTAGGTGGTCTCTTAGGGTGTCATAGTTGAAGCAGCACCTAAAGCACAGGATGTAACTCAATCAATGGCCCACCCACTCTGACGCTGACTTGGGCCCAGAGCCGTAACTAGACTTTTTGGTGCCCTGTGCCAGAAAGAGCATTGGTGCCCCCCTCATTTTTCAAAGGGACATAATGCACCCAAAAAAGGGCCACGGCCTCATAGGGAAGAGATGGGAGAGGCCAGGGGATGCTGGGGATGAAATAAGAGGAAGCTACAAGTGAGACTGATAATAAACAAAAATTTGACAGGCCCAAACAGTGCCCCCTGACCTGTGGTGCCCTGTGCGATGACACCGGCCGCACTACCCTAGCTACGGCCCTGCTTGGGCCACACCAGCTATGACTCTCCAGACTCTAATAGAAAAGCCTACATTCATATTCACAGTACTGATTTCCTTGCAGCCAGTACTATCTTTGATTTTACTGCTTTACAGTATACTATGGACACTTCCAGAAACCCAAACCACATTTCCTCTAGTGACACCTTCCACTGCTCGTGAGAATATGACTTTCTATAGAATGGAGCACGGGAGATGAGTTTTGACAGTGATAAGAGAGTATTCAGCTTCCTTGCGGTCTCCCTCCCAGACATTGCCCACCATGTAACTAGGTGCAGCTGGGTGATAGGCCATGTGCCTGCTAGCACAACCACGTCACCCTCTGCATTTGCAGACCAATTTAAATAAGAGCTTTTTATTTAAATTGCTCCTTGCCTAAACTGTGGAAATACAATTCCCTTTTCATGCCGTCTCTTTCAGTCTTTGGGCCGTATTCAATTAGCGGTGAAAACTGTAATTATTTTCGCCATTGTCGAAAAGTCCGTTTTCGGGGGGGAAAAGTGGTGAAAACGGTCATTTTTTTTGCCGTTGTCGAAAATGTCCGTTTTTCGGGGGGAAAAAACTGCGACATTTTCACACAAAAAAACGGCGAAAACAGCAAACAGGCAAAAATAAAAAAATAAAAACTGGAGAAAAGTTTTCTCCATCCCAGACCTGGATAAAAAAAAAAAATCCCTATTTTTGGCTAAAAATGTGGGGATTTCTTTCAGAACCCTTTGGACACCCCCCCCCAATAATGATAAATTACCCCAAAATGTTGCGTACTTTGACAAAAAAACAACCGCGTAAATCTTGGGCGGAAAAAAATAAAAATCGTTGAAAATGATAGAAAGCAATTTTTTTTCCCAGGAAATTACTGTTCCACATAAATTGGGGGTACGTTAAAATGGGTGCAAGTATATTTCGTGTCGTAAAAACGCAATTTTAAAACCTGTTAAAAAAATGCCTGCTGTGACCGCAAGCGATGTTTAAAACACTTGACGCATCCATACTGCCCCCCGAAAAACCATTTTCAACGGAAAAAAAAATGTTTTCGCCCAAAATTTTATCATTAGGGAGAAAAAAAACGTCCGTTTTTGCCGCTAATTGAATAATGCCCTTTATAGTGTTGTACAATAAAAGCTAGCTGTAATTATACTAAGTGGCTGACATTGTTGTCTATAACCCAGGTAGCCAGAGTCTGGTTTGAGCTGATCACACACCAGCTGATCCTACAGTCTTGACGAACAATGAATCAATGATAGCCAATTTGGACTAGATCCGCCCGCACTTGCTGAGCTGCAGGATCACTTTTGGCATCACTGGGTCCAGTTATTCAGAAACAGTCACGTAGTGGTCATCTTCTGCCCCTATTTACTGGGATGCCCAATAATGATCTGATCAGATTATTATTCAAAAGGAAAATACACTCACTTCATCCATCAACAGTTCATCCACAGTAATCTCACCAGACCTCCGCAGATATGTGCGCGCTGGTTATATCCCGGGCTGTAAAAACACTCCTTTATTTCAGATCATTAAAATCATTCTCCTCAGCGCCAGGCACTCGTGTACAACTCTAGTCTAGCCGGGCAGTATCTCCTCGCAGCTGCCTGCTACACTTCTGGTTTATTAACATTATTTTAATGATTACTAACAAAAGAAGTGTGTTACAGACTGGAATATGATCGTTTGAGCCTGAGATCCTGCATGATTATTGTGAATGAACTGTTACTATAGAAAGTGAGTGTATTATGATTCTTATGTATTATAATAATGGCTAGCCAGGAGTTGCTTGTGCTGACGCTTGCAGCATCCACTTACAAGGAGTCTCCTTCTCTTCCCATAAGGGTATGCAAACTCCCTCCGGTTAATGTTTTTGGTCTTAGTAGGTGGTCCGCTTGCAGATTGTTATTGAGCACCCAGTTTGTTTTAGGGCTACACATGCTGTGACATTGGGCTGATTAGCCAATATTGCTGCAATATCACCTGAGTGGCGGCTTCCTCTGTTTCGATTACATAATCGAAACAGAGGAAAGATATCACCAAGAGACATGACCTGCAATTCCAAATCATATAAACATCTTAATATTATTTCTACAGCACCTACAATGAATCGTCCTCTTTTACAAAGCACAGAGAAGACAATTTGCACTGGTGCCCCTAGATTTCTTCTAAAATGTACTGAGCGAGATGACAGCGTTTGCATAAGGGAAGACATTTGCAATGGTTGATGGGAGCAGCGCGGCGTCACCTGTTAAGTGACCAAGCCAGGAGCCTAGTGCCATGGGTCCTGGGGAGCCCTCTGACACTACCTTCCCGCAGCTGCAGGCTTACCCTTCTATTTATTTATTTTATTTTTTTTAAATACTAAACTAATGGGGAGGTTTATCAAATATAAGAGAGAGATAAAGTGGAGCAGTTGCCCATAGCAACCAAAAAAAGCTTCTAACTGACATTTCACAGGCTGAGCTAGAAAAATGACAGTGAGAAGATGATTCATTGCTATAAGCAACATCTCCACTTTATCTCTCTGCAATATTTGATATGCCTCCCCCTAAATCTCTCACTTGCGGGGAGATGGATCATTAATCACTAATAAACTGTGATCATTCTCCCCCAGTATGCAGGGACTGCTCTACTCATATGGAACTGTCCCAGCGATGCATACCATTCCCTTGACATCGGCCTTGCATCGGATTCCTTCGGCGTATAGAAGCTCATAGGGTTCTAATGCCATGACGTTAGCTAGCAGACACAAGCTAGTTACACTTTCTGGAGCTTGCTGCATGAGGGCACATTGAAGCCCTACAGAATCATATAGGGACTGCAGCAAATGTCGGACCCTTTTCTTACATATGGTGATCCAACTGTAGTTTTCAGAGAATTTACCACATTATTTCACTTTGCCCTAGGTCTGAGTTGGAGCTCTAGATTCATGAGTGAACAGAACGGGGTACCTGCAGTACTCGGGATCTACTCTGATCTGCTTTGCATTGTCTGCTGTGCTTCAGTGGCAGGTTCCACCCCTGTCTAATTTTTTTAACATAAGTAATTGTCTTGGGAGAGTATTATTATTATTATTATTATGTGTGGATAATGTACTGAACATACTAATGCAGGGTTACCTACCTTCTCGATTCGGCCGGGAGCCTCCCGATAATCAGGTGCAGCTCCCGGCCCCCCGGGAAGGCAGGCAAGCCTCCCGGCGGTCACCGATCCCCCTGACCCCCCCACAATGAACTGTTAAAGCCCTATAGCGGGGGGGCAGTGACGCAATTTTGGCCCCACCCACTGCTTCACAGAGTATGTATTAACGGCACTGTGTGGCAGGGCCAAATGACACGATCACGTGACCCCAGCCCCATCACGCCTACAAACGTCAGGCACCTGCCCGGCCCCGCCCTATTTTGCCGGCCATACCCCCTGCCCTGCTGATCTGGCTTCACCCTCCCGGAAGGAGCAGCCAGACAGTCGGCAACTATGTACTAATGTTATATGGTGGGGCCATTCCGTGGTAACTCACGTTGCAGGGTGACATGGCGAGTGTGTGCATGGCTGTCAACAGCAAAAGGAATTTGTGTGAGGTTGGTTTTGCTCACTTAGAAAGTGATGAGATGGATCCTGCTTTGGAAGACTGTATACCGGAGTTGCTGATTGTTTGCTAAGTCACTTTGTAACATGAGTTACCATGAAATGACCTTTAGGGTATTATTGTTATGTCAGGGTGGTTTTAATATTATATGGAGATTGCTGTGGGGTAGTTATATTATGTAGGTGCTGGAGTGTCGGGCTGCGGCTCAGGGGGCACTGCATGAGAGGACGCAGGACCCGTCCTGCCCATCGGGTTTGTGTACAAGTCTGAATTGGGCCTTATGTCTGCAATAATAATTTAATTATTTTCAAGTCCATTAGTCAGGTGATGTTGGGAGGTAATGTCCTATGTCAGCACTGGATGCATATGAATTGCTTTATCATTACATCTAGTGGTCAAACCATGTTGGTTAGGTACATAGGGCCTGATTCAGAGCCGCTTGTAAGCGGCCGCTCGTTCGTTCCGAGCGATGTTTGCCCAACTGCGCATGCGTACGAATTTCAATACGCATGCGCGAACCAGTCAGTGCGGCCGAAAATCGTTTGTTCGCTAAATAGCAAATGCCTGCTATTTTGAGTGACAGGAGGAGGCGTATGTGGGTGGTAACAGGGGAAGGTGCTTGAAAACGGGGAGTGGAGATCAGAACGCAGGCGTGCTTAAAGGTCAAAACGGGCGTTTTATGGGTGTGCATAATTAATACAGCAGCGTCATTCACCACGTCACTGGGTTATTTTATAGTCAGAACTGCTCGCAAGATTGTGGTAGGAAAAACCAACCACAAGAATAGCGAGCAGTTCATACGCTGGTCGATGTACTCGATTAATCTAATAAATAGCGGACATGACGTAGGATTCGAGCGGCCAGGGGGCGTAGTTATCCAAACAACGACCGCAAGTTTTGTTCGCTCGTTCAGACATGGAGGCGTCAACAGACCGCAAAGAGTGAACGGTTCATTTGAATAGCCACCCCCTTTTCCTGAATGTTCGTCCGCAAATAGCGTCCGCCTCTGAATCAGGCCCATAGTTCTGTGTCTGTGGATGTTTTTCACACATACAGATTCACCTGCCTGACAATTATACAGGCATCATCCTCGTATTGCCTCAGACAGCAGAATAAGTAGACCCATCGCTTTATGTACCATTAGACATATTAGCGGTGCTAGAGAAGAGCTCCGTGCTGCCCAGTGCCAACCTCGTCCCCCAGACATGTGGGGCCACCGGCAGCAGGATGCAGAGCATTGCCCGGAGCTACCAGATGCTTTGGGTGGCTCTGCAAGCTCCAAGATGCCTGGAGCAAAAGGTGCCGCTCCATGCGTCCTGCAAACCAAATACAGGTCCCATGGGACAGCAATGGTGCCGCTCCCAGGGCCCGGCGGGTGACGGCACCACTCTCACATCATTAGTTATGGCCCTGCATATTAGCATTTACATGTTAACTCTGAAGTAACTCATACACCTAGGTAATAATAACTCTGTAGTTCCTTTAACTGCTAAAATTAATTATTAAACTGGAAAACATAACACATTTCTTATCTGCATGAAATGTCTTTTGATATCCTCCGTGGTTTGTTCTGGGCTGCTACATTTAATGCAAGACTCTTCTTATATAATTTATCTTAATTATAAATCGCCAGGGTGTACTCAGCCAGCCAGATCTCTTAATTGGCTGAATGCCTCACCACTGCTACTTCTAATAGAATCATTCAGTTCAATGGGACGTCTGCTAGCTCGTTCCATTGTGCCTTGATGGAGGCAATTGTTTCAATATTACATTTTCATTAAGATAACATAATGTCACTATTGCACTAGATCTTACGTTATTTATTGGCATTATTTGCTGCTGTTCCAGTTGTGATCATAATATATTTTTATATAGTTGCGCTATTAGACCTGTACTTGTGAAGGGCACAGCATGGTCAGTCCTAATAATATATTATAGCAGAAAGTTCCAGTACAGTGGTTTCTCAAGAACATACTGTAACCTTCAGCATGTAGAGGTATTAGGAGGAAATTACAGCTGAATTACAAGTTCCCGGTATATGACAGAGCACATTCTAACACTCTCAGATATCCATGTTTTAAATTGTCCATATTTTATCAGATAATCAAATACAAAAACAAATTAATAGAAATTTTTCATGATAGACATCCTCTTTATTGCAGAACAGCCCCACTGATGAGACACCTACATGCTTGCTCTGTTTCTGGGCCCAAGTCAACCTGAAAGTGGACCTGTTACCCATACAGCAGAGGTGGCCATTTATATTCTTGAGAACAGTGGTCGAAGTGGGGTGGTATATGGCGGTATGACAGGGGCACGGGCACTGGCATGCAGCCGGGACAGGGCTTCACTGTAGTAAACAACAGTCAGTGGCACACACTGGCCACCAGCCAATCGCAGGGCTTGCTGGCTGCCAGCCAATCGCGGAGCTTGCTGGCCGCCAGCCAATCGCGGAGCTTCTCATTGTCTCGCCGCAGCGCCGGTTTAGTGTATACTGGAGCGCACTACTGCAGCAGCCAGCAACCAAGAAGACCCTATGCTCCCGACGGCTCCATTCCAGCAGCGCAGGTCAGAAGCAATTAGAGAGAGGGAAGGGTGTGAGAGAGGGAATAGTGAGAGGGGCAGACAGATGGAAGCAGGCAGGTAGTATTGTAGGGGGTGAAAGAGAGAGGGATTCAGTTAGTGAGAAGGGCAGGGTGTGAGAGATGGGAGCAGGCAGGGAGTAGTGTGGGGAGTGAGAAGTACAATGGGGTGATATGGAAGCAGGGGTCGAAGGGGGGGGGGATTCAATCTCCATACCCCCACCTCTAAATTCCCACTTCGAGCACTGCTTGAGAATGTAGCCTATCAATTCAATAGGAAGCAGTGGCTCATGGATATTAGTCAGGTGGTGCCTCATGTAGTCACTGGTTGTCAACAAACTTAAAGGCCATACCTCCCAACATCAGAGGATAATTGGGTCCGGGGGCGCGGCCACATCAAGAAGTAGGGAGTCTGTTTCACAAAAGGGAAAGGTATATTTCCCCTTCAGTATTAGTACATGGAAGTGACGTACAGTGAGGGCAGAAGTGCGGTTCCATGCACATACAGAACCCAGGTTATATTCCCCCTCTATGTCCACGTGGATAGTTTTGGTGGTGACAAACTGACAACTGTCCGGGACATTTTTCATAGATTATAATACTGTACAATAATGAGATTGCAGAGGAAACTATCAGATATCAATATTACACACAAAATTATGTATGTGCGGATAATTGTGTAATAGTTTGATACAGAGTTGGATGCCCGACGCTCAGCAACTTGTAAGCTGTCTAGGCAAGCTCTCCCCTCACCGCTGCTCTCCCCTCACCGCTGCCCTACCCTCACCGCTGCTCTCCCCTCACCGCTGCTCTCCCCTCACCGATGCTCTGCCCTCACCGCTGCTCTCCCCTCACCGGTGCTCTCCCCGGTGCTCTACCCTCACCGCTGCTCTCCCCTCACCGCTGCCCCCCCTCACCGCTGCTCTCCCCTCACCGCTGCCCTCCCCTCACCGCTGCTCTCCCCTCACCACTGCTCTCCCCTCACCGCTGCCCTCCCCTCACCGCTGCCCTCCCCTCCCCGCTGCTCTTCCCTCCCCGCTGCTCTTCTCACCGCTGCTCTCCCCTCACGCTTCTCTCCCCTCCCCACTGCTCTCCCCTCACCGCTCCTCTCCCCTCCCCGCTGCTCTTCCCTCACCGCTCCTCTCCCCTCCCCGCTGCTCTCCCCTCACCGGTGCTCTCTCCTCACCGCTGCTCTGCCCTCCCCACTGCTCTGCCCTCCCCGCTGCCCTCCCCTCACCGCTGCTCTCCCCTCACCACTGCTCTCCCCTCACTACTGCTCTCCCCTCCCCGCTGCTCTCCCTGCTACTGTCCCCTCACCGCTCCTCTCCCTTCCCCGCTGCTGTCCCCTCACCGCTCCTCTCCCTTCCCCGCTGCTCTCCCCTCACCGCTCCTCTCCCCGCTGCTCTCACCTCTGCTCTGTGGCACCAAACTCCTGTGATCTTCTCCAAAACATCTGTCTGCACCACTTGTGAATTCTAACACCAGCCTAGTGAGAATTTTAAAGAGAGGTGTTCTGTGTGTGATCAGAGTATAAAAGTGTATTGTGTTGCCTGATTTAGATTTTATTTATTTGTGACAATAAATCATGGCCAAATATAAGGGTATTTAAAGTGCTGGGCACGCCCCCAGAGTGATAGAGAACTGGGACGTAATGCGAGGACCCACCCCTCTGACTCACAGCCATGCCCCCTTTTTTTGTGCGCCCAATTCCCGACTGATGGCTCCCAAATGTTGGGTATCATCTTGAGCAGGGATATTCAACATGCAGCTCTCCAGCTGCTATGGAAATACACATACCAGAATACCCTACCACAGTTTTAGCATGTCCTAATAGCAAATTGTAGTAGGGCATGCTGGGATATGTAGCTCCACAGCAGCTGGAGAACTGCATTGCAGTTCTATACTCCTGATCTAGAGGGTTTAAGAGGTAGTTCCACAATCAGCCAATCAGAAGTGACTCGATAATGCTGCTGGTCATGATCACTGCGTCGTGTTTCACTAGATCTCCAGCACCTGCAAAAGATGCATCTCCTGGTCCTGGTGAGTGCATCTGCATCTAGAACTACTTGAGTCACAGTTATGTAAACACACATTTATAAGCGATTCGAAAGGGGGGTTGAACTGCGCTCATGTGTAATGACGTGAGGCGTGTTCCAGTGTGCGGGGGTAGATAAATGGGGGGGGGTTTGGGGGGTGTTGGGTGGATGTTACGTGGGATGGTGTTGGTTTCTAGGATGTGTATGTGGGTGTGTAATGGGTGGGTGAAGTGCTGCACCTTTGTGCCGGAGTACTGCGTCCTGCACTGGTTAGATCGGTGATAGGAGGGGGGGGGTTACGATGCGCTCTGCCTTTGTGTTATGATATGGTTGATGGGTGTGGTGAAGTGAAAGAGGGAGGAGATGATGTGGGGGGAGGGGAGGAGATGGATGGATGGATGGATGGATGAAATGAAAAAAGCCAGGCAGAAAAGGTTGGGGGCCAAATCTTTTATTGGAGAAGTCACAGTGCTGCTCCTGATGGGTCCCTGGCAATCTCCCTGATTTCACCTTACCCCCATTATGATGCTGTTATATAAAAATTAAAACCAGAGATATATACGTTAGTGTCACTTCCCTGCATTGGTTAAAAGGCACAATGATCCCTATACAGATATGCCCAGCAGGGGCAAATGCAGGATTCTCAGGGAGGGGTTTCCATTATATATGTCTACACACACACACACAGTAGTGGTCCCCCATGTGCAGTGCCCCTTATATTGTGCCCCCAATAGTAGTCCCCCCTATGCAGTGCCCCTTATATAGTGCCCCCAGTAGTAGTCCCTCCTATGCAGTGCCCCCAGTAGTGCATCCCCCCAGCAGTGCCTCCCAGCAGTGCCAGTGCCCCCAGCAGTGCCTCCCAGCAGTGCCTGTTCCCCCAGTAGAGGTCTCCCTTGCAGTGCCCCCAATATAGTGCCCCCCAGTAGTGCCTCCCCCCAGCAGTGCCTCCCAGCAGTGCCAGTGCCCCCAGCAGTCCCTCCCAGCAGTGCCTGTGCCCCCAGTAGAGGTCCCCTTTGCAGTGCCCCCAATATAGTGCCCCCCAGTAGTGCCTCCCCCCGGCAGTGCCCCTTACATATACAATGAAAAATACACAAAAAAATAAAAAACCACTTACCTGAATCCCCACTCCTGTGCCCGCCGCCGTCCGTGTGCCGGAAAGTGGAGCCTGGCTTCGGCAGTGCCTCCCTCTGTCTAGCTCCCTCTGGCCGTGCATGGCGCGTTCACTGTCGATTCAGCTGCCAGTGCTTCCTCATCAGGTGGTATGAAAGCCACCTGACGCGGAAGCGCTGACATCTGAACGGGCAGGGGCCTGGACGGGCAGCGCTGATCGTGGGTGGCTCGGGGATGGTGCTGAGATGGAGGCAAGGCTGTCTCCATCTCTGAAGAAATTAAAAATTGGTCGAGGGGGGGGGTTTCTGGGTACTTAGAAACCCCCCCTCCGTGCGCTAGTGCCCAGCTATAATGTTGCTGCTGGCTCGGCATATCACGCCTCACATAGTGTGATATGCACTCCCGCGATCGGGTATACACTGCGTACGCGACCGTGCCTCCATAGGAATGAATGGTGCGATCACAGTGCACACCAGAGTTGCATATGGAGGCACTGGGAATCACATGGCGCGATGCGTGCGCACCTTTGTGGCGCATTCAGCCACAATGTAACTGGGCGCATCTGTAGCTACATGCATTTCTGAAAAGTATCAGTGCGTTTTCATCAACAAGTAAATCTTACTAACTGCTTTGGGGCTCATTTACATTTGGATGTAAGTCAGTATTATGACACGCCACTCAGATGTAGCAGTACACGCCCACTTTACCGCCACGCTCATAGGTGTTTCTTTCACAATCTCCCTGAAATGCATTTTCAAAAGTAGGCAAGTATGACTGTAATGCATGCTTTCCCCAGAGAAATGGGCTTTCCCACATTAATAGACAGGCATTTAAGAGTGATTTAAGTTGATCACAGGGGCGTTTCTAGAGAGGAGGGGGCCCATGTGCAGTCTCCGACACTGAACTGTGCGTGGCCAGCGCCGAAGTCATAGACTCTGGGCACTAGAGTGTGCCCAGAGTCTACAGTGTATGCACAGATCACCGGGAAAATGGCCACGATGACCATTTTCCCTGTACTGCGCATACGCAAATGATGGGTGAATGACCACCGCGGCCATTTTCCAGTCGTTTTACAGCACCGACGTGGGACTCTGGAGAGGTAAGTAATATTATGGGTGCAGGGTCCCGTGTGCCCCGAACACCCTGCACCCATTATAGATACGCCCCTGGTTGATCAATAATAAAAAATACAGTGATTTCCAGGGAAGTAACTTTAAAGGTATAAATCTCTAAAACCGGTGTCTGTTCCTGTAAACCTGGCCAGTGCTTTGAAACATGTTGCTAAGAACTGTTTATTGTTAAGATTACAAATGTCCTCTTATTCTGCGTGGGTGGAGGGTGGGGCGATGGACTTCAAAATCTAAGAGAGGATATTTAGTTTTTGAAAATAAATTGCTGGGATGTATTTGAGGCAAATGTTTTTGCCAATAAAAAAGGCATTTTGATGCAGTTGAAGTGCTGGCTCCTCCAGTGTGTGGATGAACTCACGCATTGCAAGAATAAAAGCTTCCTTGATATTGCAGTTATAAACACAGCACTTTAGTTCCCTGGCTGTTATTATTACTGCATTGTAAACAAAGATGCTCTTTCTGCCATGTTGAGGAATGGCGGTTACTGGGATTTTGATCATTCCACAAATAAAACTGAACCTTTAGCATCTACCCAGCTAGCACTGTTTTATCCTATTTACAATGATTATTTTTTAAAGTTGAAACAAAATAAGCACTTTTTTCCCATTGCAATCTTTTTTTCAACCAAGTTAGATGAGTCTGTTTGAAGGACACAAATAGCAAGTTTTAGCATACCCCGCATGCTCAGATACAGATGTATCACTTATCTGTGTACTGTATATCTCTGCCCTATTCCACGGAGTCAGCCAAAACAACAAATGTGACTGCAGCAGCAGCAGCACACTGCAAACAGAGAAGAAGCCACTCCTGTGTGACTGCCTGCCCTACACTTAGTAATCCAAGGCAGGGGGGGAAGTGAACATTTTGCTATGGGTCTGGTTACGGAGTTACGCCCCTGTGCTTGTGCTATGGATTAGAAGTTTCTTGCATACTGTAAATAATACATGAGTGCTGATCTTCACTGGTCTAATGGCTAGTAGTTTGCAGAAATATAGGGGGAGATTTATCAAAGCTTGGAGAGAGATAGAGTGGAGAGAGGTAATGTACCAACAAATCAGCTCCTGTCATTTTTCAAACACAGCCTGTAAAATGACAGAAGCTGATTGGTTTGTACTTTGTCTCTCCAAGCTTTGATAAATCTCCCCCATAGTACCTTATGATCTTGCACCTGGATTGATAACTAGCTTTGAAGGAATAAATGAGTGCAGTTGTCTTGGATAGGACTGTGGGACTTATACTATATGTATGTGTATGTATATATATATATATATATATATTTATATATATATATATATATATAAACAACAATCAGTCACAACATTAAAACCACTGAAAGGTTTAGTGAATAACATTGATTAAGCAGCAAGTGAACTCTCTGTTCTTGAAGTTGATGTGTTGGAAGCAGGAAAAATTAGCAAGTGTAAGGATCTGAGCGCCTTTGATACGTGCCAAATTATGATTGCTAGATGATTGGGTCAGAGCATCTCCAAAACGGCAGGTCTTGTGTTGCCGGTATGAAGTGGTTTGTAGTGTACCCAATTATATATATAATTGTTTTTCTATAGCTCCACCCCGAATAGCTCCACCCACAGTTCCTGAACCTATATTTCCAGAAAAATAGCCCTGAGTATACCTACCAAAGTGGTCCAAGGAAGAACAACCATGAACTGGCTACAGGGCTCTCTGATGCACGTGAGGAGTGAAAATTTTTAATGCTAGCTATGATAGAATGGTGTCAGAACACACAGTGCATCGCGGCTTGCTGCGTTTGGGGCTGCATAGCCGCAGACTGATCAGAGTACCCATGCTGACCTCTGACCACTGCCAAAATCACCTACAATAGCCACATGAGCGTCAGAACTGGACCATGGAGCTATGGCAGAAAATGGCCTGATCTGATGAATTACATTTATTTTACAACATGTGGATAGCCGGGTGCATGGTCGTCGTTTACCTGGGGAAAAGATGACACCAGGATGCACTATGGGAAGAAGACAATCCGGTGGAGGCAGCGTGATGCTCTTGGCAATGTTCTTCTGGGTACTTTGGGGTCCTGGCATTTATGTGAATGTTACTTTGACATGTACCACCTACCTAAACATCGTTGCAGACCAAGTACACACCTTCATGGCAACGGTATTCCCTGATGGCAGTGGCTTCTATTAGCAGGTTAATTCGTCCTGCCGTACTGAAAAAAATGTTCAGGAATGGTTTGAGGAACATGACAAAGAGTTTAAGATGATGACTTGGCCTCCAGATTCCCCAGATCTCATTTTGATCATTGCCCCACCTCTCAACTTACAAGACTTAAAGAATCAGCTGCTAACCTCTTGGTGCCAGATACCACAGGACACCTTCAGAGGCCTTGTGGAGTCCATAACTCAATGGGTCAGAGCTGTTTTGGGGGCACAAGGGGGTCCTACACAATAACACAATATTAGGCAGGTGGTTTTAATGTTTTGGCTGAGAGAGAGAGAGAGATAGAGGGCCGAAATATGGTTACTGACTTACGTGTCTATTGAATAAAATTCCAATTTGTGATTCTGTTGTAAATAAAACATATTTATTTGAATAGAAAAATACTTATCCATATGGATAATATATTGTATATCTATAATAAGCGAGAAAGCGTGTCTGTCTGTCTGTTTGTCCTTTATGCATGGCCAGAGTTTTGGAGCTAGCTCAACCAAAGTTGGCATGGTGGTGAAGTTTGACCAAGATTAGGTTTTTGTCTAGGTTTGAACTTCGGCAGGGCCACTCACTGTCACACAATCCCTAAAAATGGGGACACTCTTAAATTACACAGGTTCCTGGGCTGGCTCCAGTGGAAATTGGCAGTCTGCTAAAAACCCATGTGCAAGTTACAAAAGTATCCTTTTAACTTCACAGTATGAGCAAAAGCTGTGTACACACTGAGACGATGTTGTCGGTACGTTAAGTCGTTTCCATTCAAATCGGAATGACATATCGGCCGCATCGCTCAGTGTATATGGCCAATATATGCGCTCCTGCACTGCACATCCAACCAGACGATATCGAATGCGCCCCCGTTGAAGGTAATGAAGGATGGAATGAGGGATCGTTTTGTCGTTCATTACCTCATTCTGATGTGTACCCAGGATCCGATATGTTGGCCCATCGGCTGGGTAAACATCGCTCAGTGTGTACCCAGCTAAACTTTATGACTCATGCAAGTTCATATTAAATCCAGAGTTAGTCCTTTTTAAAGTGACCATATACAGTGGGTAAAATAAGTATTGAACACATTTTTCTCAGTAAATATATTTGTTATGGGCTATTGTAATGAAATGTTCACCAAATGTCAGCATCAACCTATGAAATCCACACATGCAAGGAAATGTAACCATAGATGTCCATAAATTAAGTTATGTGTAATAATGTGGGAAAAAGTATTGAACACATGAAGAAAGGGAGGTGCAAAAAGGCATGGAAAGCCAAGACAACAGCTGAAATCCATCAGTAATTAGAAAGGAATCCTGCCTCTTGTCAGTACAAATTAACATAAGCTGGTTCAGTCCCAACCGATGACCTATAAAAAGGTGTCTCATTACTAAGGTGTCACACAAGAAACATCTCATGATTGGTAAAACCTAAGAGCTCTCTCAAGACCTTCGCAACCTTATTGTTGCAAAACATACTGACGGCATTGGTTACAGAAGGATTTCTAAACTTCTGAATGGTCCAGTGAGCACTGTTGGGGCCATAACCCGGAAGTGGAAAGAACCTCATTTCACCATAAACCGGCCATGACCAGGCGCTCCTCGAAAGATTTCTGACAGAGGAGTGAAAAGAATTATCAGAAGAGTTGTCCAAGAGCCACTTGTAGAGAGCTTCAGAAAGACCTGGAATTAGCAGATACAATTGTTTAAAAAAAAAAAATAAGTAATGCACTCAACCGCCTTGGCCTGTATGCACGCTCACCACGCAAGACTCCATTACTGAAGAAAAAGCATGTTGAAGCTTGTTTAAAGTTTGCTGCACAACATTTGGACTAGCCTGTGAAATACTGGGAGAATATAGGCCCTCATTCAGAGACGCTCGCAAGAAGTGAACGCTCGTTCTGAATGAGGACGGCCGCTTCCTTTTTTTTAGTGCGGCCTCCTGGTCGCTGGCTAAGCTGTGGATTGATGGTCGCGATGGTGAACACCATCGTGACCATCGGGGCTTGCGATGAGACCCTAAGGTTGGGTCTCGGCAACCGCAAGCCCCAGGGAGCTTCCTGCTCTTATCGAGCAGGAAACTCCCCACTGACATCACTGATGATGTCAGTGCGGCCGCCCACAAAACGGTAGACGTTCCTTAAGGAACGCCTCCGTTTTGGAAACCACCCCCCGGCCCGCCTACAAAACGGGGCGAGCTGTCGATCAACATCGACAGCCGCCCCTTTTGTAGAGAGCTCCGTAGCGAGAGAGTTTCTCTCTCGCTCCGGGGCTTGCGCACGTGCAGTGCGGCCGCTGCACGTGCGCAGGGCTAACCATCGACCCGGTTGCGAGCGCATCGGCGCTTGCGACCGCATCTGAATGAGACCCATAGTCTGGTCAGATGAGACCAAAATTGAACTCTTTGGATGCCATAATACACACCATGTTTGCACATCAGAACAGTAAAGTTTATCAGGATGCTGAAGATGAAACAAGGGTGGACTTTTCAGCAAGACAATGATCCCAAACACACAGCCAAGGACACTCTCAATTGGTTTCAGAGAAAGAAAATAAAGCTGCTAGAATGGCCCAGCCAATCACCTGACTTGAATCCAATTGAAATCTATGGAAAGAACTAAAGATCAGAGGCCCTGATTCAGAGCCGGACGCTCTCACAGAGCGCTCGCTCTGAATCAGGGCCGTCCTTCTGATTTTTTAGAGTGGCCTCCTAGCCGCTTGTATAGCTGTGGGTGACCACCCACAGCTATAGCGAGCGGCCAGGAAGATGGTCGCGATGGTCAAGACCATCGCAACCATCGGGCTTGCGACGAGACCCTTGTGGTAGGGTCTCGTTGCCGCAAGCCCTGGAGTGCTTTTGGCTCTATCAGAACGCCTCAGTCTGGCCAGCCACGCCCCCGGCACGCCCACCAAAGGGGGCGTGCTGTCACTCACCATCGACAGCACGCCCCCTTTGTAGCGAGACCCATAGCGACGGCTTGCCCGTCGCTATCCGGGTCTCGCGCATGCGCACGACGGAGCTGCCTCCATCGTGCGCATGCGCACTGGGCCAACATTGATCCGCTTGCGAGCGCTCAGCGCCCGCGAGCGGGTCTGAATTAGGCCCAGAGTTCATAGAAGAGGCCCACGGAGCCTTCAAGATTTGAAGACTATTTGTGTGGAAGAATGGGCCAATCACACCGGAGCAATACATGCCTGTAGCTTCTCCATAAAGGAGGCTTCTTGAAGCTGTCATTACCAACAAAGGCTTTTGCACAAAGTATTAAATAAATTTTCAGTTAGCGTGTTCAATACTTTTTCTGTGTCATTTCACATTATTACACATAACTTAATTTATGGACATCTATGGTTTGATTTCTTTGCATGTGTGGATTGCATGGGCTGTTGCTGGCATTTGGTGAAAATGTCATTACAATAGCCCCATTACAAATATATTAACTGAGAAAAATGTTGATGTGTTCAATACTTATTTTACACGCTGTATATTAGTCAGCCCTCTGTGTTTGCATGCAAGGACATAACTGGAACTTTGTGGGCCACAGAGCAAGATCTTAATCACCATAGCAGCCGTCCTCCTTGCACCTACAGTAGTTACACCACTGTTTGCATGCATGTTAGCAAACAGTGGGGTCCTTTTCAGGATCATTGGAATGGGGTTATAGGCGATGAGAACTTAAACAAATAAAGGCTGCAGGTGTACTTCAGGGTCCAGTCTACAACCTGGGCAACACTGGGTATCCCAGCTAGTTTAACATAATGTAAAGGCATGTGTCATATAAGATCATACCTATAAGACACCCATTTCTTCTTGTAAGATTCACCCCTGGTGAAGTCGTGTTAAGACGAAACGTAGGGTAAAATCCCAGAATTAACCACTATTTGGTGATGCCACTGTTGAGAGCTCAACCTCCCCAGTAGGGTGAGACAGAAAGCTGATAAACATCACACCATAAGGTGTTTTTTTGGTTTGAGCGTCTAATTCCAGGATCCGAAAGAACATGAAAAGTTTTTAAGTTTTAACCTATTATAAGAGAAGAAATTTCCACTGGGAGGAACCTTTCTACTGAACTATGGGCCTGATTCAGCACGGATCGCAAGTCTGCATTCGCCCGCACCCACATAGCGAAAATTTGCAAATGAATGCGATCGCAGCTCCATACCAAAACGTCCCCAGCTTATAAAGCCGAACACTTCCCCATTACATACATCCGCAAGCCAGCGAAAACATCGGTATCATCAAGTAACATCGGACTCATACGCAGAGTTGTGGGTGAGCTTGACATGCCTCACAACCTGCGAAGCTTCCTGTTGCCATGTAGAGCTGTGGCTGCGTATGCCGTTGCTGGGGCTTAATTATGCATGCCCTTGTAACGACGTTCAAACGCACGGGCACGCCTACGTTCCTTTGACCACCACCCCCCCGCTCGCTTCACCCCCAAACGGCACTTGCTGTCAATCATTTCTATGTGCCCTTGCGTGTCTGCGATCGCAGCGGCTAGTTCGCGCACTGCAATGCATAAGCATGTGCATAAAGCAAACATCGACCGGCTGCGTGCGAACACAGACTTGCGATCCAAACTGAATCAGGCCCTAATGTCTGCATTCCTCCGTCCAAATAAGTGGATTCCTTAGTGTGAGTATATGTCTGGCTTAACTAAGGACCTTAGATATATATATATATACATATATACAATGTATATACATTACATACAGGTGTGTGTACAAATATATATATATATATATATATTTTTATATATATTTATATTCGTACACACATGCTGACGAGCTTATTTCATACTTTATATTTATATTTCCGAAACTCACAATATGAGTTAAGTGTCTACATTTTAATTTTCACTTTTGTATTTTTACAGCTTTTGTTCTTCCATTTGCAGCTTCTGAGTTACAGAACTGTTATTGTAATAGGACCTGAGATCCTGTCTGCTGTGCAACAAATAAGAATAGAGGTGCAGTGTGTTAAAAGTGTGTGTGAATAATGTCATTTTTATTTGCTGTGATAACCTCCGCGCAGCGAGAATACAGTTACCCAGAGTACCCAGCGGCATTGCTGTGATAACCTCTGCGCAGCGAGAATACAGCTACCCAGAGTACCCAGCGGCATTGCTGTGATAACCTCTGCGCAGCGAGAATACAGCTACCCAGAGTACCCAGCGGCATTGCTGTGATAACCTCTGCGCAGCGAGAATACAGCTACCCAGAGTACCCAGCGGCATTGCTGTTTGAATTTATGACAGGAGGAGCCAGAGATGACTATTAGTATTTTATTTATTATGCATTGCCTTTGATAATTAGGTGGGTGCACTAGAAATTTTATTTTCAGGTCATTGCCTTGGAGAGAAACACATTGAAGTACAGGTGATGGAACACATAACACAGTAAACTGCAATAAAGTAAATAATTCTAAAATAACAGCTAAATATACATTTATACAAAGGTAAATCTATTTAATTTAACATGTACTGTCCTCAATTACATATGCGTCCTTATTGACCATCCTTTCTGTGCCATTTGGCACAAGACGCATAGCGTGACTTAGGCCTCCCACCATGGGTAGTGATTGTTGGACTTTCGTACCTACATCTTAATTTGGCATCTGTATCGCATGGTAGCTGCATCCAAAGTTGCTTTTGGTGTACTGGGGGTTTAGGATTAGTACTTTTATAACAATGAAGTTGGTATCAAGTTGCAGACTAAGCACAGCACTGAGTGGCGCAATGCATGACGGTGACTCACTTGTATCTGTATTTTGCATTTTTTTCCAGGTTAAGCTGGGTACACACTTAGCAATGTGTACCTGGACGATATGTCAGCCCGACGGGCTGACATATCGTACTGCGAGTACACATTGAGCGATGTATTGAACGACAGAATGATCCCTCGCGTCGTCATTCAATACCAGCACAGGCGCCACATGCGATATCGTCCAGTTGGCTATGCAGCACGACTGACCGGATGATATCACATGCGACCGCGGGAGCGCGCAGATAGTCCGTACACAGTGGACGATCCGTCTGATATATCGTTTTGATTCGGTCGGAAACGACATATCGGGCCGACATCTTCTTAGTGTGTACCCAGCATTGGCGCCCACCTCCGCTGCATGAAATGCAAGTGAAAGTGTCCATGGTACTCGTCCATGTAGTTTTGTCGCATTAGTGATGCAACTAAGACGCATATTTGGTACAAAACTGAGTGACGGGACGCATAGAGCGGCTTAATCACATCATCTGTGGCATGCGTGTGCCAAATGGGGCACATCTGGAGTTAATTGTAGATTTTACTTATTTTGTCAGTACACAAGAGACATGTTTTGTTGGAGCCATGAAGCTTTGTGACAGGGCAGCAGACGACATTCAGGCTAGCACTGATGTGAATACCAGTCTTGAATATTACAGGAACTAGTTTGAAACTGAATTGAATTTGTTCAGTTTGAGGGCAACTAATTTGTTTGCTGTATGGTCATGATTTTTGGGCAACGTCAAAGTTTGGCTTCTGCTGTTTGAGTGTGCATTTCACAGTTAGAAACAAAATGCCGCGTCCAAAGTGCCCCGAGTCTACTGCGCATGCGCAGAACACCGGGAAAATGGCCGCGGCAGCCATTTTCCGGTGTTCTGAGCAGCGCTGAGACCCGACGCGGGACCATGGACAGGTAAGTTAAAAACAAAAATGGGTGTGGTGCGGGGCCCCCCTGGACCCGGGGGCCCGTGTGCCCCGCACACATTGCACCCATTATAGATACGCCATTGATTCTGACCCTGTCCTTGGCTTGGCTTAGCTTGTTGTGAACGGGACAGAGGGCCTGATTCAGAGCCGCTCGTAAGCGGCCGCTCGTTCACTCTGAGCGATGGTCTCTCAACTGCGCATGCGTATGGGTCGTAATGCGCATGCGCAAACCAGTCATTGCGGTCGGAAATCGTGCGCTCGCAAAACTGCGAGGGGCTGCTAATGTGATTGACAGAATGTACCATTTGTGGGTGGTAACAGGGGAAGGTGCTTGAAAACGGGGGAGTGGAGATCCGAACGCAGGCGTGCCTAACGGTCAAAAGGGCGTTTAATGGGAGTGCATAATTAGTAAAGGAGCGTCATCGACCACGTCACTTGGTTGTCTTTTAGCCTGAACTGTTCGCAGCGATAGCGGAAAATCCTACCACAAGCACTGCGAGCAGTTCAGATGCCTTTCGATGTACCCGATTAATCTAATAAATACCGGAGATGACGTGTGTTGTGAACGGCAAAGGGGCGTCTTTACAAAATAGCGAGCGCATTTTTCGTTCGCTTGCTCAGACATAGAGGCGTCAACAAACCGCAAAGAGCGAACGCTCAATTTAAATAGCCAGCCCCTATTTTGGAACGACCATCCGCAAATAGCGTCCGGCTCTGAATCAGGCGCAGTGTACACATTTTGGATTCTGAAGCCAATTATCACAGTTATCAATTATCACAATTATCACTACAGAACTGTCTGCAGAGGATGAGTGAGCAGCACTGAGCACTGTGACTGCCAGATGACACAAAGTTGCTATAATACACTGGTCATTTTCATGCTATGATGTTTCATACCCTCCTGGTGATTTTATGAACATGTTCTACTGTGTTAATGTTGCTTGCACATTCCTGGTGCCTAAATGTTGGAGAAGCCTGTCCATGTCCTGGCCATGTCTGATGTATATGGCCCTTTACAACCATCACATGCTCTGTCATAGCCAATATACTGCACCATAGAAATTGCTTTATTTACTCCAGTGCACGAAATCATCAGCGGCAATGGTAGGAGGTGCGGAGACGTGGCGGCGTGATGGAGAAAAAGGTCACTTCTGGTACGCTGCCACACACTTATGTGTATGTTTTAATGTATTATACCAAAAAAATTGAAGATTTTACACTATATGCTGTTCCCTCATATCTTGTTTTACATGTATATCATCACGAGATACACAGAAGGAAAGCCACACAAGACTGCATATTAACTGAGTACCAGGTGCTGGACATTATTTATATTGATTATTGTATTTGACTACAGAGAAGATTCTATGAAACAAAGTGGGACTATTGAAGAATTGAAACTTGAAATAACTTCTGAGTTTTTTTAAAACCAAAGTTTACTGAGGTTTTATAGTTAAAACTTACTGTGCCCTATCAGTGCGCTTGAATTTATATATCCTTGACTATAGATAGGAAAGCATCAGAGCTGTTTATATGTGTCAAACTATGTATCTGATTTAAGACCATACTTACCAACTTTGTATATACTGTATACTATTCAGGAGCAGCTCGGGGCTGCTGCAGGCCAGTTCGAGGGGCAGGGCAGGATTGTTGACGTACTTAGGCCCTGCCCATTTCCTAGAAAAGTTCTCAAGTCGCGGGTCAGCAAGTAGGGGGCGGGGCTAAATGATGCTGTTTGCATAATATAGCCCAGCCCCCTCCATACGGACCCGCAAATTCCCCATTAAATCTCCACATCGTGGCTGTTGCACTAGGAAGTGGGCAGGATGCAGGAGATCTGCCCTAAAAATCGTGAGTCTCCCGCGACTTCCATGAGTGTAGGCAGGTATATTTAAGACTTATTTACACTTGCACGTAAGTCAATTTTATGACACACCTCTTAGATCAGGCATGCCAAACATGCGGCACCAAATAAACATTTTCTGCGGCCCCAGAGTGTGGGCTCACATATATATAATATGCGTACCACACCCCTGCCACGATGCAGTGTTTACTATTACAAGCTGGCAACGCTGGGTCTCTGAAGCGATCAGAAGCCTCTGATTGCTTCAGAGGCCAGCGTTCCCAGTGATGCAGCACGCGGGTGATGTCATGACGTCACCCGCGTCGACCGGAGCCTGCGCCTGCAGCTCTGGATCTAATTAGATCCAGTCAGCGGCAGCATCTACGCGGGACGGCATGGACTGGAGCGGTGCCCAGCAGCTGTCATGAAGAAAGGTAAGTACTGCACAGACAGGTGAGTGGGGCCTGTTCTATACTGGGGGCACAACATAAGGGGCATCACTGGGGGCTCTGCATAAGGGGTATTACTGGGGCACTACTAAGGGCATTTCTGGGGGTCTCTGCATAAAGGGGCATTACTGGGGGCACAAGATAAGGTGCATTACTGGGGCTCTGCATAAGGGGCACTACTAAGGACTTTACTGGGGGCACAACATAAGGGGCATTACTGGGGCACAACATAAGGGGCGTTACTGGGGGCTCTGCATAAGGGGCACTACTAAGGACATTACTGGGAGCACAACATAAGGGACATTACTGGGGGCTCTGCATGAGGGGCATTACTGGGGGCACAACATAAGGGGCATTACTGGGGGCTCTGCATAAGGGGCAATACTATGGACATTACTGGGGGCATAACATAAGGGGCGTTACTGGGGGCTCTGCATAAGGGGCACTACTGAGGACATTACTGGGAGCACAACATAAGTGGCATTACTGGGGGAACTACTAAAGACATTACAGGGGGCTCTGCATAAGGGTCACTACTAGGGACATTACTGGGAGCATAGCATAAGGGGCATTACTGGGGGCACTACTAAGGACATTACTGGAGGCTCTGCATAAGGGGCACTACTAAGGACATTACTGGGGGGTCTGCATAAGGGGCATTACTGTGGGCTCTGCATAAAGGACACTAATAAGGACATTACTGAGGGCTCTGTATAAGGGGCATTTCTGGGGGCACAACATAAGGGGCATTACTGGGGCACTGCATAAGGTGCACTTCTAGGAGCATTACTGGGGCACTGCATAAGGGGCACTACTAGTGACATTACTGGGGGCTCTGCATAAGGGGCATTACTGGGGGTTCTGCATAAGGGGCAATCCTAAGGACACAACATAAGGGGCATTACTGGGGGCTCTGCATAAGGGGCACTACTAAGGACATTACTGGGAGCACAACACAAGGCGCATTACTGGGAGACCTACTATGGGCATTACTGGGTGCTCTGCATAAGGGGCACTACTAAGGACATTACTGGGGGCTCTGCATAATGGGCATTACTAAGAACATTACTGGGGGCTCTGCATAAGGGGAACTACTAAGGACATTACTGGGGCTCTGCATGAGGGGCATTACTGTGGTCTTTGCATAAGGGGCACAGCTAAGGACATTACTGGATGCTCTGCATAAGGGACATTGCTGTGGGCTCTACATAAGGGGCAATACTGGGGGCTCTGCATAAAGGGCACTACTAAGGACATTACTGAGGGCTCTGTATAAGAGGCATTACTGGGGGCACAACATAAGGGGCATTACTGGGGGCACTGCATAAGGTGCACTTCTAGGAACATTACTGGGGGTTCTGCATAAGGGGCAATCCTAAGGACATTACTGAGGGCACAACATAAGGGGCATTACTGGGGACACAACTTAAGGGGCATTACTGGGGGCTCTGCATAAGGGGCACTACTAAGGACATTACTGGGGGCTCTGCATAATGGGCACTACTAAGAACATTACTGGGGGCTCTGCATAATGGGCACTACTAAGGACATTACTGGGGGCTCTGCATAAGGGGCATTACTGGGGGCTCTGCATAAGGGGAACTACTAAGGACATTACTGGGGGCTCTGCATAAGGGGCATTACTGGGGGCTCTGCATAAGGGGAACTACTAAGGACATTACTGGGGCTCTGCATGAGGGGCATTACTGTGGTCTTTGTATAAGGGGCACAGCTAAGGACATTACTGTATGCTCTGCATAAGGGGCATTGCTGGGGGCTCTACATAAGGGGCATTACTGTGGGCTCTGCATAAAGGGCACTACTAAGGACATTACTGAGGGCACTGTATAAGAGGCATTACTGGGGGCACAACATAAGGGACATTACTGGGGGCACTGCATAAGGTGCACTTTTAGAGGCATTACTGGGGCACTGCATAAGGGGCACTACTAGGGACATTACTGGGGCTCTGCATAAGGGGCAGTAATGGAGGCACTGCATAAGGGGCACTACTAGAGACATTACTGGGAGCACAACATAAGGGGCACTGCATAATGACACTACTAGGGCACTGCATATGGGGCATTGCATAATGGGCACAAATTCAGGGGGCATTTCAAAAGGGGCTCTAATATAGGGTGGAATTGCATAAGGGGCACTACTACAGGGGGCACTGCATTGGTTATTATTAATAATACACCTTTCAAAATTGCATATAAGACTTTTTTTTTTGTTGTGGCCCACACACTCGTAGACCTTGAATATTCGGCCCGGTTGGTATTTTGAGTTTGACATGCCTGTCTTAGATGGAGCAGTGCATGCCCTTTACAGTGCCACAGGCATAGCTGTTGCCCTCAGTACTCAGGCACCTGCCTGTCTGGTTTCCTATGTGTGCAGTGTGATATTCTAGTAAGCAGGACAGGGTCTTTATCTCACAGTCTCTCTGCCCTGTAGACAGAAATCATGAGTAGTATCTGACGGACAGCAGTAGCCTGCTAGCTGGAGGGCTTGTCGAGCACAAAGACACTGCTATTCCCTATGACATGTATAAATTTTACATAGCATTAAAAATTAATACCTAATAAAATGTAAAAAGAAAATGAATAAATGATAAGGAATATTCATGATCTTTAGTAAATATAGATAAATCCATTCAACACCCCATGCTTAAATGTTTAGAATTTAAATAATGTATTTATTGTCAACAGCATTGAGGCTACTTGAAACAAGCTTTGATCTATTTACTATAAGTAATAAGTAGTAAGGGCAATTACACACAATGGCTTCCTTATTCCTGTGGTGTGTTCAGATTAAGCTGGTGTCACAGTAGGTTGAATGTCTGTAAAATGGGTGATCATTGTTTTCTATGACAAACGGGATATCCGCACACAATCAAAATTTCCCAAAAGCTTGACAGACCACAGACTTCACCTGTCAGCGGGTACTGGCATCACGTTTTCTATAGAGATTGATTATCTCTACTTTCAGAGCTGTTCTACAATGTAGTCATTGCAGACTAAACTGTGTGGCCGCAGGTGCATGACAGTCGCCCATACTGTATGTGTCTGCCCTGAACAAGCAGGAATGGAAACTCAGGGTAAAACCAAGCAGTGCATTTGCTCTCTCTGCTTCCTGCATAAAAAAAAAAAAAACGTTGTCGTTGAGTTGATTAGTGAAATGTCTGCCATACAAGAATATAAGAAAATTATATTTTCTTTTACAAATGTCTCCATGGACCATGTAGCTGAGTGTTTTGCTCCAATACTGCATTGCCTGAAGCCTTTAATCATCAGAAAATCACGGCAAGACTACTTAATGATCCGTCAATTTAAAGCGTACCTTTTATACTACAATTTCCTCCAGTGTGTTTATACTGTTGATGATGTTACTATAATTACATTTCACTCGGTTTGCCAGCACTACTTTTTAAAAGCTGTTATTTGATTGCTAGGTGACAAGTGGGGGTACTTAAAAGTGAATATGATTTTTCTTTTATGAAATATGAACCAGTAATCAAAATATTTCCCCCTGGCACATTCAATCTTTATTTCATGTTAACTTGAGCAGAAAATTGACATTTGTGCGCTAAGTGCAGCATAGTATACTATGAAGAGATATGGAATGTTTCAATAAACCTTTGTTAATGTCATTGGCTTAGCACAGATTTCTTAATCTAATAGGAAATAATTTAGAACTAGGGTTACCCTGGGCTTTCCATAAAGGAATCACAATTACTTGCTGTTCTAAAATTTCCTAGGCTGCTTTATATGTATGTCGAATTCCTACTCAAACAATGTACATTTCTATGCTGCTAGTGACTGACGTTTTAGTCTACTTACCGGCTTTTGGGACCTACCCTTCAGTAGATTCCAGAGGGAATGGCAAGTACAGCAGGTGTGGTGACGCATTTCGCTATGGTGGGGGCAGGGTTATGATGATGGAATTAGTAGCAAATCTTTACAGTACATCAAGCCAGTCGCCTTGTATGCTTAGTAATGGGAGAATCTGATAAAGATATTACCTCCATTCATCCTTTAGAAACTTATATAGAAGAAACTAAAGTCTGCACTCGCAAATTTAGCAGAGAAAGTTCCCTCAGGACTTTATTCCAGGACTGCAGAATAGTACTAGGTTTCGGGGATAGTAGCACCTTCAGTGGATGCTTTAAGTGCCCCCGTAGACATCCATTAAATGTTACTAGAGAATGTCACACCACATACACACATTTACCTCTAGCGAACTGGTGGTTGCTGCTGCTGACAGCAGCTTAGCGTAACTGACTGAAGACTACTGGAAGATGCAGCTAGACTAAAGTCAATAAATCTGACAATTGCCTGGCGCACGCGGCGTATTTAGAGCTGTTACTCATCGATTTGTAGCTGCATTTTGCTCTGTGTGCCAAACCTCGAAAGCAAAAGAAAAATGCTGTTTTTAGTAGTCGCTTTCAGCAATGAAAACTACCCGTGGCAATGGTCATAAATAGCTCACAAAGACAGCAGCTATAAAACCTTACCAATGGGACACTATCCATTTTCTCCTAAAATATTGCTTTATTTAGTCTCTTTTACAGCAAAGTTAATCCTAAGAGTCTGAGGACATTGGGACTGCATTTATTACGTATCACTCTTGTATTCATATCAGGTGCTTACAGACGTGCTTCTCCTCTTGAGTGTTCAAAATACATTGTAGTATAGCATATAGAATCGTCGATCTGCCGGTTCAGAGCTGATGCTACTATCCCCTCCTCAGAGCAAGTAATGGACCTACTAAATGTTACTAAAACCCTCATCCACTCACTAGTCATCTCCAGATTGGACTTCTGTAACTTGCTCCTATCTGGCCTACCTGACACCCACCTCTCTCCAATCCAATTTGTCCTCATTGCTGCTGCTTGGCTCATCTTCCTCTCCAAACATTCTACATCTGTCTCCCCTCTCCTACAAGCCCTCCACTGGCTCCCTTTAGGACCCAATTCAAAGTTCTTAGTCACTTACAAAGCCTTCACCCAATTTGCTTCCATTTACATCTCTGACCTCATCTCCCTACACTCTCCCATCCGCCTTCTTCGCTCAAGAAAATACATGTCGCCTCTCCTGCCAACTAGTTACTTCCTCCAAGCTTTTGCCCAGGCTGCTCCCTACCTCTGGAACTCTCTCCCTTTTCCTATCAGACTCTCCACCTCTCTACAAATCTTCAAAAGGTGCTCTCAAGACCCACTTCTTCATCGTAGCCTTCCAGCTCTCATCCTTGCCCACTGCTACTTGCTCCTGCCTCCCTGTCTACCCCATCTGTGTCACACCTGTGTGTCTGCCCTGCCCCTTTAGAATGTAAGCTCTCATGAGCAGGGCCCTCTTACCTCATGTGCTTCTCCTTATACTTATACTGTTATCTACGCTTGTTGCATATTTGAGTGTTATGATCACTAATGCAGCAATGCATATAAACCTTGTCCTTGTCCTGCATTGTATTGCACTGTAAATCACTTGTTGCTTGCTCACTTATTTGTCTATGTACCTTGTAAGGTGCTGCGGAACACTTGTGACGCCATATAAATAAAGGATAATAATAATAAATTAGTCCCTCTCAAAACCTTTTTTTTATTTCAATAATCTCACACTGCAGGGTGAAATTTCATTCTACGCAAAACTAAGTGCATTGATCCTCCTGCAGGACATAGCAGGGAACGGCTAATTCCTCTTATCAGCTGGTACCTACTGGTGCTTTTCTACCTGCCAATGGTGCCATCTTGCTCCACCAATCAGTATTCTTTGGTCTAAATCTATGCCTTGGCCATCTGCTGCTTCATAATGAGACCCACTCTGTCCAGGCACCTGCAGCTTCTTTCCGCAAAAGTTCCGTTTACACACTCAGTCACACATAGATATACAAGTGTCACTTATCAAATTAGTCCCAGCACAGTCTCCTGGTGCGTCCTAGTCACATCACATTGCCACTTATATGCATAAACAGACACCATAGCTATCAGAGCTGCACGGGACCTGACGGCTCACTCACGACAGGCATATCCCGCTGCATGGTGCATTGAGGCTAGAAGAGCAAGGACACATCTGTACATAGACCACCTCTAATGGCTGGAGTGGGCAGGAGTTGGCTGCTTTAGCATGCTGACATTTGTGGAACTACAAGTGCCAGCATGCTTTTGCATTCGAGGCCCGCTGTAGTATTATAGCTACTATAATAGAAATAAATAAATACACAGATACACAAACACACTGGGTTAAAAAAATATTTATTGAAAGATACCTGCAAACCCTTCTTTGACCACTTAAACAGTTGTATCTGAGCCTCAGACACATCTAAAGGGATGTAGTTATGAGATCGGCGGTCTCAAAACCGACAAGGAAATCCCGACAAGAGATTTAAGATAGGCGTCAAAATACAGATGCCTATCTTACTCCCAATGCCGAAAGATGCCAGCTTGAACGAGGTAAGTCTGGGGCGCCTTTAGCGTTAGCCGTAGGATGGGGAGGGTTAAGTTTAGGGAGCGGGGGTTATGGTTAGTTTTTTTTGGGGGGGAGGTTAGGGTTAGGCACCCATAGAGGAGAGGGTTAGGCAGGGCCGGCTCCAGGGGTCAGAGCACCCTGTGCCGGAACGAATTTGGGGGCGTGGCCTAATTACCATAGGCCACACCCCCTATGTGACGTTATTTGGAGGCGTGCCCGCATGGCACGCCTCCAAATAACATCAGGCTGGGGGTAAAGCCCAGCAATCCGTCACTGGCTGGGCTTCCCCCAGTCCTCTTCTGTCAGTGAATGGATGCCGCGCATGCGCACGGCATCCATTCACACTCCGGGGGTCCGGCACCGCCGCACAGCTGCGGCGGTGGGGGTCCCCAACCTCCCAATTAGACCACCCGCTGGCCACTTCGGCCCGCGCACCCCCCGAGGGAGGTTAGGGTTAGGCACTAGGGGTGGAGGTTTGGGTTAAGCACCACTAAGGGAGGGTTAGGGGGGGGAGAGGGGTAGGGATAGGGTACTTACCTGCCCTGTCGGGTTCTTCTCCCTTCGGGCTGCCGGCTATTCAGCCGCTAGAACTTCATACCCATTCCACATCTAAACGCCAGCGTCTACAGAGTATGATAATGTAATACAGTATAATGTTAGGCAAGTGCAGTGTTATATACTGCCTATGACACGTTTCCCTTAGTCCCAATTATCAGACAGTTATATACTTTAGCACCATTATATTATGCGTATGATGCACATTCTGGAAAAACGTTCACATGCTGTTTTGTTAATTGTTATTGTAAAATCAGCAATTAAATGTAAATTTGAGGTTGGCAGAGAATGTGCTGCAGAGTACAGTAATCCTCAGCAAATGGATTCATGTATTTTCATGAGGATAACTTAGTGTGTTACAATAAAACTTTCAATGGGTTTATTAGGTATGCAGTACAGTATATAACGTATATATGACTACACATAACATGGTGCATGCTGTGGCTTGTTGTTCCTAAACAGTAGGAGTCAGCAGGGAAATCCCACGTTCAGTAAGTGTATGAAGAGCTTACTTGCTGACTTTGTATATGTCCTCTCCTGGAGAAGCCCAGAGAGGAGACACATTTGGCCACTTCGGGGGCCGGGCTGCTATGTCATTAGGCCCCGTCCACATCACGGCAAACTGCGGTTTTGCCTCATTTAGCCCCGCCTCCTCCATGCGGAACCATAACTCCCGGAAATGATCTCCCCATCCAGTCCACTTGCCGACTTCACTAGGACGTGGGTGGGATGCAGGAGATCGGGACACTCTTCCGGGGTGCGGGGGGCTACACGGAAATTCGAGAGCCTACCACAAACTTCTGGAATAGTAGGTAAGTGTGGTGAAGAGTTGTTTTGGAACTACAAGTCTCAGCATGCAGATATAATGTATTATAAATCTCTGTTCTTCTAGTAGAGAATGTTAGAATTCATTTGAAATGGAGATGAAATGGCACGGACAAGCCTTCGCCAGGCTCAGGCAATCAAAGGCCAGGACTTCAGTCATTCCTCGGTAGCGCTTGTGGTGAGCAGTTCCCAAAGCATATTAGGGTTTTCCTTTTACTACTACATCATGGGGTCTAGTCATCACCCCTAATTTCTACAAAAGTAGGTGAAAACATTTTCACAGATATCTCCTGCTCACCTTTCAGCCCCGATCTGTCACGCTGTCCCCATACAACAGAGACATAGGGCAAAATTTACTAAGCGGCGGGTTCTAAACCCTAGCGATTTGTCGGCGGTTTTGCTATCTGCAGATTTACTGTTGTAAAACCGCAAATTTTAGAATAGAAAAGAAAAGGGCCGTCATTTAGAAGCCTCCACCAAACTCCCGGGGGTTTAGAACCCGCCATCAAACCACCAATGTTAAGAACCCACCGCTTAGTAAATTTTGCCCCACCGGCGCAGAAGAGTATTACCTTTATTTTTATATTAATTTTATTAACTGTTTACAGTTTTATTCCCGTGAATGGATGGGTAGGGGCCCTAGTGCTTTGCTTTGCCCATAGACTGCTTTAAGGTGACCCTGGGCGTAGTTGAGCTTGTCCATGCCTCAGTAATGCAGGGGGTGTGGCCTAATCACCGAGGTGTGGCCGCACCCCCTTATAAAAAAAATCATGAAGGCATTCCTTTTACACCTGCACAGGGGGACACCGTGCGACCCTCAGCCAGGGGCAGTTCCAGGGATGGGGGGGGAGGCGCTTCCTCCCTCAACCGCAGACAGGGGAGACTCAGCAGCAGCATCCCTGGACCCACCGCAGCCAGCACAAAGCAACGTGTGCTGAGCTGGTGAGAGAGACTGCTGCCGCTGACAGATAAGAAGGGAAGGGTGTACAGACCCGGTAATTAGTACCCTATCAACAACCCCAGGTAATTAGTACCCCACACCCTAACTAGGTACCACTGGGAAAGAGGTCTGGAGTTGTAAAGAGGGATCTGATGACATCCCACCGCCCCTGTTAGTCTCCTTCTGCCGGTTGCAGGGCTCTTGTGCACATGTGTATACGCCAGCTCTCGCATGTGCACAACTGCCGAGTCAGGCTTGGCAGTACTAAGTTTTACTGCATGATGGGAATCCCGGGGACAGCGGATTATCTGTGTTACATGAATGGCAGCATGACACCAATCATGTAATATAAACGGTATGGGTGAGATTTAATAGGTTGTGAGCTTGGAAAATGAGCGAGTATAGAGCTATACCCGCACATTTTCAGAACTCACCCTATGTAATAGGTTGTCTGAACATGTAAACCCGCATGTTTATCACATCCCCGCAACTCACAATGTGAAAGCAAACATCCAGATGTTTTGCCATTGTGAGCATACAAGTCGGGCACTGAAATAGTGTGTGCCTCCACCCACCCACAAGCATAATCAGCCCTGGGCTCTGTTGAGTCTGTATTGGTTCAGAAAATACAGGGGGAAAATGCGTAGGGTTCCCCTGTATTTTATGAACCAGCACCGGGCTCTGTTGAGCCTGTCCTGGTTCTTAATATACAGGGGAAAAATGTGTAGGGTTCCCCTGTATTTTAAGAACTAGAACAAGGTTCTGCTGAGCCGGTCCTGGTTGTGGAAATCCAGGGGACAAAATGAGTAGGGGTCCCCTGTATATTCCCTAACCAGCACCGCACTCGTACTAGAGGGGGTGTAATTCCACAGGCGGGGAATCCTTTCAACGGGTTCCTGGCCAAAGCATTACACCTTACCGCTAGTCAGCCCAGGCCCGGGATCCCTGGGGAGGTGGGGACCCCCCAATAAAGGGAGTCCCCCTCTCCAGGGCACCCCTGGCCTGGGCTGCCAGCTGATTTGCTCTGAGTGGGCTGTCTGTCTGACATACTTTCCCCATAGACTTCAATGGTGGGAAAACTCCATTGAAGTCTATGGTGGGAACCACTACATTGTAGCCTATAATGGTAACCACATGGCTAATTGAGGTGTGTGGTTTGTGGTTATTTTAATATTTCTTTTGCAGGTGAACTAGAGGTAACAGCAGGCCTTTAATGCCCCGCATGCTGGTACTTGTGGTTCACCAAGTACCAGCATGTGGGGGAGGCTTGCTGGGACTTCTAGTTCTCCAGTAAAAGACAATATTATTACTTCTATTATTTACACATACATTTTCACTATCAACCTGGCACCCATCAGCCAAGGGGGCCAGGAATAGCCCCAGGCTATCAGCCCACGCCTCGGGTACCCTGGAGAGGGGGACCCCATTTACTGGCCTGGGCTGACTAGCGGTCAGGTGTAATGCGTTGGCTGGTGGACCCGGTGAAAGGATTCCCCGGCTTTGGCATTACACTGCCGCTAGAAAGAGTCTGGTGCTGGTTATGAAAAATACAGGGGACCCTTACTCATTTTGTCCCCTGTATTTCCACTTCCAGGACCTTCTCAACATTTTTCACCTTTATTTTAAGAACCAGCACAGGCTCAACAGGACCTGGAGCTGATTATGTTGTGGGGGGGGGGGGGGGGCACGTAAATGTTTTTTTTTTCTAATGTGCACTATAATTATTTTTAAACACAGACGCCTTCACGGATCTCACTGATCCGTGATGGCTTCTGTATAACGCGGACCTTTTATGCTAGTCGCATTAAAAGGTCCGAATTTTCATATGAGAAAACTCACACAGACTTGCATAATGTAATAGCCTCGAAGTCACAAGTTTGCAGACTATTACATTTGGCAAGTTGTGAGACAAACTCTGACCTTTGAATGTGCGAGATGGTCCGAGTTTGTCTCACACAAAAAACTCAAACCCTATTACATATCGCCCCGTCTCTAGTGTTTCATTTAGCCTTTTGAAATCTTTGCTTTCTGTGTATAATATGACAAAATTATTTTATTTTGTTTTTCAGATTAAAATCATATGTACCCGTGTTTTGTGTGTATCGCTCAGAAGAAGTGTTATCTTGTGAGACGGGCAGTATACATTGTATTAATGCATGATGGAAGGAGGAAGATATAGGAGAGGTCAAAAAGTGAGTAATCTATACGGCACTAGTGCTTTTTGAATCGTTTGTTTTCTGCATATTAATCATTCCAATGTTATTAGGAGTAGCACACCAGTCTACTTACTGGCGCTCTCTAAGCAAGCTGCCTGTTCTATTGCTAAACAATATGAGTTATCCACGGAATTTACTTTTCAATTTATAATGGAATTACAAAAAAAACCATACAGTAGGGCCTGATTCTGAGTTGGGAGCAAAACAAGAAAGAGCAAGTAACTTTGCACCTTGGTTAAACCATGTTGCACAGCAGGCAGGGGCAGATGTAACACATACTTGCCGACTTTCTGGCTGCTCCTTCCGGGAGGGAGCAGCCAGATCGGCAGGACGGGGGCCTGGGGCGTGGCCAGGACAAGGGGGAGTGGCCGAGCGGGTGACGGGCATTTTGTGGGCGTGGCGGGGATCACATAATTTTGGCCCCGCCCTCGCTACACAATGCCGATAATACAGGCATTGTGGAGCAGGGGGCGGGGCCAAAATGACGCGATTCAGTGTGAATCGCGTCACCGGGCCCCTCCGCTGCGGAGGTATAACTATTAATTGCTAGGGGGGGGGGGTGTCGTCGGTGGGATCGGCGGCGTGCCTGCCTTTCCGGGGAGCCGAGTCCTGCACCCGGTTTTCGGGAGGCTCCTGGCAATATCGGGAGGGTAGGCAAGCCTGATGTAGAGATTTAGTTTTGTGTATCCAAAATCAGATATAAATTGCAGTGTAGCAATAATGCTATCCAGGATTTGTGGACTCTATGCAAAAGCAGCCAGTATTTGCCCTGCATGCAAAAAGAATAAATGTATTTGTACCCCTTGTATTGCAACACGGTTTGACCAAGTGCAAAGTTACTGGCTTTTTTTTATTTGCTCCCAACTCAGAGCCTATTCACTACCTTGTGTTCATGCGTGATAATACTTCACATGTGAAAGCACATTTTTAAATTCACACCATTCAATTCATTTATTCTATTCATCAAATAATATTTGCGGGATATGCCCAGAATGCACCCTTTTTTGGGGGGTACCCATAAATATTAGGGATCCCCCGAATGTAACAACAACCATTTCTGACAGCAGAAGAAGCCCTTATAGGATTTACCTTCGCCTTCTGGAGCTTGCCCCATGTGCCTATGGGATACTGGGCCTAATTCAGACCCGCTCGCGAGCGCTGAGCGCTCGCAAGCGGGTAGATGGTGCCCTAATGCGCATGCGCGAGACCCGCATAGCGACAGCCAAGCTGTTGCTATGGGTCTCGCACCAAAGGGGGCGTGCTGTCAGTCACCATCGACAGCACGCCCCCTTTGGTGGGCGTGCCTGCCAGACGGAGGCGTTCCCATGGGAACGCCTACCGTCTGAAGCCGGCCCCACTGACATCACTAGTGATGTCAGTGGGAGTGCTTTTGGCTCTGATAGAGCCAAAAGCACTCCTGGGCTTGCGGCAGCGAGACCCTACCGCAGGGTCTCGTCGCAAGCCCGATGGTCGCAATGGTCTTGACCATCGCGACCATCTTTTTGGCCGCTCGCATAAGCTGTGGGTGGTCACCCAGAGCTATGCGAGTGGCCAGGAGGCCGCTCCATTTTTAGGTAGGAGGGCCCTGATTCAGAGCGAGCGGTCTGGTCAGAGCGTCCGGCTCTGAATCAGACCCACAGACCGCAAAGGCCACGGTCGGCAGTACCACCGCTGCATCATTATAGAGAAGCGATGTCATGGCATTAGAGATCACGTCTTACACATCGCAGGAACGGGCACCTTTTGGAGCCTTTGCCCCTCCAGGTGTATTTTGATGAATTTGGGGGAGCAATAATTTCTTGTTGCCGAGAAAAAGCTGCAATTTGAAATGATAATTATTGGGTCTAAAACCTGATAATTCATAAATATGCCCCATAATCTTTTCACAGGGTTCTGTTGGACAGCGGGACAGTTCCCTCAAATGGGACTGCCTTACTGAAATCTGGATGGTGGGCAGGTATGTTTACAAAACAACTTCTCCACCCTTTATTATTATAATTATTATTAGAGATGAGCGAGTTCGGTTGTCTGAGAACCCCAACCCACCGAAACATAGGGGATCCGAGTTAGATCCGAGTACGGCTTGGGTTTTCCCGCCTAACTCGGAATCCAAAACAAGGCAAAACGTCATCGCATCCCGCTGTCGGATTCTCGCAGGTTTTGGATTCTATAAAGGTCCCGGTGATCGGCGCCATTTTCACTCCGGCTGTGGAGAGTGTACAGAACAGACATGCTCTGTTCTTCTCTGTTGTACAAGGGTGCATTGTTGTCGGGCTGGGGCTGCAGTACATAAAGTGGGGGGTGCTGCTGTGGCACTGCTGTTCTGTCAATCAAGGGGCTAGGGCTGCAGTTCATAAAGGGCTCGTCCAGGGGTGCTCTTCTCCAGTGTAAAAAAAATAAAAGTTAAAATTAATAAGTATCATTCCACAAAATACATCTTTTTTTTTTTTTCTTTTTTTTTTTGTGTGTGTGCTAGCTATGCTATTATTGTTCGGTGACACTGCTGGCCAGACCGCAGTTTATCATCCATGTATTTGTGACTCTGCAGGTGGTCTGTCCGCACTCCGCAGAGGTGCTTTGTTGTCCATAAAGGGGTGCTGTGTTGTTCATCAAGGGGCTGCTGCCTCGTCCAGGGGTGCTTTTCCCCAGTGTAAAAAAAATATTGTTTGTATCATCCCTTCTCTCTGCTAGATCCAAGCACCTGCCATCTTTTTAACGTCCCTGTACAGGCTGGGAATTGCTTTTCTAGTGAAGTGGAGTCTAGATGGGATTTGGTAGCGGGGACACGGGACCTCAATTAACTGTCTAAAACTAAAACCCACTGCATTATTGGCGGATATTGGACGCACATCTAATACCAGCATAGATGTTATGCGTCAGTGATCCGCTGTGCAACTGGGTGACTGCTGTCGTACTTGCTCCCCCTTGCAAAGGATTGTTTAACAGTCAATTGTTTTTTTAAACTACTGCTGCCAGGAGCAGCAGTAGGCGTAGCGCTCAAGGATTCTTTTGGGGCAAGGACTGATGTGAATGATTTAATATTTTTTGTAAATGCCTCCTCCCCTCCCCTCCTCCCTCAGAAATTTGCTTCGGAATCAAAAAATTTAATTCAATTTACTACTAATCAACCCTTCCTTTCCCTGCCTTCAGCTACATACATACTCCAACTCCCTCAGGCCTCTTGAATAATAAAAAACATTTGTTTCCTGATGTACCATGTTGGAAGTTGAGCTGCCACAGCCGCTAAAATCTTCTACATGCGGTTGCTGAATGCCAAATATGTCCAGAAATTACATACAGTGCGTAAAGCAGGCTGAGGTAAACTGAGACACGCCACCTGTTGTTGACAAATAACTTCCAGTAGGCCTGGCAAACATCACGGATGCTGGGAGTTCTAGTTCAACTGGAGAGCTACAGACTGCTGTCCTCTGATGTAAACAGCAAGTATTGATTCCATTATCCCTAACAACTTCCCTGAGCACAGAGTAAATGTCTGTTTACAGTGTGTACTAGTAGCACCTCCACAAGTAAGGCCACCAAATTTCTATTAGTTGTATAAAAAACCTTCTCCAGGTCAAAGATGTATTTCATGAACTGAAGAACTTGTTCCTACATTGATCTTCCCTCAGAAATTTTGTTAAGAATCAAAACATTAAAATAAATAGATTAAAAACTATTCAATCCTTCCATCCGTTCCCTGACTTTAGTCCTTAAATATATTCCAACTCCCTCGGGCCTCTGACCTACTTATTGATTAATGCAAATATTCTTGGTTTTTAAACCTCCTATGGGGTCGTATAGTTTATTAAACTGCCATCCTGTCTACCACTGCAGGACCACTCTGTGCCATGTTGGAAACTGAACTGCCACATGTTAGTGCCACCCACTGCTGTCACTTAGCTTAGTCAGCCAGCTAGTTGGATGCAACATTTTGGCTTAAACTGGCTGAAATCAATATTTTGAGCTGTGAGGTGGTCAAAATTGAATGGAAATGAGTGGAAATTAATGTTATTGAGGTTAATAATATTGTAGGAACAAAAACAGGCCCAAGGATGGTTTTGCCAAAACCAAATTCAGATCCAAAACACGAATGAGATACAGATCCAAAATCAAAACATGGTGGATGGCGCACATCCCTAATTAATATTATTATTAATAATAACCATAATAATTGAAATTTGACGATTGAGAAATTACTTTGATTTCCCTTTATGCCCCTAATACGAGACAAATTCCCTTTCTAAAAAAGATGTTAGAGGCCCTTCGTAAAGTCCAAAAAGGTAGTTTAGTGATCGTGGGCGACTTCAACTTAGTACCAGATATTAAAGTAGACAAGTAAAATGTGTAGGGGATACCTCCAGAACTGGCACATTCTCATCGTCTACGCTATGCAGTTTACTGAAAGAGTTTGATTTGTATGACGTGTGGCGAGTTCACTCCCCAAGGGTGAGAGACTATACATATATTTCACATGTTCATAATTCCTATTCTAGGATAGACCTGATTCTTTTAGACAAATGGACTTTACAACACAGTATAAAATTGGCCCTGTGGTTTGTTCTGACCACTCAGCTGTGGTCTGTTTGTGGAATTGCGAGGGCTCTCAATTTCCTGAGTATCTGCTGCACACACCCGAAGCAGCCACTCCTCTATTGGACGCTTTCTCGTCATATAAGGCTACTAACTCCTCAGAGGACACATCTATAATTACTTATTGGTGTGCACTAAAGGCAGTTCTTAGGGGAGTCGCTATTGAGATGGGTTCTAGACTCCGTAAGAAATCCCGACAACAACAAACTGACTTGGAAACCTGCCTGACACAAGTAGACTCCTTAAATCGGGCTCGCCCATCTCGCCTCCTTAAAAGTGAGTTAGTATCCATTAGAAATCAAATCCAAAAATTGTTTATGGAACGTATGCAAAGCGCCTTGTCTAAACTGCAACAGAAATTTTACACCTTAGGTAACAAAGCGGGCAAATTCTTAGCGCGTAAATTACGCCTACGCCAACCAAGAAATAAAATAAAAGTCATCAATACACCAGATGGACAGAGATTGTTTAATCCCTCGTCCATTGCTGAGGCAATTGCTAAATATTATGAAAAATTTTATAATTTATATAACGATCCTAACACTCCCCAACCTACCCACAACATTATTTCCTTGTTTCTGGAAAAACTACATCTACCCAAATTGAAGGCAGACGAGTTGGAGTCCCTAAATGCACCTTGGTCAGAGAGAGAGATTGTCGATGTTATTAAGACCCTCCCACTGGGTAAATCACCTGGCGCAGATGGATTTTCCAACTCTTTTTATAAACATGTTCACTTGAGGTTGCCCCTATTCTTGCTGTGCTTTATAATTCAGCTAATAAACAAGGATCATTTCCAACTGAGATGTTGGAAGCACGGATCATCACTATTCTTAAGCCTGGGAAAGATCCCTCTTTTTGTCAGAATTACAGACCAATTTCCCTGCTTAACTCTGATGTGAAGATTTTTTCTAAAGTAATTGCTAAGCGCCTTTCCCCATTGATTCCGCAGCTCATACATCCAGGCCAGGTGGGTTTTTTTAGAGGCCGTCAAGCCTCGGATAATACCCGTAGGGTCTTTAATTTGGCTGAAATGTTAGTTAAAAGAAAACAGGAAGCGCTTCTGCTTTCCTTAGATGTCGAAAAGGCGTTTGATCGCCTACGTTTGGGATTTCTTACAACTACCTTAACAAAATTCGGATTTCAGGGAGCAATTCTCTCTTCAATAACTGCTCTGTATAGTAATCCGACTGCCAGTCTTGAGCAATGGTTTTTTAACATCTCCATTTGCTATTTCAAACGGTACAAGACAGGGTTGCCCCCTTTCGCCTTTGATGCCAGGTTTCCCAGGAATTGCTGTAGCCTCCACGTCACACAAATTATGTTTATTTGCTGATGACGTTTTATTATTTATTACCAGCCCAGAGACCTCTTTGCCGGTTCTACTTGAGGTTATAGATAGTTATAGCAGGGCATCTTTATATAAATGAAATACTACCAAGACAGAGGCATTACCCTTCTATATATCCAATAGGATGCTGGCACAGCTTCAAAGTAAGTATAAATATCAATGGAAGAAGGAATCCATTTTATACCTTGCTATACATATTCCAAATAATGTTACCAATATTGCTGGGATTAATTTTTCTCCTATTATACTATTATACTACATGTTGCTGATCTTGGTAGAGTTTTGAAGTCTCCTGGCTGGGTAGATTGGCAGCTTTCAAAATGATGGTTCTACCCAGGGCCGGATTAATAATGGGGCGGGTGGAGCTGCAGCTCCAAGCCCACCATGGAATTAGGCCCACAGGATCCACTGCAGACAGTACTGACAGGGAAAATAAAAATCCCTGTAAACACTGTCTGCACTGCACTGAAGCCTGACAACATGACTGTCTGTATTGCAGACAGTGAACTAGGATACGAATCCCGGACCTTTCACACCCTCCCCCCCCCTATGCCGCCCAAAGCCACGCCCCAAACAGACAAGCTCCGCCCCTGGCTTTCCAAAGATCTTCTCTGTGTAGTTCAAAACTCCGCCCCCATGCTCCCGAAGCTCCGCCCCCAGGTCCTGCTTAACCAACCCGGCCTGGGTCGCCCACCATAGTTGTGTCCCCCAGGTGACCAGAAGGTCGGGTTCCGACTCCCTGGGTCATCTAAAGCTCCCCCGCCTTCCTCTGCAACTGGGCTGATACAGCTGGCCCTGGAAATTATGAGGCTGAGGTGGAGCGCAGAGGCTGAGCTGCCTTGCACAGGAGGGAAGGCACCTGTCACCAGCTGAAAAACAGCATGCATAACCAGGTCAGTGTAATGCCTGCCACCTATGTATGTGTTTATCTATGTGTGTGTATGTTTGTATGTATGTATATATGTATGTATATAGTGTGTGTATGTATGTATATAGTGTGTATGTGTTTATCTACTGTATTTGTGTATGTGTATATGTGTATGTATGTATATAGTGTGTATATATATATATGTGTGTTTATGTATGTATATAGTGTGTGTATGTGTGTATATGTATGTATATAGTGTGTGTATGTATGTGTGTATATGTATATAGTGTGTGTATGTATGTATATAGTGTGTATATGTATGTGTGTATATGTATATAGTGTGTGTATGTGTATATGTATGTACATAGTGTGTGTATATGTATGTATATAGTGTGTATGTTTATCTATGTGTGTGTATGTAGGTATGTATATAATATATATATATATATATATATATATATATATATATATATATATATAATGTGTGTGTGTGTATATATATATAAATATATATATATATATATATATATATATATGTGTGTATATAGTGTGTGTATGTTTGTGTGTATGTGTATATAGTGTGTGTGTATATATTATATGTATACTTTGTGAACCTTGAAAAAAGAGTCTGGAGGCTCTGAAGCGTTGGTTTCTATGCTAATATAGATCGTCTTGTGCATCAGACTTGGAGTGCCGCAGTTCTTTCTACTTTTTCTATGCATCACTGAGGGCACCCAAGCAGCTTGGTTATATAGTCAGGAGTGCCAGTTCAATAGCGAAAGGGAGAGAGAGGGAGGGGGGGGAGAGATAGAGAGAGAGAGAGGACTGCAGTCACTTAATGCTCTCTGTATTATATGGCACACACTGTGATGCTCTCTCTATTATTTGGCACTCACTGCGATGCTCTCTGTATTATATGGCACTCACTGCGATACTCTGTATTATACGGCACTCACTACGATGCTCTCTGTATTATATGGCACTCACTGCAATGCTCTCTGTGTTATATGGCACTCACTGCGATGCTCTCTGTGTTATAATTGTGTGCGCAGTAGCCGCACGTGCATCAACAAAGTAGTGCCAAGCGTGCGCCTGTGTCATAAGTAAAGGGCCGGCTGGCTTGACCGTTAAGGGTGCTGTAACCCCCGAAAGTACACTCCAGTCCAAACCAAAAAAAAAATTATTTTCTGTGTTTGTGAATTGTGTGCGCAGTAGCCGCACGTGCATCAACAAAGTAGTGCCAAGCGTGCGCCTGTGTCATAAGTAAAGGGCCGGCTGGCTTGACCGTTAAAGGGTGCTGTAACCCCCAAAGTACACTCCAGTCCAAACCAAAAAAAAAATTATTTTCTGTTTGTGAATTGTGTGCGCAGTAGCCGCACGTGCATCAACAAAGTAGTGCCAAGCGTGCGCCTGTGTCATAAGTAAAGGGCCGGCTGGCTTGACCGTTAAAGGGTGCTGTAACCCCCGAAAGTACACTCCAGTCCAAACCAAAAAAAAAATTATTTTCTGTGTTTGTGAATTGTGTGCGCAGTAGCCGCACGTGCATCAACAAAGTAGTGCCAAGCGTGCGCCTGTGTCATAAGTAAAGGGCCGGCTGGCTTGACCGTTAAGGGTGCTGTAACCCCCGAAAGTACACTCCAGTCCAAACCAAAAAAAAAATTATTTTCTGTGTTTGTGAATTGTGTGCGCAGTAGCCGCACGTGCATCAACAAAGTAGTGCCAAGCGTGCGCCTGTGTCATAAGTAAAGGGCCGGCTGGCTTGACCGTTAAGGGTGCTGTAACCCCCGAAAGTACACTCCAGTCCAAACCAAAAAAAAAATTATTTTCTGTGTTTGTGAATTGTGTGCGCAGTAGCCGCACGTGCATCAACAAAGTAGTGCCAAGCGTGCGCCTGTGTCATAAGTAAAGGGCCGGCTGGCTTGACCGTTAAAGGGTGCTGTAACCCCCAAAGTACACTCCAGTCCAAACCAAAAAAAAAATTATTTTCTGTGTTTGTGAATTGTGTGCGCAGTAGCCGCACGTGCATCAACAAAGTAGTGCCAAGCATGCGCCTGTGTCATAAGTAAAGGGCCGGCTGGCTTGACCGTTAAAGGGTGCTGTAACCCCCGAAAGTACACTCCAGTCCAAACCAAAAAAAAAATTATTTTCTGTGTTTGTGAATTGTGTGCGCAGTAGCCGCACGTGCATCAACAAAGTAGTGCCAAGCGTGCGCCTGTGTCATAAGTAAAGGGCCGGCTGGCTTGACCGTTAAAGGGTGCTGTAACCCCCGAAAGTACACTCCAGTCCAAACCAAAAAAAAATTATTTTCTGTGTTTGTGAATTGTGTGCGCAGTAGCCGCACGTGCATCAACAAAGTAGTGCCAAGCGTGCGCCTGTGTCATAAGTAAAGGGCCGGCTGGCTTGACCGTTAAAGGGTGCTGTAACCCCCGAAAGTACACTCCAATCCAAACCAAAAAAAAATTATTTTCTGTGTTTGTGAATTGTGTGCGCAGTAGCCGCACGTGCATCAACAAAGTAGTGCCAAGCGTGCGCCTGTGTCATAAGTAAAGGGCTGGCTGGCTTGACCGTTAAAGGGTGCTGTAACCCCCAAAGTACACTCCAGTCCAAACCAAAAAAAAAATTATTTTCTGTGTTTGTGAATTGTGTGCGCAGTAGCCGCACGTGCATCAACAAAGTAGTGCCAAGCGTGCGCCTGTGTCATAAGTAAAGGGCCGGCTGGCTTGACCGTTAAAGGGTGCTGTAACCCCCAAACTACACTCCAGTCCAAACCAAAAAAAATTATATTTTCTGTATTTGTGACTTGTGTGCACTGTGGCTGCACGTGCATCAACAAAAGAGCAGCGCCAAGCGTGCGCCTGTGTCCCATAAGTAAAGAGCCGGCTGGCTCATTTCTTAAAGGGTGGTGTAACCCACAAAGTGCACTACTCTCCAGCAAAAATAAAAAAATATTTTCTGTGTTTGTGTGCGCTTTAGCCGCACGTATATATCAATATAACATAAATGGAGGACCAAACTCCGATAAAAATAAAATAGGGAAAGATCAAGAACCACTTCCTCCTAGTGCTGTTGCTGCTGCTGGGAGTTGTTCATCATCCCAGAGAGGAAGTAGGAACATCACTACTTTTACTAAACAATTGACCCTCCAACAGTCCCTAGCGATGAGGATGAAGTACGACAGCAGTCATCCTGAAGCAAAACGTATAACTGAGGCCTTGACTGCTATGTTGGTGTTAGACGTGCGTCCGGTATCCGCCATTAGTGCAGTGGGATTTAGACAATTGATGGAGGTAGTGTGTCCCCGGTTCCAAATCCCATCTAGATTCCACCTGCATCCTCAAAGCAGCAGCGACAAGCGTGCGTCTGTCAAAGGATGGTGTAACCCTCAAAGTGCGCTCCACAAACAATAAAAATATTCTTCTTCTTTTTTCTGTCTTTGTGATTTGTGTGGGCTGTAGCCGCACTTGCATCCTCAAAGCAGCAGCGACAAGCGTGCGTCTGTCTGTTAAAGGGTGGTGTAACTCTCAAAGTGCTCCAAAAAATAAAAAACTATTTTTTAAATGTCTTTGTGAATTGTGTGGGCTGTAGCCGCACTTGCATCCTCAAAGCAGCAGCGACAAGCGTGCGTCTGTCTGTTAAAGGGTGGTGTAACTCTCAAAGTGCTCCAAAAAATAAAAAACTATTTTTTAAATGTGTTTGTGACTTGTGTGCGATGTAGCCGCACGTGCATCAACATAGTAGCAGCGCCAAGCGTGCGCCTGTGTCATAAGTCAAGGGCAGGTTTGGACATCTGGTCCGGACTGAAGGACGTGCCAACAATTTCTGACAAGTCTACTGTCACTGCATATGATACTGTCCTCAAAGCAGCAGCGACAAGCGTGCGTCTGTCTGTTAAAGGGTGGTGACACCCTCAAAGTGTGCTACACAAACAATAAAAATATTGTTATTTTTTTTTCTGTCTTTGTGAAATGTGTGGGCTGTAGCCGCACCTGAATCCTTAAAGCAGCAGCGACAAGCGTGCGTCTGTCGGTTAAAGGGTGGTGACACCCTCAAAGTGTGCTACACAAACAATAAAAATATTGTTCTTTTTTTTTCTGTCTTTGTGAAATGTGTGGGCTGTAGCCGCACCTGCATCCTTAAAGCAGCAGCGACAAGCGTGCGTCTGTCTGTTAAAGGGTGGTGTAACTCTCAAAGTGCTCCAAAAAATAAAAAACTATTTTTTTTATGTGTTTGTGACTTGTGTGCGATGTAGCCACACTTGAATCCTCAAAGCAGCAGCGACAAGCGTGCGTCTGTCTGTTAAAGGGTGGTGTAACTCTCAAAGTGCTCCAAAAAATAAAAAACTATTTTTTTAATGTGTTTGTGACTTGTGTGCGATGTAGCCACACTTGCATCCTCAAAGCAGCAGCGACAAGCATGCGTCTGTCTGTTAAAGGGTGGTGACACCCTCAAAGTGTGCTACACAAACAATAAAAATATTGTTCTTTTTTTTTCTGTCTTTGTGAATTGTGTGGGCTGTAGCCGCACTTGCATCCTCAAAGCAGCAGCGACAAGCGTGCGTCTGTCTGTTAAAGGGTGGTGTAACTCTCAAAGTGCTCCAAAAAATAAAAAACTATTTTTTTAATGTGTTTGTGACTTGTGTACGATGTAGCCACACTTGCATCCTCAAAGCAGCAGCGACAAGCGTGCGTCTGTCTGTTAAAGGGTGGTGTAACTCTCAAAGTGCTCCAAAAAATAAAAAACTATTTTTTTAATGTGTTTGTGACTTGTGTGCGATGTAGCCACACTTGCATCCTCAAAGCAGCAGCGACAAGCGTGCGTCTGTCTGTTAAAGGGTGGTGACCCCTCAAAGTGTGCTACACAAACAATAAAAATATTCTTCTTCTTTTTTCTGTCTTTGTCAATTGTGTGGGCTGTAGCCGCACTTGCATCCTCAAAGCAGCAGCGACAAGCGTGCGTCTGTCTGTTAAAGGGTGGTGACACCCTCAAAGTGTGCTACACAAGCAATAAAAATATTCTTCTTTTTTTTTCTGTCTTTGTGAATTGTGTGGGCTGTAGCTGCACTTGCATCCTCAAAGCAGCAGCGACAAGCACGCGTCTGTCTGTTAAAGGGTGGTGACACCCCCAAAGTGTGCTACACAAACAATAAATATATTCTTCTTCTTTTTTGTGTCTTTGTGAAATGTGTGGGCTGTAGCCGCACTTGCATCCTCAAAGCAGCAGCGACAAGCGTGCGTCTGTCTGTTAAAGGGTGGTGACACCCTCAAAGTGTGCTACACAAGCAATAAAAATATTCTTTTTTTTTCTGTCTTTGTGAATTGTGTGGGCTGTAGCTGCACTTGCATCCTCAAAGCAGCAGCGACAAGCATGCGTCTGTCTGTTAAAGGGTGGTGACACCCTCAAAGTGTGCTACACAAACAATAAATATATTCTTCTTTTTTGTGTCTTTGTGAATTGTGTGGGCTGTAGCCGCACTTGCATCCTCAAAGCAGCAGCGACAAGCGTGCGTCTTTCTGTTAAAGGGTGGTGTAACCCTCAAAGTGCGCTCCACAAACAATAAAAATATTCTTCTTTTTTTTTCTGTCTTTGTGAATTGTGTGGGCTGTAGCCGCACTTGCATCCTCAAAGCAGCAGCGACAAGCGTGCGTCTGTCTGTTAAAGGATTACATCGGTGACAGCATCCAAGTAGGCATGTCAGACAGTCCGTACCTGTACTGGCAGGAAAAAGAAGCAATTTGAAGGTCCCTGTTCAAACTGGCTCTATTTTACCTGAGTTGCCCCCCCTCCAGTGTGTACTCCGAAAGAGTGTTTAGTGCAGCCGGGAACCTTGTCAGCGAAAGGCGTAGGAGGTTGCTTCCACAAAATGTGGAGAAGATGATGTTCATAAAATGAATTATCAACTCTTCCAGGGAGGCCAGCCTCCAGAACGTACAGAGGGACCTGTGGTTGTGGATTCCAGCGGGGATGAATTAATACTCTGTGAGGATGAGGATGTACACAACACTGAAGAGGGTGAGGAATCGGTGGATGAGGACGACATCTTGCCTCCGTAGAGCCAGTTTGTGCAGGGACAGATTAATTGCCAGCTTGTTTTGTGGGGGCCCAAACGAACCAATCATTTCAGCCACAGTCGTGTGGCAGACCCTGGCGCTGAAATGTTTGGTTTGTTAAAGTGTGCATGTCCTGTTTATTCAACATAAGGGTGGGTGGGAGGGCCCAAGGACAATTCCATCTTGCACCTCTTTTTTTTCTTTGCATTATGTAGAGTTTGGGGCCTAGTTTTTCAAACTGCCATCCTGTCTGCCACTGCAGTGCCACTCCTAGATGGACCAAGTGTTTGTGCCGCCCACTCGTATCTCTTAGCATAGTCATCCAGCTACCTCGGTGCAACCTTTTGGACATAAAAACACTATTGTGAGGTGTTCAGAATAGACTGGAAATGAGTGGAAATTAAGGTTATTGAGGTTAATAATAGCATAGGAGCAGAAAAACCCACAAATTCTGTGATTTTAGCTGTTTTTATGCTTTTTTTCAAAAAAATACAGATCCAAAACACAAAACCCAGAACCCAAAACACGGTAGGGTGGTTTTGGCAAAACCAATCCAGATCCAAAACACGAAGAAAGATCCAGATCCAAAACCAAAACACAAAACACGAAAAGTGGCCGGTGCACACCCCTACCCTGCACCCATTATAGATACGCCCCTGCCCCCACATCACTAGTCACATCACCACAGCGCTTATCAAACTCCCCTGTGGTGACACACAATAGGCCCTTCATAAATTTCAGCTCCAGGCCCATGTGGACCTTAATCTGGCACTGGTTCTACCCAAGCTAATGTATCTGTTTCGCACAATTCCCTATTTGATACCACAGCGCTATATAGCTCAAATACAGTGCAGTATATTGCAGTATATATGGAAAGGTTAAAAGCCACAAATTGCCTACAGCCGATTAATGCGTCATAGAAGTCGAGGCGGCCTGGAGGTTCCTGACCTCTTGGCATATCACCATGCATGCTTAGTAACCCAGATTAGCGATTAGGCCCTCCCTGTCGACTCAAAACCTTGGGTTGATCTGGAGAGAGCTCTGTTTCCCCATTTCCCCTTAAGAGAACTACCGTATATACTCGAGTATAAGCCGAGTTTTTCAGCACAAAAAATGTGCTGAAAAAGTACCCCCTCGGCTTATACTCGAGTCAAGTGTAGCGCTGACCGGACGGAGTTCGGTCAGCGCTACACACTGCCAAACACACAGCCGCCGGAGCTGGCAGCTGCGTGTTTGGTGTAATCAGCAGCCGCTGAGAGTCTGTCAGACTCTCAGCGGGTGCTGCTGCTCCCACTGCGGGAGCCATCTTCAGGCTCCCGCAGTGGGTGATGGGAGACACGTTGTCATGACGACGTCTCTCCCATGCAAAGCGGCCAGAGGAGCGGACAGCGGCAGGACCAGGAGCGGGAGTTCAGGTAAGTGATTTTTTTTTTAAATCTTTTCACGTCTCTCTCTACTAGGGGGGGGGGACTACAGGGGGCACTACCAGGGGGCGATGACTACAGGGGGCACTACCAGGGGGCACTACCAGGGGGCGATTACTACAGGGGGCATTACCAAGGGGCATTATCAGGGGGCGATTACTACAGGGGGCACTAAAAGGGGGGATTACCACTGGGGGAACTACAAGGGGGGGATTACTACAGGGGGGGATTACCAGGGGGGATTACTACAGGGGGCACTAAAAGGGGGGATTACTACAGGGGGCACTAAAAGGGGGGATTACCACTGGGGGACCTACCAGGGGAGGATTACTACAGGGGGCACTACCAGTGGGGGATTACTACAGAGGGCACTAAAAGGGGGGATTACTACTGGGGGTACTACCAGGGGGGGATTACTACTGGAGGCACTGAAAGGGGGGATTACCACTGGGGGCACTACCAGGAGGGATTACTACTGGGGGCACAACCAGGGGGAATTACTACTGGGGGCACTACCAGCTGCTGCCATTTCCCACACTAGGCTTATACTCGAGTCAGTAAGTTTTCCCAGTTTTTTTGGGTAAAAGTAGGTACCTCGGCTTATATTCGGGTCGACTTATACTCGAGTATATACGGTAATTTGGATGCCTAAACAATTTCGCCCATCTCCACCAGACTCCCCTAAAACGATATTAGATTCTCTTGCCGCATGGGATGCTACTATAGGAGTCTCTCGATGTATGACTCTACCCACCCGTAATATCTCTTTATTGGCCATTTCTCGTTTCATTCCAGACCTGCGTATTTCATCATGGCGCTCTAGAGGTATAAATACATTGACTGAAGTATTAAGTAATAAGTCTATGTGTCCCTTTTCGTATTTACAGACTCAGTATAATCTTCCTTCAAGTGAATGTTTTACCTATTTACGTATTAGCCATTGGGTCTCTGACGTGCTTCGAATTACGGGCTCTTTGGCTTTACCCCCCTCTACTATTTTAGCCAAAATGTCGTCAGACACTGCTAGGGGTGCTATTAGATTTTGGTACTCCCTATATATAGAGGACAAGACTCCCACAAAATCTTCTGCACAACTACGGTGAGAAACAGATTTACAAATTGTATTCACCACCCAACAATGGGAAGAAATATATCTTAACAGCCCACAGGTTCTCTAGATGTTCTAGAGATGCAATTTAAGCTATTACATAGATTTTACACATGAAAAGCTTCACAAGATATGGCCCTCCCAGTCAAAATTTTGTTGGCGGAACTGTTCAGAGCAGGGAGATATTTTTCATATATTTTGGAATTGTCCAATAATACGTAATCTTTGGCATGAAGTATTTGTATTAGCTTATAAGGTTCTAAATGACAAGGTTCAGGAGACACCTTCCATAGCCCTTTTTCACATATACCCCCCAGAGATGTCTAATCCTGACAAATACATTCTAGGTCATATATTGATTGCCACTAGAACAACTATAGCACAAAATTGGAGTCTGTTTCCACCACCCTTACAAAAAAATGTATGTAAAATTTACTATGCTTTCCAAATGGAAACTTTAGGTATTCCCTACTCCTCAGCGGCCTCCTCCCCCATGGTAAAATGGCTCAAATAGCCGGAATTTGTCACGAATGGAGAGAGTGCCACACTGCTTCTTGATGCTAACTGAATTCTATGTACGAGCTAGTTTTTATTTTTATTTTTTTATGCTGTGTGTGTTAATATTATCATTATACTGGGCAAAGAATTGATAATGGGGGTTTAATGCTATAATATTTTAGTGCCTCACTGCCTCTTTTATTATTATTATTATAATTTTTCTGTGGTGTTTAAATATGTTTTTTATATGAGGTATTATGGACAAGTTAAAGTTTTTTTTCTTTTTTCAAATATATTGTAACCAAGATGTCTGTTATATTGACAGTATTGTCTGATTAATCCCCCGGTCCTTGTGTTTTTGTTGTTTTGTTTTTGTTTTTCTGTATCCCTCCCTTTCCATATTGTTAATGGAACAAAAATTTTATAAAAACTATTGATGTTAAAAAAAAAATAACCATAATAATTATTATTGTTGTATCTTAGCAGCATTTTCTATTCAGAAATCCTTTATTGCATATCATACAGCAATATTATAGTGCATACAAAACTATTTGTTTCAAAGCCTGATGTCAATCAGGCCTATAATGCACCAGTATTTGTCCAGATATACGATAATGATCTTTAACAGCATATATTGCTGTGGGGACACAAGAGGGTACAAAAATATCTGCTAAGTGATGAAATGTGATTTCTAATGATGTAAACAGCTGGATGTCTTGGCGTCATTTGTACTTTAAGACCAGGAGCGTTTCAGCAATTCATTAGAAAAGTGACCCGTGAAATGTAAATGTTTCCAAGACGGTAAGGTAATTATTCTCTACTTTATAAATAAACAAATGATCTCGCAATGCTTTGGGGGTCTATTCATTTTCACTACTTTTGTCATTTTATAGGGTACTTATTTTATAAAGCAGTACAGCTTGTTTGGTATTAGCTCTATGGTACCATACAAAACATTAAACTTTCCTGAATCTGCACATGGCCAAGCCTTCTCCAGAATGAACTCCTGATTATATCACATTACTGTGTGGTAACATCACCATGGGGCATAGCCACGTCACATGTATAACGCTCCAAAAGTGTTAAGCTGGGTTCACACTGATTAGATATATCGCCCGATATATCTATAGTGCATCACCGGGTATGTACAGCGGATATGTCTGTGAGCGATGCCATTTGTGCTGTCAAGCCCGGCACATCGGGCAGATGAATTAGTAAGTGTGTATACACTTACCAATAGTCAGATAGGTCGGCGGGTCAGCCAACAAGTCAACCTAGTGTGTACCCAGCTTTAGACTTTCTTTCACCTTGGGCAAGGAATCAGCTTGTCGACACACCTCTTATTATACTCTCCATATCTTTTCCATTGCCCCTCCATAACTCTCTAATTGCTTCCTCTTAGCTCTCTCATTGCCTCCTCTTTCCATGTCTCAGTGCCCTTCCATAGCTCTCACTGTCCCCTCACAGCACTCACTGCATCGCTCTACCTCTCACAGCTCTCATTGCACTCTCACAGCCATCACTGCTCCCACACAGCTCTCATTGTCTGGCCATCGCTCTCATTTCATAGTGCTTACTGCCTCCTCACAGTGCTCACTGCACCCCCTCACAGCTCACTGCTTCTCCATAGAGCTTACTGCCCTTTCACAGCTCTCACTGCCTCACATAGTTCTCGCTGCCCCTCCATAGCTCTTACTACCCCCTCACAGCTCTCACTGCCTCGCCATACCTCTCACTGTCCCTCCATAACTCTTACTGCCCCCTCTCACTGACTCACCATATCTCCCGTTACCCCTCTTTATAGCTTTCACTGCCCCTTATAGTGCTCTCTGCCCCCTCACAATGCTCACTGTCCCCTCACAGCTCTCATTGCCTCACCATAGCTCTCACTTCTCCTCCATAGCTTTTACTACACCCTCACAGCTTTCACTGGCCGCCATAGCTCTCACGGCCCATCCATAGCTCTTACTGCCCCCTTATAGCTCTCACTACCTCACTATAGCTCTCACTACCCCTCTTTATAGCTTTTACTGTCCCTCACAGCACTCACTACCCCTCTACTTCATGACTTTCACTGCCGCCTCCATATGACATCATCCCTCCCATCATTGTCTATGAGACAAGCTTCTGCTCCAGTGCAGCACAGCTACGTGCTCCGGCTCCTTAGCTGCTCAGACCAGGACATGGACACACTTCTGCTGTGCGCTTGGTTATGGTGCTGCTTGACTTCTCCTTGGATCACTCATATAGCAGTCTGAAAAATCAGATCATTAAGTTATGCCTTTAGTGTGCCACTAGAGCTGCCACCACACACATATTGATGCATGGGGCACAAGCCCCACCAATTCCCATTACATTCACACCTGCTGCCACCTAAGCCCTTCTCCTTGCCTGTAGACACTTCTCTATTGTTTTTGGCATCTGTTCGCCACCATCTTTACAGAAAAAGTCCTGTAATCCATATCAACCAATCTATAATTTTTCTTGTAACGGAAAGGAAAAACTGAGTTGGTGGCTATGCATTACAGTGCTGTTTACTTTCTATAGTGCTGAAGGGGGCATGGCTGACTCAGGAGGGGCATGTCCTTGTGACACGTCCCCAATTTGTCACACTTGGAGGCATGCTCAGCACTTACGGAGGTGCTAGCTTCCCCCAAGCTCTCTCCTCATGGTGAATAGATGCTGTGCATGTGTGTTCGCCTGATGGCAATCAGAAACCGCAACTTTTCCCACCCGCACCGCTAATGGGAACACTGGGTCTGATTCAGAGCCGGTCGCTATTTGCAGATGGTCGTTCCAAAAATGGGGCCGACTATTTAAATTGAGCGCTCGCTCTTTGCGGTTTGTTGACACCTCTATGTCTGAGCGAGCGAACGAAAAATGCGCTCGCTATTTTGTAAAGACGCCCCTTTGCCGTTCGCATCACCCGTCATCTCCGGTATTTATTTGATTAATCGGGTGAATCGAAAGGCATCTGAACTGCGAGCAGTTCAGGCTAAAAGACAACCAAGTGACATGGTCGATGACGCTCCTTTACTAATTATGCACTCTCAGTAAACGCCCTTTTGACCGTTTGGCACGCCTGCATTCGGATCTCCACTCCCCCGTTTTCAAGCACCTTCCCCTGTTATCACCCACAAGTGGTACATTCTGTCAATCAAATTAGCAGCCCCTCGCTGTTTTGCGAGCACACGATTTCCGACCGCAATAACTGGTTTGCGCATGCGCATTACGACCCATACGCATGCGCAGTTGTGCGAACATCGCTCAGAGCGAACGAGCGGCCGCTTACGAGCGGCTCTGAATCAGGCCCACTATTTCTACCAGTTTTGTTGTGTGGGTCTCATTGTGCTTAATGTTTTTTTTGCTGAGTAAAGACTCATAGTTGTAATATTATTGCCCAGATGCCCAGACATCACCATAATGTGACTTTAACGATTGCACATTCCCATTGGTAAAGGTCTACAACAAAGGTTATTCACATGTTAAAACTAGAGTGAAATCCCGAGAACTTAGATGGAATATAGTAAAGGTGCGTACACACTGGGCGATTAAAGTGGACAACTGACCGATAACGATATCATTATCGTTCAGTCATCCACTTTATCGTCCATTTTTAACATAAAAAAGATGAACGATAAGGACGACGCGCTTTCCCGCTGGTCGGTTGTCATTATCGTTCATCAAGTAAACATGCAGGCCAACCTGACGATGTCGTTAGGTTGCTGCATGTTGGGGAATGGGGGAGAGAGCCCGGCGCTGAACGATATCGTTAATGATTTCGTTCAGTGGGTGTGCTCAATGTCATGAACGACATTGAGCACACCCTGTCGGGGACACACTAGAAGATATCGCTCAGGGAGCATATCGTCTAGTGTGTACGCTCCTTAAGGGAAAGAATGAGCAATAATAGAGTGAAAATACCTTAAATAAGCCCGTTTAACAAAAGCCATGTTATGATGTGGCTAACTACCACCACTGGCCCTGATTCAGAGCTGAACGCTCTGAGCAGAACGCTCGCTCTGAATCAGGGCCGTCCTATTTAAATGTGGAGCGGCCTTATGGACGGTCGCATAGCTGTGGGTTACCACCCACAGCTTATGCGAGCGTCCATGATGATGGTCGCGATGGTCAAGACCATCGCGACCATCGGGCTTGCGACGAGACCCTTGCGGTAGGGTCTCGCTGCCGCAAGCCCAGGAGTGATTTTGGCTCTATCAGAGCCAAAGTCACTCCCACTGACATCATTACTGATGTCAGTGGGGCCGGACTCAGACGGTAGGCATTCCCATGGGAACGCCTCCGTCTGGCCGCCACACCCCCGGCATGCCCACCAAAGGGGGCGTGCTGTCAGTCACCATCGACAGCACGCCCCCTTTGGTGCGAGACCCCGAGCAACGTATTTATCGTCGGTCGCCGGGTCTCTCGCATGCGCACGACGGAGCTCCCTCCCTCGTGCGCATGCGCATTCTCACAACATCGACCCGCTTGCTAGCGAACTTTGCTCGCGAGCGGGTCTGAATGACCCCCACAATCCACACATTGCCCACCAATTTTGCTGAAACTTTATTCTAATCATTTAGACTAATCATTTAGAACAGGGCCACCCATAAGAATGTGTTGATACTGGGCCTTCTTACTGCAGTCTTAATGCAGAAAGGCATTATTCCCCTACCCATGTGTTCATAGGTCTTCTTTGTAGCATTACCACTAATCTCCCTAAACTTCATATTTCCCATTTAGGTAATAGATCCCTCAGTGGCATTACCCCCACCCACATTGTCAATAAATCATCACCACCACCACCTTCAGGCATAGCGTAGCAGAGCATGTCTCAGAGGTACCTGATCAACTGTTACAAGTCGCGGTCACGACTTGTCTCCCTCAAGCAGTTTGCCTTCCCTGGATGTTGTTGTTCTGGTTCCCTGGGTACCTAGGCGATCGGCACGCCCAGGACATCACATGCTATCCTTAGCACTGCGTGATTAGATGGTCCTCCTATTTGTACACACTGGCCTTTTGCCACCTCGCCGACTATAGCGTTCCTGTGGGTTCCCTCGGCTCGGCTGCATGGTCAGCGTTCTGTTCCTCCTCGTGGTGAAGATTCTGGTTTTCCCGCAGTGACTTCCGGGCTGTCTCCAGCTCTCCAGCTTCTACTATGGCTTACAAGCTGCACCTATACCACTGTGCTGCCATCGGCTCTCAAAGCCGCAGCACCTACTACCAACTCTCTACCATCGGCTTTTGTCGCACCATTGGCACCTTAACCGCACCAGCAGCTTCCGTGCTGTCCCCGGATCTTCGGCTTTCCTATGACTTCCTAGCCGCACCAATGCCACTGTGCTGACAACGGCTCTCAAAGCCGCAGCACCTACTACCAACTCTCTACCATCGGCTTTTGTCGCACCATTGGCACCTTAACCGCACCAGCAGCTTCTGTGCTGTCCCCGGATCTTCGGCTTCTCCTACGGCTTCCTAGCCACAACAATACAACCGTGCTGCCATCGGCTCTCAAAGCCGCAGCACCTACTACCAACTTTCTACCATTGGCTATTGCTGCACAATCGCTACACAAGCCGCAGCATTGGCACATTTGCTGCACCATCGGCTCCCAAAGCCGCAGCATCAGCTACCAACTGTCTACCTTCCGGAAATTGCCACACCATCGGCTCTCAAAGCCACAGCACTCATAATCAGCTTTCCGCCATCGGCTCTTGCCACACCATTGGCACATCTGCCACACCATTGGCACACAAGCCGCACCATCGGCACATTTGCAGCACTATCTGCACATTTGCCATACCATCAGTACACAAGCCGCACCTCTCTAAGCAAAACCATTGACTCTTCCTGTTCAAACTCTTTTCCTCATCACAGGATTCCAACCGACACTCCTGTAAGCTGCTACTACTCCGAGCAGTAAGTCCAGGCGACCACCTAAGTACCGGTGAGCTATTAATCTCTAAGGGAACAGCGGGCGGTTGTTAGTGGCGGAAAACCTCGGTAGCCTGAGTTCTAGATGGCTTACAAGGAGTGGTCACTGGAATTTTTAACATCAACAGACCACCTGCTGCAGATGATCTCTCCACTCACAGATTAGCACTCAGGGCCATATCCAATTAGCCTCGGTAAATTACCGTGGCTCATTAGCTCGCCCGCTGCTCGCTCGGGCCTATCCAATTAATCCCGAAGTCGGCCTGACAACAGCACTTATCAGGGGTTTTTTTTCGGGACCTGATGTGTGCAGTTTCTTCGCCCAAAAAAAGGCGAGAACACATAGGGCCACGAGCTACTCGCGGCTCATATGTGTTGACGGGCGAACTATCCTATTAATTCGCCCGAATTAATAGGGTAGGGAGGAAAAAATATCGACGAAAATCGGGGATTATCGGCGTTAGGGGCTAATTTGATATGGCTCTCAGAGGGGATCTACAATTTTACTGTTTACACTTTTATTTTTGGCACATGTGCATTCTGGGGTGCAAAATTGGCATGTAATGTTGGCTGCTACAGTATGTCACAGCCCGAGGGAGTAAATGGGTTCTGTACATGTTAACTGCTTTCCACTGTAAAATGACAGAGGAGAAGGGCACTGTCACACCCCCCGTGTGACAGTGAAAACCCATCTGGCGGCAGTTGCAACCTATGCAACTGGGCCAGTTATGTGAGTTGTTTAAAAACCTGGTAGCGCTGACTTGACAAGCTGTGTGGGCTTTCAAACACAGGGTGATTAGAAGGTATGGAACTGTATCCAACAAGTCAAATATAAGTGTACTAGCTCCTAGTGAATTCGTAGGATGCATTGCCATGAATATAAGCGTATCACAAAATTACTGCTGTGTGTACGCAACAGGCACTCTTGAAGAAAATTTCTTTTATCTGGCATTCATATTACGGGTACTAAAGTGTAATGTATTTTTAAAGATGAGATTCAGTGTTATACTGTCAACAATACCATAAAACATGTTTACCTAGTTCACAGCTCTCAGCAGATAATTTGGAGATTGTGCAAGGCGCAATTTCAGGATTACAGCTACCAGCATCTGTTCCTTCCTCTTCTTTTTTTATAAAGGCTTCAATTTTATCTGATGTGCTATTACTTGTGACAACAGTTTTCTACAATGTGTTTCAGATTTATATTCTTAATTTCAAGCAGTTTGAATAGAACTCCTTTATTGCGAGGCCATTCATTCATATTCCTGGCTGCCAACACCTGAGTTACTTTTATTGGGTGACCACGCCAGCTGGCTAAAAAAAAAAGGGTCAATACGTACAATTTGTGCAGTTACTATTACAATGGGCCGCAAAACACGCACAATCACTGGGAAGGAAGTGTAAACTATTTGTACACATTGTTATCTAGGCTTATCAAGCAATTAAAAACAATATTGGATATAAATAGATAGCATCGTGTTCTGAGATATAAAGGGATCCAAAATAATTAGAAACAGCATCAAAACAAGATCTCATTTTTGTAAGGCCACAGATGAACCATTGTTGTTTATTGTATTATTAAGCAGGAATAGAGTCAATATCCCAGCGGATGCAATGCTGGCACTGATATTACTGGCGCAGGAATCCCGACATTTACTGTATCACAATTCCGGCACCGACATCTCGACCGCCGGGATACCGAAGGTAAATAGCAGGGTGGGGGAGGCTTAGGGTGCGGGTTTAAGGTTAGACACTAGGGGGAGGGTTAGTTAGACACTAAGGGGGGAGGGTTAGGGTGCGGGGTTATGGTTAGGCACTAGGGGGAGGGTTAGGGTTAGTTGGGCACTAAGGGGGGAGGGTTAGGTTTAGGGTGCGGGGAGGGGGAGGTTAGGTACAGGTACTAGGGGGGAGGTTAGGGTTAGGCGCCAAAGAGGGAGATGGGGAGCGTTAGCATACCAAACAACAAGTGTCAGTATGCTAGCCCTATCGGGATGCCGGTGTCGGGATTCTGACAGCCGGGATCCTGACTGCCGGCATCCCATACCAATTCCATTAAGCATAATGCTAGGTGTTACGTATTGTAAGAAAGTAATACACAATCCATTCCTGCTGGTTTTATCATTAAACATAATGCTTATTTCGGTAAATAACACATAAAATTTGTACCTAGCTTGACACTCAAAATTCAATATATCATTTTTTATCTGCCTGGTGACACTCCACAGCGGAATGAATTGTTGTCCTCCCTCTATTTACAGACTACAATTCCCATGGAATGTAATTTTACAAATATATGGGGGATTTATCATATCTTGGAGAGAGAGATAAAGTACCAACCAATCAACTTCTAAAGGCTCATACACACTTAGCAACATGCTCCATGAGCGAATAAGTTAACTGCTATCCCACTGTAGTGTGTTTTATTCCTGTGGGGGCCAGTGGGTGTGGGAGCCAATATGTATGTTTTTTGCATACGTCGCGCATACCATTTAGCCGGATGGTGTGCCTTGGCAATTGTAAAATCTTGCGTAGTGTGCCTCGAGTTGAAAAAGGTTGAAAATCACTGCACTAGACGATAAAGTGAACGATATGGATGATAACGATATCGTTCATGGCATTCAATATCATCCAGTGTGTATGCACGATATCATTAACGATGTCTGCCGTCGCCTGAATTTGCAGGACAATCTGACGATATTGTCAGATTCTGCAAATTTAGTGATGTGGCAGGGTGACGTCACTGAACGATATTGTTAACAATATCGTTCAATGTGTATGCTCAATGTCATTCCCGACATTGAGCATACACACTGGACGATATTGAATGCCATGAACGACAACGATATCATTATCATCCATATCATTCACTTTATCGTCTAGTGCAGTGATTTTCAACCCCTTTCAACTCGAGGCACACTACGCAAGATTTAAAAATTGCCAAGGCACACCATCCGGCGAAACGGCATGCGCGAACTATGAAAAAACATACATATTGGCTCCCACACCCATTGGTCCCCACAGGAATAAAACACACTACAGTGGCCTCCACAGAATAAACAAAACCATCACATTGCTCCCCACAGAAAAAAAAAACCTTGGCTGGCCCGGTTCTGATCCAGGACTTTACACCAAAGTCCTGGATCAGAACCGGGACAGCCCCATTCTACACAGTGGCGCCGACCCAGGCATAGCTGTTCACATCGGACCCGGGTCAGCACTGCTCTCCGGTGCAAGTGAGCAGCGCTTCTTCCCCTCCCACCCCTCCGCAACCTACTTACCTTACTCCGCAGCGTTCCGGAGGCAGGAAGGGAGGGTGGGGTGCGCTGCTCTGCACTGGTCAGCCCGGCAGTGGACACTTGGAGATGATGTCATCTCCAAGCGCCACTGAAGTTGGCCAATCAGGCGGCATGTGGCGCGACCCAGGTCATTGTGACTGACCCGTGCCATTTACATTGCAGGGGGACATGGTAACGACCTGTGCTTATCCCTGCAAGGTAGCCGGGTCGGATCCCCGGGTCACTAGATCCGGGTTGATCCGTTTACACTGACTAAAATCCCGGGTTGATGCGCATTCACGTGCATCAACCCGGGATTTTTCAGTCGGTGGAAAAGGGGTAACAGTGAAATATCATGCACATCGAACAACAAAAAAAACAACTTGTCCCTCACACACTGCAGAGCTGTCAGCAGCGGGCGAGTGTGCAGTCAGGCAGGCGTGCAGGCGGGCGGAGGTCAGCCAACGTGGACTGTGTGACCTGTGATGTCACGCCACAGCATCTAGGCAGGTGAAGGCCTCGGCGTGCCTGAGCCTCCCAGAGGAGCTCAGTGGCAGCCCGGCCCGCAGCTACTGTATAATGTGCCATGCGGCTCTGACCGCTGCCATGGCACACTTCACATCCGCCCGTGGCACACTAGTGTATGAGCCTTTACTGTGCTGGAAAAATGACAGAAACTGATTGGTTGCTTTGGACAATTTCTCTACTTTATTTTTCTAAAAGATTTGATAAATCTCCCCCACAGAAGGGTGAAGGAAAAATATATCAGGGTAGCATGGTGACACAGTGATTAGCATTGCTGCCTCGCATCACTAGGCCCATGGCTTCACATCCCAACTAGTTCCTCATCTGTGTGGAGTTTGTATATTTTTTCTTTGTTTACATGGGCTTCACGCCAAACACATATTTGTAGGATAGTTAACTGCTGATAAAATGAGCTCGAGTATGTATGTGTCCGTGTAGTAGGGGATAACCTCCCCAGGTATAGCACCGTATAATATGTAGGTGCTGTTTAAATAACTGTTAATACATACTTAGTAACTAAAATATTGTAACAACATACCATTGCCCGTTTCTGCAGCAAAATCCGATTTCCGCAAAACTGCAAAGTAGCCTTGTCTCTAGACGGTTGTAAACAATAGAGAACAGAGAAGCTGACAATGTTGACTGCGGTCTGTGCAAGAGCAAACTTAGGGCCTCATTCAGACCCACTCGCAAGCGGCTGTCCGCTCGCAAGTGGGTCGATGGTGTGCACTGCGCATGCGCACGACGGAGGGAGCTCCGTCGTGCACATGCGCCAGACGCAACGAGCGAAGGACTTTCCTTCGCTCGTTGTGTCTGATCAAAGGGGGCGTGCTGTCAATGTTGATTGACAGCACGCCCCCTTTGGTGGGCGTGCCGGGGGCGTGCCTCCCAGACGGGGGCGTTCCCAAGGGAACGCCTACCGTCAGAAGCCGGCCCCACTGACATCACTAGTGATGTCAGTGGGAGTGATTTTGGCTCTGATAGAGCCAAAATCACTCCAGGGCTTGTGGTCGAAAACCCCGACCACAGGCTTCTGGTCGCACTGGCGATGGTCGCGATGGTCAAGACCATCGCGACCATCATCCTGCACGCTCGTGTGTGCTGTGGGTGGTGACCCACAGCTATACGAGCGTCCAGGAGGACGCTCCATTTTTATGGAGGACGGCTCTCATTCAGAGCGAGCGCTCTGCTCAGAGCGTCCGGCTCTGAATGAGGGCCTTAAACCATTGATGGTTCAACCTGATTCTAACTGATGATTTACAACCATTGATGGCAGAGCTGTTGATGGACAACCCTAGCCTGGTTTGATTGCTGCTTCCCCATATTTACCTACGTTTGAAAAAGCATTTCAGGGAGATTGTGAAAGCGATACCTATGAGCGTGGCGGTAAAGTGGGCGTGTACTGCTACATCTGAGAGGCGTGTCATAATACTGACTTACATCCAAACGTAAAAGAGCCCAAAAGCAGTTAGTAAGATCTATTTGTTCATGAAAACACACTAATACTTTTCAGAAAATACATGTAGCCATAGGGATCAGTGTGCCTTATACCCAACGCAGAGAAATTACACTAATGATCCCATTTGAATGTATATACTGTATATCTGTTTTTTGTTTGTTTTTTTAAATACCAGTTACATAATGGTTGTAAGGTGCAATCAGGGAGATTACTAGACTCTTCAAGGAGACAGGGAGATTACTTCTATTTCAGGGAGTCTCTCTGACAATGAGGGAGTGTTGGTAAGTATGTGATTCCCCCCACACACACCCGTAAGGTAATTCTCTGTCACCTTTGATGTAGCAGAGGGCAGCACTGCTCTGTTTTTACATAAATATATAAATATTACATATGATTCCATAGGCAAACGCAGGGGGGGTTTCCGGTTGCCTGGAAACCCCCCTCCCTAGCCCACAGCATGAGGACCACAATATAAACAGCATATAATAGTAAAGTTGCATGTTTTTAAAATCCCCTCAGTGGCACAAATTAAATAATTAGCACAACCTGTTGATCTTTTAAAATGTGCCAGCCAGTAATGAATATACGTATGCACCAACTAAGAGATCTGGAAAACATGCATTGTTAGGGGTGCACTGATATAGACCATCTACCATATAGGGTCAATTATTAATACTGTATGATAATACTCTATCCAGTACATAAGAAGACCAATCTGTACATCTATGTCCAGGGTAGTGCACGGTTCTTTTTCTAACCCCCCCCCCCCCCACACCCCATTTGGAATCAAGCATTTGGAAACCCATCTCTAGAAATTCTGCATTTGCCACTGGATTCTGCGCTACACAATAAACGGAGCATTGCGGGTTTAAATACCATTCAAAAGTATGAGTGATGTTTAATCAGTACTGCTATATTCTTTTCTTCAAGGATAAATTAAAGTGGAATCTAATGTTGAAGTCTCAGTAAGTGGGCCGGATGTATCCTGTAATGTAATTCTATTAAGAGTGGGTAGAAAATTCACCTGAAAAATGCTTGAATATCTTATTATTGTGCTTAAACGTGAACCTTCTCTAAAAAGCCATTCAACTCCCAGAGCAAAAAAATAAATAGATACAAAATACTTGAACAGAGTAGGACGATGTAATAAAAAGATAAACACAAATCTAACATGTACGGTAGCAAGTGATACACAAGTAACTACGTACGTTTCTGAAGCTGCTGCCTCGTCTGCCTGACATAATATGTAAATTACATTGCACAACAAAACCCATTAATTAACAAGCCGAATGAGCGCCGCAGCCCTTTGTCAGCTTCCTTAATGTTGTAAAATAAAAAGTGAACATACTGAAGTATTTTTTTTTTTTTATTTGAAATTCAATTTGCCGTAAGTCTCTAATGGATTTTGCTGAAACTGATTGCCTACCCTATGTGATATATTGCCCGTTAAATGTTATGTATAAATGTTTGTTCTGGGTTTTCTGACAGGTGGCAGTGTGTAATATGCTGGCGGATAACAAATGTGGGTTTTATACACTGCAGCTCCTCTATCAAAACCTGTGCAGCTTATTTTGTTTTCATTTAAATGTAGATGAATTACTCATAACAATATGGACGGCATTCTCGATAGAAGCTGAAATAATGTACTACAGAAACAATGAGGCATACTACAATTTCCAACGATTACTCTGTAAGGCAAATTTATTTTCTGCATATTTGCTAATATATAAAAAAAATAACAGAAAAAACAATAGCTGTAATATCATCATCACTGATGCAATATAATAAAACCACTCACCGCATTTTTCTTCACCTTCCATTGATGGCTTTAGTTTTGATTTTCGAAATATTTTCTTTTAGTTTTCATTTTAAATGTAATAATAATTTTCACACGTTAATGAATAATATATTTTAGGCCTTGGAGTATTCTTGGTGAAAGGTGTTGTTTCTTCTGGGAGTAGAGAGAACGTTCTCTGCGCTTTTATTAGACTGAACCTCGTAATGGCGTTGTCTGGTGATAAATTGTACAATAATCTTTTTTTTCCCTCAAAATAAGAATTCTACAATAGTTTCTAAAGTTTTTATTGTCACTTTTGCCATAATGTGTCCTGCTATCTACAGAAATGCCATTGGTGGACCATGTAAATTTAGTTTTTCTATCAACCAGGCTGACATTGTGCAAGGGAAAAATCCTTATACAGCGGTAAATGGTAATAATGCTAATAATGGTGCTTAATATTATTTTTAATACTACTACTGTTAATATGGAAACGTTGTTCTTTAAGAGACTCTATAAATCTATTGTAAGTCTACTCAATACATTATTTATATATCAATACATTTAAGTATACGTGACATATCTATAGGTGACAAACTCATAATGGTGTATCATGCACATACATGTACACTGAGGTATACGTCAATATTACCCCCATCCATTTACCTCCCATCAGTCTTTCCATCCATTTACCTTTCATTCATTCATCTACTTCCAATTAATCCTTCCATCCATCCAGTTGTGTCCCATCCATCTACCACCCATAAACCTTTCCACCCATTTACCTCCCTTCAGTATTTCCATCCATTTACCTCCCATCCATTCATCTACTTCCAATCAATCTTTCCATCCATCTAAATGTGTACCATCCATCTACCACCTATAAACCTTTCCATCCATTTACCTCCCATCTTTCCATCAACCTCTCATCAATCCTGCCATTTACCTGCGATCGGTCCATACATCAATTTATTCACCTAATGCCCATAAATACTTTCATCCATCCATTTACCTCCAATCCATTTACCTCTCCATTAATCCTTCCATGCTTCCATTCACCTCTGATGCATCCATATGTCCATCTATCCATCTTCCACCAATCAATCCTTCAACCATCAATTTACCATCCATCCACCTACCAGCCATAAATCCTTCCATCCATCCATTTATCTCCCATCTATCTACCACCCATTAATCCTTCCATTTACCTCTGATCCATCCATACATCCATTCTATTCATCTACTTCCCATCAATCCTCCATCCATCCATCCATTTGCATCCTGCCCATCTATACATCTAATGCCCATCAATCTGTCCAACTATTTACCTCCCATCCATCCATCCATCAACATCCCAGTATTTATTTCAATTTACCTCCAATGCATACATCTAATACTAATTATTCTTTCCAATCATCCAATTAATCTGTCTATTTAGCTTTGTCAAAATATATTTTAATACTCTTGGATAGGAAACACCATTATAATACAATCATTAGTATTCAGTGAAATAGAAACATGCATAGTAGCAGGTCATGTGGCTTAAAATATTATCACCCAGAGAAGGACATTTAAGGATAATGCATGTTGGCATGATGTGTTAACAATGGGGCAGTGGGATTAACTTGAGGAAATCAGTTCTGACCAGGGTATTATATGTGTGGTATATTTTCTCATATTTGGTTTCCTCTGCCACTCCAAAAACATACTCATGGCCGGCAACACTCATGTTTTTGAGGTCCGATCCCCCCGAGGAAGATACAGGACAGTCCCCCTTCAGCTCATTCTCTTTGTGTCTCTCCAGACCCATCCTAGATGCTTCAGCACTATCCCCATGTGTCTGTCTAGCCTCATCTCCCTATCTGTGTCTCCATTTCCAGCCTCTTCCCCATTTCTGTTCAGCAGAGTACCGGCGCCCTAGCCACCCCACCCCCACCAGTGTGCCTTTCCAACACTTGTAACCCCCCTACCGCATTACTGTGTCTGTCTAGGACACCAGAACCAGCGTGTGCCATCACCTCCTTGTCCCCTGTGTCTCACCAGCACACACAATCATTTCTCTCTGTCAATCCAGCACCCCTGCCCTACCCACAGTGCCTCTCCAGCTCCAGCACAACTCCACCTTGTCTTTCCAACCCACGTCTCACATTTAACTTATCTGTCTTCTGCTGCTCCTCTTCACCACTCCACTACCAATAGGCAGCACTCTGTGACATCATGATATCACGCATGCTGCATCGCCAAACAGAAAAAACTGTGTGCTGGGCTCTCACTGCTAAGGTACCATTCAGCCTTACTAACTGTGCCCACTTTCTAAAGCTTAACTCTCAACCATAGATGCAATCTGACCATACAGAGGCAGTTCACACATAGAGTATGTAATGTTATTCCCACACTAATCAATGTTTCCCATTTAAAGCAGGCTACTCACTTATTTATGAGTTCAAGCATATCAATGATGCACTTGTACAGAAGAGTATCTATTGCTGCCCAGTGCATTAATGCAATCACCTGGGAATTGAATAGGAAGCATTCTTACTGCCATATATATTCATATGTGGATAGATAGATAGATAGATAGAAACCAGACAGAGGGGCTGATTCAGCATTGAATAATAAGCATTGAAAATTGGGAATCTGCGCCCCTTCTATGCCCCTGCCTGATTGACAGACAGAGGCATTTAAGGGGTGGTGCGGGGGGTAGGGAAGGACGGCGTTCCCGGAAATGGGGGCGTGTCCCGTTTACCAGGAGTGGCAAGGCCAGGGGCTGCATCCACGGATGCAGTTTCCTGGCCTCGCAAGCAGGCTTACTCAGCTAGCCGACAACCTGGCGCTATTCACCATTGCGACTGATGGTCGCGATGGTGATCCCAGCCTGGGACCTCACAACGCTGGGATCGCAAATGCCTGTGTGCAGCTTTGCAATTCCATCTTAAGCTGAATCAGACTCCGAAAAGTTGCCAAATATGTGAAATATTTGAAAAAAGAACAATAGTGAAACACTAGTTTTTTTTGTGTGTTTAAGCATTTGAGGGTGGTGATGGGGTGAGTGGTAGGAAAAATGCATGCGTGCCTGTCCATTTGAACGCCGATGCTTGGGCGCGCATAAATTAGCCACTGCAATTGCATAAATAGCTTTAGAGCCCACTGCATGCGTAGAGACTTGCAGTGTCTGCAGGAGGTCAGACCTGGTGTAAAATCTGCGTGAGCAGTTCATGTGCATCAATTGTACCGATGTCTAAGTCCACACTACAGAATCAGCAATGAAGTCCACAGTGCTAACCAACACAAAAGGGGATGTTCTGCAGTATAGTATAATAGAAAAGACATCAATTATGTAAGCGTTTCATACATAAATTACTTCATCAGGGGAGTGATACAGATAGATAGATAGATAGATAGATAGATAGATATTACATTGATAGTGTGTCTGCATTCTTATGTTACATACCAGGTCTAGGTTCCAATGTAAAGTGGAATGGCTGTAGCCCCAAGATTCAAAAAGTCACTTTTTTGTTTACTTCATGTTTAGTCTACATCCAATGTAACAATGCATGTTTGGTGATCAGCGTAAACTATTTTCCTGGCAGGCACTTTTTTGTATCATATCATACTAGTGTACATACTACATTACTGAAAGATAAAACTAAAATCAAAATCTGGGGCTTGCGTGACTGGAGATGACCAAAGAGCAGACCAAAGTTCTGAGAATACAGCTTCTGTGATCTGGACAGTTCTTTATTTAATAACTAACTTACAGTAATTGTGCCACCCTAATGGCAAAATGGCTTATAAACCTTCTATAGCAACCTAGCCCAGAAAAGTTCCTAGTAGGGATATCCTTAAGATCTAAAGCTGGGTACATACTGAGACAACCGGAAATCGTTCTGACCTTCTAAACGAATTCCCTTGAGCCCAAAACTAGCGATATTGAGTGTACACAATGCACTGCACTCTTGTGAATGACAGAACTATATTGTATCGTTTGGTCATATGCGATTTATCTTTGCTCCTGTACACACTAAAACAACAGTCGTTAGGCTCCTCTGAAGGAGGTGACGTAAAATCTGATCAACATATTGCAGGTTGTCCGGTTGGACATACAGACTAGGCAATGTGCACCATATCGTTAGCGATGTTGTTAGGTTTGATGGGCAGCTCATCAAACCTGACGAAGTCACGTGCGACTGCGGGAGCGCGCATATTGGGCGTACACGCTTAGCGATGTAAGCCCAAAGACGGCAAGTTGGACCGACATCGCTGCAGTGTGTACCCAGCTTAAGTATCTGTTTTACTCTCTAACTTATCTATCTAAGGCTTGACGTGGCCTTGTTCCAAGACATAGCCAAATATATCCACACATCATGGCTACTGCACACTTAACTGGGTTTGCCATCAAACCTGCTGTTCTCAATGACCTTAAGATTGCCTCCACCTTGGATAGACTCTCAATCTTATGTGTATATTACAGTGTTATCCAAATATTCTTCAGATTAAGGCCCTCATTCAGAGCCGTACGCTCTGAGCAGAGCGCACGCTCTGAATGAGGGCCGCCCTCCATGAAAATGGAGCGTCCTCCTGGACGCTCATATAGCTATAGCTATACGAGCGTGCAGTTTGATGGTCGCGATGGTCTTGACCATCGCGACCATCGAAACTGCGTACAAAAGCATGTGGTTGAGTTTTTCAACCACAAGGCTCAGAGTGATTTTGGCTCTATCAGAGCCAAAATCACTCCCACTGACATCACTAGTGATGTCAGTGGGCCGGCTTCTGATGGGAGGCGTTCCCGTGGGAACGCCCCCGTCAGGGAGGCACGCCCCCGACACGCCCACCAAAGGGGGCGTGCTGTCAGTCAACATTGACAGCACGCCCCCTTTGAAGAGACACTACGAGCGAAGGAAAATCCTTCGCTCGTCGCGTCTGGCGCATGCGCACGACGGAGCTCCCTCCGTCATGCGCATGCTCAGTGCAGAACATCGACCCACTTGCGAGCGGACAGCCGCTCGCGAGTGGGTCTGAATCAGGCCCTAAGTTCTGAAAGGCTTAAAAAGCTTACTCATATCACTCAAGATATTTCAAAGGTGCCATACAACCCAAATGGAAGTATCTTATACTGGTATGGACCAAAGGGAATGCTGAAGGCATTCTTTGGCTTAAATGCCTGTGTGATGGAAATTTGTCAATATCCTTTTGTCAAATCTAAGGTGGTTAAATAATTGCTGTTGACTAAGCTCTCAACTTGCAAAACACTATTCAAGCACCTAAGTCATTGCAAAAATATATGGTCCCTTTTAGGATTCAGAACCAACACTATTGAGCTAGATGATATGCTTTAGGACTACTGAATTACATCTAACTGATTAGGAGTAGGAATATTCTATTAAATTGTTGTGCTCAGGAACAGACAAAAAGAAATCATTCTGGCATTCCATTTTTTCCTTTTGATCTCTTTGACTAGGGAAGAAGTCAGACAGTATTGGAACCCCATTTCTATCCATCACGGTTACCCAGGTTTCCTCTTACCAGGGCCTAGGAAGATTAATGTTATAAACTTGCTCCTCTTTTCATCTCCCAGGTTGTCAGAGCTTATAATTTAATGGCCCTATGGGCTCTCTTGTGTGGATAATAACACCAATACTTTGTCCTCTGGTTAAATGACTGGACTTCCTCTGTCCTATCATAGTTTTGACATTGCCTTTCTTGGGCATCCGCCGAAATGTGTTGGTGCACTAGAGGGCCTACTGTACCTTTCTTATTGTGTCTTGCATTGAGCTACGAACTGCACCATGTTTGGTCCTCTCGGATACTGTTGCTACAGGTATGTCTAACACCACTTGGCTGTCTCCCATAGAGAAACTCAAAAGGGCTAACCACAGTAGGGTCTCAGAGTATCCCCTAGACTTCAAACTTTAAGTTGGGCAGTAGTGTATCCAAATCACTTTTTCCTCAGATACCGACTTCCACAGTATATGCTTCAAGGTTCTGTTAAAGCATTCTTCCAGTCCATTCATTTGATGATGATAGACTGAGGTACGAACAGCTGTTACCCCTAAAAGCTGACATGTGTGGATTTTTTGTGGTATTCCCATTGGAGTAAAAATCAGTACCTACTCCTTAGCTATGGTACTTGAATGTACGTTTCTTAGCAACACTGTTTTGATAGCGGGTGGCCCAATCTACCACAAACAGAATATACTAATGTCCCTGAGCCAACTTCTGCAGCAGACCGAAAAGGTCCATGACAATATGCTCAAAATGGATCTGCACGAAAGTTCTGGGTAGCAGGGCAGCTCTGTAAGTAGGACTAGTGCAAATTTTCTGACAGGCCCGACAACATCTGCAATATCTTTCAACTGCTAAAGTGTTTTGTTCTCCCTACGATGCCCTCCACGTATATATGAGAATGTCCCATTTTTTGTACTAGCGAAACATGTACTTGTGGCTTTTCTATCATCGGTAAGAGGGTCCTGTTGCTGACTTCAGTGTTTTTTTTCCTGCACAGAATCCCTGAACTTTATATAGTCGTACAGTCACAGACAGGGTAAGTTAACGTACAGAGGGCCTGATTCAGACCCGTTCGCGAGCGCTATGCGCTCGCAAGCGGTTCGATGGTGGCCCATTGCGCATGCGCACGATGGAGTCGGCTCCGTCGTGCGCATGCGCGAGACCCGGATAGCGACCGGCAAACTGTCGCTCCGGGTCTCGTACCAAAGGGGGAGTGCTGTCGATGTTGAGTGACAGCATGCCCCTTTTGGTGGGCGGGCCGGGGGAGAGGCTGCCCAAACGGAGGCGTTCCCATGTGAGCACCTCCATTTGGGGGCGGCCCCACTGACATCACGAGTGATGTCTGTGGGAGAGATTTCGGCTTTGTGAGAGCAGAAATCTCTCTGGGGCTTGCAGCAACGAGACCCTACCACAAGGGTCTCGTCGCAAGTCCGATGGTCGTGATGGTCTTAACCATCGCGACCATCTTCGTGGCCGCTCGCTATAGCTGTGGGTGGTCACCCACAGCTATGCGAGCGGCCAGGAGGCCGCTCTAAAAAACAAGAAGGCCGGCCCTGATTCAGAGCGTGCGCTCTGTCAGAGCGTCCAGCTCTGAATCAGGGCCAGTTCCATTAAGCCCACCACCACTTTTGTGTCCAGTATATACATATGTTTATTAAAAAACAAAAACAAATCACACTGCTCTCCAGGAATTTAGTCACACATCATCAGAAACAGAACTATTATATCTTTTTCTAATAGGTCTTGTAACGTTGCTCCTGTGCTTTTATTGTGTGACTATGGCCCTCATTCAGACCCACTCGCAAGCGGGCGCACGTACGTTAGGCGTACGTACAAAAATATTTAAATTCAATGGCTCGCTCGTATTTTCGTTCGCATCTAAAATTCCTCCCTAAACTCTGACGACCCCTCCTCTAACTAACGAGCGTACGAAATAGCGAGCGTACATCCCCGAAATGGCTTGAAAGGAACGCACGCACACGTATAAACAGGAAGTGGCCTTGTCAGATGTCGATTACCTGCTCCTTTATTCTGCCTACCTCCATCAATCGTATCATGCCAATCAATGTATCAATTAGCTTAATTGTTTGTTTTTTTTCAACACAATGCAAGAAACTTTACTCTTGTCCGTGTTTGTGTTTACCCGCAGAATACGTACGGATGAAACATTCGCTTTTATTGTTCAAAAAACATGTGAACCACAATTAAACAATTGTACTATTGCTGTGGATCCCCGCATATTTCCCTGGGTTCATTTCTTTATTTAAATTTGCTTACGCATGTCACTGCATCAAGCCTATCATAACTCTCCAGAGATTTCTGGCCCTGTCGAACACATGACTCATACACTAACCAATAAAATTGCTCCTGTTAATTTCCAAAATACATTAGCCAATCAGAAAATTTTTACACACTTTATCAAAAATGATTTTTAAGAAAAACACCATTGCCATCATGAGAGCCTCCGCATTCACCAGGCGTGAGCTGCTGGTGCTTACGGAGGTCATGGATCGCCGGATCACCAGCCAGCCTCAACCCATGACCAACCGGCAGAAGCGCTCCGCGTATGCGGAGGTACGGTCCCGCCTGCGGTCCTTCGGCTCACGCCGCAACATCGGGCAGCTGGAGCGCAGGTGGTCCGACCTGCAACGGCGAACGCCCCGCTTGCTGGCATGCTTTCGCATGCAGATCCTGGCAAGTAAGTGTTATGTATTGTGGTTTTAATGTTTGTGTTTGTGGGGCAAACTGCGTGTGCATGTTTTCCTGTCTGTTCTATTTATTATTTGTACTCATATCTGCGTCTGCATGTTTTCCTGTCTGTTCTATTTATTATTTGTACTCATATCTGCGTCTGCATGTTTTCCTGTCTGTTCTATTTATTATTTGTACTCATATCTGCGTCTGCATGTTTTCCTGTCTGTTCTATTTATTATTTGTACTCATATCTGCGTGTGCATGTTTTCCTGTCTGTTCTATTTATTATTTGTACTCATATCTGCGTCTGCATGTTTCCCCTCTTTTTCTGATTTTTTAATTCTACTGCTATTTTTTTTGGTTTTATTTTTTATTATTTTTTTTTTTTTTGTTTGGTTGCCCGGATTTGTCCATAAACTAAACGCAATTTATTTGACATATTTTAGGGGGACAGCCAAGACTCCGCCGTCAACGTCGGCGTTCCCGCCCACTCTCCCCAACCCCCAGCCAACACTCCACCCCAAATCTTTCCCCTATTCCCCACTCCTCCCCATCCTTCCCAGACCCTCTCCCGGAAATGTCGGGCCTCCTTCCCCTCCGTCCCACTTCCCCCTCTCCTCCACCCACCCCTCTTCCAATTACCCCCTCCCCGGAGTCCAGCATAACTCCGCCCCATTCTTTGGGGAATGACGGATCCTCCGAGGAGGATCATGGAGGTTTGGCCGGAGCTCGCGATTTGTCTCCCGGTATGTTTTTTTAATTTTTTTTTTAAAGCACAAACTGTTTGTATGTAATCATGTGTCGTGCCTTTCTTCGTGTTTTTGTGGCTTGACTTTTGTTGATTGTGAAGGTTTGCCTTTACCTCTTCCTGGTGATTTAAGCATACACATATCATACCTGTGGGAATTTGTACCTAGGCCTTGTATTTTTGCCAGCCCACCCTTTTTATTTCTGTTTTTGGGTTTAGGAGTGATTTGGTTTTTTTTTTATGTTTTTCTGTGGATTCCCTATTGTTGTATTAACCCACACACTTTTCTCACCCACAGAGGAACAGAGGCGTCGGCAAGAGGTGGCGGATGTTGTGGGGCAGATGCGCCACCATGTAATCGGCCTTCTGGTGGCCCTCGACCGGCTGTCTGGCCTCCTTCGGCATTAGATTTTTTTTTTTTGTTCTATTTTCCAAATAAATTTATTAAGACAAATATACGTTGTGGCTCATTTTTAAAAACCAAAACCAAGATAGTTTAGCCTGACATAAGTTCCTGCAAGGATTTCCCTTTTTTAAAAGTTAGATTGTGTTTTGTCTTTGTATGTCAAACAGACACCAGAAACACATAACAGTAACAATGTCATTTCCCTTTTTGGGTGTAGTGTCAATTTCAGATTTCTACATTTTCCAGGTTCCTACTTGGTGCGCAAGCTGCTTAGGCCAATCTTACAAATCCCAAGGTTGGGCCAGGCTTCCTTTTGGTGTGGATTGGGAAGCTGAAAACATATTTCAGTTTTTCTCAACTGGCGTCAGTACTGGTTTACCCCTTAGTCAAATGTAACTTGTGTTAACCTGGTTACACTTGCTGTTAACGTCCCAAAAAAGGAAGACCATTTCACTCTTCAAACATTTATTCACAACATAACAGAGAAAACAAAGTGGTCACTCCCAAAAAAAATACACAGTGATAAATTCAAATACAACACATACCAAGAAATAATTAAATAAAAACACAAAATCAAGAACTGGTTGACGAAGGACCATGCCAACATGATTCCACAAACATGGCGTTGCGATATGGGTTCAAGAATATATGCCCAAAAGGACCAGATCCAGGTTTGGTAAGGGTAGCAGGAAGTAGTGAGCGTTGGAGTGCCAAAGATTATGTGAACAAACAGAAGATGGTGAGAAAATTAAAAATAAATTAGATGTTCGCCAAAAAACACAAACACATTAGGTATAAACACTGGAGTTTTGTTCAAACTTACCTAAAAAATCTGGCCACCACATCATCGCGTATGGCCCCCCCACATACTGACCTTCGACCAACCTCGGGGGGGCCATCCTCAGGTAAGGCATCCTCTGGCTGCATTGGGACACCACTCCTTATGGCAATGTTGTGAAATATCCCACACAGGACCACAATTTTTGACACCATATCCGGCACATACATGAGCTCGCCACCAGAGCGGTGGAGGCATCTGAATCGGCCTTTTAAAAGGCCGATACAGCGCTCCACCACTTGCCTGGTGGCTGTAAGTGTGGAATTATACGCACTTTGTGGCCCTGGTGTGGGAGCCAAATAAGGAGTGAGCAGCCAGGACATGCAAGGGTATCCACTGTCTCCTGTGAACAAAAATAGACCACATCAGGAACACTGTGTATCAAGCTTAACATTGTTATGTACTAAAGGTCTCCACTTACCCAGAAGCCACGCATCACCAGCTTGTAGGTTGGTTAATTTCTGCCATATCCCTGATTGCCGGATGACGAAGGAGTCATGAGCACTTCCGGGTAATTTAGCATTCAGGGACAGGATCTGGAGAGAGGCATCACATACCACCATTACATTCAGGGAGTGATAGTGTTTCCTGTTTCTAAATATTGCCTCCAGCCGTGCTGGAGGCTGAAGTGGTATGTGAGTACCATCCACAACCCCTATGATGTGTGGGAAGCCAGCTATTTGGTAAAAATTGGCCTTGGCCACACTAAGGGCACCCATATCCAAAGGCATTTTAATAAAATGATGGAGGTGCTTGAAAAGTGCCTCCATCACTGCCCTCAGGATCCTGGAAAAGGAGGATTGGGAGATGCCCGCCACTATTCCCACCGTTGTTTGAAATGATCCTGAGGCACAGAAATGTAACACCGCCATAAATTGCGTCAGTGGTGGTATTGCTGTTGGACTGTCAATTTGCCGCTCAAGATCACTTTCTATTAATGAGAGAGTGTCTATGATGATTTTGGGAGGTAGACGGTAGCGTCTTAAAACCTCATCATCGGGCATTCCAAAAAGGGTGACACGTGTTCGAAATATCTGGGGCCTTGCATGCCTACGATGCCTACGCCTGGGACGAGTTTGAGGTTGGTCGTCTTCCGGGAGCAGGGCCAGAACAATTCGCCCCAGATCTACCTGAAATTCAAAGTTTACAATGTAAGGCTTTTGACCCACCCCAAAAGTAACAAAAAACAACTTAGCTTTCTGATACCATCCATAGCTGCTTACATGCCGGGGTATTGTCATGATACGTATAAACTGTAAAAAAGCCAACAATGAGACTTCAAAAATTTAGAGGGTTTTTTTTTTGTTTAAAAATTGTTGCAAGCCAACACAGAAAATAGCGGAAAAACACATTTGGCCATCGATGAAAACGACATTGCACACCGTACGTCAAATAGGGTTCAAATGGACCCAAAAAATGGAAAAGGGAAAAGCAAAACTGGATTATATGATGAATAAGCCGTCAAAAATGCGGTAAATAATTCGCAAATGCAAGTCGCTACACCAACAGTCAAAAATGCGGTAATTAATTCGCAAATGCAAGTCACTACACCAACAGTCAAAAATGCGGTAATTAATTCGCAAATGCAAGTCACTACACCAACAGTCAAAAATGCGGTAATTAATTCGCAAATGCAAGTCGCTACACCAACAGTCAAAAATGCGGTAATTAATTCGCAAATGCAAGTCACTACACCAACAGTCAAAAATGCGGTAAATAATTCGCAAATGCAAGTCGCTACACCAACAGTCAAAAATGCGGTAATTAATTCGCAAATGCAAGTCACTACACCAACAGTCAAAAATGCGGTAATTAATTCGCAAATGCAAGTCACTACACCAACAGTCAAAAATGCGGTAATTAATTCGCAAATGCAAGTCACTACACCAACAGTCAAAAATGCGGTAATTAATTCGCAAATGCAAGTCACTACACCAACAGTCAAAAATGCGGTAATTAATTCGCAAATGCAAGACAAAAAATGGACTTACCCAACTCGAATATATAAGATTTCCACAAAAAACTTCTTTGGGTCCGAAAACAAAAAAAAACTAAAAAAGATGAAATGAGTGTTAAACAAATTAACGAACCACAAAACAGAAGAATACACCAATTGGCCACAAATTTGAATGCACAAAACTTACCAAATCAGGAAAGGATGTTGAAAAAATGAAAAAAATGCGAACGGAAAAACCAAAGAAATGTAGCAAAAACAAACAAAAAAACAACTCTGCCAAATCCTCCAAACGCAAACAAACAAATCCAAACCACTTAACCGACAACACTCCAACAACCCCACCTCGAATCCACACACACCAAGCCATAAATAGTGTTTATTTTCCCGCACAAATTAAGGATGAATCATAGGGACGCACAATCAATGATGCGGCCGCAAACTAAGGACGCATGTATAAATACGTCACGAAATCACATAGAATTTCTGGATGATTTCATGCTGGAAGCAGAGACATGGCTTCAAACCAGGGAAACAATGGTCAAAATTGCGGCGGTAAGGCCTTCATGCATTTTGTGTCAATGATTCTTTTAAAACATAATATTGGTCAAGTTGTGAAGTGGCTAAATCTGCATATTTACCCAAATAGGTGAGGAGGATGACATGGAAGAGACTGCTGGCCCCAGTCAACCCGCCAAAGCTGCCAAAAAAAAAAGGCAGCCACATTTCACAAGCAAGGAGATGGAGGTTTTGATCCAGAAGTGCGTTGACATCCTGCCCCAGGCAGGCAGGAATATGAGCCAAAGCCAGAAGTGGAGAATGTGGGAGGAGGTCGCCGTTGCTGTCAATAGGGTGGGTGATTATGTCCGTCTAGCCCGGGATGTCAAACGGCGGTAAGTAAACACTTTCCCATCCTATAAACAAACCCCATTGTAAAAAAAAGGATAATGGTTCCAAATTCATTCCACAGATGGGCAGACTTCAAATATCGTCTCAAACAAAAACTTGCCGACAGGGCTAGGCATGCAAGGGGGACAGGTGGGGGTCCCACCCCTGTGTCATTGGAGTTGACAGACTTAGAAGAGATGGCACAGGGGTGTGTGCAGGCTGTGGAGGTGTTTGGCGTGTCCAACATGGATACGGACATGCCAGACTTTGCGGCTCCTCATGTTGGCCAAGGTAAGTCTTGTGATGTCACCAACTCAGAAATGCTATTGTGCCAATATGTAGATTCTAATGTGAGTCTTTTCTCCAATTTCCTAACAGAGACAGAGGCGGATGAGTCTGCTCCAGAGGGGAGCCTTGGCCGCAGAATTTCTGCTGGCTCTGCAGGGGAGGAACCAGTACATCCGGCTGAGGACCCTGCAGAAGCCAGTCCAGGGCGTGCCCCCTCGCAGGCAGTGGGCCTCCTCACAGAACTCAATTTTAAATCGGATTGCCATACGGAGATTCTGCAGAGGATGGACGCCAGTCTGATACGGGTGGCTGAGGCCCTGGAGCAAAATGCTGCGGCCAACGTGACCATTGGTCAGGCCCTGGCGGAAAATACCAGGGCCAACATCCGCATCGCCGATGCCCTGGAGCAGCTCGTTCGCCAGCACATGGTGGAGCCGACCTCCCTTCCTGCCGGAACATCCGGATCCTCCACCTCTGGCACAACATCAGCCAATCCTCCAAATGTGCCTAGCCCTGTGCCTAGTCCAGAGGCCACAACATCTGCCTCTGGACAGGCCAGCCCGATGGCATCCCGGACCCGGTCTGGCGCCCACCCTCACCCAGCCAAACGGGCGAGAAAACGGTGACAGCAATGGCGACTTTTCCCACACTCCTTCTGTGCTTGGCTCATATTCCTTTCTGGTCAAAACTTCCCTCTCCTTTCTTGTGAAATGTTTTTAAATTTTGTATTTACGCTTATGTTAGTAGTTATGTTATATTTTTTTTTGGATCAAATATCTTGGCCACAAAAAAAGGCAATACAATATTAGGCCAATTTGTTTGTGTGTAAACAATAAATTAAAAACAAAACACTGACATTGTATTGTGACATTATTGTACAAATGGGTTACATTTAATCCTGGCCTTAAACGCAAAAACTGACCCTCTTTTAAAAAAAAAAAGGCCTCTTTAAGGAACGTTTCAAAAATCACATAGCGATGCAAATTCCACAGTAAACCAAAAAAAAGGGGAGCTAATTAAAAGATGATGACATTATTGTTACAATAGGCCATAACCACCAAATTGTGGCCAAAATAAAACCCCAAAAATGTACGCTAATTGATTGTGTAATCATGACATTAGCAGCTCTGATTTCCACCTGCGTACGCTTTTGTGCTATCCCAATAAACTGCTTTCCAAACACATACCAAGCCGGATTTCAATCCAACACTAATTACTTTACTGACCAGCCGCGATTAATCGCTGCACCATCGTGGAGTCCCGGGACGGAGGAGAAGGCCATCGCCAATGTGGTCGAGTAATCCTGACCCTAAGCTGTGCGAGCATTTTGAAGGGAAAGCGGATGTTTCAGTGACGTATGAGACGGTCCGAACACATTTGACGTTCGCATCTGCTAATGTATGTACGCCCCAAAAACGCCTCGCCACGCCTGCGTTTTTTCATCTCCACCCCCGTCAACACCCAAAAACGCCCTGTTCTGTCAATCACATTTGACATGTCACTTCCTGTACGCTATTTTAGGAACGAGAGAAAAAAAGCTCGCAATCTGCCGTACGCACATGCGCAGTGTAACACCGACGCATGCGCGGTTAGTCAACATCGGAACGCAACGAGCGTACTGTTGTTAACGTGCGGCTCTGAATGAGGGCCTATATTCCTAGATGGTTATCTGATTTTTTATCCTTACTCTTAGAACTCTTGGTTAGTAGTCCTTGTGTGTTTAACCTCACAGGCAGGCAACCGCAGATGTCTCTTTACTCTTTATTCCTTGTAGGCTTTAAGTTTCGTTCCAGAACACTTGTGATTAGTGCACTCTTGCCACAGATATGTTCTGAACAAAAAGCCCAATTGAGTAGCACAGAATAAATTAACACGCAGCTGTGAGTTAAAATAATGAAATTATTTTAGATCGAAAAATATTTCGTATTTGCAAAAACTTTAACCACAACATTTATTCTATCTAGCTAACATAATTACATAGATGTAAACTAATTGCAGTGCAACCTTGTATCTTATGTGTTTCATGAGTGACATAGGGTAGGGAAGGTGTGTATCATACTTGTAATCTAATGTCTCTGCCACATATTATTGAAGAATTATTCATACAACCCATCGCCTAGGCCGGGGGTAAAAGATAGCGCTGGAACAGGGGCGTATCTAGTGGTCTGAGCTCCCCTGGCTAGCATTAAGGACAGAGCCCCCCCTCTCTCTCTTGCATTTTCCCCTACCACCCAGTAGGGCGGGGGCGGCTTAAGAATAAACCCTGACCCCTCCCATCTCTACTTATGACTCCTCCTACATACATACACACATAACATACACACACACAACATACTTACAAAAACACACACATTAACAATTGACTGACCTGTTAACACACACACACATACATACTAACAAGAGACTGACCTGTTAACACACACTAACAGGAGACTGACCTGTTGACACACACACATACCCCACCCCCTACTCGGCCAACACTAACAGGAGACTGACCTGTTGACACACACACACATACCCCACCCCCTACTCGGCCAACACTAACAGGAGACTGACCTGTTGACACACACACACATACCCCACCCCCTACTCGGCCAACACTAACAGGAGACTGACCTGTTGACACACACACATACCCCACCCCCTACTCGGCCAACACTAACAGGAGACTGACCTGTTGACACACACACACATACCCCACCCCCTACACGGCCAACACTAACAAGAGACTGACCTGTTAACCTCTCAGTGCCATGGCGCCTTCCCGTGCCGCGCTGAACAGCTCCTCGATCCCTTGCGCTGGGAGTTAAATCACTGGAGAGACGTCATGACGTCTCAAGCCAGTGCACAATGCGGGAGCCAGAGCTCACAGGCTCAGTCACAGCAGGGTTGTGGATAGATCCCCTTCCGTAGATGTACCTACTGAAGGGGATCTATACACAACCCTCACAGCAGTCAGTGAAGCAGCTAGATCCCCTTCAGCCGGGTGCGCTGCTGATATCCCTGCACTGATATCCCTGCACTGGACCCACCTTCCCTACCCTATAGACTACTTTTCAGGAGTCCAGCTGACTGCACTTCTTTCTTTTTAATTGCTCCCCAAGAAGTACTTGGCCTCAGTCACCTACACTTTTAGGTGTGACACGGTTTGTATGATATAAAGGCATAAGACATGCATATGAAATACTGTAGTTGTACTGGACCAGGAGCTGCATGTAGATAACTGTAGGGACTATGGGCCTGATTCAGACCCGCTTGCATGCGGGTCGATTGTGGGCCAGTGTGCACGCACGGCGAGCACACTGCGCGTGCGAGAGCCCTGGAGCGAGTGCAAAAAGCACTCGCTCCGGTGCTTGCAACAAACGGGGCGGCTGTCGATGTTGATCGACAGCTCGCCCTGTTTTGTAGGCGGGGGAGTGGCTGGGCAAACGCAGGCATTCCTGCAGGAACGCCTGCCGTTTGTGGGTGGCCCTACTGACATCACTCGTGATGTCAGTAGGTGGACTTCCTGCTCTATTAGAGCAGGAAGTCCACTGGGGCTTGCGGCAATGAGACCCTACCACAAGGGTCTCGTCGCAAGCGCGATGGTCTTGACCATCGCGACCTTCACCTGGCCGCTCGCATAAGCTGTGAGTGGTAACCCACAGCTATGCGAGCGGCCAGGAGGCCGCAACTAAAAAAACATGTGGCCACCCTGATTCAGAGCTAGCGCTCGCTTTTTGCGAGTGGCTCTGAATCAGGCCGTATAAGTGAAGCATGCTTACCGACATTCTGGCTGCCCCCTCCGGGAGGGAGAAGCCAGATCGGCATAGCGGTGGATGTGGCCAGGCATATTACAAGAAATTAGGGGTGGTGCATGGGGTGTGACCCTGAAATCAGGTCATTTTGGCCCCGTCCCCGCTACACAATGTAGAGATTACCGTCATTGTGAAGCAGGGGTCGGGATCATGATGAGGAATTTCAGCGCGAATCACATCATCGGCCTCCCGCTGCTGGGGTTGTAATTGCAGAGGGTCTGAAGGGGTTGGCGGCCTAATTTTCCAGGGAGCCGAGAGCGCCACACAATTTTCGGGAGGCTCCTGGTCGAATCGGGAGAGTAGGTAAGTATGAAGTGAAGACTCCACTGAAGCGCTGCCTAGAAAGACAACCCAGCTGCAGATGCTGCCCAGCAGTGGGCAATCCCTTTAAAGTTGTATTACTTTCATATTAGCTTGTTCTACTAGATGCTGAGTTAGGATACAACGTGCTGGCCTGGGGTGACCATTCTAAACTATACATTGTTCTTTTTAAACAATTCTGCAATAGGGCCCTAGGTGCGTTGTCATAACCACCGTCTGCATCCCAGACAATACAATTACTGGGCTATACTGCACTGTAAACAAGCGCTGTGTGCACTCTGTAATGTAAATAAGCCATAGAGAGATTTTATTATACGCTTTAATTAAATCTAGCTTTCCACATTAGTAGTTGGACAGTAACTCTTTTTCCACAGTACAAACTCCCCAATCCCTTTTGTATCTGTATCTAGCAGATGGTCACATTCTTTTAGCTCCGCTGAGCTCTCCCTCAAGTCCATTAACTATATTATTGCACTGGAAATTATGTCCTTAAAAAGTCAGCTCCAATCTATCCAAAGTTGTTCTTTTTCTGCATTGTAATATTCCACTTATATTTTACTTTTAGCTTAAAGAAAGACACACAGAGAATAGAAAGGTACAGTAGACATCATCCAGGGCAACGTGAGTCTATTGTCTATACGTAAAGGCTTGTTTACAGTGGACCTGCCAGCTGCATGACAGCGGGGTTGTATTTCATTTAAAGTAAACTAAATGCTGAACAGTAATATTTTATCTCCACCATTTGACTAGGAACATGTCTGTAAAACAGCACACAGGATACTCAGAGCTTCTTATTTCAGGTGGGCAGTCCCCTCGTACTCCAGTACATTTCCCCTTGTCCCGAAGTGCTCCAGCAGTGCCCACCATCACTTACATATACCCCTTTGAGATCGGAATGCCGGGTCGCTCCCGGGATTTTGTTCACAGGTCCATCCCGGGTGCGACCTGGCTGAGACCACTTTCTGACTGGCGGCCTGACCCAGCACTAGAGCTAGGTCGATGACGTCACCGCCATCACGTGCTGAGTCAGCTCTTCTTATGCAGGGTTACACATTCACACTGCAGTGCGAGCCGGGTTGAATACGTGTTCAACCCTTCTCATGACCAGGGTTGAAATGCCTGGTCAGGCTGACCCGGCTTATTTTAACCTGACCCTTTCACACTGCAAAGTAACCCGGGTTATTGCTTGTAGTGTAAAAGGAGTATAAGATATAGCAGGCATGCGTAATAATAGCTCAACAACACAATATTGTGTAGTTCAGTATTCAGTATTGAGGTGATAAATGGGTAATCCTGAAATGTGGTAAGTGATTACAGGGCATATTTAAGAAAGATATTTTGAATTAAATTCTTTGAAAATTTCTGTTTTCAGGGGATTTCCCGCAAAATATATTTGGTAAATATGCCGAATAAACACTTACCACATTTCAGGATTACCCATTTATCACCTCAGTACTGAATGCTAAACTATAGCACATCGTACCCATCTCTCTAGACTAGAAAATATAGCATTACTATCGGTCCGCCCCGGCTTCGCACGGGAGCAATTTAGAATGTACGGCGATAGTCTTCTTTAACCGAGGTCTTATAAGATTTCCTTGTAGATGATATTAGTTGTTTTCTCCTCCTGACGTCAACATGAAAAGATTTTGTGTTGACTTGACACGCAAAAGGGCCATGTAAAGTTGTCCATGAGCAAAACAGTCTCCACTTCGGTCAAATCCAGCCACGTTAAGTGTCTGTCCCTGTGCTTTATTTATTGTTATGCCAAAGCAGACTCTTAGCAGGACTTGGACTCGATTGAAATTGAGGGGTCTAGTTACTAAGCAGTATTAGGAGACAGAGTGAAAAGTGATAAGGTACCAGCCAATCAGCTCCCAACTGTCATCTCACAGGCTGTGTTTGAAAAATGACAGTTGGGAGCTGATTGGCTGGTACCTTATCTCTTTTCACTCTGTCTCCTAACACTGTTTGGAAACTAGACCCCTAAAGAATCTTTTTTCACATATATGAAATAAGAACGGTAAAAAAAAATTGTATCAGTAAACAGGACTTACATCAATTTTTTCTGGAGAAAATTACATATCAGTCTCTACATGGTATAAAATAAGGTCCGTTGTTGTGATATAACTTTAACTGTTAGGCAGCGTAAGCCAAGAGAGCTCTCGGACATCCATTTTTTCATTGACCCGCTTCACTAAAATCGTCACTGCTATGCTCCCTTTTGTCATACATTAATGTGTCATACACCTAAACCTTCCTCACCAAATGATCTATAGAAGATTGAATACTGCATCAAAATCCATCCAGTGGTTCTGGAGATAGCCTGTACAAACAGACAGACTTTATTTTATACCATGTATAGATAATAGAAAGCAGGTAGGTTAGTAGGCCGCTAGGGTGGCAGTTTTATAGTTACCACATGCTGTCGAAAGTCAAAATGTCGGCAGCTTTAATGTTATCCAATCATACCGAACCCAGGGCCTGATTCAGACCCAGACGCTATTTGCGGACGGTCGTTCAAAAAAAGGGTCCGGCTATTTAAATTGAGCTCATTGCGGATTGTTGACGCCTCTATGTCTGAGCGAGCGAACGAAAAATGCGCTCGCTATTTTGCAAAGACGCCCCTTTGCCGTTCGCATCACACGTCATCTCCGGTATTTATTTGATTCATCGGGTACATCGAAAGGCATCAGAACTGCTCGCAGTGCTTGTGGTAGGTTTTTCCTACAGCAACCACTGCGAGCAGTTCAGGTTAAAAGACAACCAAGTGACGTGGTCGATGACGCTCCTTTACTACTTATGCACTCCCATTAAACGCCCTTTTTACCGTTAGGCACGCCTACGTTCGGATCTCCAGTCCCCAGTTTTCAAGCACCTTCCCCTGTTACCACCCACAAACGGTACATTCTGTCAATCAAATTAGCAGTCCCTCGCTGTTTTGCGAGCGCTCGATTTCCGACCGCAATGACTGGTTTGCGCATGCGCATTATGACCCATACACATGCGCAGTGGTGCGAACATCGCTCAGAGCGAACGAGCGGCCGCTTACGAGTGGCTCTGAATCAGGCCCCCAGCACCTATCCTCCAGCTCTGCAGCTTCCAGATAACAGTGACATGTACTATCGTCTCTGTGTACATTTTTTCATAATAAGAGATGTTGAAAGAAATGTTTGTTACAAAACTCAAGTAAGTTTTGTTGTGTTTTGGTCCCTGTTATATGGATCGAGAAATATTGTGTTTCTTTCCTACTTTTTAGAACAGACTTCCTTTGAACTAAACAGATGTTTCCGCTATTTAAGTCCTGGTTCCCAAGACTCTGCAGTTTATTTGTATCAATGTTTACCATCTGTCATTGTGATTAATCTGTGCCAAGTATCTGCTCTATGTCCTGCCACACCTGAGAGACTAACCCGCATTATTCCTTTTCAGCTCCTGTGACCCCTAGTAGAGATCATCTGTGTCATCTTCCTTCTCTATAGGAAAACATGACATGTTACAGTACTTGTTTGGGGTTGTTTTTGGGAGATTTTGCCTTGTTTGATCTAATTTTTTATCGCCTAGTCTGCAATAAATTTACCAATTTTTGCCAACACAAGGCGGATGTGACCATTCATGTACCACTATAGTAATAGTATCTTTAGTCTTCGTGCTGGTGAGGAGTTGTGTCAACACCACAGTGAAGCAAAAGGGTAAAATAAATATTTAATTGTAATTGTCCTTAACAGGAAGATTTTTGATGCGCTGATACAATTTCATAACTGTTTTATTTTACGTTTAGAAAAAAAAAAACAAATATGTAATTATCTCAACATTTACCAGAGGGCGATTCATTTTCTCATGTTTGCATGTCAAGTAATTGACAGTGTAGCTCAGTACGATGTTATTTGTACTGTACAAATGAGCACGATTTTAATATCTGAAATGTTTACCTCCTTCCACATTCTCCTATAAAATGGTGAATTTGTGGAGGCACAAAGTCACTAATTTGTTGTTCTGTTCTGGCTGCCAGCTCTAATATCAGAATAAGGGGTCTATTTACTAAGCAGTGTTAGGAGACAGAGTGAAAAGAGATACAAAAGTGATAAGGTGCCAGCCAATCATCTCCCAATTGTCATTTTTCAAACACAGCCTGTGAGATGACAGTTGGGAGCTGATTGGCTGGCACCTTATCACTTTTGTATCACTTTTCACTCTGTCTCCTAACACTGCTTAGTAACTAGACCCCTTAATCTCTTTCAAATAAGCATACAGTATATGTCTGCTCCTCCCTTTGAAGGAGATGGAGTTTCCCATAGCAACCAATCAGCTACTGTCATTTTATAGACTCTGCTAGAAAAATGATAGGTAGAAGCTAATTGGTTGATATGGGAAACGTCTCCACATTATCTCTCTCCAAGGTTTGATACATCTCGCTTCTAGGAGTGCTTTGTTGTGTAAACTATGAGAGGGATTGAATAGGGTATTGAGGTGGGAGGGTCCAATTCTTGCTGGGAATAAAAGGAACCAGCGCCATCTTATGCCTGTATGGCCAGAGCAGCCATGAAAAGCTCTGCCCCTGGTACTTTAAGCGTATTTGAACAATCGGCAGCAAGGCCGTTGCCACCACAAGCCTTTTTTACACAAAATTAGAGGCGTAGCATGATATTCATAAGGCACAGCTTTAGCAGTTTTGTGACTGTTCAGTCCACAAAATGGCTGCCTCTGCTGTGTGTAGGTACACTTTAAGAAGCAGCGGAAAATGGAAGAAAAGTGATTATCCTAATCAAACATGTCTGTGACTTCTATGTACTCCCCATGTCAGTTGTTAATTTGGGTATTCTCCATTCTGTTGTTTCAGAAGACGCAAGTTATTTTTACATGTACCATATAGCCTAATTTATGCTCCTGTACACACCACTGTAGCTTATCACAAGGTATTATTCTGGAAAAAAATGTGACAATAAAATGTATTATTTGCATTAAAGTTCAGCAACTATTATATACACTGCTAACATAACAGTATTGGCCTGTGCTTTAAACTGGCATTTAGAGGGAGCACTGATATGATATATTTATAGATATAATTCTCTTGCTCCGATTTTTAGACCTTACTCACCAGCCGATCTTAAATCTAGATGTCAGAATACGCCACCAGCATTTAACAATAAGTTTCTGCTTACAGCAGTTTGCTTTACCAGACTTTGACCTTGCATGTCAAGTGGAATATATTATTTGGGGAAGTAAAAGATTGCAAACCAAGGCAATAGCTCTTGACATTACTTGGAAACACTGATGGTAAAGATGCGATATATGTGCTAGCTGGGAGAAGCATTTATCTATTTCATCTGTACAAGCTTGTTCACAATTTCTCTGCGCTTTTGAGGTTGATGCCAAGTTGACAAACTGCAGATAACCACAAACCATGTACAGTAAATTTTATATAGCACTTAAAAACCATATGAGATTCTTGTTATGAAAGTGGGATCAGCTGCTGTTCTACTTCCATCTGTGGCAACCACAATTATTAGTATAATATCGGACCTCTCAGTTGTCAAGTTTAAGGCATCATACTTGAATTTGGGAAGAGCTTCATCCCGATTGGGCCCGAAGGTTAGGGTGATGCGACATTTCTGCGTCACGACCCCTTTTGCTGCAACAATTTCAGTCCTGAGATGATGATAACAGAACAAGTGTTGCAGCTGTATTGGTACCACTGTGATCAATTTAAAAAATAGGGTCATTTTAAGGATTCGGGCACCCCCTCCAACCCCCTTCCTATACGTGTCCTAGCGATGCCATCATTACACTGATATTTGATATGCGAAGAAGAGAGCAGATACTGTGACACAGTGCCAGAGTATTTGCTGCTCCTGTTACTGGAAAGATGATGCCGCCAGACAAGTATAGGTAGGGGGCAGAACTCAGGCGTGTTGGAAATGACATGTGTGCAGGTGTTGATATTGCAAAGCTATATAGGCACTCACCAGCACATGACTCAAACTTTAAACAGCCCAGTTACTTAGCCAGTGGTGTTGGTTTATTGAGAAATAACAGGTACAGCTGTACTCACTGTTAAATGCACACTGGTGCTAGAGCGGAACTTGAGCGAAGCGCGGTTCTATACAGCTAAGCAGCCAGTGACTGTTTGCAGAAAGTGGTGCAGGATTCTGGAACAGTGTAAATAGCAGGTAACAACTGGGTCTCCCACCATGTCACTCTTCACATATAAAGACAAGATGGCCCCTGCACATGCTCAGTAGAGATCTCGATGGCCATCTTAGAGCAGGACATGAAGACTCCCTGGAGTATACTTGCCCACTCTCCCAGAATAGGTGGCACTCCTGGCCTCCTGGAAAAGCGGGCAAATCTCCTGTACCCCAAACACCCCCACAGCTTAAGCGACAAATGAAGGGATTCGCGCTAATGCAGGGTAATTTCTGTGGCCACGCCCCCTTCCCCTGCTATGCCGAGCTGGCTGTCCATTCCTAGCCAGAATGTCGGCAAGTATGCCCTGGAGGGACAGGAAGTATGCGCAGTAGCACACTCCTCTTTCAACAGGGCAGCCACAGGGGCGAATCAGTCAGTGTAGGGTGTGTGGTGTTGGGTTCTCCTACACCAGGGGTGGGGAACCTTTTTTCTGTTGAGGGCCATTTTGATATATATATAACATTATTTGCGGGCCTGGTACAGGCCACGCCCTTTCTGTGCAATGCCTGGAGCATCCTGAGGATGCTTCGGGGAGCCTCAAGGGCAGTGGTACGACAGTCTGAAACATCCTAATGATGCTCAAGGTGGCACTGCTGCATAGCTTCTGGCCGCAGGGTGCCATTATAGGCACCCTGCTATCCAGATGAGGCTAGCAGAGAAAAGCTCAGAGGGCCAGACCAAATGACTCCAGGAGGGGGCTGCCAGGTCGGAGCAGCAGGGGTTGTGGGGGCGGCTGAAGTGGGTGGTGCGAGTGGTGCCGGGGCTATATTATAAAGCAGGGGATGCGGCTATAATGACGCGATTCAGCGCAAATTGCATCATTGCACCCCCGGACCACCCACTTTTGCGTGCGGTTGTGGGGGGGGGGGGGGGCAGCAGGGGCCAGCTGCCTTTTTGGGAGACTTGCCTACTCTAGCAGGGGGGCCGGGAGCGGAACACGATTTTCGGGAGGCTCCCGTCAGTCCCGGTAGAGTAGGCAAGTATGCATTAACAGCATTACAATTGTTCAGTTTTATTTGTCACTTGAAAGATACACAATAATAAAATGTCTGATTGGTTGCGGTGTTGCACCTTTTGGCTGCTTCTGTTTTTCTTAGTATACAGAAATAAGCAAGGAAAAGATAAATTGTACAGTGCTGTATTTGTTGCACACATCTAGATAGGCTTGCACCTTTTAAAAACCTACAGTACGCTCGCAAGCTGGTCGATGTTCCCCCACTGCGCATGCACACGACGGAGGGAGCTCCGTCGTGCGCATGCGCGAGACCCGGCGAGCGACGGGCTCTCCATCGCTCCGGGTCTCGCACCAAAGGGGGCGTGCTGTCGATGTTGATTGACAGCACGCCCCCTTTGGTGGGCGTGCCGGGGGCATGCCTGCCAGATGGAGGCGTTCCCATGGGAACGCCTACCGTCTCAAGCCGGCCCCACTGATATCACTAGTGATGTCAGTGGGAGTGATTTTGGCTCTGATAGAGCTAAAATCACTCCTGGGCTTGCGGCAGCGAGACCCTACCGCAGGGTCTCCGTCGCAAGCCCGATGGTCGCGATGGTCAAGACCATCGCGACCATCATCATGGACGCTCGCTATAGCTGTGGGCGGTAACCCACAGCTATGCGAGCGTCCATGAGGACGCTCCAAAAAAAGGTAGGAGGGCCCTGATTCAGAGCGAGCGCTCTGGTCAGAGCGTTCAGCTCTGAATCAGGCCCTTAATCCCAAGGAACATATCATCACATCCCACATTGCAGTTCCCTGTACCCAGTACATCCAGCAGTCCCAGCACCCCAGACAGAATCACTTATTTTAGGAGGAAGCACAACAGCAACCTCCATATCTGTATCAGTGACCATGGGCTGGCTGGCAACTTTTAGCCATGCGGGGCAAATGCATGCAGGCGGCCCTGGCAGAGGAGTAGCCCCCCACCCTCAAGTGTTCCAGGGAGGAGGCGGGTCCATATGGGATTAATGTAAAGTAAAAATAAAGATTAGGGGCAGCCCCCTGTAGTGGTGCCCATATGCAGTGCTCCTCTGTGCCCCAGGAGAGGACTCCCTTATTCAGGCCTCCAGTAGTGCCCCCAGTAGTGATCCCCCCTATGCAGTGCCCCAGGTAGTGGTCCCCCCTGTGCAGTGCCCCTTATACAGTGCCACCAGTAGTGGTCCCCCCTGTGCAGTGCCCCTTGTGCCCCCAGTAGTAAGCCCCTTATATATTGCCCCCAGTAGTGGTACCCCCTATGCAGTGCCCCCAGTAGTGGTACCTCCTATGCAGTGCCCCTTAAATAGTGCCCCAGTTGTAGTCTCCCCCCTATACAGTACCCCCAGTATTGCCCTTTATATAGAGCCCCCAGCAGTGGTCCCCTGATGCAATGCCCCCAGTGGTAGTCCCCTCCCCCCTATGCAGTGCCCCTAGTAGTAGTCTCCACCTTGTAGTGCCCCTAGTAGTCCCACCCCCTTGTAGTGCCCCTAGTAGTAGTCCCCCCCTTGTAGTGCCCCTAGTAGTAGAGTAGTAGTCCCCCCCCTTGTAGTTCACCCAGTAGTAGTCCCCCCCTTGTAGTGCCCCCAGTAGTAGCCCCCCCCTTGTAGTGCCCCCAGTAGTAGTCCCCCGCCTTGTAGTGCCCCCAGTAGTAGTCCCCCCCCTCTGAAATGTGCCACAAGTAGTGCCCGCCCCCCCAGTAGACACACGTAATATATATATATATATAAAAAAAAAAACCACTTACCTGATCCCCGCTCCCGCCATCCGCTCCTCCGTCTGTCCTCCCAGGCCGGCCCGTTCTGCATTATGGGAGAGACGTCATGACGCCTCTCCCATTACCCACTGCAGTGGACGCAGCAGCAGTCAGTGAGAGTCTGCCAGACTCTCATTGGCTGCTACTTAAAACAAACACACTGTGTGTTTGTCACTGTGTAGTGCTGACCGAACTCCGTCCAGTCAGCGCTACACACGCAGTGCAGCCTGTGTCACAAAGACACAGATGGCCCGCAGCCCGCATCGCGCTGCGGCCCGGAGGGCACATGGCACCCTGCCCCCCAGCCCAGCCCGCCACTGTCAGTGACTGATGTACCTGCCTGGCACTGTTAGGGTTATATTTAGGTATGTGTTCGGCATCCCGACGGTGTGGATGCCGAAGCTCCTATTACCGGCGCCAAAATCCCGACGCTGGTCAGAAGCCCGGCGCCAGCATCCCGACTGCTGGAATACCGAAGATAAGTATCGGGGTGTTAGGGGTGGATAGGTTTAGGGTTTACTGGGTTAGGCACTAGAGGGAGGGTTAGGGTTAGGCACTAAGGGGGGAGGGTTAGGGTTGGGCACCGGGGAGGGACAGCTTAGGGTTAGGCACGAGGGGGGAGGGGTAGGGTTAGACACTAAAGGTGGAGGATTAGGCACTAGAGGGAGGGTTAGGCACTAAGGGGTTAGGTTTAGGCACCGGGGAGGGGCAGGTTAGGGTTACGCATGAGGGGGGAGGGGTAGGGTTAGGCACCAAAGAGGAGGGGTTAGGGTAAGGAGAGGGGGAGGGTTAGCATACTGACCAACCAGTGTCGGTATGTTAACCCTTACGGGATGCCGGCTTCGGGATTCTAACAGCCGGGATCCCAAGCACCAGCATCTCATACCGAACTAAAGTGCAGGATTTTAGAAGTGGCGATGTTGCCTGTAGCAGCCAATCAGATTCTAGTTAACATTTAGCTAGCACCTTTTAGAAGATAATAGCTAGAATCTGATTGGTTGCAATGGGCAACATCTCCACTTCTAAAAACCCACACTTTAGTAAATATACCCCTTATTCTCTACTTCAGTCATTGTGTGTGTATGTTATTTCTTGTTTTAACAAATACTGGTTGATTAAAAAATCACATTCGACGTAAGAAGGGAAATGGTAAATCATTTTTATGAATAATATATACAGTTTGGTACATTTTATTATTCAGGCTAAATTACTTGTCAAGAGTGCCAAGCTAATAGCATTAAAACTCAATCGCTTGTGTTTCTTCAAGAAAATATTGTTTAAGTAAAATTAGTTTCAGATTAATATTTTATGTGAAATATCTCCACTGATATTTATTATTAGTGTGTAAATACTGAAGGTGCAGATTGTATGACAAACACCTTATACAATACCTTGAAGAGAGAGAGAGGATAATTACAGACTAAATGAAAGTGCCCATGTTAACATGATACGATATGACGGCATCCCGGCGGATAAGTATGAGGGTTAGGTTCAGGGTTTAAGGTTAGGCACTAGGAGGAGGGTTAGGCTGCAGGAGGGGAGGGTTACGGTTAGGCTCCGGGGAGGGAGGGTTAGGTTGCCGGAAAGGTGGGTTAGGGGTTAGTGTAGGGGCACTTACCTTTGAGCGTCGGGATTCTGACTGTCGGGATTCCGTATCCAACCCAGGCAAATTTAGCCTAACAACTAGTGGGACCACTGAAGCCTAATCTTACATTTGATAATAATACACTTTCTTTCTAAATGATGCAATTCAATAACTACTATAATTTAAAGTCTATAGAATAAGAATTGGTGGTAAGAATTGTATCTAACATGCAGAAAAACAATTATTTTATTGTACAGTTGATCATAGAGACACACTTTAATCATTTCATTGGTTTTTTTTTGCATCGAACAAATGTCCAGCAGATCATGCACTCAGAGTTCGAAAATTTTGGTTTGTGTTTTAAAGAAGCAATACCATATTATCTTTGTACCTGCTTAATATGAATCTGTCAATTTCTAGGCTGTCCTCATATGTCTTTCCCTTTTATAATCAATGGGGGAGACATATGGGCCCCATCCATCTGCGATGGATTGCCGCGATCCCGCAACCTGGCATCGCGGGATTGCAGAAATCCAACATGTTGGATTTTGCCGATTTGACGGTCGCAATCATCAAATCGCCGACATTTAACATGGCAAATGTCTGCGATCCGCCGACAGATTGCAGAACATCGATGGTGGGCGATCAGAAGTTTCCGATGGGTGATCGGAAATTTCTAATCGCATCCCTGCATCGGAACGATCGGTCGCAGATGTATGGCCACCTATACATGATGGTTTTCACTGGCTCTCAAAACAAAGTCTCAAGACTCGCCGATCCCCAGGAAAATTATTCCCATTCTGTGCAGTTCACTAGGAAGTGGACGGGATGCGGGAGAAATGCCTACTCTTCTGGGGATACGGGAGGTGAGTCCAAAGGAAAACCTGAAGGTAACGTTGCACAGACAAGAATGCTCAGTGACAGACTTTTAGTGACAGACTTTTATACCAGATGCATGTAATCCATTGGAGGTTCAGAACATGTGCTTCAGAAAGAAACCAGGTTTGGGAGACCAAGTAAACACAGAAACCCAGAAAGCTGGCGACGCCCATGGAACAGAAGATTATTTTAACTCTCTGCATATTCCATGCGACGAACGCCAGCAGCCCGGAGGGATACTCCAACGACTACAGCGGAAACTCGGCAGGTGTAGCTTATCTTTATAAAAAGACACAGGGGCTGATTCAGATTTAAATGTTATCAAGATAGACAATAACAAATTGGTAAAGTATATCCCGAAAAATCTCATTCACAAACTCCTGGAACACTGCGGGTGCATTACATAAGCCGAAGGGCATAACAAGGTTCTCATAATGACCATCTCGTATATTAAACTCAGTTTTTCACTCATCACCTTCTTTAATCCTGATCAAGTTATAAGCTCCTCTTAAGTCAAGCTTGGTAAAAAGTCGTGATCCCTTGACCCTATCAAAAAGCTCAGTGATAAGGGGTAAAGGATATTTGTTTTTTACCGTGATCTCAGTCAGACCTCGAAAGTCAATACAGGGACTGAGTCCCCCATATATGTTTTTTTTTTACAAAGAAGAATCCTGCTCCAGCAGGAGACGAAGAGGGCCTGATAAACCCCTTACGCAGATTCTCTTGTACGTACTCCAACATGGCTTGAGTCTCAGGAACAGAGAGAGGATATACTCGAGCTCTGGGTTTACCCAGGATAAATTCAATGGGACAATCCCAGGGACGATGTGGCGGGAGTACATTCGCAGCCTATTCAGAAAAGGCATCATCAAATTCATGATAGGGCTGTGGAAGAGAAGGTCAAAAATCAATTTTAACTTCAGCTAACCAGACAACAGGAATCAAACAATTTAGTTACAATTAGGACCCCAGGAAAGAATTTGAGAATGAGTCCAATCAGTATGAGGGTTATGGAGACTTAACCACGGTATACCAAGAACTACATCATGCGCAGAAGTGGGAAGCACCAAAAACTCTAAACTTTCTTCATGAAGAGCTCCAACCCTCAACTTTAATGACTTTGTTTGATGCGTAACACTTCCATTAGTAATTTTAGTCCCATTTACTGCAGAGAGAGATAGAGAACGAGGCAATTTGGTGACCGGGATCTGCAACTGTTGAACTAATGAAGATGAAATAAAGTTGCCAGCCGCTCCTGAATCTATTACAGCAGAAAACACTTGACAAGGAGAACCAAAATCACAAATAAGAACAGAAATTAAACAATGTTCTTTGGGGGGAAATTCTAGAGAGAACCCCTAGTTTGACTTCCCCTACATCAACTAAGGATGACCGTTTCCCGGCCTTACTGGACATCTAACCAGAAAGTGTTCAGGAGACGCACAGTACAAACAAAAATTGGAATGTCTCCTACGTTGTTTCTCCACCTCGGATAACCTAGACTTATTACCTTGCATAGGTTCATCTGTTATGCCATGAGAGGGGCGAGTCTGTGGGATAACCACATACTGACCAACCGGTGATGTTCCTAGTTTAACCCGCAAAATGTCCACAGACGTGGCCACCAATCTTCCAGGTTCATCAAATAGCCTTTTAAAAGTACGAAAAAGGCTTGGTAATCAGACATTAAAGCATAATTTCTCTCCCATAATGGGGAGGCCCATTCAAGAGTGGTACCAGACAACAATTAAATAATATAAGCCACTTTAGTACAAGGTGTAGAAAAGTTTTGCGGCAATAACTCAAAGTGGATGTCACATTGATTGAGAAATCCTCGGCAGGTTTTAGAATTCCCATCGAAATGAGTTGGAGTTGGAAGTCTTAAATGGGAGGCGGAAGTCAAAGGAGTAATTATATACGCATTCGTAGAAGGAATTTGGAGCTGATCCAAACGAGTAGAAAGATCCTGTAAACATTGCAAAACTTGGGCTTGGGTATTTTCCTGTACCTCGAGACGAGCGGTCAAACCCCGGAGCACCTGTACCCCAGAAGCCTGTTCCAGATCTGAGTTCATTTTGTGGTCTGTGCAAACTGTCACGGTTACAGACAATTGGGACTCCTGAGGAGAGACAGGCGTAACAGGCAGTACAAACTGAGGTGGTTTAAGGAATGACCTTCTCATGAAATGGCACTGGCACAAAATATTAAATGTCAACAGAATTTATTCAAGGACAAAAACTGTGTTGCAAAGTTCAAAATATTCAAACATAAAGCCCAAACAAGACAAAGTTCATAATATCACGACAGGCAGGTGCGGGGGTGAGCCCCGTGAAAAACTAAAGTCCAAACAGTACAAAGTTCATACTACACAACGGGCAGGTGCGGGGTTGAGCCCCAAGACATGCCTGAGATCCGGTATGGGGTTGAGCCCCAAGACGTGCTTGAGATCCATTATGGTGTTGAGCCCCAAGGTGAGACTGAGATCCGGAATGGGGTTGAGCTTTTATGATGCAGTTGACAACTGTTGCTTGAGATGAACACAGTAGTGAGACCAAGAATCAGTAGCAGAGCTGGGCTAATAGTGCAGCGGAGAACCAGTAGCAGAGCTGGGCTTTGTAGTGCAGCTGAGAACCAGTAGCAGAGCTGTGCTCTGTAGTGCAGTTGGGAAATGGTAGCAGAGCTGGGCTTTGTAGTGCAGCTAGGAACCGGTAGCAGAGATGGACTCTGTAGTGCAGCTGGGAATTGGTAGCAGAGCTGGGCTTTGTAGTGCAGCGAAGAACCAGTAGCAGAGCTGGGCTTTGTAGTGCAGCTGAGAACCCGTAGCAGAGCTGGGCTCTGTAGTGCAGCTGGGAACTGGTAGCAGAGCTGGGCTTTGTAGTGCAGCGAAGAACCAGTAGCAGAGCTGGGCTTTGTAGTGCAGCGAATAACCAGTAGCAGAGCTGGGCTCTGTAGTGCAGGTGGAACCAGTAGCAAAGCTGAGCCAGGAAAAAGCACAAGCGTTGGAAGGACCAAAGGAAAACCTGAAGGTAAAGTTGCACAGACAAGAATGCTCAGTTAGTGACAGACTTTTATACCAGATGCATGTAATCCATTGGAGGTTCAGAACATGTGATTCAGAAAGAAACCAGGTTTAGGAGACCAAGTAATCTCAGAAACCCAGAAAGCTGGCGACGCCCATTGAACAGAAGATCATTTTAACCCTCTGCATACTCCATGCGACGAATGCCAGCAGCCCGGAGGAATACTCCAGCGACTACAGTGGAAACTCGGCAAGTGTAGCTTATCTTTATAAAAAGACACAGTTCGAGTCCAGACAACAGGTTATTGTGCAGTGTGAAAGTACCCAGTTGAAATAACCCGGGATGAGTGACCCAGGCATTTCAACATGGGTAACAAGTAGGGTTGAAGTTGGGTTCAACCCGGCTAGTGGTGCAGACCCGGCACCCATTCACAACATAAGAAGAGCAGGAGCGGGTCAAGTGCAGGAGACGTGCCTCAGGAGAGCTCCGGCAATTATTGTTGTTGGACACCGCTTTTCTGTGCCCAGCTTGGCCCCCAGTAGCGATAACAAGTGTGGAAGTCCCCCGGCACCCACCTAAACCCTCAAGTGCACTAGCGGAGCCCAGGTCTGGCGCTCGTGATCGGGACCTAGCTCCCCGGCAGGAGCCGCAGCCTCAGTTTAGTGGTGGGAGCCGCCCGGGACCCACGTGACAGAGCGCGCGGAGGCTGAGGAGCCGGCCCTACATCACACGTGCTGCCGCTCTGCTGGTCCGCCACGTACCTGCTGCTGCAGCTGGACTCCTATTGCTACTGCTCCCGCGGAGAGGAGTCGGGACTGTACAGCTGTCCCTCTCCCTGTCTGACCTGCATCCAGCGGCCATCTTATTGGCAGCCTGCTGGGCACATCCTGGGTGGCCTCTGAAGCGCTACTGCTGCTGGCTGAATCGTGACAGGCGTTTCCCACCCCTGTGCTTTCCTCCTTGGGGCTGAATGGTCTCTTGATGTGCAGAGGACAGTGATGCTGGTGGTGAGTCTCTAGGGGCCTGCAACATATTTCCTGCACTGCCACTGTTTGTACTCCCCACCTGCTTTTGTGCTGGACTTTCTCTGATGCTGGAACTCTGTGGCTGTTCACTAGCTATTACATATTTTGCCCATCTCAATTATTGAGTCACGTATTATACTATTGAAGTGTGCCTTCTTTATATCTCAAGTTCCCATATTAAGGTGGATGTGTGCCTTCTTTATATCTCAAGTTCCCATATTAAGGTGGATGTGTACACTTCAGCGCATCTGCTATACGTGCAAACAACTGTAATTTATACTGCTGACGTCTTCTGTTTGTCATGTGATGAAGTGATATATACCCTTTGAGGCCCTCACCTGTCTCGCATTATATAGTGGATCCGTGTTTCCTACCTATTATTTGTTCTGGTGACCCTGACAACATGTCTGGCAAGGGACGGAAGGCTCCAGCTACTACCACTCCCTCCATGTTTACCCCCAAATCTAAACCAATGCCGCAGACAATTGAGCAAGCTGGATCTTCTCCCCCCAACTCTCCTGAGATGGATATCGACCCGTCTATTCAGGCTGTTTTAACCACCTTAGTGGACGGGATCAAATTGACATTTCAGCAGGAGCTCAAAAGAGCGGAGGACGACTTCAAGTCCGAACTAACCTCTTTGGGATCAAGAACAGATGCTTTGGAGAACACGACGGATGAGCTTTGTCGTCAGCAGGGAGTGGTGGACAGGGAACTTTCCCTCTTGAGAACCGAAGTCAATGACCTCAAGGAGAAACAAGAGGATTTAGAAAACAGATCGCGTAGGAATAACCTTAGGATTAGGAATGTTCCTGAGTCCGTTAATCCTACTGCTTTGTCTACTTTCCTGCGAGACCTCTTTAAACACATTCTCCCTGATCTCCAAGATAATGACCTCCTCTTAGACAGAGCACATCGCGCGCTTAGAGCTAAACCACCTTCTGGACAACAACCTAGAGACATTGTCACTAGATTACATTATTTCCGTACGAAGGAGAAATTTATGATGGCTACTAGAGACACTCCGACTATTGTATTTAGAGACTTGCATATTCAACTATTTCAGGACTTGGCTCCATCTACCATTCAGAAGAGGAGAGACCTGCAACCAATCACGAGGGTACTTCGCCAACACAATGTGAGATACCGCTGGAACTTTCCCTTCCAACTACAGGTTTTAGTAGACAACACAACTCGCACGGCTAAAACACTGGAGCAGGGTCAGAAGCTTCTTGACGACCTAGGTATTCTACCGACCACAGCTCCACCTGCCCCCTTGCCGGGGTCTCCTAGACCTCAACGTCGAGGTCCTCCACAGGCGAGCTGGACGAAGGTGCCTCGTGGTCGGAATGACGACTCTGCCCCACCTTGAAAGGACGTTCTTGTCTTACTGGATATGTTGTTTCACACACGGCTGGAGTTGACATTATGTCCTGACTCCAGATATCCACCTGTGAGCCTTTTAGGTTCTTCACAATAGTCTGTTTATAAGCCGATTGTTTTTTCGGGAATTCTATATTACACATTTATACTTTTTCTATTTTCTTTACATATATTCGCCATCTATTGTTTTTTTTAATATATTCTAGCGATTGATAATTGTATTATGTCTATACAGGACTTATACTTATTTATTTCAGTTTATTATTTTTGTTTTCTAGCGCAACGTTCTATTTCAAAACGATTGATTATAACGGTATATTTGTTTTGGGTTGGTTTAACACGGTTCCGCTATTACCCTATCCCGTTATGTGGGATATATATGTTCAAGTTTATCTGTGGGCCTCTGGTCTTGTACCGGTTTTTGCCCTATATCGCCCCACATCCCCTCGACCATATGTTTACACCCTCCTTTTGTTGTGTACTAATGCTGATTTATCTGTCTAACCCCTTTGTTAGGGTTTATTCTTTACAGGGTTTTGGCCTATCCAGGCCTTTCTTCCGTATGCTATCTTTTTTCTTTTCTCTTTTTCTATCTGTTTTTTGTTCGTTTTTTTTTCTCTTTCTCTGTTTTTATTTTCTTCCCTTATCTGGGGTAGTTGCACCCCTTGTACCTGGGCTTTTAAGGCTTCTCGTATCGTGGCTCTCTCATGGGTCTGAAGATCCTATCGATAAATGTTAATGGTCTTAATTCTCCGAACTGACGTACTTTGGTCATTGGAACCTGCAGACGTGGAAATGCGGATATAGTTATGCTATACACACCTGACTGGGGAACACTCGCAACTGCGAGGTAAACGTTTCCCACACACTTATTTCGCGTCAGCTCCCTGTAAAAAACGAGGCTCATTTCTAGTAAAGTTCCCTTTGTTCTCTCTAAGCATGTTGCTGACACAGACGGTAGATATCTCATATTAATAGGGACCCTTAAGACGGAGCAGGTCACGTTAGTTAACCTATATGCCCCCAATACTGGCCAGAGTTCTTTTTTTTCTACTGTATTCAAACGGGTAGAGCAACTCTCTCAGGGTCTTTTAATAATTGGTGGAGACTTCAATGCTGTCTTAGACCCTTCCCTCGATAAAAATGCATCGTCACAAATACAACATTCCCCTGAAGTGTTGCGCACATCTAGGTCTCTTAGTAATGGTTTGAAAAGATTGTCTGTTGTAGATTCCTGGCGTCTCAAAAACTCCATGGCTAGAGATTACACGCATTATTCTGGTCCCCACCAAATTTATTCCCGCAATGATCTAATTTTAGTCTCGCGCTCCCTCGCTCCTAAAGTCACTTGTGCTGGCATTACTCCTTTCTCATGGACAGACCAAGCAGGTACTTATATTTTGTTTGATTTATATGATTCCCCCTGTAGATCTAGATCTTGGCGTCTTGATGATACTTTGTTGTTAGACCCGTCTACTCTACAAGACATTAAGTCTGCTATATCGGACTATTTTGAGATTAATTTGACAGATGAGATTGCCAAGGGAGTAATCTGGGAGGCCCACAAAGCCACGATTAGGGGCAGACTCATCAGTAAGGCGTCACACTTTCGCAAGAAAGCTCGGCATGAAATCTCGCTACTAGAAACTGAGATTTCTCAGCTTCTTTCCCAGCATAAGCAATGCCCCACAACTGCTGTACTTTCTAGAATTAACACCCTTAGAGGTAGGTTGAATACTATCCTCTCTCGCAGGTCGGCTAATTTATTAAGAAAGCTTCAACAGAAATACTATGATAAAGCAGATAAGGCAGATTCTCTCTTAGCTAGTAAGCTTAGACAAAAACGGGCATCTGGTCTGATTACCAAAATTAAACTGCGACAGTCAGGGGCGACCACTTACGACCCAGAAAAGATAATGTCTGAGTTTTATGCTTATTATAGAAATCTGTATAATATATCCTCTGTTTCACCATATCGAGAACCCCGAGACATCCCTTCCTTGTCTGCCTTCTTTTCCGATAATTTGCTCCCTTCTCTTAATGAGCAGCAATTGTTGGAGATGAATGCGGATGTTACGGAGAAGGAGGTACTTGTGGCCATCAAAGGACTCAAAACGTCTGCGGCTCCGGGTCCAGATGGATTTACTCCCCAATACTATAAGAAATTTGCTTCTGTCCTATCACCCTTCCTCAAAATCTTTTTTAATGATTTATTAGATGGTGCTTCTTTTGACCCATTGACCTCCTTGGCCAGCATAGTTGTGATTCCAAAGCTGGATCGTGATTTAGAATCAGTCATTAATTACTGACCCATTTCTTTACTGAACGTCGATATCAAAATCTATGCCAGACTCTTGGCAAATAGATTGGGTCCTCTTCTCCCCAATTTGGTTCATCCCGACCAAGTTGGTTTCATACCTGGGAGACAGGCCCTTGACAATACACGCCGGACAATTGACCTGATCCATGCTATCCACAAACAAAAATCGCCAGCCTTGGTGCTGGGGTTGGACGCTGAGAAGGCGTTTGATCGGATCCATTGGCCCTTCATGTTTCACGCCCTCCGATCTGTGGGTCTTTCTGATCGTTTTTTCCATGGTGTGACCGCTCTATATAGATCCCCCCGGGCAACTGTGCTGGCCAACGGGATTTCATCTTCCCCTTTTCCGATTTCTAACGGGACTCGACAGGGCTGTCCATTGTCCCCCCTCGTTTTCGCCCTGACGATACGTGCCAATCCATATATAAAGGGTATTAAGATTGGGTCTGTCGAACATAAGATATCACTTTACGCAGATGACATTTTGCTCACTATATCCAATCCAGCTCATTCCTTACCTCATCTTTTTCGGGAGATAGAGGATTTTGGCGCTCTCTCTGGCTTTAAAATTAATGCACAAAAAACTGAAGTTCTTGACTTCTATATCCCACAAGCTGTTAAAGTTACCCTAGAACAATCCTTCCACTTTCGTTGGAATTGTCGCCAACTGAAGTACTTGGGGGTCTACATTACCAAACACTATAGACAACTTTTCCAAGCAAACTTTCCACAACTGCTAGCACAATTTCAAAAAGATCTTAAGGACTGGGTAGGTTGTCACATCTCCTGGATCGGCCATGTTAATGCCATCAAAATGAACCTATTGCCAAGGTTGTTATATCTATTTCAGACTCTGCCCATCCGGCTACCTCCTTATGTTTTTAAGCATCTACAACACATAACTGCACAATTTATTTGGTCCAATAAACGACCTCGGGTGGGGCGCAGGGTGATGCAGAGGCACGCTTCTGGTGGCGGCCTTGGGGTCCCTAATTTTAAATTATACTATTTTGCCACCAGATTAGCACAATGTGTATTGTGGAATGGACCCAAGTCTGAGAGGGTGTGGGTCATGATAGAAACTAATGAACTTAAACTGCATTTCATTTCTTCATTGTTGTAGCTTCCAAAACGGCCCGCCCTCGGGCTGCCCTGCATCATCCTGTGATTTCCCATTCTTGAGATATTTGGGATACGGCTAACCGCCAACACAATATTGCCCCACATCCTAGTCCTCTGATTCCGCTGTTTGACAATCCACTTTTCCGTCCGGGCTGTCTTTCCTCCGCCTTGGTGCATTGGAAGAACGGTGGAATTAGATTACTAAATGATATTACGCAGACCTCACTCTTCCCCACGTTTTCGGATATACAGGCCAACCTTTCCATCCCTCATACCTTCTTTTTCCAATACCTGCAAATACGACACTTTCACTCCACATTTATGTCTCAACTTACCCACAGGTCTCTCACCACGTTGGAGGGCCTGGCCCTTGGTGTGGCATCCCCTAAAGGACTCATCTCCACATTGGACATTAGAGACTCTCATGAAAGGGCCTGGGAAGCTGACTTGGGGGAAACCTTAGACAATGATGACTGGACTGATATCTATTCTAACTTGGTCAAAAGCTCAATATGTGTTCGCATAAAAAAAAATGCATACAAGTTATTTTTTAGATGGTATTATGTTCCTACTCGTCTTAACAAAATGTACCCTGGGACTTCCTCACTGTGTTGGCGATGCTGCATAACAGACGGGACATTCCTACATATTTGGTGGAGCTGTTCGAAATTAGTTCCCCTTTGGAAGGAATTCTGTCTTGAGTATTCAGGTCCCTTTTAGCCCTAAATATTTTCTACTCCCTATAGGCATCCCTGGGGCATCTTCCCACCAAAATAAATTATTTACTCAGATGGTATTGGCAGCCAGATACGTTATTGCATCAGCATGGAAGAAGTCTGAAACGCCTAGTTTGGGTCTGATTATAGCCAAAATATGGCATGTCCACTCCATGGAATACGTCACTAGCATACTGAAGGGCTCCTCCACAAATTTCATTAAGGTCTGGGAACCCTGGACCTCTTATTTTCAGGTCCCCCCAGCATTTCTGTGAACACTTTTCGATATGTTATTTTGTTATCTTATCCCAGTTTCTGATTTATTGTGCTAACTTGCTGCATCCAGTCCAGTCGGATCTATCCCCTTCCCTCTTCCCCAACCTCCTTCTATTCTTCTCTTCTGTTGGTTTTTTTTTTTTTTCTTTCTTTTCTGTTTCCTCCTCTTCTCTCTTTTTTCAATATTGAAAAAAAATTAGATGAGACTGTTTTATTGCACATCTGTTTATTATTGATGTACTGTGCATTTACTCATCTTTGTAACATGGTGTGTCTATATTTTTAGACCTCTGTGTAGGTCGCTTTCGTATTGTTTCTCATCTCACTAATAAATTATGTTTTAAAAAAAAAAGAAGAGCAGGAGCTTGGAGATGATCTCATCTTCAAGCACGGCTCAGTACGTGCCTTTCGGGCTGCCAGTCTGATAGGGGTCTCAACTGGGTCACACCCGGGATGGACCCTTGTACAAAATCCCAGATGTGACTCGGCATTGGAGTGTGAACATACTTGCCTGCTCTCCCAAAAGTTGTGGGAGGCTCCCGATTTTACGGGTAGCCCCCGCACCCCCGAAAGAGTAGGCAGATCTCTTGCTTCCTGCCCACTTCCTAGTGGTGAGATTTTACGGGAAATTTGCCGGTCCACAGAGAGGGGGCGGAGCTAAATGCTATTAAGCCCGCCCCTTCATTGTGGACCCGTGACCCGCTGGCTTTCCTGTAAAGGGGTGGGGCCTAATGACAGCTACAGTCTGGCCCTGCCCCCCGAAGCTGAGAGCAGCATCTCCTCTCCGGGCTGCTCCCAGAGAGCATTTGTAAAACGTTGGTAAGTATTGTGTGAAAGGGGCATAAGAGATTCACTACCATCTACACCTACATTTTACTAACCTGCTTCCTCCCTCAGCCGGAGTCCCGGGGTCAGTGAGAAGGACAACAGGGTCACAGGACAAATGACTGCATGGGGCAACCTTCGTGGCTTGAGATAGGGAAGAGCGGAATATAAGAAGTAAATGGAACATGTACTGTAAGTGGTTTTGCAGCTTTAAGACGGTAATACTGTGGTGGTTTCAAATTATAAAGCATCTCCAGACTTCTTTTGGAAAGTCTCCAGCTAGGGTCATGAAACTGGCATTAAACTGTGCATGTGTGCTATAGGGAAGCTCAGGAATGTATGGCCACGGAAGATAGGAACATCAGTGACTCTAGCAATCAAAGGCTTACATTTTTTTCCCCATTCATTATCATAGCCGATTTGTTATTAACGCTATACAGTGTTCAGTTTATTAAAGTGGGAGAAAATACTGTTATAATTGCATTTCTGTGATGAAAGTAGGAATGTAGTTGGCACTCTCATGGGAATAATTACTTTTGCCTCAAGATGTTTGAGGTTTCATTTATACAGAAGATTATTAAAAAGTTTGTTGTCCAGAGGAACTTACTGGAGGGTGGAAATTGAAAGAACTTTTCCCTAGTTCCTAGTAGTGGAAAACAAACCAACATACGTAAGTATAGCTACCAACGTGACCCAGTTCATCTGGCACACAGTGATCTGCTCCCATTTACCACATGGAATTTTCCAATTTAACTCATTTGTTCTGAATGAAATCTCTCATGTTAGGAGTGTTGGAGGGCATGTAAATAACCATGTAACATATACTGTAGCCGGTGTAGCGGCACTGCCTTCTATAATGGGGAATACCACCACTGACATAACCTACTCCTAATTTGGCAATTCCCTAAGCAGGAGTCCCAGGGGTTCCACCCTGATGTGGAGATGTGTTCCTCACGGCACTGCCAGGTCTGAGATACAGATCACATCTCGTCCTTATGCAGCATCACAGCACAGGTTTTCAACTGGGGTTGTGAGAAGGACCACAGAGCCACTGGAAAAAAAACAGATGCACACAGGAGATACGTGGTAGTGCAGATTTAAAAAGTCTGACAAGGAGAGGTAGAGAATTCCAGAGGTAGGGAGCAACATGTGCAAAAACTTGGAGGCGGTCGTGGGAAGAACTAATCAGTTGGCAGGAAATGCAACTGGGAGAGGAATGGGTGAGTGCTTTGTAAGTGAGTGTGAGAAGCTTGAATTAGGTTATGAAAGTGAAGGGGAGCCAGTGTAGGGCTTGTAGGAGAGGGGGAACAGATGTAGTACGTTTGGAGAGGAAGATGAGTCGGGCAGCAGCATTGAGGACAGATTGGAGTGTAGAGAGGCGGGAGTCAGGGAGGCCAGATAGGAGGAGGTTACAGTTGTCAAATCTGGAGATGACCAGTGAGTGGATGAGGGTCTTAGTAGCATCCAAGGTGAGAGAGGGTCTGATCATGGAAATATTTCTGAGATGGAAACGGCAGGACTGCAAAAGTTTGAAGATGAGGGAGGAGTCAAAGATAACTCCGAAAGCGCACATGGGGGCTAGAGGAGATGGTTGTGCCATCAACAGATAATGAAATTTTGGGAATTGAGGTTATGCGGGAGGGTGAGAACATGATCAGTTCAGTCTTAGACATATAAAGTTTAAGAAATCACTGGGACATCCAAGAAGAGATAGCAGAGAGACAGTTATATAGATCTGAATATCATCACCATAGAGATGATATTGGAGGTGAGAAGAACTGTGCTCACCTAAAGAGGATGTATAGAGGGAGGATAGGAGAGGTCCCAGAACAGAACCTTGGGGAACACCTACTGTTAGCGGAAGTGCAGGGGAAGTAGAGTCATGAGAGGAGACAGAGAAGGAGCGGCCATAGAGGTAGGAAGACAGCCAGGAGAGGGCAGTACCTCATAAACAAAGGGAATAAAGGATTTTCAGGAGGAGAGGGTGGTCCACAGTGTGAAAAGCAGTAAACAGGTTGAGGAGAATGAGCAGAGAGTAAGAGTGGACATTGAGGTGCTTAGGAAAATGTTGGGTCACCACTATAATTCTCAGGGAGGGGCACAGCCATACATTGCCAAGAAATTAATTGCCCCTTTAGTTTTCATTAGGAAAAACAAACTTATCTCTGAGAGTGTTTACATTCTTCTGAGTAAGTCGGGTGCCTAAAATCAGCTTTAGAATCATGTAATCTTAGGATATAGGGCTGTTATATGGTGGCAATACTTAATAATGTGGTATAATTATTGGCATATATGATAACGTGGTGCTATATGGTATCATGAAGTTGGCATGTTGGCCATGTAATTGGATATGGTTGTCATTTGATTTGCATGCAGTGGGCATCAGAATGTAAAGTGTGCTATGGACATTGGATTGTATACTATGGCTATGGGCATGATGTGCACAGTATGGTATGCAGTCAGAATGTCGAAACTGAACATTCTCACTGTCGACATTCATGTCAGTGTCGACATTGTGAATAATGACATCAATTGTCTATATGGAGACCTCATTGAATGTTGACATTCAAACCATATGCACATTCTGAATGTCAGAGTCCTATACCACACCCCTCGTGTACCATACCTTGCACACTGAGACAATACTGTACCACACTGAGCCATGGTATAAAATCCCGAAGGGGAAGAGCAAATTAAGCAAAGGTTCTGCGCACAAAGCAGGTTACTGCAGTAGGAAAACATTGCACATTTACACTTACACCTTCACGGGGTGCAATTACTAATGAGCAAGATTTTCCTGATGGATAACCCGCATTGCATTAGCAGCAAGGTTCTGACGGTACCTCACCACTAACTGAGTATCCCCCTAAGTATGTCCTTCTTCTTATAGCACGATTTCCTGTCACAGTAATACGTTTGGCCAGATGAGGGCGCTGTGTAAATAACAAGCTGGAATGTTTGGAAATGTTGTTTTGTTATTTTCATTGACTCATTGCTGGAAAAAGAGCGATAGAAATCTTACTTTAGTGTACTAAGGTAATTCTCACTTTAACCAACACATTGCTTATGTGTGAAAATGTATCCGGTAGGGGTAATAAATACTTGTAACCATTAGGCTTATAAAAATATGTGAAAGGCTGAAGTGTTCCTGTGCTCTGCCTGGTGGCTGGTAAATGAAAATCTGCACTTTTATTGCTGTCAGGGTAAAATGATTAGTATGTAATGTTGGTTATAGTAAAGTGAATTCTCTCCAGGCCTGAGACGTTGCAGAGGGTTTGGGCACGGGATGCCGGCGCTCGGGATCCCGGTGGTCAGAATTCCGATGCCGGCATCCTGACAGTGTTCGGATACTGACACCTGTCAGTAAGTATCCTAACCCCTACTCCTAAACTTAGCCCTCCCTGCAGCCTAAACCTAATCCTCCCCCCTGCAGCTTAAACCTAATCCTCCCCCCTAGTGCTAACCCCGAAGTATCCCACTATCCCGACTACTTACCATCGGGATGCTGGTGGTCGGGATTCCGGCGCCGTCATTGTGAGCGCCAGCATCCTACAGCCGGGATTTAGACTACATCCCGCTGCGGAGTACAGGACACCCAGCCTGTTTGTGCTACAGGTTAGTTGTGATTATGTTGTTGTTGGTTTTTTTAAAACTTTATTTATTCGAGGTCAGACATAATGATCACAACGTTTAAGAGAGTGTAAGCACGTGAAAAGGCAAACTTAGGCCAAACAGTAACGTAGGACAGATTAGCACAAGTTAAAGTGCCTTTGACAGTGTTCTCTACTGCATTTTTCTGATCACTGTAACAGGGAAAGTGGGTCAACGGGCCGGCTGACCGTGTAGGAAGGGGAACGAAGAGAACAAAAGGAGATGACGCCTGCCTCTAAAGCTTTAAACATTCCTTAAAAATCAGCCTATCAGTCTCCGACTTTAGGCCTGATTCAGCACACAGGAAGCTTTGCAATTCTGGTGTATGACACCCCCTGCTGCATTTACCATCCCAGCACTGTGACAGAGGTCGCAGGCTGGGATCACCATCAAGACCATCAGTGGTCCTTGTTTACGTATCTCTCCTCTATATATGCATACCTCCCAACTGTCCTGCATCCAGCGGGAGTGTCCCACGGTGGGGGGGGAGTTGGGGAGAGCACATAACACTGTTCTGCTATGCAGAGCAACGGGTGTGCAGGAGAACAGATGCGCACGGCAAAGTGGCGAAAACGGGGGAAGCCGCGAGGCTCCGCCCCTTTTCCGGTAGCCACAACCCCTTTTCGGACGCGCGCTCCCTGTCCCTCCTTCCTTCTTTGAAATGTTGGGAGGTATGTATGTGTATAAAATAAAGTCCCAGGTTTAGGGGTCTGTTTGTTGGTTCAAGCTAATCTCTTGAACCACTGGATGGATTTTGATGGGGTTTTCACTATTCCATACAGCATTGGTCGGGGAAGGGTTAGGTGTATGAACCATTCATCTGTGACAAAAGGGAGCCGAGAAGTGATGATTTTACTGAAGCAAGTCACAGAATAAACTGTTGTGCTGTTTGAATGACTGACTGCTGCTGCTGCAGGGGTGAGGGCTGCGTTCTGATTGGCTCTCTGAAACAGTGAGAGCCATTCAGATCTAGAACTGTGTCCTGTTGCTTAGCAGCTGCCTAGAGAGGGGAGGGAGTCAGACTGAGCAGGGTCACATCTGAGGCACACGGAGAGTGAGAGACAGCCTCCAATGAACCCATGAAGATCCCCTGATGCAGACACATTAGCCAGGAAGAGCCAGGGGAGGCATATCTATCAGGGATTAAAAAAACAAACAACCATCAAATGACTTCGATGGTGGCAAACATCGGACCACCACCATAAAATGGTAAAAACACTACCATCGGAACAAAACCCCCCAAAATACAATGGTTAGAAACCATCGGATTCCGTTGTCCATCCTTAAGCTGAACCTGCAGGTGGACTTCAGCCACCACTCCTCCACCGTTAAGTGCTCCCTCTCCAGTGTGGTGTCCCCGCTCAGACACACGCCCTCGGTGAACAGAAGGCACCTCCCATGGAAGTCAGCGCTGTTCTCGGTCAGGGTCACCACGTCATGGGAGACTCAACAGGAAGCCCAGGAAATACAGGGTACATTGTGCAAAGAGGACATTGCTCAGCACCCGGGGAAGGGTGCGCATGGAGGCTGCGGAAATATGCTGCTGATAATACTTACGGTAGCTGCAATACAATTCTCCCATCCCTGATCCTCCTGCCCAGCACATCCCATTGGCCAGGCCCCAGCCAGCTGCAGGGCAGCAGAAGAGGTGGGGGGAGGAGGAGGGTTGTAGTGACCATGGAGAGATGCAGGGGTCAGGAGTGAGAAGCAGGGGGCTGTGCTAAGAACCAGCGGCAGGAGTGAGAAGCAGGGGTCTGTGGTGACATGCAAGGGGCTAGTAAGCAATTTTTTTATTCAAAATATTATATTCTGATTTAGAGATGTAAGAAAATAAAATGCTTGGTTTCTGTATATATATATTCAGTGTGCCTGTGTGACTCAATACATGCATGGAAGAGACCCTGACTGGCCAGAGATGTGGCCAGTATTGTAGGGGAGCTAACGCTTCACTTTGTTCTGAAACTTAACATTTCAACTCCCCTCCCCAACTAGGAATCCTGCTTGTGAGCCTAAGCAGCAGAAGAGCCTGAACAGAGTTTAGCACCACACATCATTGCATCTACACTGCAGCCTCGCCAGCCATTCAGAAACAGGTAAGATTTATTAAGTTTGTTTTACAAAAGACCAGTGCACGAGGCTTTGGGAAGTGTGCATTACTGTAAGGAGGGGCGTCAGTCTTAAGCTTTGCCTAGGTCGGGGTGAAACCTTGCTCCAGCCCTACTCAGCGGTTACGAAAAATTTGTTTTCAGAGGCACTTTCCCTGACTTAAGCTGGGTACACACGTAAAGATTTTCTGACAACCATCCAACTAGTTGTTTGGTTGGAATGAAAATCTGGTAACATATGGGAGTAACTGATGATCAGCAATTTGCTCCTAAATGCCAGAAAACAGATGAAAATGGTCGTCAGACAAGTTTGTTAAATGTTTGATCTAAATAATTTGTTCAAACAACAGTTTTTGTCCATTTTCCAGCATTTGGGAGCAAATTGCTGATTATAATTTGTTTCATACCTTACCAGGTTCTCATTCCAACCAATCAACTAGTTGGATGGTTGGACAGAAAATCTTTACATGTGTATGCAGCTTTAGTTTAGAAAAGTTGCTTTAAAATGTTGCTGCAGTGGGTTAGTGTTGTAGTAGGACTGTTGGTGTTGTAGTAGGACTGTTCATGAGACGTGAACATTTGCAAGCAAATGAGGCGGCTATATAGAGAAACAATAGTGAACATTGGCCCTCATTCAGAGCCGTACGCTCTGAGCAGAGCGCACGCTCTGCATGAGGGCCGGGCTCCTTTTTCATGGAGCGTCCTCCTGGACGCTCGTATAGCTGTGGGTCACCACCCACAGGCTATACGAGCGTGCATTTTGATGGCCGCGATGGTCGTGACCATCGCGACCATCGAAATTGCGAGCCGGAGCCTGCGGTTGAGGTTTTCAACCGCAAGCTCCGGAGTGATTTTGGCTCTATCAGAGCCAAAATCACTCCCACTGACATCACTAGTGATGTCAGTGGGCCGGCTTCTGACGGGAGGCGTTCCCGTGGGAACGCCCCCGTCAGGGAGGCACGCCCCCGGCACGCCCACCAAAGGGGGCGTGCTGTCAATCAACATTGACAGCACGCCCCCTTTGATCGGACACAACGAGCGAAGGAAAGTCCTTCGCTCGTCGTGTCTGGCGCATGCGCACGACGGAGCTCCCTCCGTCGTGCGCATGCTCAGTGCAGACCATCGACCCACTTGCGAGCGTACAGCCGCTCGCGAGTGGGTCTGAATCAGGCCCATTTTTCTGAACCCCACCCTAACTACTCTCAGCCCATTATCTCTATCGCTGATCATCACACGGTCAACTGCAGCAAGCACTATGTATTTCGCTTGCACCCTTTACCATTTAAATTATAAGTTGGTCTGCCCCTCCTCTTTAGCATGTAAGCTCTCACGAGCAGGGCCCTCTTCCCTCACGTGCTTCTCCTTCCCTTATTTATACTATCATTTACTCCTAACTCCCCCCAATGGTACCTACCACCTGGGGGGCTGATGCCCTGCTGCTTATCTAGGTGTTGTGCATTAATGTTTATAAACCATGTCCTTGTCCTGCATTGTTTGTACTGTTAATAATTGTTTCCTGTGTGCTCATTTATTTATGTACTTTGTAAGGCGCTGCGGAACCCTTGTGGCGCCATATAAATAAAGGATTATAATAAAAGGGCAGGGATATTTCTCTTTTGTTTTTATTTGTATTTATTGTCTGAACACTTCATAATAACAACAATAATAATAATAGTAGTAATACTAATAATAATAATAATAATAACACAGGTCTGCGATGAAAAGCTTTTTTAATGAATTTATGTGATACTTATAGATTTTTGGCTTCTGAACACGAAAATGACTCACGATTTTGCATATCACATCACGTTTTTCTGCAAAACGTGTATTTATGAATAGGTCTTTTTTTTCATATTCTTTAAAGTAATAAATGTATTCTGCCTTCATTTATTATAAAACATTGGCCCTCATTCAGAGCCGTTCGCTATTTGCGGTCGTTCGTTCAAAAACAAGGGGTGGCTATTCAAATGATCCGTTCGCAAATTGCAGTCTGTTCACACCTCTAAGTCTGAACGAGCGAGCAAAACATACGCTCGTTTATTTGTTAAAAACGCCCCTTGGCCGCTCGCACCATACGTCATGTCCGCTATTTATTAGATTAATCGAGTACATCGAGCAGCGTATGAACTGCTCGCTATTCTTGTGGTTGGTGTTTGCTACCACAAATTTGCGAGCAGTTCTGGCTATAAAATAACCCAGTGACGTGGTCAATGACGCTGCTGTATTAATTATGCACACCCATAATACGCCCGTTTTGACCTTTAAGCACGCCTGCGTTCGGATCTCCACTCCCCATTTTCAAGCACCTTCCCCTGTTACCACCCACATACGCCTCATTCTGTCACTCAAAATAGCAGGCACTCGCTATATAGCGTACAAACGATTTTTGGCCGCACTGACTGGTTCGCGCATGCGTACTAAAAACCGTACGCATGCGCAGATGTGCAAACATCGCTCGGAACGAGCGTACTGCCGCTAACGAGCGGCTCTGAATGAGGGCCATTGTCTTAAATGAATTCAGTCGGTAGCATAGAATGTTGCAATTCAGTTCTCGTTATAAAACTTCCCCCCGCCCAGTGCCAGATTAAGGTCCACATGGGCCTGGAGCTGAAATTTACAAAGGGCCTAAACCCCATACTGTCTAAAGGAACATTGCACACACACTACAACTACAATTACAAGGTGAGCTGGCGAAGGTGGAACCAAATACAACAGATGCAACACAGTTTTGCCCTGTACTGGCTCATTTTATCCCCTGCCTACCACCACATACAAACACACACAGTACACACTACACCAGGCTTGCCTACCCTCCTGATTTGGTCGGGAGCCTCCCGAAATATCAGGTGCCGCTCCCGACCCCCCGGAAAGGCAGGCAAGCCTCCCGGCTGCTGTCTGCCCCTCCCCGCTACCTCATAGCAACCCCCACAGCTGGGGGGGCCAGTGACGCGATTCGCGCTGAATCGCGTCATCGTGGCCCCGCCCCCTGCTTAACAATACCAGTATTTTCGGCATTGTGAAGAGGGGGCGGAGCCACGATGACACGATATTACGCATCTCCGCCACCAATGCCTCATTAAATCCGGGCCACGCCACCCCGCTGCACGCAGACATTCAGCTCCCTCCCGGAAGGAGGGAGCTGAATGTCGGCAAGTATACACTACACACACACAGTACATATACAGTACACACCACTCATACAGTACAGTATACACACTAATTGATGCACCTCATCAAGTAGCCATCATAGAACAAATTACAGTACCAGGCTTCATGCAGCTCCTCGTGTAGTCTGGGGGCGGAGCTTGTGACTGTGAGTAGCATAATCTCGGAGACTACAGTGAAGAACAGGGTGAACGGTTCCACCAAGACGTTAAAGATGTAGAAAGAAAATACCAGGGTCATTGGGACGTCAGCATGATGGCTGACTACTGCGGATGATACACTGAAACGACACAGAAAAAGCTTATAAGCGAAAAGCAACACAACGAAGTTTGAAGACAAAAAAAACAATATATTAACGATTTTTTCAATAATTGTGGTTTTGTTTCTATTATTGTGTGATTTTATTGTTATTTTATTATGTAATTAAGACAAAAACACAGTGATATAATCTACACTTCTTCGTATTTCACAATAAATATGTCAAAAACATTTAAACTTCTTGTTTTTTCTTAAAAATGTATGTAACCCCCTTATAGGTAAATGTGATGTGGTAATTTTTTTAAATATACTATTTCTTGATGTACAAGAAAGAATGAATTAATAAAAAAGCTTTCAATACCTTAAATTTCGCGGACCAGTGTAATAATTACAGCTACACTTGTAAAGGGACGAGTATGAGCTCTGTTTTAGTTAGATTTCATGTCTGTAAAACATCCAGGAGGAGATAGCAGAGAAAATAGAGGACCAGGTTGAACCTGAACTGTGAGCTGTCAGGGATGAGACAATATATCAGTTGTGATCTCAGTAAATGGAACTGTATGCACATTTGTGGGCCCCGGTATATGAGAGGGGGCGTGGTCAATACGGGGCATGGCTATACCTGCTCGGGAAAACATACTGTACACATTTTCCTTTGCAGACGCGCACACCAAGGGGGAAGTTACTTTCCCTCCATGGCTAGCTCAGGCCCCCACCTGGTCCCACAGACAAGTCCTGACCTGTATTAGTACCCACTCCTCATGGTACCCGCCCCTCATGGCGCCACTGACTGTAAGTCAAACTTGGTTACTTTTGAAAACTAGTTTTAGGGAGAATATAGTTGGTGTCATGCTCCTCCCAAAGGGTGTGTCTAGCTCTACCTATGGGCGTCTCTATGCTTAAATGCGTGTTGCAAGATATTTCTATAACATTAGTAACAATAACAATACATTTTTTTTGTTGATAGTTACATTGCTGCCTGCAATACTCGATTTTATGTCGTCTTCAACTATTCGCTGTGATAATTATTTTCTCCTCACTCAGCACAATATACATGATAAATGTGATGCCTATGCAATAAATTCCAAATGCAATTTGACTTTGTGTATATCAGCAAAATAAAATATAATTATCTTTAGATCAAGCTTATCAAGGTAGCCATTATTTTGATGTTATATTGTTTAACTACTTTTGAACTCATTGGGGTCGATCCTATTAGCCATGATGATCTCACCGGCGCGAGTCATCACGGCAGTCTGGATTCGCTGCACTTTGGGGCTGCGAGCAAAATTCCACGAATTCGGGCTCAGCGGGCCAAGAAGGGTGCGAGGTGCCGGTCCATTGCCAGCGTTTTAACGCCTTTGCAACGGCAACTTGCACCCTTCGCGGCTAACTGGATTGACCCCATATTTTTCGACTAATTACCATTTGTTTACCACATATTTATTATTATTATTATTATTATTTATTTATTAACAGTTATATAGTATAACATATTCCATTTGCTTTACAATTGGGAACATATGATGAGAAATTACAGACTTTAATGATCATCTCTTGGTAAAAAAAAAAAACTTTTTGTTGTTTTTGTGTTTTTAACTGAATAACTAAATATTACTAATAAAAAAATCTTACTGTCAGCCACAACTCACGCTAGCAATAGCAGCAGATGCTGAGATAAGAAGACACTGATCACATGAGTCAAGCAAGCTGTTTTCCCTACAGCCAGGGGTCCAACAAAGAGTTGCTGAGAGTCAACAGCAGAGGCTGCAGAGCCCGGACAGCAGCCCTAGTGACTGCAGCAAATTACTGTCCTTGCCCAGAAACTCATTGGTGGCCCCCGGCTGTTGTGAAAAATCCAAAGAATCTGGGGGTTTTATCTAGAATTCGGGGTAGAGGGAGATTAGAGTATGAAACGGGACTCTCCCGGAGGATGCGTGAGGGTAGGCAACTATGCTGTAAGTACTTGATCATTTAGAAACAGGAACTTAGGTCCACCTGTATAGAGATATTGTATTATTATAGTAAAATACATGGAAGATTATATTAAATATGGATGCATTGCTAAACACATTAACATTCAAATTTGTTGATGCAGCGGGAAAAGGTCAAATTGAATAGATTAGTACATAACACACACTAACAGACAGATGCAAGGAAACTGCATTTACTGTTTATCCAGCATTCACTGTGTCAGTGTTCCTGTCTGCTATTCTCCCGTTACTTATTTATGTATTATTTATTAACAGTTACTTATGTAGCGCCAGCTTTACAATTAGGGAAAAAACAGTGATAAAAACAATCCCATGATCAACCAATTGAAGCGATCCATTATAACAGTACTAATGCTCTGATTGGCTACATGTTGGTCAAGCCCCAGGTGGCCGCTCTATATTTGATGTGCTTAGTTATGCGTTATTGGAAAGAAAAAGAGATCATTTAAGGATCTGTTGCCCTCATACCCATTATTCTACTGTTACAACCACATCACGGCCTGGAAAGCATTTTACTGCAGCACTGACCGTTAGAAAGCATAATTCGTCCTGGCTTGAGCAATTTTAACACAATTTTGAGGGAAGTGAAAAGCGTACCGTTCTATACCACTTTAGAATTGATTAACATATATCTTACAGATCCACTTTTAAACTTTTTAAGCTAGCGATCAATTCTTTAAAGCAACTACCAACTTTAGTTAATTTTGTGAACATCTGGGGCACAGCTAGAACTGCAAATTTACACAGTATAATCTTTTTTTTCCCTTAAAATGACACTTTAATTCCATAGAAACATTATGTGACAAACTTTTTTTTTTTTTGTAATCATGAATTTTGGATGCATTTCCACATGTACCTTGTTCTACAATTGTAATGCTTTTATTTTATTCATTGTATATGTATTCAACTCGTGGAGATGAATTTATTTGGCCAGTTGTCAAGTACAACTTGTATGTATGAATGATTAATTCATTCAAAGGCACGTTTTACAAGTATTTCGTTACTGTTTCTTTTATTTTTGGCTCTGTTATTTATGTTGGGAATAGTCAAGTGTTCTTACAGGCTATGATGGGACTTCTGAATGGTCTAATGCTTTGATTGGCTACTGGTACCTTTAGTGAACATTCTATGCCCTTATGGATAGAGGTTAGTCTAGCCCTGTGAATACTGTAATGTCCTGATAGGCAATACTCCGATCAGCCATGACATTACAATCACCTGCCTAATATTGTGTAGGTTCCCCTCATGCCACCAAAACAGCTCTGACCCGTCGAGGCACGTTTCCACAAGACCTCTGAAGGTGTCCTGTGGTATCTGACAGCTGATCCTTTTAGTCCTGTAAGTGGGCTCAGACCTGTTTTTCTAGCACATCCCACAGATGCACGATCGGATTGAGATCTGGGGAAGTTGGAGGCAACACCTTGAACTCTGTCATGTTCCTCAAACCATTCCTGAACAAGTTTTGCAGTGTGGCAGAGGCCATTATCCTGTTGAAAGAAGCCACTGCCATCAGGGAATACTGTTGCCATGAAGGGGTGCACATGGTCTGCAACAATGTTTAGATAGGTGGTACGTGTCAACGTAATATCCACATAAATGCCAGGACCCCTAGGATTCCCAGCAGAACATATCCCAGAGCATCACGGTGCCTCCACCGGCTTGTCTTCTTCCCATAGTGCATCCTGATGCCATCTCTACCACAGGTACACGGCACACATGCACCCGGCCATCCACATGATTTAAAGGAAATGTGATTCATCAGACCAGGCCACCTGGTTCCATTGCTCCATGGTCCAGTTCTGATGCTTACATGTCCATTGTAGGCACTTTCAGTGGTGGACAGGGGTCAGCATGGGCACTCTGACCTGCCTGCGGCTATGTAGCCCCATACGCAGGGAGCTGCTATAGACTGTGAGTTCTGAGCTGACACCTTTATTTCTATCATAGCCAGCAATAACTTTTTTAGCAATTTCTTCTGTAGGAACGGACCAGACAGGCTAGCCTTCGCTCCCCACGCGAATCAATGAGCCTTGGGCACCCATGACCCTGTTGCCTGTTCACCGGTTGTCCTTTCTTAAACCACTTTTGGTAGGTACTAACTGTTAGACGAGGCATGCTCATTGCTACCTCTAAAACCGTTTGTGGTCCCGCACCATACATAAATTACTCATCCAGAGATTATATTGTATTCAGGATTCCAATACTCTTCTGATATTTGATACTCCTTTTTAATTTTTTATATTTTTTGTTATTTTTTTGTAGTTTATTTGTTTATATTCTTATATATAATATATATAAGTATTTATAGGAGGTGCTACTTAGCAATCTTGATTAATACATAATTTGGAACACAAGAGAGAAAAAAGCCAAGATATAATGCCAATTGCACTTATTGGATCCAATAATTTTCTTAGAATAATCCTCTGGAAAAAATATAAAACATAAATTTTATTAGTTATTTGTTAAAAACTATAGATATATATCTCTTGTCCAGATTTTGGCGAAATATAGTATAAAATGTGAAAGATATTTATAATAGAAAAGATGTGTGTTGAAAATATAGAAAAAGTGATTAAGATTTAAAATAAATTCCTGCTATCTTCGGACTTATTAACATCTATTGTTCACCTTCCCGAATTGGATGTTATAATATAAGTGAATACTATCAGAGAACAATGTTACAATTATTATATTGCTCCGTATAGTTTATTTTAGCATTATTCTAATGAGCTTATCAATAAACCACTTATATAATGATTCTAATAATATGTCACAGAGATGGAGCACCTAGGGAGTTAATATCCTAATGTTGTGAATAATATACTTAGAATTAATCCGTTTCAATTCACTGACACATTTATCTCCTTCCTACTTTCATAGCTGATTGTTTAATTTTGTATTTTTCTGCTATGTTGCATTATACAGTAGTGTTTCTTTTCAATAGAGTGACAATGTAGTTCAACACACAATCCTATTCTGCAAACCTGTAACTAGATTTGGTTCAATGACACATGCTACTCATTTCTACCTTTATAGCTTCATTGTTAAACTTGATATGTAACTGTTGAATCGCAGAGTGGTGTTTCTTTATATTACAGTAACAATGAAGTAATATTCACAGTCCTGGATTGTAACCCTGGAAATGCCGAAGTGCGTTTCACCGTGTGGCTGCTTTATCGAGGCACTGCCTCTATAAAAGCAGCCACCCGGCGAAACGCGCGTCGGCATTTCCAAGCTGCCGCCGAACCAAGCAACGTTATGCTAAACTTGCATCTTATGTATTAAAGCACTGAGCACGCAATACCGACTGTGATATTTACGGAGGCTATAAGGAGCATTTGTGTATATAGAATGAGGGCATGATGAATTGAAAGCATGCAGAGATAAGCCCGACCGCATTGCACTCTCTATAAATCATAGAACAACATCCTATGATATGTGAAATATACTCTATCGGTTGTTATATAATAAATGATAGAAGGGACACTAGCACACATTTATCCAGTGACAATGAATGACACAGAAGTACCTACAGTATTAGCTGAAAGTGCAGTAATGACAAACGCCTCCTCAGAATTTAAATTGAATATTTTCATCTGTGTTATTAGAATTAATAATACGCAGAAACTGATTGGTTTGCACAACATCTCTCATAAATCCAGTCACAGGGTTACAATCCAGGACTGTGAATATTACTTCATTGTTACTGTAATATAAAGAAACACCACTCTGCGATTCAACAGTTACATATCAAGTTAAACAATGAAGCTATAAAGGTAGAAATGAGTAGCATGTGTCGTTGAATCAAATCTAGTTACATGATCGCAGAATAGGATTGTGTGTTGAACTACATTGTCACTCTTTTGAAAAGAAACACTACTGTATAATGCAACATAGCAGAAAGATACTAAATTAAACAATCAGCTATGAAAGTAGGAAGGAGATAAATGTGTCAGTGAATTGAAACGGATTCATTCTAAGTATATTATTCACAACATTAGGATATTAACTCCCTAGGTGCTCCATCTCTGTGACATATTATTAGAATCATTATATAAGTGGTTTATTGATAAGCTCATTAGAATAATGCTAAAATAAACTATACGGAGCAATATAATAATTGTAACATTGCTCTCTGATAGTATTCACTTATATTATAACATCCAATTCGGGAAGGTGAACAATAGATGTTAATAAGTCCGAAGATAGCAGGAATTTATTTTAAATCTTAATCACTTTTTCTATATTTTCAACACACATCTTTTCTATTATAAATATCTTTCACATTTTATACTATATTTCGCCAAAATCTGGACAAGATTTCCCGGAGTCTGAGCTCCGACATGCGCTACTGCGCATGCTCAAATCTGCCACGTGTCTTTCTTCATTGGTGTCCATGCTGTATGGACGTGCCCCTGAGACTCTCCACTCCACAGAACCATAGAAGGCCCTAATACCCTGTGCCACCACCACTTACCATAGGGAGCATACCGATACACACCACCATGGCAAACATACTAATACTAGCTGGCACACTAAGACACCCAGCATACCCTTTACGCTCCAGGCTATATCTGCCCCATATTTGCAACCTGTACTTGCAATAAACCCTGTGTCTTACTTGGTTAATAAACCTACCACCTGGCTAAGTTACTTAGTTGTGTGGACTAACCACCATTCGCGCATCCACTGCACATCCAGCCCAGAACCCCAGCGCCCTGCTCAGGGCCGTAGCTAGGGTAGTGCGGCCGGTGCCATCGTACAGGGCACCACAGGTCAGGGGGCGCTGTTTGGGCCTTTCAAATTTCTGTTTATTATTCTTGCTTGTAGCTTCCTCTTATTTCATCCCCAGCATCTCCTGGCCTCCCTATCTCTTCCCTGGCCCTTCCCCATGAGGCCATGGCCCTTTTTTGGGTGCATTATGTCCCTTTGAAAAATGAGGGGGGCGCCAATGGTCTTTCTGGCACAGGGCACCAAAAAGTTTAGTAATGGCTCTGACCCTGCTAATAGGTTCTGAGCCAAGGTCATTGATGCTGTCACTCTGCTAATACTAACCACTGCCTACCGGGAACTTCCCACAAGACCTGCCGTTTTGGAGATGCACACACAGTCGTCTAGCCATCACAATGTCAAAGTCGCTCAGATCCTTACTCTTGCCCATTTTTCCAGCTTCCAACACATCAATTTCAAGATCAGAGAATTCACTTGCTGCCTAATATATCTTAACCCTTGACAGGTGCCATTGTATCTAGATAATCAATGTTATTCACCTCACCGGCCATGGACGCGGGTTTTTAACTTGCATTAAGCAATTTGTAGCCAACCCGCTGCTGTTCGAATTCAGCCCTTATTGTCTCATAGGCAATGCATGAATTGCTCACACCTTTTACGTTATTTGCACTATTGACAATTTATGATGCTTGTATGTAATTTCTATTTGTAGTACGTACCAAAAATGTGTTTTATAAATGGTACAGAATTAATTTCAACAGGGGCAAATTGAGAGTGGAGGGTACCCGTATGCAGCCTCCATGGTGCTCTCGCGGTGCAGATGCACGCAGACTTTGGTACTGTGCCGTGAGAACCTACTGCACATGCGTGGGTCTCCGGGAACATGGGGCCCATCCCGTGTTCCAGGTCAGGGCCGGCTCCAGAGTTCGGAGCACCCTGTGCCGGCCCTCGAGAAGGCACCGTTATATCGCGCGCGGCTTCGAATTTGGGGGTGTGGCCTAATTACCATGTGACGTTATTTGGAGGCGTGCCCGCATGGCACGCCTCCAAATAACGTCACGCTGGGGGTAAAGCCCAGCACTCCGTCACTGGCTGGGCTTTCCCCAGCCCTCTCCCGTCAGTGAATGGTTGCCGCGCGCATGCGGGCGACATCCATTCACACTCCTGGGTTCCGGGACCGGCACACAGCTGCATGGGGGGGGTCCCCAACCTACCGATTTGACCACCCGTGGGCCGCGAGTGGAACAGCGGGATGCTGGGGAGGGGTGCCGCCCCTCTACGGGTGGTGCCCCTGTGCAACTGCACTGGTCGAACACCCCTAGATCCGGCCCTGTTCCCGGTGTTTCTGTAGTGTGCATGCCAAGCCACCATGCCACCCTCCCAGTGATTTGTGCAGCACCGAAGCAACACTCAAGAGAGGTAAGTTTACTAAATGGGTGTAGGGTGTGCCATGTGAGACCCGTGGCCTCAGGGTGCCATGTGCGCAGTACGACACAACCTGCACCCATTATAGATACGCCACTGAATGTCCATTATACTCATATAGATCAGCGAAAATAAGTATTTTCATTTTAACTTTTATAGACAGACAATTGTTGTCCATATTAAATGATTATTAGCATTTTCCCTTTTAAATATCTTTTATTAAACATCATGAACAAACAAATAACTAGCGGAGCCATAGGGGTCCCTTGGAGAACCCCATGGTATCCAGAATTATCACAGTCTTCCTGGGCTCACAGTCTGCTATTTGAGCATAAAGTGCTTCAGATGTTATCATCCCAGCTTGTCCAATCTGCAGCGTCAGTCAATTGATAATAGGATTTGCAATGTAAAGTTATTATCTTTTCCGCTGCCTTCTGGTGGTTAAATAGGCATGTATTAAAGTTGTTTCCTTTTACTTGCGAACTAGAGATTTTAGTGACATACTAATTAAATTGTATTATAATTATTTTTTATTCTTACGTTCCCTCTCCGGTGGGCTGCAGGAGACAGCGATCCGCATTGAAGCCTTTTCCGCATTGTGCATAGACAGCTGGTAGGCCACACATGCTCAGTAGCCGCCCGGTGTCCGAATGCGGAAGTAAAGAGGAAAGTAATTGCATTTGTGATCACTTCCTACTGATCGCCGGGACGAGCTCTTATCAGAGCACGTGTCCCTGTGATATAAAATAATACATTGAAGCAAAAACAAATCTTATTGCTGCATTACACGATCCTAGGCAGCACACCACATATTATAATAAATATACCCCCAAGAGAGGGACTATTTATTAAAACTGCCAGACATGGTAGGATTTATTTATTTATTAACAGTTTCTTATATAGCGCAGCAAATTCCGTTGCGCTTTACAATTTGAATTAACATTTTACTGGGTTGTAAAAGACATATATACATACGTAAAAGATATACATACAAGAAATACATAAGGGTAAGAAAGCCCTGCTCGCAAGCTTACAATCTATAGGTAAATAGGTGTCGATACACAAGGATAGGTGCTACATATTGCAAATTGGTCCAGCCCGATTACAGATATTCTTGGTGGGCCTAGGGTCAGGTGGATGTTAAATTGAAGAAAGAGAAGATGTGATATGTGTTTACCATGAGAAGCGTTAGATAGGGAGTTATAAAAGGTTAGGTGGGCAGTTCTGGAATCTCATAAGCTTGTCTGAAGAGGTGAGTTTTCAGAGAACGCTTGAATGTTTGGAAACTAGTGGAAAGTCTTATTGTGCGTGGGAGGGCATTCCACAGGGTGGGTGCAGCCCGAAAAAAGTCCTGTAACCGTGCATGGGAACAAGTAATACACGGGGATGAGAGACGCAGATCTTGTGCAGAGCGGAGATGTCGGGTTGTAAGATATTTTGAGATAAGTGAAGAGATGTATGTTGGTATGGTTTGGTTAATAGCTTTATGTGTGAGTGTAAGTATTTTATATTGAATACAGTAGAAGACCAGCAGCCAATGGAGGGACTGACAGAGTGGATCAGCAGACACTGAACGTTTGGTGAGAAAGATCAACCTCGCAGCTGCATTCAAAATGGATTGTATTGGGGAGAGCCTGTTTTTGGGAAGACCAATAAGGAGACTATTGCAATAGTCAATGCGGGAAATAATGAGTGCATGTATTAGAGTTTTTGCAGTGTATTGCGTAAGATACAGTATGGTCGAATTTTGGCTATGTTTTTTAGATGTATGTAACAGGATTTAGAGACAGATTGAATGTGGGGAACAAAAGACAGTTCAGAGTCAAGGATGACACCTAGGCAACGAGCTTGTGGGGTGGGGTTGATTGTCGAGTTGTCAACAGTGATAGAGATATCAGGATTTGTCTTACCCTTGACCTGCGTAAGAAATCCAGCTGCGGCTAATTGTACCAGAACCACTGGACTTGTGTGATGTCTAATGAATGAGAGAGTGCCGCAGTCTACCCCAGGAGACAGCACCCAAGACCTATTCTCATGCCTATATATATATATATATATATATATATATATATATATACACTGCTTTTTAAAGTGGGATTTTGTTTTGTTTTAAGTTATAATGGTTTATCATAGGCAAACGCAGGAGGGGTTTCCGGTTGCCCGGAAACCCCCCTCCCCTGCCGCACCATGATGACCACATTAGAAATAGCATATACTACTACTGTTGCATGGCTTTAAGATCCTTTCAGTGTCACAAATTAAATAATTAGCACCACCTATTGATCTTTAAACTGTGTGAGCCAGTAATGAATACACTTCTTTGCACCAACTAGGAGATCTGGAAAACATGCACTGTTAGGGGTGCACTGATATAGACCACCTATAGGGTTAATTATTAATACTGTATAATAATAATAAACTAGTCAGTACATAAAGAGACCAATCTGTACATATATGTCCAGGGCAGTGCAAGGTTCTTTTGCTGCTCCCCCAGATTCCCAAACATGATCCAATGGTCTGGAATGTAGCCCACATCTGAAATAAAAACATTCAGCTCAGGAAGGATGGCTGTACTTCCACATATAATGGCTTACTGTGATCCTGGTACTGTATGTGTTAGAATTACATACACTATAATTCGTATGACGTATATTATAGCTGGTTAAGTGCTTATTACGCCCTCTTTTCATGGACTGTCCACACTTGCTTTAAAATCAAGCATTTGGAAACCCCCCTCTAGAAATCCTGCATTTGTCACTGGTTATTTTATGTCTTTGAAACCAATCGTCTAACAATTGAATCCTGCCTATATTTTTGTTCTTGAGGACAAGTTGTTTTTGGATTAGTCCGTCCTAATTGAGATTTCACGCTAGCGCTGTCCTTATTTGTGTTCTACTCTGCAAAGCTGCTAACTATAACAGTTAGTGCAGAAGAGCTGATAAGTGTAAATGTTCTTTTCTACAGTGAGGCTGTAGAAAAATGAATGAAGGTGTTTGTAGATCCTCTTCTTTTCGCGGATGGACCTTGCAGTTTTTAGCACTGATCAAGGATGATTATTACTGTTCGTATGCAACTATGTGACGTCTCTGAATGGGCATAACTGAGTGGTACCAGGGCACTGTTGAATTGTGCATGTGATCTCTCTGATTTCAATTCATACTTGCCAAGTATGTTTCAATTGCACTACTTGCATCAAGGATAGAGCAAGTATGCACAGATAATGATGATTACGGCTATTTACGAAGGCTTGGGGTGGTGTGGTTGCATAGAAATGCACAACTCAGCATATGGGTGAATATCCGTATTTAGGGCCTGACTCAGACCCGCTCGCGAGCGCACATCACTCGCAAGCAGGTCGATGGTCCCCCACTGTGCATGCGCACGGCGGCTCCGGCGTGCACATGTGCGAGATCAGGTCAGCTACAGGCGCTCCATCGCTACGGGTCTCGCATCAAAACAGGACGGCTGTCGATTATGATTGACAGCTCGCCCAGTTTTGGAGGCGGGCAGGGGGGGTGGCAACACAAACGGAGGCGTTCCTGAAGGAACACCTGCCGTTTGTGGGAGGCGCCACTGACATCACCAGTGATGTCAGTGGTGAGCTTCCGCCTCTAAATAAATAAATAAATAAATATATAAGATAAGTTTTATTCTAAAATCCCTTTTAAATGCTTTCTTCTCAAAATACTATATATATATATATATATATATTATATATATATAGTGTTCCCTCTAGCTCCGGCGGCAGGCAGGGCGCCGGAGCTAGAGAGGGCAATCTTGTGCCCGCGTCTAAGGCGCGCGCCTGAAAAGGGGGCGTGGTTTTGAAAAAAGGGCGTGTCTATAAGACGCGTCCCCTTTTCGTCATACTTGGGGGCGTGCCCGGCGCTTACGGACATGCCGGGCAGCCCCCAAGCGCTGCAGAAAGGGAGAATAGATGCCAGGCGCATGCGCCCGGCGTCTATTCTCCGGCGGTGACCGGGTCACCACATGTTTGTCCACCCGCGGGACACTGCGTCCCGCGGGTGAGAACGGCTCCCGCAGGCTGTTAGGGCAGGGCGCTTTTTGCCCTCTTCCTGGAGGGCAGGGTGCTTTTTGCCCTCCAGAAGGAGGGCAGGGCACCGCGCCCCGCTAAAACAGCCTAGCGGGAACGCTATATATATATATATATATATATAATGGTTCCTGGACCTACTTTTCCAGAAAAATACTCCTGTAAATACCTGGTGTTTTATTATGTGATGTCGTCCAATCCATCCAGCCGAAGGCCTAGAACAGGCTCCCTGGGTCAAAGTTCTTCCCGGCACACTCTGTCGTGAGGTCTGGCTGGGACCCCAACCACTCCATTAGGCATCCCAGACCAGTTATCCATCCCTCTGTAAAGATTACATCCAAATCCATCAAGTGGAAGGCCCAGAACAGGCTCCCCGGGTCAAAATTGTGCCCAGCGTCCAAGGGTCAAAGTTCTGCCCAGCATATACCAACAGGAGGTCCGACTGGGCCCTCAACCCCCTAGTATATCTTTTCGTTACCACTCTGTGAAGTTTTCATCCAAATTCATGCAGTAAAAGGCTCAGAACAGGCTCCCCGGGTCAAAGTTCTGCCTAGCGTACAACAAACTGGAGGTCCGACCGGGACCCTAACCCAGGGCCATTTCTACCTATAGGCTAAATGGGCAGTTGCCCAAGGACCCCAGGATTCCAAGGTCCCCAGGATTCCAAGGGCCCATGGCCAATAGCACCCTTACTCCCCATCGCATAGCTGCCACAGCTGATAGTCCTGCATGGGGAGGAGGCGGGTACTGGCTCAGGGGGGGAACTAGCGGCGGTGCAGCCGGTGCATTGCACTGGGTCCCGCCGTAGTGCAGGGGCCCAGAGCCGCTGCTGCACCCCCGCTAGTGTTCCCCGGGCCCCAAGTGTAGGGCAGACCGCAGTGAGAGCGGTCTGTCCTACACAGTTTACAAACACACAGCCGAGAGCAGCGGCTGTGTGTTTGTTATAGCAGCCAGCCAATGAGAGTCAGACAGACTGTCATTGGCTGCTGCGCCGTCCACGGAGGGAGCCAGCTGGAGCTCACTCCCACCGCAACGGGTGATAGGAGAGACGTTATGACGTCTCTCCCATCCCATAGTGCAGAGCGAGAGCGGGCCCAGACGACTGGACAGCGGCGGTCGTCGACGGAAGCAGGGATCAGGCAAGTTGCTTTTTTTTTGTGTGTGTGTGTAAGGGGGCACGAGGACTCACAGAGCATAGGGGGGGCACTGTATAGGGGGGCACTACTGGGGGCACTGTATGGGGATGGTGGCCGCTACTAGGGGCATTGTATAGGGGGAGGCGCTACTAGGGGCACTGTGTAGGGGGGGCGCTACTGGGTGCACTGTATGGGGAGGGTGGCCGCTACTGGGGGCACTGTATGGGGGGACTACTACTGGGGGCAATGCATAGGGGGGATTACTATTGGGGGCACTGCATAGGGGGGATTACTACTGGGGGCACTGTAAAGGGGTGATTACTACTGGGGGTAATGCATTGGGGGGATTACTACAGGGGGCACTGCATAGGGGGACTACTACTGGGGGCACTGCATAGGGGGAATACTACTGGGGGCAATGCATAGGGGGATTACTACTGGGGCCACTGCATAGGGGGGACTACTACTGGGGCCACTGCATAGGGGGGACTACTACTGGGGCCACTGCATAGGGGGACTACTACTGGGGGCACTGCATAGGGGGGACTACTACTGGTGACAATGCACAGGGGGACTACTACTGGGGTAATGCATAGGGGGACTACTACTCGGAGCACTGCATAGGGGGGACTACTACTGGGGCACTGCATAGGGGACACTGCTACTGGGCACTGCATAGGGGGGATTGCTACTGGGGGAAATGCATAGGGGAACTACTACTGGGGGCAATGCATAGGGGGGACTACTACTAGGGACACTGCATAAGGGGACTACTACTGGGGGCACTGCATAGGGGGATTACTACTGGGGGCAATGCATAGGGGGACTACTAATGGGAGCACTGCATAGGGGGGGACTACTACTGGGGATACTGCATAAGGGGACAACTACTGGGGGCACTGCATAGGGGGATTACTACTGGGGGCAATGCATAGGGAGACTACCAATGGGGGCACTGCATAGGGGGGGCTACTACTGAGGGCATAGGGGACTACTTCTGGGTGCACTGAATAAGGGGCACTACTGGGGGCACTGCATAGGAAATGTGTTGTACTGTACATGTTCAGACTGTGACTTCTGTTTTTCTGCCGATACCCAACACCCCCCCTCCTCCCCCGGCACAGCCTCCACCTATAGCATCCCATCCCCGGCAGAGGATTGTTTAATAGGGGCCCCGGTGCTCTGCTTTGCCCAGGGGCCTGCACTGCTGTAAAGACAGCCTGCCCTAACCCTGGACAGAATATTGAACCACCTCACGTTGATTTTATCTCAATTGGTGCAGGGGTGTACGAATGCATAACTGGACAGACAGACAAACAATTGGGAGTGGAGCTATAGGAGAATATATATATATATATATATATACTATATGGAAATGATATACATAAAATATGCTTAAAAACAGCACTGTATGTATGTATATATATATATATATATATATATATATATATATATATATTTACAAGTAATACACTGCTTGGGTTGATACAAATCAGTTTCAGTATGACCAGTCACTCCCCTTTTAGTTCATTCAAGAATTGGATGTGCACATCTGTCATTAGCTTTGTGGGCTGCCAGAGCTCACTGCAACTAGGGAGTAGCTACTGTGAGGATCAGCTGCTGAAGACTGAAGCCTAGTTCTGAATGAGTTGAACACCGGCCAGTTCTTTTGCTGAAGTAAAGTTCCTACTCCAGCGAGACCTGTATTGCACTTGAGGTTTAATTTAAAGAACTGGAAAGCAGTACCAATAAAAATATGGAATTAGTGACGTTTGTGTCAAAAGCCTGATTTAAAAGCTTTGCATAATAAAGCGAGCATTCACCCAAGAATGGTGTCTAGATTTATTTTATTTTTGTGTTGAATCATCAGCCATTGCATGCATCCATGCATCCAATAAATCCTCTAGTACACTGGTGCAGAATATGCAGCCCTCAAGGCTATGTTTTTACTCAGTATACCAAGGTAGAAATACAACTGCCGTATTCCAGCCTGGGTGTCCCTGGGCCCTTATATTTGTCGCGCATTGTACCAGCGTTACTCCGCCTGCCCCCACTAACACAGCTGCAGTGAGACAGTGAGGTAAGTCTGGCAGGGAATCAGAATGAAGGGGATATACGAGTATTCTGATTCACTGCCAGGCTGCAGGACTATGTTGCAACGGTGGACTGGTGGGAAGGGGTGTTACCACTGGTTCCTTATGATGATACTGGTTCCTTGTAAATTCTTGTGGCCCATCAAATATGGCAGCTGTTACCAGAAATATAGAAAAACCACACTCTTACATTAACACTAACCTGCGTTCAACCATGAGACAAGAACTGCAGGGATCTAGAGTCTATGTAATCTCTATAGCATACGTTCTTATGGATAAACTTACTATTGTTGCCCATAGCAACCAATCAGATTCTAGCTATTATCTTCTAGAAGGTGCTAGTTAACTGTTAAGTAGAATCTGATTGGTTGCTATGGGCAACATCTCTTCTAAAACTCACTTATAAAAACTCTCACTTTAGTAAATTTACCCCTTATATTGCAAGGAGACAGAAGCACTACTGTATGTTCTTTCTGACTTTTTTTTTCTTTCAATGTAACATGTCAAAATACACCAGAGATACAGTCATTGGTCCGAGTCAATTACTCAGGATGTGGGCTGGACTTTCACAAAAATAGGGCATCATTCTCTGTGCAACTTCTTTATGAGTCAGTACAGCTGTTTTGATAATCATGAAAAGGCTAGATAATATAGCCCACACTCTCCTACAATTCAGAATAACTTTGTTATGTGCTTAGTTTGACTTATTGTCATGATCTAACGCAGATTTTTCTTATCATTGTTAATTAAGGCAGTGGTGGCTCTCTAATTAAATACACATTAGAGTAAATAATGCAAGGATTAAAGCAGACGCTAAATGGTATCAGCTGAATACTGTACACCACTAGCTTTTTTTATCTGTAGAGACTCAAACACCAGAATAATAATTGCAACAATATATATAAAAAAAACATCTGGAATTTGCACTGAATTCTTTCCTGAGCAGAATACACATCTGTATTGTGTTGGACAAGTTTACCTGGGAGGGTTGGGCATTGGCAAATTCTTCTTTCACTTTTAACGATGGTCAGCTCTAGTCTGAGCATGCAGCAGATTTCTCCCATAGTCACATACACACACACACCAGCAGCATCTACTCCTCACTACCCCGGTGAGAATCCACCACTGCAGAGGAGTCATAAGTCTGATCTAAGACCACATTTACATTCCACAGGTCTGATAAAGTGCCTGTCTGGCTGCCCACTGCCTGTAGCTTCAAACTGATTAAACTGGCATCTCAGCAGTTCTGTTCAGGCAGCACAAGGTGCAGATGAAAATTCTGCCACTGCTGCTGTTACTGCAAAGTATGGCAAACTGAAAAGGATCTCAGCACCTCTCTTTTTGTGGAAATTTACCCTGTCCCGCTGAGAATGTCCAAGCCATCGCGTTTGGCCAGGCCCTTGTCAGTTAATGTCACGTCAAAGCTGCCTGTGAGTAGGATTGAAGATTTCAACAGCAGATCAAGAAAAATCAGCTTAGGAGAAAAGATTCTGAGGGCTGGCAGTGAAGGCAGCCTGGTTAAGAAGCAACAGCAGGTGCAAACCTCACAGCCCCCCATCAAGCCGCGTGGGCCAAATATTTCCAAAGGTAAAGTAGCCCATGCTATTATTCATGTAAATGTTATAGTCCCACATTGCTGGGGTTTCAGGGACGGGGTTCTATTTTTATTTACATACTGTGAAGTTTTTTCATTGTGTTGTACAGTGATTCCTGTTCTTATGTCAGTTTATATCTGGCTACACAACCATCTAAGCATGTTGCTGTGTCTGGCCTGTCTCAAATAGAGGTTAACCCAGGCAGGACAAACCTGCGTTGTGTAGTAGCCCATACGACCGTACACTTTATCCCAGTAATCTACTTTGTACTAGATCAGTGACGGACAGCAGTCGGCCAAGGGCCACAGGTGGCCCTCCATGCCTTCACCTTTGGCCCCTAGAGCCATACTGGTTTATTGTTAGATTTGTTTGTTATAGACTGTAACACTTGTTTAAAGTGCCCGCTTATGTGTTATTGCTTCTAATAAATGTATTGTTTTAACTTTTTGCTGAGATTAAGGATAATGTGCGGCCCTTTTGAAGATTAGAGGGTCGTCCATGCGGCATCTTATCTGTACCCGGTTACCTATGACGTTACTGGAGCCTTCAAAACAAAATGCTCCTTGGTTACTATGGGTTAAAAATTCACTGTCCAGATGTGTACCAGTGTTAGTTACTGTGCCTCTTGTCTATTAAAAAGTGACTATAAGGTATGGTGCGCAAAACCTGCTGCCCCCAGTTCAACACAACAAATGGAGGCTCACCCGACTCCAATACATATAATCCAACAAAGCAAAATTATTGTGTCATCCAGTGGCGCTGGATATAAAATGTTGCAAAACACAAAGTATTGGGATAGTACTTAATCCTTATCAGAAATTTGAAATCCTGCTGGTCATCCTTTTGTATCTGGAGTTCTCAAAATCTTCATACTTTGTCCATATGATACATGTAACAAAAATAGTAAAGGAATGTCTTAATAGTCTGATGTAATTTTCCTATTAATGTTCATATGCAGAATGACGTTGTTCTTATCAAATGGGCACGTATGGTTGATGCGTACCCCACTCACATTAGAAAGTGTGGTTTAACTCCTAAAAAGGTTTCTTTACTCTTCCTTCCTAATTGTTATTCCAAACAAGTCTTTTTATATCGTGACACACAAATGTTTATGAGGGGTGAAGTGATGCGTACCCTACTCACATGGTGTAAATGCTGTAACCTGCATATAATGGTTTCTTTTTGGATATCCTCCTGGAGTATCCTCGGGGTTAATTCCCATATGATGTTTCCAGTCTTCTAAAAAAGTCCTTTATTCCAACATTTAAAAGTAAATACAGGATCAATGTTTCGGTCCCAACCATGGACCTTTGTATTTATTATATTGTTTTATCAATATATGTATTTGTTTGCACATCTGCAGTTGCTAAATCCATCAGTATTAAAGGGATACCTAGCAGCTTAATAAAGTCTGTGCTGTATCCATATACTTCTCTCTTCCCACAGTCCCCAGTAAAAGAATAAAAAAGTCCAGAATTATGAAACAGTTAAGCTCGGTACACACTATACGATGTATCTCACGATATATCATTCTGACAGGGATCGGAACGATATATCAGTGCATAGTGTGTACGTCAGATCCGTCTTTCATCGCATCGTCCCATCAGCTGTTCTGCACGGCAGCTGGGACCATGCAATGAACGACGTGGTGCTGTTACATGCAGCATGTAACGACACATCATACACCGGTTTGTGCAGTGTGTACGACGCACACAATGTATCGCTACATCACATCGCACCGTTGCAGGGTCTCAACATCGTATGGTGCATAACCAGCTTTACAGTGTTCAAGGTTATTGCATATAACCATTCAGTGGAACAATGGCGTTTATAATAGACCCTGAGAGTGAAGTAATCATAGTAAAGTATGTATTACATATGCCCATAAGTTGATTAGAAGGGAAACAAGGTAATGTTATTGTACATTTCTAGGAAGTTTTTGAATTGATGGAAATGTTTCTCGGATCAAGAGAATGCTGCAGGCGGTTTTCCATATTAGTCGCTGTACAGCTTGTACATGTCATACGCTCTGCGTGCAGGATACACGTCTCTAGCTGCTGGCAGTGAGCGTGTGCACTAGGCGGTTTCTGTAAAGGACGAAGTAAGACATTTGTCAATTTGTTAAGATGAAATGTTACTATTTGGTATTAGGACCGTGAGTGTCAGGGACTTGTGTAATGTTCCTTTACATGGTTTGTTATATTTACTGCAATGGAAGTCATCTGAAAACTTGTATTAGCTGTTCCTGTTTTAATTGCTGGGTACATCACGGTATTAAGAGGAGACAACCATATGTAACCAGGAGATGCGGTTAAATTACCACCGCCCGGAATGCGGAGGTAATTTAGGGTGCGGGAAGGGGGGGTTAGGTTTAGGCACCCCCGAGGGGGACTTATGGTTAGGCACCACCCCAGGAGTTTTAGGGATAGGCACCACCAAGGGAGGGTTTGGGTTAGGAGGGGGAGAGGGGAGGGTAAGAGTACATACTAGCCGCTGTCTGGATGTCCTCCCTTCGGGCTTCCGGCGTCGCTATGAGAACCGGCGGCTATTCAGCCATCGGTATTTAATACCGATTCCGTAGCCAGGATTTAAGAATTCTCCAGTCTGAAAAAAAGATGCCTGGATTACACCTGGAATATTGCAAAACCTACAGCATTTGGCTATAACAAGCAAGGTTTTAGTGAGTGTTCAAAATGCACTGTTGCATTGCAGAAGGTGTCAGTCATTGTGTATAGATGGCTGTGCACTTATTTATTATTTATTACCAGTTATTTATATAGCGCTTTACAGAGAATATTTGGCCATTCACATCAGTCCCTGCCCCAGTGGAGCTTACACTCTATATTCCCTACCACATGCTCACAGACATACACACAAGGGTTTTTGTTGGGAGCCAATTAACCTGCCTGTATATTTTTGGGGTGTGGGAGGAAACCGGAGTACTCAGAGGAAACCCACGCAAGCACAGGGAGAATATACAAACTCCACACAGTTAGGGCCGTAGTCAGGGGCGTATCTATAATGGGTTGCACAACCTGCACCCATATTATTTAAAACTTACCTCTCTGAGGTCCCTCGCGGGGTGTTAGCGCTGTACAAAAAGCTGGAAAAATGGACGCATTTTCCGACGTCATGCGCAGTGCCCAGAGTCTACTAATGTTTTGGTAGCCCGCCAGCCTCCTCAGCCGGCTGCCGGGAAGAGAGGAGGGCGCCCCAGACGGGGAATGCACACCGGCCCCCTCCTCTCTAAAGACGCCTCTGGCCGTAATGGTAAGTGAACCCATGACCTCAGTGCTGTCAGGCAGTAATGCTAACCATTACACCATCTGTGCTGCCCGCTAATAGGAAGGTCCCCATAGCCTCATCTCACACAATTAACAATTACAATATTATATTATATAGTATCAAGTTCTGCCATCACTGGACTCCAGCTGTCATTGGTTGGTACACCTAGGGTATCGGTGCTAATGTGTGATGCAGATAGTTGGAAGGAACTGATGTTTGGTCATATGAAAGCATAATGCAGAGTACCTTAGCGATGTTACTGGCTGGGTTATAGGAAATTGATAGGCTAAATTCTCTTCAGCAAAATGGCAGCCTCCAATATGTGTCATCACCAAGAATAACCACTAGAAAATAACTGTATACTTTGTTTCTGAAAACCTTTCAGTACTTTTTCCATCCACTTACTGTGCATTGTGTTTGCCACAAGCATTTTATGCATATGAGAGGGCCAGTCAGACTCGACAGATGTTCTAGTGTAAAAGGGAAGGATGGAAGTAATGGTGGGCTCTGATACTGATACAGCGTTTGTGTACTATGGGCCTGATTCAGGTTGTATCGCAATGCTGCATTCGCATACACCCGGCCGCTACGAAAATATGCTAATGAATACATTTGCACTGCCGTCGCAGCATGAGATGCAGACGCCCAGCACTACATAATGCCGCCCTCTTCTCACATCCGTGCCAACATGCAAGTACTGTATGCGAAATCATCAGTAACATTGAGTAACATCGGAGCTGCACGCACACTTGTGGTTGACATGACCCTGACGCAGAAGTTGCTAAACTTCCTGCACACAGTGAGCACTGAGGCTGCGTATGGGTTCTCTGTGAATTATTTATGCACGCCCCTGCAACGGCGTTCGAACGCACTGACACACCTGCGTTCGCACATCCACCCGCCATCACCACCCACAAACGCCACTCCCTGTCAATCAGTGAGTGATGGGTCTGCGTACTGGCTGTGATCGCATTCCCGATCACACTGACTGGTTTGTGCACACGCACTGTCTTATACGCATGCGCAGATTGCAAACATCGGCCGGCAGCGTGCGAAATCAGCATTGCGAACCAACCTGAATCAGGCCCTAGGACTGCAGCTACTTATCATCACCACAAGCAAGTCACTTTTGGAACTACACATAAAGTAGAACTAAACCCATCTCATCCTAAAGTTAAGATATATTTGTAATGGATCATAACCTGTATTTACCTTGCGTTGCCTTAACTTTAGTGCAGAGTAACACTTTTCAGATATTCATTCAAAACTTGCTCCCTAGACGCTGCCATATGTAGCTCTGTTATCAGCAGAATATATACTACCGAAGCCTTTAAAAAAAAAAAAAGTTACATAACTGAGACATTCAGAATTGTATCTGCTCTCATTACACCATTGTGACAACTTCCAGTAAGCCTCTAGACATGATGGGTGTGTTAGAAATTTGGAATACTGATCTGTAAATTGAGGGTCTTTGTAAATGAGGACAGGTGGACACCCGTGGGAAATACAAATTTGGCTCTATTCCGTATACACAAGATAAATATAACATCCAACCAACCATTTTATCTCCTTGTAGTCCTGTAATCCTGGTTTTGGTTACTAAAGTGAACTCGCAGAAAATCTCAAAACAGATTTTTTAGTGGATCCCTACAAAATAAAAGTATCCCCACCAATCAGATCCCTCCCAGATCCCCCCGCGCACGTGCTTCTTTCTGCGCACGCGCAGAAAGACGCCAGAGGGACTTCTGGGTGTTAAACCAGGAAGTCCCTCTATCCGAGGCTATCGCAAAGGACAGCTATTATTGAGAGAGCTGTCCTTTGCCATTTAAATCACATTTCTAAGTACATACCGCAGTAGTCAACCACAGTATATACCCGATAAGAGGCGGGATGTACCGCATCGCGGATATGATGCTTAGTATATTCCGCCCTATTTATGAAGTTGAGAAAACACATAAGGATGGGCTTCTCTCAGTTTAACAAAAGGTTAAAAGAGATTTCTCAGGTGAGAATCTAATTTGAGCACTTACTTACTGTCCCGGAAGTTGAAGTAGCCCCCCCCCGCATCCTCGGAAGAGTGTCCAGATCTTCCACATCCCACCCATTTCCTAGTGAAGTGGGCACGATGGGGAGATAATTGCTGGGAATTGCTGCTCTGAAGCCCCACCCCCTTCTCGCAGTCCTGCGATTTGCGCCTAATGATATAGGAGCCGGCCCCTGAAGTAGCCAGCCACGTCTCCTCTCCGAGCAAGCACATATATATCCTACTTACCTACTTTTGAAAAAGCATTTCAGGGAGATTGTGAAAGCTGCACCTATGAGCGCGCTTTAAAATGGACGTGTACTGCTACATCTGAGAAGAGCGTCATAAAGTTGATTTACACCCAAATGTAAAAAACGAGCCCCAAAGCAGTTAGTGAGCTCTACATGGTGATGAAAACACGCTGATACTTTTCAGAAAATGCAGGTAGCCATAGGGATCATTGGGCCTTATAACCAATGCAGGGAAATGATACTAATGATCCAATTTAAATGTACATATCTCTGTTTTATTCTTTTATATAATGGGGTAAGGTGCCATCAGGGAGATTGCTAGACTCTTCAGGGAGACAGGGAGATTGCTACTATTTCAGGGTGTGGAGAGTTAGCAAGTATAATATATATTGCTTTAGCCTTTCGCAGGCAGTATTTTGCTGCTAGTGAATCTGCCTGAGGAACCCTGGCATGGTACTGGTAGGATATTTTGCATCACTGCTAGAAGCTATGATACAGATTAGTAATCACCGCAGCGTCATGTTATATATATGTATAGACCCCTATAACGCAAGTATACGGTTTAAAATAAATTATTTTATTTTTAGTCTACTTCCACTTACACTACTGTATATAGCGTTTTCTCAGACATATGACTGTCCTCATTTATTCGGGATGTAGGCCTATACAAGGCATCCATTGTTTTCACACAGTAACACTCCATAGAGAAATATACAATGAATAAATCATGAGGTGCATCATGTTTATTCACACCTTTGTAAGTTTAGCCTCTTTAACCACAATTTATATGCCATATAGTAAGAGTAGTTTGCCCTGCAGTAAAAAAAAACAAAAAAAACTGGCAGTCTATTCCTGCCAAAGACGTACTGCTTTCCTTCATATCTTGCAGCAAGCCCCCAACATTACTCACGCTGGTTTTTCAGAACTTGCCAGGATGTGATTTTGTAACCTGAAACGGCAGCTCTCTTAAGTTTACCCAGAGGCCTCGGAGGTTAACATTCCTGGCTCTGTGGCTCTAGAGAGGTTTTTAAAGGATTTTTTCAGCATGAGTTGCTCTACACCACAAAACAAAGGTGATGACACACTATCTTATCAGAGCTGATGGATTAAGTGCTTCATTTGTGTAGACTAAAGTATAACTGAAGGAATAAATCCGTGTGTGACTCCTAAAACCAATTATCTGTGCTGGAGGGTCTTCTGTGTGCCAGCAAGCACGCTTTGATGAAAACGTTAGAAGTGGCACACATCAATAAAGACAATGTAAAAGCACATAAAGAGCAAAAAATTGAGACTCTGACCAGAAGATACTAAAGCCATATCTTGTTTAGAGGTAAAGCTGCCAGCTTGGCGTTTTATTGCAGTGCTGTTTCCTTGCACCTGCCTCAATCAGCCGTGGCTCCTTCAGAGATTGGGTTTGAAGTCTGTTTAGGCGTCTAATTATGTGACGAGTTGAATGTCCATGTATTCTCACGGGTGGTCACCAACATAAACCATATCAAAGTAAATAACCAACCCGCTACGTGATAATGTTTACCCCTCGCCTACGTACAGTCGGAGGCTGACATTTTTTGGGCTTTCAGTTGAAACTCGTGCGTTAGTGATGTCACTAGTTTCTAGCGAGCTGATAGGCTGCATTCTCTTAGCTGTTGGGTCAGCCCACAAATTTGCTCCATCCACAGTGTGTAGGGGACAAGGACATTTTTTATTTAAAATTTTCACTGTAAATTCTGCCATTATCTTCTAAATATTTGTTTACCGTGCATCCCTGAAGATCATTGCAGATGTTTAGAAATGACATCTACTAATTCCATTACTATATTGTATTATTATTATTATTATCTTTGTGCTATCACATATGTCATATGTCTCAGCTTTGCCTGTCTGCGAATAGATAGTGTAGGGTGCGTGGCCTTGTTATGATGGAGCAATGACCATGTCACCATGGTTCATTGCAAATTTTCAAGTGCTGGGCCACCCTTTACCCATCTTCATACCCATTCATGGTCATGCGGCCCATTAGTGCGGCAACCTTTCACTGCTGCTCTGACATCCAACTTTCCAGTGTGTTCTACAGGCGGAAAGTCAGGGAACACACATCCCTCACCTCGGGGCTCCCCGACCTACATGGGGGAGGTTGGAATTCAATTACAGGTCTGTTCATGATGTCACTGTTAACAAATATTGCTCATTATATTACCATATTACCCAGAAGTGCGCGTAGCAGCACATGGCGCGATCGCTGAGTGTAATCTGCCCCTATATGTCATGTTCATGTCCCCACTAATATGATTTAGCTGTGGTAAATATGCTACTGCTTTGTTTCGCCAAAATAGATGATGACTTAGGGACAGTACAAGTTGATCCCACAATCTCTCTAACCACGCTTATGCCTGTCGGTAACACCCAGTGGTTTCACCCTACAGGAATACTGTTTGAGCTTCATGCTGCCACTGAACATGTTACGGACATATGTACGTACAACAAAGGAGTTAAGTAAGCCTTTATACATGGATGTCGGCTGAACAGAGCACAAACAGTTTCCAAATGCTTGATTTTGGAAAATAGCCTAAAAAAATCAAACTCTTTCCTTCACACAGGTGAAATGAGCCAGCTCTATTTATTACTCTCCATCTCCACAGAAAGGAATATGACACTGGTGCCTTGGGGCACACAGCTGAGGTAATACTGGATAGCACTATACAATGCACTCATGTGTGAATGAGGATGCCCACTTCCCTCAAGTGCCCTTGGCAGGGTCAAGAGCAGCGGCCAGCTCACCCCCCATGACAGTCTGCTCCTCCAGTGGGAGACAACAAGGCCATGACCAGCAGAGCTGACATAGAACCACAAGCCGCCCAATGCAATAAGTGACTGGATTTCATGGCAAACCTACACCAGTAACGTTAGGCTGCGGATGGGGGAGGAGAGTCTCCGCTTAGGAGCAGGATTTTTGCCAGGGTCAGATTAATAAAAAAGGGCACATACACTAATGTTTCTATGAGATTACTTTAATTAAAGCTGCCCGCAATCAATGTTCTTCTTCTCGCTGTATATCCGGAGAAAAAAAAATCAGAAGGCTGAAAAAAGGGTTTATTTCCAGTCCGAAATATGACAGTTTATATTCTACTTTACAGTGTTTATAAACCTATCCCACTATTTAGTAGTATTCTGGATGAATTGAAAAAAAATCTGAAACTTATATGCACACCTGATATATCTACTATAGTATGGCAGACAGATGGACACTTAAATAAGATGTTGTTTATCCCAAATTCATACATCCCAACAATGGCTTCCGAGGAAACAGGACAATGCGGCTGTAGGGGCGTGGTTATTCCAGTGGAGGCACAGCCACACCCTGTGGGAATGTACCATATTTGCCAGCTCTCCCTCATTGTCAGGGAGAATCCCTGAAATAGCTGCAATCTCCCTGTCTCCCTGAAGAGTCTAGTAATCTCCCTCATTTCACCTTAGCCCCATTGTGACACTGTTATATAAAAGAAAAAACAAAGATATATACATTCAAATGGGATCATTAGTATAATTTCCCTGCATTGGTTATAAGGCACAATGGGGGTCATTCAGACCCGGTCATTAGCGCCGATGCGCTCGGACCGGGTCGATGGCCCCCCACAGAGCATGCGCACGACGGCGCCATCGCCGTCGTGTGCATGCGTGAGACCCGCTACAACCGACAGCGCCGGTCGTAGCGGGTCTTGATCCAAAGGGGGCGAGCTGTCAATGTTGATTGACAGCTCGCCCCGTTTGGAAGGCGGGCCGGGGGGGTGGCAGCCCAAACGGGGGCGTTCCCATGGGAACGCCTACCGTTTGGGGGCGGCCCCACTGACATCACTAGTGATGTCAGTGGAGAGCTTCCGGCTCAGACAGAGCCGAAAGCTCTCCGGGGCTTACGACAAGGGAGACCCTACCCTAGGGTCTCGTCGTAAGCCCTGATGGTCGCAACCATCACCTTAGGCGGTCATAAGGCTGTGGGTGTTAACCCACAGCCTTACCACCGCAAAGGAGGACGTCTTGAAAATTCAAGATGTCCTCCCCTCATTCAGACCGACCGCACGCTCTGTGCGACCGGCTCTGAATCAGGCCCAATGTCCCTATGGCTACATGCATTGTCTGAGAAGTATCAGTGTGTTTTCATCAACAAGTAGATCTTACTAACTCCTTTGGGGCCACAGAAAAAAAGGAGATTTGCCCCCCAGCACACTGCAGCAAAAACAATACTTAAATCCTACATGATAATAGCGATTCAGAGGTATTAGTTACATACATTTGCAAATATATGAATAAGCGCCAGGCCAATCGTCAAGGCTCCTCTTTACTGGCGTCCCTAGCATTAAGGGGTTCACGTCCGAGAAGCAAGGCACCCCTTTGGAGCTCATTTTCACTTGGCTGTAAATCAGGTTTATGACACACCTCTCAGATGTAGCAGTACACGCCCACTTTACCGCCGCGCTCATAGGTGCACCTTTCACAATCTCCCTGAAATGCTTTTTCAAAAGTAGGCAAGTGTGTACCATGTCCTACGGGATGTACCTAGCACCCCAAACCCATTATTTGCAGCAATTGCTCACCATGGCGCTGACTCTGGTGATTGGGGCCTAACATCCCAGGAGATGGGAACAAGGTGCTGAAAGGCAGAGTGTCACTTCAAATTGAGACCATCCGTCCTAAATTGTGACAATTAGAGGTATGGAAAATGTAGTGTTGCCAAGGCTTATAAAACTTCCATTAAATAATACCAAATTCCATAAAAACAACCCTATGGTCATGGACTATGACCCAGCTATGCACTTTCCTGCCAATGGCATCAATAGTTTTATTTCCTGAGGTTCATTCCATATTAACATTGTTAAGCCGGGTACACACTAGACATAATGCCGTCCGATCCGGCAGATCAGAGCAACATGTCGGGCAAATTGTCTAGTGTGTACCCGCTATGTCGCTGGCGATGCGCGCTCCCCTGAATGTAGGTCCGACGGGGGATGTCGTTAGCGAGGGCCATGCTCCGGCATAGCACATGGTCCCCGCCATTGCTTTGTGTATGCACTTGCCAATGCCGGCTCCCCTGCCAGGTCCCGTTGTCGTGCACACTAGACGATGTCTAGTGTGTACCCTGCTATAAGTTGCTACACACATAACGATTTTTTTAACGATTTGTCGATAACAACATAGTTTTAATGATGAACCATAATCACAAATGCGCACTCCCGTATGTAGGTTGTAGTTATCGTTCATCGTCCATTTGAGACTGTCCAACATGACGATTTTCATTAAGGGAAGGAACACTATTCATCGTTCAATAAATCATTCATTACACTTCAAAAAATCGTTCATTACACTTCAAAAAATCGTTCATTCAGAAATGGGTGTAGTATGAAAAGTTGACAATCAGAATGTCTATAGGTTCTGAATGCAGACAGTCCAAATGTCGACATGAACATTAGGTCGACAAGCAACATGTCGACATTCACAAATATCGACATTAACATGTTGACATTTTAACCATGTCTACATTTTATCTTGTCGAACTTATGTCCCTGTCAACGTTCAGAACTGTCGACATAATGATGGACAGAAATACCTCTGACAGTCCATCTGGAAGTTCAGTGTGAGGAACCGCTGTGGCCGCATTGTAGCACTTTGTATACAGATTCAGACTCATTTGCATTTTGCACGCAGATATACAAATGTCGCACATCACATTGAGCAGAGCAATCTAGTAAAGTAGCTTTGTCGCTTCCAGACGTTTTATTTGTGCGATTAAGAAGCATATTTCCAGTGAGAAAGATGCTCGGCGCGGCCTAGTCGCCTGGGGTGCCACATGTATGAGGACACATCTGTATATTATTTCTATTCTTAATTTGTAAAGTGTGACTATATTACACAGCGTTGTACAGGATACAGATCCAATCATGTCCTCCCACCACAGTAGATGTCATCTTGACCCATTAAGTGGGTCCCCATAAAAGTAGTCCCAAAGTTCAAAAACAGGAGCGAGACGCCGCTCTTTTTGTGCATTGGTACATGACCCCCATGACAATAGATAATTTGCCTTTTGGATTCTGTGAGCTGTATGTGAGTTGAACTTCTATCAGTGTCCAGGTAGTAGAGCAACACATCTGAGAATGCCATGGGGGTAAGCGTGACGAAGGTGATTGTCATACTAATTGTATAATGCTTTTTATGGCTGCAGTTTGCAACTGAATTTGTCATGTCTATGGGCTCAGGGCCTGATTCAGAGATGGACGCTAATGCGATCGCAGCTGCGACTCTGCACAGAACTCAGCTGCGAACATATGCTAATGCCTGCCAAAGCGCAGCCGGCATAAAGATGCCCAGTGCTGCCTTCCATATGTAAATATCGGTAACATCGACGCACATCAAGCGGCCATCTTGCCCTTGGGGCAGGTCTGACCAGCCGCAGACTCGGAAGCTCCCCTGACACGCAGAGGGCTCTCATGCCGAGTAGGAGATCGCAAAGGGCTAGTTTATGCATGCCTATGTAATGGCATATAAACCTTCAGACGTGCCTGCATTTTTCTGACAACCCCCCATTACCACCCCCAAACGCTGACTACCTGTCACTTACGATTGCTGCACAGTGCGACTTATACCCATGCGCAATGGCAAACAATCGCTCATCATTCATAATCGCCATTGCGTCCATCTGTGAATTAGGCCCTTAATTCAGAGATGTACATATATTAGATTTTTTACGTACATCTCCGATGCCTGCAGATCTGCGTATGCGGAGCCACACTGCGCACGTGTAGGTCTCTTTCTGCAATGTTGGTCGCAGTGCCCCAAATGGCGCAGCATGATTGACATGCTGCTGGAGTTCGGGGACGGCGACAGTGAGCGTTCCTGAAAACGTTATCGACCACCGTTTACTGGGCGTGCCAAAGCAAGCGGCTGCGTCTTCGACATGCATAAAATATGAACACATCGGTGAAAGGCGAAATCATACACTTGAACTGGATATATTTTGTGCATACAATACATGTATTTTCTTTGCGTATACGGTGACCGTATTCTTTGATTACATTTCTGTGTTAAATACGTCCACATTGCTTCATATTATAGCTGCATATTCCTCCCCAAGTCTGTTACTCCAAGAACGGAAGTCTTACAGACATTAGTCAGGTGCCTTTCATGTTCCGTCACATGGCTATCGCTGTAGGAGCATGTATTTGCTTGTATAGCGCTTTGTTTTTCTCTAAACCCTTTACAGGAATGTTTTACAGGTTAAAGTTGAGTTTTTATTTTTGCTAGGCTTGTTTTTCATCTGTAATGAGGACCAAATGATATGTGATTAATTTGATTAAAGGCAGCTGTAGGAGAGGGGGCCTGTGGTACCCGGAATTTATGACATTAAAATGAAAAGCAGACTTCTGTGATTGGATTGTAAGGATGAGCGGAGCATTGTGTTATATAAAGAACAGCATAGGCAAAATAATCTGCCTGCACTATATGGAGTTTTTTGTTTAAGTATAGAGGGTTGTTATTTGCAGGTGTGACAACGGACAGTAAATTACCCCAACTCACTTCACACTCCCTTCCACCCTACCTTCACTAATAATAACCAATGCCTCAACTGCCCACTGATAACCACATCCTACACCCACCTGGAAGACTTCTCTCCGCTCATGGAATTACATTGTCATGATACATTTTGTGACTCCTACACTCTGGGAGATTCGGGCTGCAAGAGTGGATATTGGAGTATTGGTCAGCAGGGGCAGGGCAACGCGATGACAGTGGCTTGCATTATCATGGCCCTGCCATGTGAAGTGAACAACATCTGGAAGGGTGACCTACTTTCCTAGGAGTATGGGATACTTGGATTTCGAGTAGTGTAGGGAACAGTGACAGACATCGTCCCCCATGACAAAAAAAGGCTTCTACACCCCCCCTTCCCTTTCCACTTCCATTTCTCATAGTGCTGGGGACAATGGACCTCATTCAGAGTCGGTCGAAGCGGCCGCACGGTCGTACGCGAAAAAGGGGCCGTATATGCAAATGATTCCCTTGCAAGTTGCGTCCCTAAGTTCAGATCGGTAGTTGGCCGACCAAGGGGAGGAAGCGGTCGGAAGACAAAAAAATACGCCCCCTTCTCGTACGCATTGCACGTCATCTCCGGGCATATAAGGATTAATCGAGACCATCGGCAACCATCGGAACTGGTCGTAGAGCTTAAGGTTGACCATACCCTCTCTTAAGCTCTATGATCATGTCAGTGTAAAAACTTCCCATATCACGCTACTTTGTTAATTATGCACTCCCATAAACCGTATGCACTCCCACAAAACGCCGTCCGCATAATTAGGCACGCCTGCGTTCGGATCTCCACTCCCCCGTTTTCAAGCACCTTCCCCTGTTACCACCCACAAACGCCCCCATCTGTCACTCAAACTACCGACCTGGCTGTTCAAGGAGAGAGAAATTTCTGATCGTAGCGGCTAGTTTGCGCACGCACATTGCGAACTGTACGCATGCGCAGTATAGCGAACATCGGTGGCGTACGACCGTGCGGCCGCTTTGACCGACTCTGAATGAGGTCCTATGTTTCCTGATCCATCACTCCCACCCTATTTCTCTTACCAGTGTGTACCTCAGGGGCGCCAGGAGGGGATATCTGTGCTTCACTTGTTATTTGCACTACCCAATACATCTTTTATACAATATTATGCTTAGTTTCTTTCTATTATTGCATTTGTGCTTATTCAGTGTCCTTTGTTTTTACCTTTTTTTCTCCTGTTATTCCTCTATGTCTTTGTACTATGCTCTATTTCCCCATTGTATTGAGCTGTGGAATTTTGTGTTGCCACTAAAACAATAATAATAATAATAATAATAATAATAACAACAAAATTGTGCCAATTCATTTGTCTCACGCTTTTATAATTCTGACAATTCATTTGTCGCACGCTTTTATACATACCGACATTCTAGTTTTTTGGAATTGGCCCGAGAACATCTCTGTGCACCTATTTTTGTGGGATTGTCCCAGCTGGTACATGGCATACTTCTTTATGCTCCCAGAATGTCCAGCGGACTCCTGAAGTAGGGCCTGATTTACAGGTGTAATACAAAAATGATCTCCCTGAATTTAGATGCACAAATATTTGAGAATGGGCAGACAAATGTTTTAGTGCTGTCTTATCATTAGTGTAACACAATAAAGGTAATCATTCATTACAGTTTAGGCTTCTTATTCTTCTGTCCATTTTTACGCCATTCTCACAATGTACAACGCCATATTCCCCGTATTGGCTATCTTTTGCACTAAATTAGTTTTTCCCAAGGAATCCTGCTTCCCTTGTCCTAATTAGTGTCCCTATCAAGTTTGGTGACATGCTTGTTGTTAGATCAAGCTACAGACGGCTCTAAATAGGAGAAGTTTAATTATGCCCACACTGTACATGTCTTGAGGTTCTGTACATGCAACTACAAATCCAGTACTAGGGATTGCCATCAGTGGGGTGCCATTGATGGTCACCATCAATTGTTCCATCAGTGATTACCATCGATGGCACAAAAAAAAAAACCTATGGTGAACCATTAAAGGTTTGCATCCCTCAATGGCCACCACTGTTGGAAGGCAAGGTGGGCCACGGGCCAATCAGAAATTGGGGCGGGATTAGGGACCACCGGGGGTGGGCCTAAGCTCCATCCCGTCAGAAGAAAAAAACATCGGGTCTTACTTGGCCATCTATGGCGGAGAACCATTGGCTCTCTGTCATCGGATGCAAAACCATCCGCCATCGGCAGCCAACCATCGATGATTGTTAACTATTGATGGTTATCCCTATCCAGAACATACTGTAGATGCGACCAGAGCAAAACTTTGTCATGGCTGACTCCACTGTGTTATCATCAGGTTAATTTAATAAGACTATCAGGGGCTTGTAGCTTTATACCAGAAATGCCATTAATGTCACTTTATTTAGTTTATTTTAAATGTTTGAAAACCAACAGAAACGACAGTAAAATGTCATGAAAGTTATGAACAGTATTTTAAAAATTATTCACCCTGTTTTATTTATGTGACGTTTTCCTAAACCATGAAACTATTGATCGAGTTATTTTATTTATGTGTAGAACTGTATTTTACCAAGAGCACAAATGACTATCCTCAAGTGCCTGGGTGCTGATTTACGTGTGTTAATATATAATATGACACCATATCTACAGCTGTTTGTCTGATGAATACTAAATAAGGCAGCCAGTCTCCCCGGAGGGGCGCATAAAGTGAGCTGGCTGATGTTGACAAAAGTCATAAAGAGAATAATAGATGTTCCTTAATATGAAATTTAGTGGAGGAGCCTCTAATGTCAGACTGAAATAACAGTCGGTTGAGAAACTGTGAAATTGAAAGACTGTTGGAAAATATTTGCTCCATTACATTTTACTTTAATAGTCTCAGCTCTGCAGAGTGGTGAGGTACATATCAAATGGGAGTGAAGTGTTTACATTACTTTGCTGCTTGCATTAGATAACCCAGCTACAGCATGTGAAATCTCTATAGACAATGATTAAACTGCACCAGACCAGATCCAGAACCAGAATAAATCTCAGCCACTCATTTACACAGGCTGACTGGTAATCCGTTATCTCCTCCTAGTGGTTTTTATTTTTCTGTTTTTCACGATCTCTGAGAAAATCAAATTTCTGTGCTCTAGTCACATCGAATGGAAATGTATCTATTTGTTTGCATTAAAGGGATCCGCCACTTGTATAAGACTTGAATACATACTCTTCTTCTGGAGCGTCTGGTAGACTCACAAATTTCTAAGTGTATTCATTTTCCGATGAGTAGGCCACCCTCCGGCATCATGCCCGTTTCTGTAGTGAAGTGGATTGGGCAGGGAATGTTTGGTAGGTTTTGTAGTATATAGCATCATAGCGGCCGTGGCCCTCTTCCATGACACAGCGAATTGGGTCATTGCCCAGCGAGGGGCAGGGCTGCAATAACATGAATCACATGACCACTCCATCATACTTGTCACTTGGACCCCCTCTCTGGGATCTCCTAGACTAGAGGTCCATAAAGTATAGATGGCAAGTCATTTATTTGATTGTGCATTCCCTCTTGTAAATTTCACCCAATACATTTCTTTGGAATCGGTATGTAATACCGACAGACGGGATCCAGGCGGTCAGAATCCCGACACCTGGATCCCGACAGGGCTAACATACCGACACTTGGTGGTCGTTATGCTAACCCTCCCCCTCTCCCTACCCTAACCCTCCTCCCTGGTGCCTGAACCTAACCTTTCCCCCTAGTACCTAAACCTAACCTCCCCCTCCCCACATCATAAACCTAACCCTCCCCCCTTAGTGCCTAACCCTCCCCCTATACCTCCCCCCTCCCCGCTACTTTCCTTCGGCATCCCGACGGTCGGGATGCCGGTGCCGGGTTCGACAGCGCACCCCCTTTGGTGCGAGACCCGGAGCGATGGAGAGCCCGTCGCTCGCCAGGTCTCACGCATGCGCACGACGGAGCTCCCTCCGTCATGCGCATGCGCAGTGGGGGAACATCGACCAGCTTGCTAGCGTCCTGCGCTCGCGAGCGGGTCTGAATGACCCCCTATATTCATCCGATTGGACTAATAAGTGAGCCTGGACAGAACACTCTTCACTCACATGATAAGGACACCATATGTCCTCTGGCAACATATGCATATATATTTTCTCTCTTTGGAATAAGTGCCATAGACTATAACATCAGTTAGCAATAGAAAGAAGTTGTTAACTTATATTGTTTGCACCTATATTTAGTGTCATTACTGGCATAAGTTTTTATTTGAACAATTTTATTAATGTGTCTCAGCATATTTCATGTTTTCTGTGTATTCATAATTTGTATCTACAAGTAAAATGTATTATCATTCTTGACTCTGTATTAGCTATCAGGTAAATAACTCATCTTATTTAAACTGCCCAGCCATCACTTATGACATATCTTGCATTATAGTACACAAGATAAGCGCAGCACTGTTTTTCTAGAATTCTAATTACTGATCAGGCTGGTCCCTGATAAGTGCAGCTGTTATCGAAAGCAAAGTACAGTTTCCCATGTGATCCACAGTGCGCAAAACTTACTATACTTTTGAGACTTTTACTAGCTGTGTTTTGCTATAAAAGCATTGCCCATTTAAACTTCAGGCATAACACAATAGGAAGCACCAGGCTTTAGAACTCGATGCTTAGTAAATAAACCCCTTAGTCGTGTTCTGCTTGGTACACTATACTGTGCCATCCTAATTGCAGCTACTTTGACACATATTTACAGCTCAATCCGAGGCGGCACTAAAGAAAGATCTCTTTTTTTTCTTGCCTATTTTATAGACTGTGTGACATCATCAGATGTACCAGTCAGCCATCTTGTGTAGGTCAGCAATTAGCACATTGTACCATGGTTGCAGCTAGATCACATTAAGTTAATGGACCCGGACATCATCATTTACTATCCACATGAACATCTAGTGGTAATAGTAAACGTGGCGAGCGAAACGAGCCACCACGCCCAAAGCGTGCTGAGTGAAGTGAGCCGGCGAAGTGTCTACTGTTGGTGGCCAGACACTATATTTGAGACAAAATAACGGCACTTTAAGGGCATGGAACTGCACTTCTGCCCTCATCCGATGTCACGTCCGAGTCTATAAGCTGGAGGGGATCTAGACACAACCATTGTGCCATTCCTTGCCTGCAGATTCACTGATACCCATAGACTAATGCTGATGTTACTAGGGGCACAGGGTGACTTCCTACAAGTGAAATTATTTCATTAATCCGCACACTTGTTGAGGCTATAGGCATCCTAGTTCCTTCCCACCGTTACTCTCTATTTGTACCCCATCTGTGCCCTTATCACTCCCTGGTACCAGACTCATCATTGATTCATTATTAATCACTTCAGGTAATGAAAACCTCATAATCCTGTATTCTGCATCTTCATTACATTAAATTAGTCTTGAAGACAGATTGAAGATTAATGATTGGAGATGTTAAAAAGTCTATGAGCCATCTCATATATATCTCATGCACCATATGGCTGGAGCCTTGTAGCAATCAGATCGGGCTGCTGACATTTGTCTGGGGACAGTATTATGCCAAGCAGTATTTCCACTAATGTATATTAGATATCAGTTCATTTAGTTCACTGAATCTTCTGTCAGGAGGTCTCTAATGTGTTGTATATAACTGTGAATTTTTTAGGAAAATGCTATTTAAACAGATTTCTGGGGTTGCAATAAGAACCAGATTTGGTGATCAAGTTTTCCAATCTCTTCCACAGTCTGTACAGAAACGTCGCTATTAGCGATAGTCCCTGTGAGGTGCATTGCAATGCTCATCTTTATTTTATATACCTAGTGCAAGGACTCATTCACCCTGTGCACAGCAATAGCCATCATAATTATTATTATCATCATCATCATCATCCTGAATTTACCTGCTACCATCTTGTTCTACAGTTCTGTGCTATCAGGTACAACATACTGAATGTATCACGATTAGCAGTACATTAACTAGCAATGACAAAATCGTAGAGCCTATTTCTGCTAAGTGGAGAATTCAGGGGGACCATACATTCGGTGTCTCCCTGATTTTTCCAATACAACCTAGGCTTGAAGACCTAGAGCTCTATTCATGAAGAAATTAAGGATCTCATTCAGAGGCGGTCGCTAGGGCGCGATCGATCGTATCATAAAAGAACGAGAAAATGCAAATCAAGCGCAAAATCGCAGCGCACATCGTAGGCGAGGAAACTCCCATCACAATGAAAACACACCTCCTGAGTCTCGTAAAGGGGTGAGCGAGGACTACAGTGGCAGAAATTTGTCGGTCGCTGGCACCAAGCTATGTGACCATCGTGGTTTTTTGGCAGAGTCAAGTTTCCACATCTGCACTTTCGATGTTTTTTTTTTGTCTATTCTAATGTAAGTTTTGCATGTGTTTTTTGGCTTAAGAAATCTGGCTATGGGCTTTATTATTTAAAAAAAAAAAAAAAAACAAAGCATGCTGGGATGTGCAGTACCACAAACCTTAAAAATTATAAAAAAAACATCTACAAAAACATGTATTTAGCATTTGAACCAAAAAAAGGGAATTATGATTATTAAATGTATTTTAAATGGTTTTGCAAACAAATGTAATATAAATATCACATACCGAGACCAACCAAATGTAATGTCCTTTTAAAAAGAAAAAAAAGCCAATTAACGCAACCACTTTGCTAATATACATTGCAATGAAAAACACCTGTTACTTTGGTAATTGACTCCAGACATCGGCAGAGGCAGAAACCATGGCCTGCAGTCGCAGTGCTTGAGGTAGACCCAAGCACTACGAGAAGTAGCATCTTAAAGGCTGCGGTATGACGTGTGCGATGACCCGCTCAGTAATTTATGCATGCCTTTAAATCTCTCTTTTTACGACAGACACGCCTGCGTTCACAGCGCCACGCCCCCGTTCACATGCACCTTCCCCTGTTACCACCCACAAACGGAACTATCTGTCAATCAGAGCTACGACCAAGTAGTGACTGACGACAGACTCCATTTAGCTCGCAAGAACTGGCTTGCGCACGCGCAATGCCGACTACACGCATGCGCACATGACAAAAAAAATCGCTCGTTGCGATCGACCGTGCCCTAGCGACCACCTCTGAATGAGGTCCTAAATCCCTGTTTCACTGATACCAGGGCTTTTCACCTGTTTCAACTGTTTTTTTTTTTCAGAGAAGGGCTTTACCATGGAAACATATACAATTTCTCCAGTGGTGCCCCTGTAAAAATCGCATCCCCATACAACAGTACACAATAGTATGATAGAGCGATTCAGACAAGACGTTCCCATTCAGATTCTCAATCAGGAGATGGCGAAATGCATTGAAAAGTACCTGGTTGGGTGGAGAAAAGCTGTAAAGGTCACTGCTCATTCACCTGTTCATCCGCCCCTTGTGTCCAGCATCTGCCCTGTGACATGAATGGCGGCTGAGAGGTAAGGCAACGCCAGCGCACGCGCAGTCTGAACAATTGTGATAATACAGGCTGTTCACTACTTGCCGTGAGTGCTGCTTGCCAGGGGTCATCGTTGGAATGTAAGTATTACTGAAAGGCAACTTAAGACTACTATCTATCAATATGATGTGATATATATGTTATAAATTCAAGTGACCACCCCTAGATAGTTGGTAGTAGATGCTGCGGCTCTTTGAGCCAATGGTGCAGCAAATGTGCCGATGATGCGGCAAATGTGCTGATGATGCGGCAATAGCCGATGGTAGACAGTTAATAGTAGATGCTGCGGCTTTGGGAGCTGATGATGCGGCAAATGTGCCGATGGTGCGGCAATAGCTGATGGTGCGGCAATAGCCAATTGTAGACAGTTAATAGTAGATGCTGCGGCTTTGGGAGCTGATGGTGCGGCAAATGTGCCGATGATGCGCCAGATGTGCCAATGGTGCGGCAATAGCCGATGGTAGACAGTAGTTGAAGCTGCGGCTTTGAGAGCCGATGGCAGCACGGTTGTACTGAAGCGGCTAGGAAGCCGTAGGAGAAACTGGAGAGCCAGGGACTTCACGGAGGCTGCAGGTGTGGCTAAGGTGCCAATGGTGCGGCAAAAGCCGATGCAAGAGAGTAGGTAGTAGCTGTTGCGGCTTTGAGAGCCGATGTCAGCACGGTTGTACTGATGCGGCTTGGAAGTCATAGCAGAAGCTGGTGAGCCAGGGAAAGCACGGAAGCTGCTACGGGAAAAATAGAATCTTCGAGGAAGGAGAACGCTGACCATGCAGCCGAGACGAGAGAACCCACAGATACGCTATAGCCGGTGAGGCGGCAAAAATCCAGGGTGTTGAAATAATACCGTCCAATCATGTTCTGCCATGGATAGCATGTCACTTCCTGAGGCGTGCCGATCGCCTAGCAACTGACTGCGCTGGAACAATAGCGTCAGTAAGAGGTAACCTTCTAGCAGAAACAAGTCGTGACAGCGACTTGTAACAATATAGTGATAATACCATGATGCACTTCATGTTCTACATGAATAGAGCCCGTAGTGTTGGTTACCATCCAGCGGAGGAAACCCCACACTTTGTTTTTGTTATTAGTCTGTTTTTAATTAAAGATATATAGAAGGCTGCCTGCACCTATCCTAGGTTTGCGGCGGGATCAAGGTTTGAAGTTCAAAACGACCTTTAGTAAACACAGTAGTTTTGATCAGGAACCCGTGTGGCAGATCCCAACTGTTTTTAAACCAAGGCAAAACCAACCTTTAGTAAACTTAGCTCTTTGTGTAGGACATATTTAATTGACACAGACTGGAGATACCTATTAAATGTAATAGCAGGAAATATGGGCCAAAGCATTATAGCCTATGAAAAATGATGTGTATATCGTTACTCGATATGTACTCAAGAGATTGTGAGCAGAGATATGTGTGATCGGTAATGCAGACAGCTCTGATCAGCGCCGCCATATTTAACTATGGCGACATTATCAGCTACGGGTATTATCAAGAGAATTCTGTACTTCCCGTGGCTCATGGATGCGGTGCCTATTTTGCCAGCATCAGTTACTGGTATCTGTTGTTCCTCATGTGCAGAATGTGGGGGAAGCAGGATCTGTAGTAAAGTGTAAGATCACATTGTAAATAATTTTCTTTGGATTGATGTCAGTGTTCCACCTGTAGGATCTCAGGCATGCGCTGTAGAATCACAATCGGCGCTATGCGTCTCCACAGCTTTCGCAGGAGGAGTGAGTTTCTCTCACCTACTTTGAGGCAGGCATTCTTTGTACATACTGGGGAAAATGCTTTCTGCTTCGATAATCGGCGAAGCAGGAGCGGGATAAGGACAGCATTAGCCACATAATTAGTACACAAATCCCATAATACCAGGAATGTCTGTTATCACAGCAATTTGTCAATAAAATCTCACAAATACAGGTAAATGATACTAAGCTTCCTCAGCTACACTGGCCTGCAGCAGTGAGGGTTAATTTACTGCTTCGCTGAGCCAGTTACTGCCAACATGCGGGTGCGTAGTGATCTGTTAGCACAGATTTGGGCATACAGTTTCACTTGGTGAAAATAAGCATATAGTTAAAAAATATTAAATATGTATGGGAAAAAAAAATATTGCTCATGGAAAAAATAAGATAATGAACTAGGGGTGGGTAAAATGCATCCCGTCGGCAATCATGGTCATCCCACGGCCTTCCGCCATCTTGGCCTGCGGAGCTTTGTGAACAGGCAGCAGTGCGGCAAAATGGAGGAACAAGAAAGTCCTCTGAGCTATGAGCGCTCTCCACTCGTGGCTCCAGTCATTACACTTTACACACTGCTGGGCCAGACATAGGGGTTGCTGCCAATCCCTAGCAGAGCAGCACAGACGGTGTAATGGTTAGTGTTACTGCCTCACAGCGCTGAGGTGGTGGGTTCGATTCCCACCACGGCCCTACCTGTGCAGAGTTTGTATATTCTCCCTGTGTTCGTGTGGGTTTTCTCCGGGTACTCCAGTTTCCTCCCACACTCCAAAAATATACTGGTAAGTTAATTGGCTCCCAACTAAAATTAACCCTAGTGTGTGTGTGAACATGTGGTAAGGAATATAGATTGTAAGCTCCACTGGGGCAGGGACTGATGTGAATGGCCAGATCTTCTCTGTAAAGCGCTGTGGAATATGTGTGCGCTATATAAATAACTGATAATAGAAAAAAAAAATAATAATAGAGCAGCTCTGCATATACTGTATGTGTTGGCAGTGGCAGCTGTCTGTATAGACAGCCAATAGAAGATGTCTGTAACCACCCGGTAGGCAATAGTTGTGACTTTTATTTTGCAGCTCAATCACATATAGTAAAGTACATATTGTAAATGAGATATGAGGGGAGTTACAGTCAGGTGCATAAATATTGGGACATTGACAGAATTTTCATATTTTGGCCTCTATTCACCACCACAATGGCTTTCAAAGGAAACAAACAAGATGTGCTTTAACTGCAGACATTCAGACTTTTGGAGGGGTATTCAATATGAAACGTAAACTTCGCTGTCGAAGTTTACGTTTCATATCGGAGCTTTTACCTGCGTTAAAGTATCGGACGAAAACGGGAGCCTGCGAAGTTGGATTTGCGTAAAGTTGTGTGGAGTTTAAATGTGTATGTGTGGGGTTGATGAAGTACAGTATTCGCCCCGCCGTGGGGGAAAGCCGCGAGGATACTTAACACCGGAGCAATTCATCATTGCCTCGCGTGCGGAAACAGCTGCTCTCAAAAGCAGCTGTCCCCGCGATTAGTAGCACAGCTACAGATATAGCTGTGTTACTTTCCTGTCCCCATGGTCGCATGCGCAAAGCCGCCGGGTTGTTAGTGAGGAGGCGGTTCCAGGTACTCCTTTCCATAGGAATGAGGGGGGCTATGAGAACAAGCGTCATCTAAAGTTTTCAGAGTTTGCTGAATGGTGCATTTGGGTGAATGGCCCAAAGTTTCCGCATGGTTAACGGGCCATTTATGATATGATGAATAGGCCCCAATGTCAGGAAAATCACTGTGTCGACTCTTGCAAACTGTACTTCCAATCTTCTTGACTACTGTGGGCCATACATCTACGGGCCGATTCCCTGTCAGAATGGGGAATTGCCCTGATACAGCCTAAGTGTATGGGCCTATTACCAGGTGTATAAGTAAAATTTTTCTGCATGTCTCCCCTCATTGTAATCACAGCAATGATCAATGTATATATTATTATTATTATTATTATCGTTAATTTATATGGAGGGGGCCTGATGGCTTATAAGGGACAATTTGAGGGGCCTAATGGCAGAAAATGGCACGTGGAAGTATCTGATGGCATAAGAGGGGCAAGTAGAGTGGTCTGATGGCATAAAGGGGGCATGTGGGTGCCATTTTTTGTGCTTGGCCCTTGGACATTTACTAAAACTCCCCCCTCCATGAAATAATTGCCCACCCATGTAATAAGCCTTTCTTTCTTCATTAATTTGATTCTGTTAGTGCTATCCAAAAATGGCAGTAACATGGTGAATATGGCGTAGCACTGTTGCCGGTAAAACACTTGTTTTCGAAGCCCACTGTACTTTTAATCCTTTTCTTAATACAACCCCTAAAATTGAATCCATTAATAAACAGGCAGCCAGAGCAGTGACTGGCAGAGGTTGGCAGCGTAAATGATTAAGAAGGATATTCAGCCTTGCAGCCACACTCACAATGCTTTGAAGTGGCATGGCTAATGGAAGGCAAGTAGTTTGGGGTCACTGATGTAGCAATAGGGGCACAGCTGCAATCCATATTTGCATCTGCCAGGTGTCTCTGCACAATCCTTTAACTCCCGCCCTATGCTGATGTGCTTTGGGACTGCAAGCTATATTCTCTAAGCAGTTCATTGCAAGTCACCTACACTTTTTAATAGTGTAACTGTTCCATGTACACAAGGTGCAAGCCTACTCTCACTCTCATATAATAACACCAGTGAAATGATGGACCTAATAACTTGCAATCATCCAAATACATTATATTTTATATATAATAAATAATTTTTAAGTCATTAGTGGCCCCTTGTAGATAAATCCCTTCATGGATCCTTATTACTCTTGATCTGTCAGTTACAATTTTATCAACTGCTGAGATCTTAGTGGTTACATTTTCTTTTTGTAAGGGAGCGACATGAATTTTACAAGAAGGACGTTTAATCAGCTCAGGGAGGCACTGGGACTTGTAGGCAGGAAAAATTTACTAAAAGAAAAAACCTTTTTCAAATGCAAATATATATATATACATATATATATATATATATATATATATATATGTAAATATATAATGTTGCAATCAGAGGAGTAGCGTGTAGCCCGGGCACCCGGAGCACAAGCGTGCTATGGCGTTCCCCCCCTCCTTCAAGTGTTCCAGGGAGGAGGCGGGTCCATATGGGATTAAAGTAAAGAAGAAAAAATAAAGATTAGGAACTGCATCAAAGTGGTGCATGGAGGACTAAATATATTCCTCCTTCTTCCCTCTGTCTCTCCATCCTCCTGACCCAGCTGTCCAGCCTCCCTTCGTATCACTCCTGTAGTAGTGCCCATATGCATTGCCCCCTGTAGTAGTGCCCATATGCATTGCCCCCTGTAGTTGTGCCCATTTATGCAATGCCGCCTGTAGCTATTTATTGCAGACATAAAACAATGAAAAATGCCATTTCATACAGAAATACTACTGGTAATACCCCAGGCTTCTCAGGGCAGATACTTCACAGGTTTGTCACAACGGCTTGCCACATCTGATATATATGTAAGTAACACAAATGCAAATGACACCATTATATAAATATACATATATACAGTCCTATGTCACATCATGGGTGTAGTGCAAGGTGCAGGGAGTGAGAGAGGGAAGCAGGTAGTGTGAGGTACAGGGGGTGGGTGGGTGAGAGAAGCAGATAATGTTTGGTACAGGGGGAGGGTGAGAGAAGCAGGTAGTGTGAGGTACAGGGGGTGGGTGAGAGAAGCAGGTAGTGTGAGGTACAGGGGGAATGTGAGAGAAGCAGGTAATGTGAGGTACAGGGGGTGGGTGTGTGAGAGAAGCAGATAGTGTGAGGTATAGGGGGTGGGTGAGAGAAGCAGGTAGTGTGAGGTACAGGGGTGGGTGAGAGAGGCAGGTAGTGTGAGGTACAGGGGGTGGGTGAGAGAGGCAGGTAGTTGAGGTACAGGGGGAGGGAGAGAAAAGCAGGTAATGTGAGGTACAGGGGGTGGGTGTGTGAGAGAAGCATGTAGTGTGAGGCACAGGGGGTGGGTGAGAGAAGCAGGTAGTGTGAGGTACAGGGATGGGTGAGAGAAGCAGGTAGTGTGAGGTACAGGGGGTGGACGAGAGAAGCAGGTAGTGTGAGGTACAGGGGTGGGTGAGAGAGGGAGGTAGTGTGAGGTACAGGGGGTGGGTGAGAGAGGCAGGTAGTGTGAGGTACAGGGGGAGGGTGAGAGAAGCAGATAATGTGAGGTACAGGGGTAGGGTGAGAGAAGCAGGTAATGTGAGGTACAGGGGGTGGGTGTGTGAGAGAAGCAGGTAGTGTGAGGTACAGGGGGTGGGTGAGAGAAGCAGGTAGTGTGAGGTACAGGGGTGGGTGAGAGAGGCAGGTAGTGTGAGGTACAGGGGGTGGGTGAGAGAGGCAGGTAGTGTGAGGTACAGGGGGAGGGTGGGAGAAGCAGGTAATGTGAGGTACAGGCGGTGGGTGTGTGAGAGAAGCAGGTAGTGTGAGGTACAGGGGGTGGGTGAGAGAAGCAGGTAGTGTGAGGTACAGGGTTGGGTGAGATAAGCAGGTAGTGTGAGGTGCAGGGGATGGGTGAGAGAAGCAGGTAGTGTGAGGTACAGAGGGTGGGTGAGAGAAGCAGATAGTGTGAGGTGCAGGGGGTGGGTGAGAGAAGCAGGTAGTGTGGGGTACAGGGGGTGGGTGAGAGAAGCAGATAGTGTGAGGTACAGGGGGTGGGTGAGAGAAGCAGGCAGTTTGAGGTACAGGGGTGGGTGGGTGAGAGAAGAAGGTAGTGTGGGTACAGGGGGTGGGTGAGAGAAGCAGGTAGTGTGAGGTACAAGGGGTGGGTGAGAGAAGCAAGTAGTGTGAGGTACAGGGGGTGGGTGAGAGAAGCAGGTAGTGTGAGGTACAGGGGCTGGGTAGAGAAGCAGGTAATGTGAGGTACAGGGGTGGGTGAGAGAAGCAGGTAGTGTGGGGTACAGGGGTGGGTGAGAGAAGCAGTTAGTGTGAGGTACAGGGGTGGGTGAGAGAAGCAGGTAGTTTGAGGTACAGGGGTGGGTGGGTGAGAGAAGCAGATAGTGTGAGGTGCAGGGGGTGGGTGAGAGAAGCAGGTAGTGTGAGGTACAGGCGGTGGGTGGGTGAGAGAAGCAGGTAGTGTGAGGTACAGGGGGTGGGTGAGAGAAGCAGGTAGTGTGAGGTACAGGGGTGGGTGAGAGAAGCAGGTAGTGTGAGGTACAGAGGGTGGGTGAGAGAAGCAGGTCGTGTGAGGTACAGGGGAGGGTGAGAGAAGCAGGTAATGTGAGGTACAGGGGGTGGGTGGGTGAGAGAAACAGGTAGTGTGAGGTGCAGGGGGTGGGTGGGAGAGAGAAGCAAGTTGTCTGAGGTACAGGGGGTGGGTGAGAAGCAGGTAGTGTGAGGTACAGGGGGAGGGTGAGAGAAGCAGGTAGTGTGAGGTACAGGGGGTGGGTGAGAGAAGCAGGTAGTGTGAGGTACAGGGGGAGGGTGAGAGAAGCAGGTAATGTGAGGTACAGGGGGTGGGTGTGTGAGAGAAGCAGGTAGTGTGAGGTACAGGGGGTGGGTGAGAGAAGCAGCTAGTGTGAGGTACAGGGGTGGGTGAGAGAGGCAGGTAGTGTGAGGTACAGGGGGTGGGTGAGAGAGGCAGGTAGTGTGAGCTACAGAGGGAGGGTGAGAGAAGCAGGTAATGTGAGGTATAGGCGGTGGGTGTGTGAGAGAAGCAGGTAGTGTGAGGTACAGGGGGTGGGTGAGAGAAGCAGGTAGTGTGAGGTACAGGGTTGGGTGAGATAAGCAGGTAGTGAGGTGCAGGGGATGGGTGAGAGAAGCAGGTAGTGTGAGGTACAGAGGGTGGGTGAGAGAAGCAGATAGTGTGAGGTGCAGGGAGTGGGTGAGAGTAGCAGGTAGTGTGGGGTACAGGGGGTGGGTGAGAGAAGCAGATAGTGTGAGGTACAGGGGGTAGGTGAGAGAAGCAGGCAGTTTGAGGTACAGGGGTGGGTGGGTGAGAGAAGCAGATAGTGTGAGGTACAGGGGGTGGGTGAGAGAAGCAGGTAGTGTGAGGTACAGGGGGTGGGTGGGTGAGAGAAGCAAGTAGTGTGAGGTACAGGGGGTGGGTGAGAGAAGCAGGTAGTGTGAGGTACAGGGGCTGGGTGGGTGAGAGAAGCAGGTAGTGTTAGGTGCAGGGGGTAGGTGAGAGAGGCAGGTAGTATGAGGTAGAGGGGGTGGGTGAGAGAAGCAGGTAATGTGAGGTACAGGGGTGGGTGAGAGAAGCAGGTAGTGTGGGGTACAGGGGTGGGTGAGAGAAGCAGTTAGTGTGAGGTACAGGGGTGGGTGAGAGAAGCAGGTAGTTTGAGGTACAGGGGTGGGTGGGTGAGAGAAGCAGATAGTGTGAGGTGCAGGGGGTGGGTGAGAGAAGCAGGTGTGTGAGGTACAGGCGGTGGGTGGGTGAGAGAAGCAGGTAGTGTGAGGTACAGGGGGTGGGTGAGAGAAGCAGGTAGTGTGAGGTACAGGGGTGGGTGAGAGAAGCAGGTAGTGTGAGGTACAGGGGGTGGGTGGGTGAGAGAAGCAGGTAGTGTGAGGTACAGGGGGTGGGTGAGAGAAGCAAGTAGTGTGAGGTACAGGGGGTGGGTGAGAGAAGCAGGTAGTGTGAGGTACAGGTGGTGGGTGGGTGAGAGAAGCAGGTAGTGTGAGGTACAGGGGGTGGGTGAGAGAAGCAGGTAGTGTGAGGTACAGGGGTGGGTGAGAGAAGCAGGTAGTGTGAGGTACAAGGGGTGGGTGAGAGAGGCAGGTAGTGTGAGGTACGGGGGTGGGGGTGGGTGAGAGAGGCAGGTAGTGTGAGGTACAGGGGGTGGGTGGGAGAAGCAGGTAGTTGAGGTGCAGGGTGTGGGTGAGAGAAGCAGGTAGTGTGAGGTGCAGGGTGTGGGTGAGAGAAGCAGGTAGTGTGATGTACAGGGGGTGGGTGAGAGAAGCAGGTAGTGTGAGGTACAGGGGGTGGGTGAGAGAAGCAGGTAGTGTGAGGTACAGGGGGTGGGTGAGAGAAGCTTGTAGTGTGAGGTACAGGGGGTGGGTGAGAGAAGCAGGTAGTGTGAGGTACAGGGGTGGGTGAGAGAAGCAGATAGTGTGAGGTACAGGGGGTGGGTGAGAGCGGCAGGTAGTGTGAGGTACAGGGGGTGGGTGAGAGAGGCAGGTAGTGTGAGGTACAGGGGGTGGGTGAGAGAAGCAGGTAGTGTGAGGTACAGGTGGTGGGTGGGTGAGAGAAGCAGGTAGTGTGAGGTACAGGGGGTGGGTGAGAGAGAGAAGCAAGTAGTGTGAGGTACAGGGGGTGGGTGAGAGAAGCAGGTAGTGTGAGGTGCAGGGGGTAGGTCAGAGAGGCAGGACGTGTGAGGTACAGGGGGTGGGTGAGAGAAGCAGGTAGTGTGAAGTACAGGGGGTAGGTGGGTGAGAGAAGCAGGTAGTGTGAGGTACAGGGGTTGGGTGGGAGAGAGAAGCAAGTAGTGTGAGGTACAGGGGGTCGGTGAGAGACGCAGGTAGTGTGAGGTACAGGGGCTGGGTGGGTGAGAGAAGCAGGTTTTGTGAGGTGCAGGGGGTAGGTGAGAGAGGCAGGTAGTGTGAGGTACAGGGGGTGGGTGAGAGAAGCAGGTAGTGTTAGGTACAGGGGGTGGGTGAGAGAGGCAGGTAGTGTGAGGTACAGGGGGTGGGTGGGTGAGAGAAACAAGTAGTGTGAGGTACAGGGGGTGGGTGAGAGAAGCAGGTAGTGTGAGGTAAAGGCGGTGGGTGGGTGAGAGAAGCAGGTAGTGTGAGGTACAGGGGGTGGGTGAGAGAAGTAAGTAGTGTGAGGTACAGGGGGTGGGTGAGAGAAGCAGGTAGTGTGAGGTACAGGGGGTGGGTGGGGGAGAGAAGCAAGTAGTGTGGGGTTCAGGGGGTGGGTGAGAGAAGCAGGTAGTGTGAGGTACAGGGGGTGGGTGAGAGAAGCAGGTAGTGTGAGGTACAGGGGGTGGGTGAGAGAAGCAGGTAGTGTGAGGTACAGGGGGTGGGTGGGAGAGAGAAGCAAGTAGTGTGAGGTACAGGGGGTGGGTGAGATAAGAAGGTAGTGTGAAGTACAGGGGCTCTGTGGGTGAGAGAAGCAGGTAGTGTGAGGTGCAGGGGGTAGGTGAGAGAGGCAGGTAGTGTGAGGAACAGGGGGTGGTGGGTGAGAGAAGCAAGTAGTGTGGGGTACAGGGGGTGGGTGAGAGAAGCAGGTAGTGTGACTTAAAGGCGGTGGGTGGGTGAGAGAAGCAGGTAGTGTGAGGTACAGGCGGTGGGTGGGTGAGAGAAGCAGGTAGTGTGAGGTACAGGGGGTGGGTGAGAGAAGCAGGTAGTGTGAGGTACAGGGGTGGGTGAGAGAAGCAGGTAGTGTGAGGTACAGGGGGTGGGTGAGAGAAGCAGGTCGTGTGAGGTACAGGGGAGGGTGAGAGAAGCAGGTAATGTGAGGTACAGGGGGTGGGTGGGTGAGAGAAACAGGTAGTGTGAGGTGCAGGGGGTGGGTGGGAGAGAGAAGCAAGTTGTCTGAGGTACAGGGGGTGGGTGAGAAGCAGGTAGTGTGAGGTACAGGGGGAGGGTGAGAGAAGCAGGTAGTGTGAGGTACAGGGGGTGGGTGAGAGAAGCAGGTAGTGTGAGGTACAGGGGGAGGGTGAGAGAAGCAGGTAATGTGAGGTACAGGGGGTGGGTGTGTGAGAGAAGCAGGTAGTGTGAGGTACAGGGGGTGGGTGAGAGAAGCAGCTAGTGTGAGGTACAGGGGTGGGTGAGAGAGGCAGGTAGTGTGAGGTACAGGGGGTGGGTGAGAGAGGCAGGTAGTGTGAGCTACAGAGGAAGGGTGAGAGAAGCAGGTAATGTGAGGTATAGGCGGTGGGTGTGTGAGAGAAGCAGGTAGTGTGAGGTTCAGGGGGTGGGTGAGAGAAGCAGGTAGTGTGAGGTACAGGGTTGGGTGAGATAAGCAGGTAGTGAGGTGCAGGGGATGGGTGAGAGAAGCAGGTAGTGTGAGGTACAGAGGGTGGGTGAGAGAAGCAGGTAGTGTGAGGTGCAGGGAGTGGGTGAGAGTAGCAGGTAGTGTGGGGTACAGGGGGTAGGTGAGAGAAGCAGATAGTGTGAGGTATAGGGGGTAGGTGAGAGAAGCAGGCAGTTTGAGGTACAGGGGTGGGTGGGTGAGAGAAGCAGATAGTGTGAGGTACAGGGGGTGGGTGAGAGAAGCAGGTAGTGTGAGGTACAGGGGGTGGGTGGGTGAGAGAAGCAAGTAGTGTGAGGTACAGGGGGTGGGTGAGAGAAGCAGGTAGTGTGAGGTACAGGAGCTGGGTGTGTGAGAGAAGCAGGTAGTGTTAGGTGCTGGGGGTAGGTGAGAGAGGCAGGTAGTATGAGGTAGAGGGGGTGGGTGAGAGAAGCAGGTAATGTGAGGTACAGGGGTGGGTGAGAGAAGCAGGTAGTGTGGGGTACAGGGGTGGGTGAGAGAAGCAGTTAGTGTGAGGTACAGGGGTGGGTGAGAGAAGCAGGTAGTTTGAGGTACAGGGGTGGGTGGGTGAGAGAAGCAGATAGTGTGAGGTGCAGGGGGTGGGTGAGAGAAGCAGGTGTGTGAGGTACAGGCGGTGGGTGGGTGAGAGAAGCAGGTAGTGTGAGGTACAGGGGGTGGGTGAGAGAAGCAGGTAGTGTGAGGTACAGGGGTGGGTGAGAGAAGCAGGTAGTGTGAGGTACAGGGGGTGGGTGGGTGAGAGAAGCAGGTAGTGTGAGGTACAGGGGGTGGATGAGAGAACAAGTAGTGTGAGGTACAGGGGGTGGGTGAGAGATGCAGGTAGTGTGAGGTACAGGTGGTGGGTGGGTGAGAGAAGCAGGTAGTGTGAGGTACAGGGGGTGGGTGAGAGAAGCAGGTAGTGTGAGGTACAGGGGTGGGTGAGAGAAGCAGGTAGTGTGAGGTACAAGGGGTGGGTGAGAGAGGCAGGTAGTGTGAGGTGTGGGGGTGGGTGAGAGAAGCAGGTAGTGTGAGGTACAGAGGGTGGGTGAGAGAAGCAGATAGTGTGAGGTGCAGGGAGTGGGTGAGAGTAGCAGGTAGTGTGGGGTACAGGGGGTGGGTGAGAGAAGCAGATAGTGTGAGGTACAGGGGGTAGGTGAGAGAAGCAGGCAGTTTGAGGTACAGGGGTGGGTGCGTGAGAGAAGCAGATAGTGTGAGGTACAGGGGGTGGGTGAGAGAAGCAGGTAGTGTGAGGTACAGGGGGTGGGTGGGTGTGAGAAGCAAGTAGTGTGAGGTACAGGGGGTGGGTGAGAGAAGCAGGTAGTGTGAGGTACAGGAGCTGGGTGTGTGAGAGAAGCAGGTAGTGTTAGGTGCTGGGGGTAGGTGAGAGAGGCAGGTAGTATGAGGTAGAGGGGGTGGGTGAGAGAAGCAGGTAATGTGAGGTACAGGGGTGGGTGAGAGAAGCAGGTAGTGTGGGGTACAGGGGTGGGTGAGAGAAGCAGTTAGTGTGAGGTACAGGGGTGGGTGAGAGAAGCAGGTAGTTTGAGGTACAGGGGTGGGTGGGTGAGAGAAGCAGATAGTGTGAGGTGCAGGGGGTGGGTGAGAGAAGCAGGTGTGTGAGGTACAGGCAGGTGGGTGAGTGAGAGAAGCAGGTAGTGTGAGGTACAGGGGGTGGGTGAGAGAAGCAGGTAGTGTGAGGTACAGGGGTGGGTGAGAGAAGCAGGTAGTGTGAGGTACAGGGGGTGGGTGGGTGAGAGAAGCAGGTAGTGTGAGGTACAGGGGGTGGATGAGAGAAGCAAGTAGTGTGAGGTACAGGTGGTGGGTGAGAGATGCAGGCAGGTGGGTGAGAGATGCAGGCAGGTGGGTGAGAGAAGCAGGTAGTGTGAGGTACAGGGGGTGGGTGAGAGAAGCAGGTAGTGTGAGGTACAGGGGTGGGTGAGAGAAGCAGGTAGTGTGAGGTACAGGGGGTGGGTGGGTGAGAGAAGCAGGTAGTGTGAGGTACAGGGGGTGGATGAGAGAAGCAAGTAGTGTGAGGTACAGGTGGTGGGTGAGAGATGCAGGTAGTGTGAGGTACAGGTGGTGGGTGGGTGAGAGAAGCAGGTAGTGTGAGGTACAGGGGGTGGGTGAGAGAAGCAGGTAGTGTGAGGTACAGGGGTGGGTGAGAGAAGCAGGTAGTGTGAGGTACAAGGGGTGGGTGAGAGAGGCAGGTAGTGTGAGGTACGGGGGTGGGGGGTGGGTGAGAGAAGCAGGTAGTGTGAGGTACAGAGGGTGGGTGAGAGAAGCAGATAGTGTGAGGTGCAGGGAGTGGGTGAGAGTAGCAGGTAGTGTGGGGTACAGGGGGTGGGTGAGAGAAGCAGATAGTGTGAGGTACAGGGGGTAGGTGAGAGAAGCAGGCAGTTTGAGGTACAGGGGTGGGTGGGTGAGAGAAGCAGATAGAGTGAGGTAAAGGGGGTGGGTGAGAGAAGCAGGTAGTGTGAGGTACAGGGGGTGGGTGGGTGAGAGAAGCAAGTAGTGTGAGGTACAGGGGGTGGGTGAGAGAAGCAGGTAGTGTGAGGTACAGGAGCTGGGTGTGTGAGAGAAGCAGGTAGTGTTAGGTGCTGGGGGTAGGTGAGAGAGGCAGGTAGTATGAGGTAGAGGGGGTGGGTGAGAGAAGCAGGTAATGTGAGGTACAGGGGTGGGTGAGAGAAGCAGGTAGTGTGGGGTACAGGGGTGGGTGAGAGAAGCAGTTAGTGTGAGGTACAGGGGTGGGTGAGAGAAGCAGGTAGTTTGAGGTACAGGGGTGGGTGGGTGAGAGAAGCAGATAGTGTGAGGTGCAGGGGGTGGGTGAGAGAAGCAGGTGTGTGAGGTACAGGAGGTGGGTGGGTGAGAGAAGCAGGTAGTGTGAGGTACAGGGGGTGGGTGAGAGAAGCAGGTAGTGTGAGGTACAGGGGTGGGTGAGAGAAGCAGGTAGTGTGAGGTACAGGGGGTGGGTGGGTGAGAGAAGCAGGTAGTGTGAGGTACAGGGGGTGGGTGAGAGAAGCAAGTAGTGTGAGGTACAGGGGGTGGGTGAGAGATGCAGGTAGTGTGAGGTACAGGTGGTGGGTGGGTGAGAGAAGCAGGTAGTGTGAGGTACAGGGGGTGGGTGAGAGAAGCAGGTAGTGTGAGGTACAGGGGTGGCTGAGAGAAGCAGGTAGTGTGGGGTACAAGGGTGGGTGAGAGAGGCAGGTAGTGTGAGGTACGGGGGTGGGGGTGGGTGAGAGAGGCAGGTAGTGTGAGGTACAGGGGGTGGGTGGGAGAAGCAGGTAGTTGAGGTGCAGGGTGTGGGTGAGAGAAGCAGGTAGTGTGAGGTGCAGGGTGTGGGTGAGAGAAGCAGGTTGTGTGAGGTACAGGGGGTGGGTGAGAGAAGCAGGTAGTGTGAGGTACAGGGGGTGGGTGAGTAGAGAAGCAGGTAGTGTGAGGTACAGGGGTGGGTGAGAGAAGCAGATAGTGTGAGGTACAGGGGGTGGGGTGAGAGAGGCAGGTAGTGTGCAGGTACAGGGGGTGGGTGAGAGAGGCAGGTAGTGTGAGGTACAGGGGGTGGGAGAGAGAAGCAGGTAGTGTGAGGTACAGGTGGTGGGTGGGTGAGAGAAGCAGGTAGTGTGAGGTACAGGGGGTGGGTGAGAGAGAGAGAGAAGCAAGTAGTGTGAGGTACAGGGGGTGGGTGAGAGAAGCAGGTAGTGTGAGGTGCAGGGGGTAGGTGAGAGAGGCAGGTAGTGTGAGGTACAGGGGGTGGGTGAGAGAAGCAGGTAGTGTGAAGTACAGGGGGTAGGTGGGTGAGAGAAGCAGGTAGTGTGAGGTACAGGGGGTGGGTGGGAGAGAGAAGCAAGTAGTGTGAGGTACAGGGGGTCGGTGAGAGACGCAGGTAGTGTGAGGTACAGGGGCTGGGTGGGTGAGAGAAGCAGGTTTTGTGAGGTGCAGGGGGGTAGGTGAGAGAGGCAGGTAGTGTGAGGTACAGGGGGGTGGGTGAGAGAAGCAGGTAGTGTTAGGTACAGGGGGTGGGTGAGAGAGGCAGGTAGTGTGAGGTACAGGGGGTGGGTGGGTGAGAGAAACAAGTAGTGTGAGGTACAGGGGGTGGGTGAGAGAAGCAGGTAGTGTGAGGTAAAGGCGGTGGGTGGGTGAGAGAAGCAGGTAGTGTGAGGTACAGGGGGTGGGTGAGAGAAGTAAGTAGTGTGAGGTACAGGGGGTGGGTGAGAGAAACAGGTAGTGTGAGGTACAGGGGGTGGGTGGGGGAGAGAAGCAAGTAGTGTGGGGTTCAGGGGGTGGGTGAGAGAAGCAGGTAGTGTGAGGTACAGGGGGTGGGTGAGAGAAGCAGGTAGTGTGAGGTACAGGGGGTGGGTGAGAGAAGCAGGTAGTGTGAGGTACAGGGGGTGGGTGGGAGAGAGAAGCAAGTAGTGTGAGGTACAGGGGGTGGGTGAGATAAGAAGGTAGTGTGAGGTACAGGGGCTCGGTGGGTGAGAGAAGCAGGTAGTGTGAGGTGCAGGGGGTAGGTGAGAGAGGCAGGTAGTGTGAGGAACAGGGGGTGGGTGAGAGAAGCAGGTAGTGTGAGGTACAGGGGGTGGGTGGGTGAGAGAAGCAAGTAGTGTGGGGTACAGGGGGTGGGTGAGAGAAGCAGGTAGTGTGACTTAAAGGCAGTGGGTGGGTGAGAGAAGCAGGTAGTGTGAGGTACAGCGGGTGGGTGAGAGAAGAAAGTAGTGTGAGCTACAGGGGGTGGGTGAGAGAAGCAGGTAGTGTGAGGTACAGGCGGTGGGTGGGTGAGAGAAGCAGGTAGTGTGAGGTACAGGGGTGGGTGAGAGAAGCAGGTAGTTTGAGGTACAGGGGTGGGTGGGTGAGAGAAGCAGATAGTGTGAGGTGCAGGGGGTGGGTGAGAGAAGCAGGTGTGTGAGGTACAGGCGGTGGGTGGGTGAGAGAAGCAGGTAGCGTGAGGTACAGGGGTGGGTGAGAGAAGCAGGTAGTGTGAGGTAAAGGGGGTGGGTGGGTGAGAGAAGCAGGTAGTGTGAGGTACAGGGGGTGGGTGAGAGAAGCAAGTAGTGTGAGGTACAGGGGGTGGGTGAGAGAAGCAGGTAGAGTGAGGTACAGGTGGTGGGTGGGTGAGAGAAGCAGGTAGTGTGAGATACGGGGGGTGGGTGAGAGAAGCAGGTAGTGTGAGGTACAGGGGTGTGTGAGAGAAGCAGGTAGTGTGAGGTACAAGGGGTGGGTGAGAGAGGCAGGTAGTGTGAGGTACGGGGGTGGGGGTGGGTGAGAGAGGCAGGTAGTGTGAGGTACAGGGGGTGGGTGGGAGAAGCAGGTAGTTGAGGTGCAGGGTGTGGGTGAGAGAAGCAGGTAGTGTGAGGTGCAGGTTGTGGGTGAGAGAGGCAGGTAGTGTGAGGTACAGGGGGTGGGTGAGAGAAGCAGGTAGTGGAGGTACAGGGGGAGGGAGAGAAAAGCAGGTAATGTGAGGTACAGGGGGTGGGTGTGTGAGAGAAGCATGTAGTGTGAGGCACAGGGGGTGGGTGAGAGAAGCAGGTAGTGTGAAGTACAGGGATGGGTGAGAGAAGCAGGTAGTGTGAGGTACAGGGGGTGGACGAGAGAAGCAGGTAGTGTGAGGTACAGGGGTGGGTGAGAGAGGCAGGTAGTGTGAGGTACAGGGGGTGGGTGAGAGAGGCAGGTAGTGTGAGGTACAGGGGGAGGGTGAGAGAAGCAGATAATGTGAGGTACAGGGGTAGGGTGAGAGAAGCAGGTAATGTGAGGTACAGGGGGAGGGTGTGTGAGAGAAGCAGGTAGTGTGAGGTACAGGGGGTGGGTGAGAGAAGCAGGTAGTGTGAGGTACAGGGGTGGGTGAGAGAGGCAGGTAGTGTGAGGTACAGGGGGTGGGTGAGAGAGGCAGGTAGTGTGAGGTACAGGGGGAGGGTGGGAGAAGCAGGTAATGTGAGGTACAGGCGGTGGGTGTGTGAGAGAAGCAGGTAGTGTGAGGTACAGGGGGTGGGTGAGAGAAGCAGGTAGTGTGAGGTACAGGGTTGGGTGAGATAAGCAGGTAGTGAGGTGCAGGGGATGGGTGAGAGAAGCAGGTAGTGTGAGGTACAGAGGGTGGGTGAGAGAAGCAGATAGTGTGAGGTGCAGGGAGTGGGTGAGAGTAGCAGGTAGTGTGGGGTACAGGGGGTGGGTGAGAGAAGCAGATAGTGTGAGGTACAGGGGGTAGGTGAGAGAAGCAGGCAGTTTGAGGTACAGGGGTGGGTGGGTGAGAGAAGCAGATAGTGTGAGGTACAGGGGGTGGGTGAGAGAAGCAGGTAGTGTGAGGTACAGGGGGTAGGTGAGAGAAGCAGGCAGTTTGAGGTACAGGGGTGGGTGGGTGAGAGAAGCAGATAGTGTGAGGTACAGGGGGTGGGTGAGAGAAGCAGGTAGTGTGAGGTACAGAGGGTGGGTGAGAGAAGCAGATAGTGTGAGGTGCAGGGAGTGGGTGAGAGTAGCAGGTAGTGTGGGGTACAGGGGGTGGGTGAGAGAAGCAGATAGTGTGAGGTACAGGGGGTAGGTGAGAGAAGCAGGCAGTTTGAGGTACAGGGGTGGGTGGGTGAGAGAAGCAGATAGTGTGAGGTACAGGGGGTGGGTGAGAGAAGCAGGTAGTGTGAGGTACAGGAGCTGGGTGTGTGAGAGAAGCAGGTAGTGTTAGGTGCTGGGGGTAGGTGAGAGAGGCAGGTAGTATGAGGTAGAGGGGGTGGGTGAGAGAAGCAGGTAATGTGAGGTACAGGGGTGGGTGAGAGAAGCAGGTAGTGTGGGGTACAGGGGTGGGTGAGAGAAGCAGTTAGTGTGAGGTACAGGGGTGGGTGAGAGAAGCAGGTAGTTTGAGGTACAGGGGTGGGTGGGTGAGAGAAGCAGGTAGTGTGAGGTGCAGGGGGTGGGTGAGAGAAGCAGGTGTGTGAGGTACAGGCGGTGGGTGGGTGAGAGAAGCAGGTAGTGTGAGGTACAGGGGGTGGGTGAGAGAAGCAGGTAGTGTGAGGTACAGGGGTGGGTGAGAGAAGCAGGTAGTGTGAGGTACAGGGGGTGGGTGGGTGAGAGAAGCAGGTAGTGTGAGGTACAGGGGGTGGGTGAGAGAAGCAAGTAGTGTGAGGTACAGGGGGTGGGTGAGAGAAGCAGGTAGTGTGAGGTACAGGTGGTGGGTGGGTGAGAGAAGCAGGTAGTGTGAGGTACAGGGGGTGGGTGAGAGAAGCAGGTAGTGTAAGGTACAGGGGTGGTTGAGAGAAGCAGGTAGTGTGAGGTACAAGGGGTGGGTGAGAGAGGCAGGTAGTGTGAGGTACGGGGGTGGGGGTGGGTGAGAGAGGCAGGTAGTGTGAGGTACAGGGGGTGGGTGGGAGAAGCAGGTAGTTGAGGTGCAGGGTGTGGGTGAGAGAAGCAGGTAGTGTGAGGTGCAGGGTGTGGGTGAGAGAAGCATGTTGTGTGAGGTACAGGGGGTGGGTGAGAGAAGCAGGTAGTGTGAGGTACAGGGGGTGGGTGAGAGAAGCAGGTAGTGTGAGGTACAGGGGGTGGGTGAGAGAAGCTTGTAGTGTGAGGTACAGGGGGTGGGTGAGAGAAGCAGGTAGTGTGAGGTACAGGGGTGGGTGAGAGAAGCAGATAGTGTGAGGTACAGGGGGTGGGTGAGAGAGGCAGGTAGTGTGAGGTACAGGGGGTGGGTGAGAGAGGCAGGTAGTGTGAGGTACAGGGGGTGGGTGAGAGAAGCAGGTAGTGTGAGGTACAGGTGGTGGGTGGGTGAGAGTAGCAGGTAGTGTGAGGTACAGGGGGTGGGTGAGAGAGAGAAGCAAGTAGTGTGAGGTACAGGGGGTGGGTGAGAGAAGCAGGTAGTGTGAGGTGCAGGGGGTAGGTGGGAGAGGCAGGTAGTGTGAGGTACAGGGGGTGGGTGAGAGAAGCAGGTAGTGTGAAGTACAGGAGGTAGGTGGGTGAGAGAAGCAGGTAGTGTGAGGTACAGGGGGTGGGTGGGAGAGAGAAGCAAGTAGTGTGAGGTACAGGGGGTCGGTGAGAGATGCAGGTAGTGTGAGGTACAGGGGCTGGGTGGGTGAGAGAAGCAGGTTTTGTGAGGTGCAGGGGGTAGGTGAGAGAGGCAGGTAGTGTGAGGTACAGGGGGTGGGTGAGAGAAGCAGGTAGTGTTAGGTACAGGGGGTGGGTGAGAGAGGCAGGTAGTGTGAGGTACAGGGGGTGGGTGGGTGAGAGAAACAAGTAGTGTGAGGTACAGGGGGTGGGTGAGAGAAGCAGGTAGTGTGAGGTAAAGGCGGTGGGTTGGTGAGAGAAGCAGGTAGTGTGAGGTACAGGGGGTGGGTGAGAGAAGTAAGTAGTGTGAGGTACAGGGGGTGGGTGAGAGAAACAGGTAGTGTGAGGTACAGGGGGTGGGTGGGGGAGAGAAGCAAGTAGTGTGGGGTTCAGGGGGTGGGTGAGAGAAGCTGGTAGTGTGAGGTACAGGGGGTGGGTGAGAGAAGCAGGTAGTGTGAGGTACAGGGGGTGGGTGAGAGAAGCAGGTAGTGTGAGGTACAGGGGGTGGGTGGGAGAGAGAAGCAAGTAGTGTGAGGTACAGGGGGTGGGTGAGATAAGAAGGTAGTGTGAGGTACAGGGGCTCGGTGGGTGAGAGAAGCAGGTAGTGTGAGGTGCAGGGGGTAGGTGAGAGAGGCAGGTAGTGTGAGGAACAGGGGGTGGGTGAGAGAAGCAGGTAGTGTGAGGTACAGGGGGTGGGTGGGTGAGAGAAGCAAGTAGTGTGGGGTACAGGGGGTGGGTGAGAGAAGCAGGTAGTGTGACTTAAAGGCGGTGGGTGGGTGAGAGAAGCAGGTAGTGTGAGGTACAGCGGGTGGGTGAGAGAAGAAAGTAGTGTGAGCTACAGGGGGTGGGTGAGAGAAGCAGGTAGTGTGAGGTACAGGCGGTGGGTGGGTGAGAGAAGCAGGTAGTGTGAGGTACAGGGGTGGGTGAGAGAAGCAGGTAGTTTGAGGTACAGGGGTGGGTGGGTGAGAGAAGCAGATAGTGTGAGGTGCAGGGGGTGGGTGAGAGAAGCAGGTGTGTGAGGTACAGGCGGTGGGTGGGTGAGAGAAGCAGGTAGCGTGAGGTACAGGGGTGGGTGAGAGAAGCAGGTAGTGTGAGGTACAGGGGGTGGGTGGGTGAGAGAAGCAGGTAGTGTGAGGTACAGGGGGTGGGTGAGAGAAGCAAGTAGTGTGAGGTACAGGGGGTGGGTGAGAGAAGCAGGTAGTGTGAGGTACAGGTGGTGGGTGGGTGAGAGAAGCAGGTAGTGTGAGATACGGGGGGTGGGTGAGAGAAGCAGGTAGTGTGAGGTACAGGGGTGTGTGAGAGAAGCAGGTAGTGTGAGGTACAAGGGGTGGGTGAGAGAGGCAGGTAGTGTGAGGTACGGGGGTGGGGGTGGGTGAGAGAGGCAGGTAGTGTGAGGTACAGGGGGTGGGTGGGAGAAGCAGGTAGTTGAGGTGCAGGGTGTGGGTGAGAGAAGCAGGTAGTGTGAGGTGCAGGTTGTGGGTGAGAGAGGCAGGTAGTGTGAGGTACAGGGGGTGGGTGAGAGAAGCAGGTAGTGGAGGTACAGGGGGAGGGAGAGAAAAGCAGGTAATTTGAGGTACAGGGGGTGGGTGTGTGAGAGAAGCATGTAGTGTGAGGCACAGGGGGTGGGTGAGAGAAGCAGGTAGTGTGAGGTACAGGGATGGGTGAGAGAAGCAGGTAGTGTGAGGTACAGGGGGTGGACGAGAGAAGCAGGTAGTGTGAGGTACAGGGGTGGGTGAGAGAGGCAGGTAGTGAGAGGTACAGGTGGTGGGTGAGAGAGGCAGGTAGTGTGAGGTACAGGGGGAGGGTGAGAGAAGCAGATAATGTGAGGTGCAGGGGTAGGGTGAGAGAAGCAGGTAATGTGAGGTACAGGGGGTGGGTGTGTGAGAGAAGCAGGTAGTGTGAGGTACAGGGGGTGGGTGAGAGAAGCAGGTAGTGTGAGGTACAGGGGTGGGTGAGAGAGGCAGGTAGTGTGAGGTACAGGGGGTGGGTGAGGTACAGGGGGAGGGTGGGAGAAGCAGGTAATGTGAGGTACAGGCGGTGGGTGTGTGAGAGAAGCAGGTAGTGTGAGGTACAGGGGGTGGGTGAGAGAAGCAGGTAGTGTGAGGTACAGGGTTGGGTGAGATAAGCAGGTAGTGTGAGGTGCAGGGGATGGGTGAGAGAAGCAGGTAGTGTGAGGTACAGAGGGTGGGGGAGAGAAGCAGATAGTGTGAGGTGCAGGGGGTGGGTGAGAGAAGCAGGTAGTGTGGGGTACAGGGGGTGGGTGAGAGAAGCAGATAGTGTGAGGTACAGGGGGTGGGTGAGAGAAGCAGGCAGTTTGAGGTACAGGGGTGGGTGGGTGAGAGAAGAAGGTAGTGTGGGTACAGGGGGTGGGTGAGAGAAGCAGGTAGTGTGAGGTACAAGGGGTGGGTGAGAGAAGCAAGTAGTGTGAGGTACAGGGGGTGGGTGAGAGAAGCAGGTAGTGTGAGGTACAGGGGCTGGGTAGAGAAGCAGGTAGTGTTAGGTGCAGGGGGTAGGTGAGAGAAGCAGGTAGTGTGAGGTACAGAGGGTGGGTGAGAGAAGCAGATAGTGTGAGGTACAGGGGGTGGGTGAGAGAAGCAGGTAATGTGAGGTACAGGGGTGGGTGAGAGAAACAGGTAGTGTGGGGTACAGGGGTGGGTGAGAGAAGCAGGTAGTTTGAGGTACAGGGGTGGGTGGGTGAGAGAAGCAGATAGTGTGAGGGGCAGGGGGTGGGTGAGAGAAGCAGGTAGTGTGAGGTACAGGCGGTGGGTGGGTGAGAGAAGCAGGTAGTGTGAGGTACAGGGGGTGGGTGAGAGAAGCAGGTAGTGTGAGGTACAGGGGTGGGTGAGAGAAGCAGGTAGTGTGAGGTACAGGGGGTGTGTGAGAGAAGCAGGTCGTGTGAGGTACAGGGGAGGGTGAGAGAAGCAGGTAATGTTAGGTACAGGGGGTGGGTGGGTGAGAGAAACAGGTAGTGTGAGGTGCAGGGGGTGGGTGGTAGAGAGAAGCAAGTTGTCTGAGGTACAGGGGGTGGGTGAGAAGCAGGTAGTGTGAGGTACAGGGGGAGGGTGAGAGAAGCAGGTAGTGTGAGGTACAGGGGGTGGGTGAGAGAAGCAGGTAGTGTGAGGTACAGGGGGCGGGTGAGAGAAGCAGGTAATGTGAGGTACAGGGGGTGGGTGTGTGAGAGAAGCAGGTAGTGTGAGGTACAGGGGGTGGGTGAGAGAAGCAGCTAGTGTGAGGTACAGGGGTGGGTGAGAGAGGCAGGTAGTGTGAGGTACAGGGGGTGGGTGAGAGAGGCAGGTAGTGTGAGCTACAGAGGGAGGGTGAGAGAAGCAGGTAATGTGAGGTATAGGCCGTGGGTGTGTGAGAGAAGCAGGTAGTGTGAGGTACAGGGGGTGGGTGAGAGAAGCAGGTAGTGTGAGGTACAGGTTTGGGTGAGATAAGCAGGTAGTGAGGTGCAGGGGATGGGTGAGAGAAGCAGGTAGTGTGAGGTACAGAGGGTGGGTGAGAGAAGCAGATAGTGTGAGGTGCAGGGAGTGGGTGAGAGAAGCAGGTAGTGTGGGGTACAGGGGGTGGGTGAGAGAAGCAGATAGTGTGAGGTACAGGGGGTAGGTGAGAGAAGCAGGCAGTTTGAGGTACAGGGGTGGGTGGGTGAGAGAAGCAGATAGTGTGAGGTACAGGGGGTGGGTGAGAGAAGCAGGTAGTGTGAGGTACAGGGGGTGGGTGGGTGAGAGAAGCAAGTAGTGTGAGGTACAGGGGGTGGGTGAGAGAAGCAGGTAGTGTGAGGTACAGGGGCTGGGTGGGTGAGAGAAGCAGGTAGTGTTAGGTGCAGGGGGTAGGTGAGAGAGGCAGGTAGTATGAGGTAGAGGGGGTGGGTGAGAGAAGCAGGTAATGTGAGGTACAGGGGTGGGTGAGAGAAGCAGGTAGTGTGGGGTACAGGGGTGGGTGAGAGAAGCAGTTAGTGTGAGGTACAGGGGTGGGTGAGAGAAGCAGGTAGTTTGAGGTACAGGGGTGGGTGGGTGAGAGAAGCAGATAGTGTGAGGTGCAGGGGGTGGGTGAGAGAAGCAGGTGTGTGAGGTACAGGTGGTGGGTGGGTGAGAGAAGCAGGTAGTGTGAGGTACAGGGGGTGGGTGAGAGAAGCAGGTAGTGTGAGGTACAGGGGTGGGTGAGAGAAGCAGGTAGTGTGAGGTACAGGGGGTGGGTGGGTGAGAGAAGCAGGTAGTGTGAGGTACAGGGGGTGGGTGGGTGAGAGAAGCAGGTAGTGTGAGGTACAGGGGGTGGGTGAGAGAAGCAAGTAGTGTGAGGTACAGGGGGTGGGTGAGAGAAGCAGGTAGTGTTTGGTACAGGTGGTGGGTGGGTGAGAGAAGCAGGTAGTGTGAGGTACAGGGGTGGGTGAGAGAAGCAGGTAGTGTGAGGTACAGGGGTGGGTGAGAGAAGCAGGTAGTGTGAGGTACAAGGGGTGGGTGAGAGAGGCAGGTAGTGTGAGGTACGGGGGTGGGGGTGGGTGAGAGAGGCAGGTAGTGTGAGGTACAGGGGGTGGGTGGGAGAAGCAGGTAGTTGAGGTGCAGGGTGTGGGTGAGAGAAGCAGGTAGTGTGAGGTGCAGGGTGTGGGTGAGAGAAGCAGGTTGTGTGAGGTACAGGGGGTGGGTGAGAGAAGCAGGTAGTGTGAGGTACAGGGGGTGGGTGAGAGAAGCAGGTAGTGTGAGGTACAGGGGGTGGGTGAGAGAAGCAGGTAGTGTGAGGTACAAGGGGTGGGTGAGAGAAGCAAGTAGTGTGAGGTACAGGGGGTGGGTGAGAGAAGCAGGTAGTGTGAGGTACAGGGGCTGGGTAGAGAAGCAGGTAGTGTTAGGTGCAGGGGGTAGGTGAGAGAAGCAGGTAGTGTGAGGTACAGAGGGTGGGTGAGAGAAGCAGATAGTGTGAGGTACAGGGGGTGGGTGAGAGAAGCAGGTAATGTGAGGTACAGGGGTGGGTGAGAGAAGCAGGTAGTGTGGGGTACAGGGGTGGGTGAGAGAAGCAGTTAGTGTGAGGTACAGGGGTGGGTGAGAGAAGCAGGTAGTTTGAGGTACAGGGGTGGGTGGGTGAGAGAAGCAGATAGTGTGAGGTGCAGGGGGTGGGTGAGAGAAGCAGGTAGTGTGAGGTACAGGCGGTGGGTGGGTGAGAGAAGCAGGTAGTGTGAGGTACAGGGGGTGGGTGAGAGAAGCAGGTAGTGTGAGGTACAGGGGTGGGTGAGAGAAGCAGGTAGTGTGAGGTACAGGGGGTGGGTGAGAGAAGCAGGTCGTGTGAGGTACAGGGGAGGGTGAGAGAAGCAGGTAATGTGAGGTACAGGGGGTGGGTGGGTGAGAGAAACAGGTAGTGTGAGGTGCAGGGGGTGGGTGAGAAGCAGGTAGTGTGAGGTACAGGGGGAGGGTGAGAGAAGCAGGTAGTGTGAGGTACAGGGGGTGGGTGAGAGAAGCAGGTAGTGTGAGGTACAGGGGGAGGATGAGAGAAGCAGGTAATGTGAGGTACAGGGGGTGGGTGTGTGAGAGAAGCAGGTAGTGTGAGGTACAGGGGGTGGGTGAGAGAAGCAGCTAGTGTGAGGTACAGGGGTGGGTGAGAGAGGCAGGTAGTGTGAGGTACAGGGGGTGGGTGAGAGAGGCAGGTAGTGTCAGCTACAGAGGGAGGGTGAGAGAAGCAGGTAATGTGAGGTATAGGCGGTGGGTGTGTGAGAGAAGCAGGTAGTGTGAGGTACAGGGGGTGGGTGAGAGAAGCAGGTAGTGTGAGGTACAGGATTGGGTGAGATAAGCAGGTAGTGAGGTGCAGGGGATGGGTGAGAGAAGCAAGTAGTGTGAGGTACAGAGGGTGGGTGAGAGAAGCAGATAGTGTGAGGTGCAGGGAGTGGGTGAGAGAAGCAGGTAGTGTGGGGTACAGGGGGTGGGTGAGAGAAGCAGATAGTGTGAGGTACAGGGGGTAGGTGAGAGAAGCAGGCAGTTGAGGTACAGGGGTGGGTGGGTGAGAGAAGCAGATAGTGTGAGGTACAGGGGGTGGGTGAGAGAAGCAGGTAGTGTGAGGTACAGGGGGTGGGTGGGTGAGAGAAGCAAGTAGTGTGAGGTACAGGGGGTGGGTGAGTGAAGCAGGTAGTGTGAGGTACAGGGGCTGGGTGGGTGAGAGAAGCAGGTAGTGTTAGGTGCAGGGGGTAGGTGAGAGAGGCAGGTAGTATGAGGTAGAGGGGGTGGGTGAGAGAAGCAGGTAATGTGAGGTACAGGGGTGGGTGAGAGAAGCAGGTAGTGTGGGGTACAGGGGTGGGTGAGAGAAGCAGTTAGTGTGAGGTAAAGGGGTGGGTGAGAGAAGCAGGTAGTTTGAGGTACAGGGGTGGGTGGGTGAGAGAAGCAGATAGTGTGAGGTGCAGGGGGTGGGTGAGAGAAGCAGGTGTGTGAGGTACAGGCGGTGGGTGGGTGAGAGAAGCAGGTAGTGTGAGGTACAGGGGGTGGGTGAGAGAAGCAGGTAGTGTGAGGTACAGGGGTGGGTGAGAGAAGCAGGTAGTGTGAGGTACAGGGGGTGGGTGGGTGAGAGAAGCAGGTAGTGTGAGGTACAGGGGGTGGGTGAGAGAAGCAAGTAGTGTGAGGTACAGGGGGTGGGTGAGAGAAGCAGGTAGTGTTTGGTACAGGTGATGGGTGGGTGAGAGAAGCAGGTAGTGTGAGGTACAGGGGGTGGGTGAGAGAAGCAGGTAGTGTGAGGTACAGGGGTGGGTGAGAGAAGCAGGTAGTGTGAGGTACAAGGGGTGGGTGAGAGAGGCAGGTAGTGTGAGGTACGGGGGTGGGGGTGGGTGAGAGAGGCAGGTAGTGTGAGGTACAGGGGGTGGGTGGGAGAAGCAGGTAGTTGAGGTGCAGGGTGTGGGTGAGAGAAGCAGGTAGTGTGAGGTGCAGGGTGTGGGTGAGAGAAGCAGGTTGTGTGAGGTACAGGGGGTGGGTGAGAGAAGCAGGTAGTGTGAGGTACAGGGGGTGGGTGAGAGAAGCAGGTAGTGTGAGGTACAGGGGGTGGGTGAGAGAAGCTTGTAGTGTGAGGTACAGGGGGTGGGTGAGAGAAGCAGGTAGTGTGAGGTACAGGGGTGGGTGAGAGAAGCAGATAGTGTGAGGTACAGGGGGTGGGTGAGAGAGGCAGGTAGTGTGTGGTACAGGGGGTGGGTGAGAGAGGCAGGTAGTGTGAGGTACAGGGGGTGGGTGAGAGAAGCAGGTAGTGTGAGGTACAGGGGGTGGGTGAGAGAAGCAAGTAGTGTGAGGTACAGGGGGTGGGTGAGAGAAGCAGGTAGTGTGAGGTACAGGGGCTGGGTAGAGAAGCAGGTAGTGTTAGGTGCAGGGGGTAGGTGAGAGAAGCAGGTAGTGTGAGGTACAGAGGGTGGGTGAGAGAAGCAGATAGTGTGAGGTACAGGGGGTGGGTGAGAGAAGCAGGTAGTGTGAGGTACAGGGGTGGGTGAGAGAAGCAGGTAGTGTGAGGTACAGGGGGTGTGTGAGAGAAGCAGGTCGTGTGAGGTACAGGGGAGGGTGAGAGAAGCAGGTAATGTTAGGTACAGGGGGTGGGTGGGTGAGAGAAACAGGTAGTGTGAGGTGCAGGGGGTGGGTGGTAGAGAGAAGCAAGTTGTCTGAGGTACAGGGGGTGGGTGAGAAGCAGGTAGTGTGAGGTACAGGGGGAGGGTGAGAGAAGCAGGTAGTGTGAGGTACAGGGGGTGGGTGAGAGAAGCAGGTAGTGTGAGGTACAGGGGGCGGGTGAGAGAAGCAGGTAATGTGAGGTACAGGGGGTGGGTGTGTGAGAGAAGCAGGTAGTGTGAGGTACAGGGGGTGGGTGAGAGAAGCAGCTAGTGTGAGGTACAGGGGTGGGTGAGAGAGGCAGGTAGTGTGAGGTACAGGGGGTGGGTGAGAGAGGCAGGTAGTGTGAGCTACAGAGGGAGGGTGAGAGAAGCAGGTAATGTGAGGTATAGGCCGTGGGTGTGTGAGAGAAGCAGGTAGTGTGAGGTACAGGGGGTGGGTGAGAGAAGCAGGTAGTGTGAGGTACAGGTTTGGGTGAGATAAGCAGGTAGTGAGGTGCAGGGGATGGGTGAGAGAAGCAGGTAGTGTGAGGTACAGAGGGTGGGTGAGAGAAGCAGATAGTGTGAGGTGCAGGGAGTGGGTGAGAGAAGCAGGTAGTGTGGGGTACAGGGGGTGGGTGAGAGAAGCAGATAGTGTGAGGTACAGGGGGTAGGTGAGAGAAGCAGGCAGTTTGAGGTACAGGGGTGGGTGGGTGAGAGAAGCAGATAGTGTGAGGTACAGGGGGGTGGGTGAGAGAAGCAGGTAGTGTGAGGTACAGGGGGTGGGTGGGTGAGAGAAGCAAGTAGTGTGAGGTACAGGGGGTGGTGAGAGAAGCAGGTAGTGTGAGGTACAGGGGCTGGGTGGGTGAGAGAAGCAGGTAGTGTTAGGTGCAGGGGGTAGGTGAGAGAGGCAGGTAGTATGAGGTAGAGGGGGTGGGTGAGAGAAGCAGGTAATGTGAGGTACAGGGGTGGGTGAGAGAAGCAGGTAGTGTGGGGGTACAGGGGTGGGTGAGAGAAGCAGTTAGTGTGAGGTACAGGGGTGGGTGAGAGAAGCAGGTAGTTTGAGGTACAGGGGTGGGTGGTGAGAGAAGCAGATAGTGTGAGGTGCAGGGGGTGGGTGAGAGAAGCAGGGTGTGTGAGGTACAGGTGGTGGGTGGGTGAGAGAAGCAGGTAGTGTGAGATACAGGGGGTGGGTGAGAGAAGCAGGTAGTGTGAGGTACAGGGGTGGGTGAGAGAAGCAGGTAGTGTGAGGTACAGGGGGTGGGTGGGTGAGAGAAGCAGGTAGTGTGAGGTACAGGGGGTGGGTGAGAGAAGCAAGTAGTGTGAGGTACAGGGGGTGGGTGAGAGAAGCAGGTAGTGTTTGGTACAGGTGGTGGGTGGTTGAGAGAAGCAGGTAGTGTGAGGTACAGGGGTGGGTGAGAGAAGCAGGTAGTGTGAGGTACAGGGGGTGGGTGAGAGAAGCAGGTAGTGTGAGGTACAAGGGGTGGGTGAGAGAGGCAGGTAGTGTGAGGTACGGGGGTGGGGGTGGGTGAGAGAGGCAGGTAGTGTGAGGTACAGGGGGTGGGTGGGAGAAGCAGGTAGTTGAGGTGCAGGGTGTGGGTGAGAGAAGCAGGTAGTGTGAGGTGCAGGGTGTGGGTGAGAGAAGCAGGTTGTGTGAGGTACAGGGGGTGGGTGAGAGAAGCAGGTAGTGTGAGGTACAGGGGGTGGGTGAGAGAAGCAGGTAGTGTGAGGTACAGGGGGTGGGTGAGAGAAGCAGGTAGTGTGAGGTACAAGGGGTGGGTGAGAGAAGCAAGTAGTGTGAGGTACAGGGGGTGGGTGAGAGAAGCAGGTAGTGTGAGGTACAGGGGCTGGGTAGAGAAGCAGGTAGTGTTAGGTGCAGGGGGTAGGTGAGAGAAGCAGGTAGTGTGAGGTACAGAGGGTGGGTGAGAGAAGCAGATAGTGTGAGGTACAGGGGGTGGGTGAGAGAAGCAGGTAATGTGAGGTACAGGGGTGGGTGAGAGAAGCAGGTAGTGTGGGGTACAGGGGTGGGTGAGAGAAGCAGTTAGTGTGAGGTACAGGGGTGGGTGAGAGAAGCAGGTAGTTTGAGGTACAGGGGTGGGTGGGTGAGAGAAGCAGATAGTGTGAGGTGCAGGGGGTGGGTGAGAGAAGCAGGTAGTGTGAGGTACAGGCGGTGGGTGGGTGAGAGAAGCAGGTAGTGTGAGGTACAGGGGGTGGGTGAGAGAAGCAGGTAGTGTGAGGTACAGGGGTGGGTGAGAGAAGCAGGTAGTGTGAGGTACAGGGGGTGGGTGAGAGAAGCAGGTCGTGTGAGGTACAGGGGAGGGTGAGAGAAGCAGGTAATGTGAGGTACAGGGGGTGGGTGGGTGAGAGAAACAGGTAGTGTGAGGTGCAGGGGGTGGGTGAGAAGCAGGTAGTGTGAGGTACAGGGGGAGGGTGAGAGAAGCAGGTAGTGTGAGGTACAGGGGGTGGGTGAGAGAAGCAGGTAGTGTGAGGTACAGGGGGAGGATGAGAGAAGCAGGTAATGTGAGGTACAGGGGGTGGGTGTGTGAGAGAAGCAGGTAGTGTGAGGTACAGGGGGTGGGTGAGAGAAGCAGCTAGTGTGAGGTACAGGGGTGGGTGAGAGAGGCAGGTAGTGTGAGGTACAGGGGGTGGGTGAGAGAGGCAGGTAGTGTCAGCTACAGAGGGAGGGTGAGAGAAGCAGGTAATGTGAGGTATAGGCGGTGGGTGTGTGAGAGAAGCAGGTAGTGTGAGGTACAGGGGGTGGGTGAGAGAAGCAGGTAGTGTGAGGTACAGGTTTGGGTGAGATAAGCAGGTAGTGAGGTGCAGGGGATGGGTGAGAGAAGCAAGTAGTGTGAGGTACAGAGGGTGGGTGAGAGAAGCAGATAGTGTGAGGTGCAGGGAGTGGGTGAGAGAAGCAGGTAGTGTGGGGTACAGGGGGTGGGTGAGAGAAGCAGATAGTGTGAGGTACAGGGGGTAGGTGAGAGAAGCAGGCAGTTGAGGTACAGGGGTGGGTGGGTGAGAGAAGCAGATAGTGTGAGGTACAGGGGGTGGGTGAGAGAAGCAGGTAGTGTGAGGTACAGGGGGTGGGTGGGTGAGAGAAGCAAGTAGTGTGAGGTACAGGGGGTGGGTGAGTGAAGCAGGTAGTGTGAGGTACCAGGGCTGGGTGGGTGAGAGAAGCAGGTACTGTTAGGTGCAGGGGGTAGGTGAGAGAGGCAGGTAGTATGAGGTAGAGGGGGTGGGTGAGAGAAGCAGGTAATGTGAGGTACAGGGGTGGGTGAGAGAAGCAGGTAGTGTGGGGTACAGGGGTGGGTGAGAGAAGCAGTTAGTGTGAGGTAAAGGGGTGGGTGAGAGAAGCAGGTAGTTTGAGGTACAGGGGTGGGTGGGTGAGAGAAGCAGATAGTGTGAGGTGCAGGGGGTGGGTGAGAGAAGCAGGTGTGTGAGGTACAGGCGGTGGGTGGGTGAGAGAAGCAGGTAGTGTGAGGTACAGGGGGTGGGTGAGAGAAGCAGGTAGTGTGAGGTACAGGGGTGGGTGAGAGAAGCAGGTAGTGTGAGGTACAGGGGGTGGGTGGGTGAGAGAAGCAGGTAGTGTGAGGTACAGGGGGTGGGTGAGAGAAGCAAGTAGTGTGAGGTACAGGGGGTGGGTGAGAGAAGCAGGTAGTGTTTGGTACAGGTGGTGGGTGGGTGAGAGAAGCAGGTAGTGTGAGGTACAGGGGGTGGGTGAGAGAAGCAGGTAGTGTGAGGTACAGGGGTGGGTGAGAGAAGCAGGTAGTGTGAGGTACAAGGGGTGGGTGAGAGAGGCAGGTAGTGTGAGGTACGGGGGTGGGGGTGGGTGAGAGAGGCAGGTAGTGTGAGGTACAGGGGGTGGGTGGGAGAAGCAGGTAGTTGAGGTGCAGGGTGTGGGTGAGAGAAGCAGGTAGTGTGAGGTGCAGGGTGTGGGTGAGAGAAGCAGGTTGTGTGAGGTACAGGGGGTGGGTGAGAGAAGCAGGTAGTGTGAGGTACAGGGGGTGGGTGAGAGAAGCAGGTAGTGTGAGGTACAGGGGGTGGGTGAGAGAAGCTTGTAGTGTGAGGTACAGGGGGTGGGTGAGAGAAGCAGGTAGTGTGAGGTACAGGGGTGGGTGAGAGAAGCAGATAGTGTGAGGTACAGGGGGTGGGTGAGAGAGGCAGGTAGTGTGAGGTACAGGGGGTGGGTGAGAGAGGCAGGTAGTGTGAGGTACAGGGGGTGGGTGAGAGAAGCAGGTAGTGTGAGGTACAGGGGGTGGGTGAGAGAAGCAAGTAGTGTGAGGTACAGGGGGTGGGTGAGAGAAGCAGGTAGTGTGAGGTACAGGGGCTGGGTAGAGAAGCAGGTAGTGTTATGTGCAGGGGGTAGGTGAGAGAAGCAGGTAGTGTGAGGTACAGAGGGTGGGTGAGAGAAGCAGATAGTGTGAGGTACAGGGGGTGGGTGAGAGAAGCAGGTAATGTGAGGTACAGGGGTGGGTGAGAGAAGCAGGTAGTGTGGGGTACAGGGGTGGGTGAGAGAAGCAGTTAGTGTGAGGTACAGGGGTGGGTGAGAGAAGCAGGTAGTTTGAGGTACAGGGGTGGGTGGGTGAGAGAAGCAGATAGTGTGAGGTGCAGGGGGTGGGTGAGAGAAGCAGGTAGTGTGAGGTACAGGCGGTGGGTGGGTGAGAGAAGCAGGTAGTGTGAGGTACAGGGGGTGGGTGAGAGAAGCAGGTAGTGTGAGGTACAGGGGTGGGTGAGAGAAGCAGGTAGTGTGAAGTACAGGGGGTGGGTGAGAGAAGCAGGTCGTGTGAGGTACAGGGGAGGGTGAGAGAAGCAGGTAATGTGAGGTACAGGGGGTGGGTGGGTGAGAGAAACAGGTAGTGTGAGGTGCAGGGGGTGGGTGGGAGAGAGAAGCAAGTTGTCTGAGGTACAGGGGGTGGGTGAGAAGCAGGTAGTGTGAGGTACAGGGGGAGGGTGAGAGAAGCAGGTAGTGTGAGGTACAGGGGGTGGGTGAGAGAAGCAGGTAGTGTGAGGTACAGGGGGAGGATGAGAGAAGCAGGTAATGTGAGGTACAGGGGGTGGGTGTGTGAGAGAAGCAGGTAGTGTGAGGTACAGGGGGTGGGTGAGAGAAGCAGCTAGTGTGAGGTACAGGGGTGGGTGAGAGAGGTAGGTAGTGTGAGGTACAGGGGGTGGGTGAGAGAGGCAGTTAGTGTCAGCTACAGAGGGAGGGTGAGAGAAGCAGGTAATGTGAGGTATAGGCGGTGGGTGTGTGAGAGAAGCAGGTAGTGTGAGGTACAGGGGGTGGGTGAGAGAAGCAGGTAGTGTGAGGTACAGGTTTGGGTGAGATAAGCAGGTAGTGAGGTGCAGGGGATGGGTGAGAGAAGCAAGTAGTGTGAGGTACAGAGGGTGGGTGAGAGAAGCAGATAGTGTGAGGTGCAGGGAGTGGGTGAGAGAAGCAGGTAGTGTGGGGTACAGGGGGAGGATGAGAGAAGCAGGTAATGTGAGGTACAGGGGGTGGGTGTGTGAGAGAAGCAGGTAGTGTGAGGTACAGGGGGTGGGTGAGAGAAGCAGCTAGTGTGAGGTACAGGGGTGGGTGAGAGAGGCAGGTAGTGTGAGGTACAGGGGGTGGGTGAGAGAGGCAGGTAGTGTCAGCTACAGAGGGAGGGTGAGAGAAGCAGGTAATGTGAGGTATAGGCGGTGGGTGTGTGAGAGAAGCAGGTAGTGTGAGGTACAGGGGGTGGGTGAGAGAAGCAGGTAGTGTGAGGTACAGGTTTGGGTGAGATAAGCAGGTAGTGAGGTGCAGGGGATGGGTGAGAGAAGCAAGTAGTGTGAGGTACAGAGGGTGGGTGAGAGATGCAGATAGTGTGAGGTGCAGGGAGTGGGTGAGAGAAGCAGGTAGTGTGGGGTACAGGGGGTGGGTGAGAGAAGCAGATAGTGTGAGGTACAGGGGGTAGGTGAGAGAAGCAGGCAGTTGAGGTACAGGGGTGGGTGGGTGAGAGAAGCAGATAGTGTGAGGTACAGGGGGTGGATGAGAGAAGCAGGTAGTGTGAGGTACAGGGGGTGGGTGGGTGAGAGAAGCAAGTAGTGTGAGGTACAGGGGGTGGGTGAGAGAAGCAGGTAGTGTGAGGTACAGGGGCTGGGTGGGTGAGAGAAGCAGGTAGTGTTAGGTGCAGGGGGTAGGTGAGAGAGGCAGGTAGTATGAGGTAGAGGGGGTGGGTGAGAGAAGCAGGTAATGTGAGGTACAGGGGTGGGTGAGAGAAGCAGGTAGTGTGGGGTACAGGGGTGGGTGAGAGAAACAGTTAGTGTGAGGTAAAGGGGTGGGTGAGAGAAGCAGGTAGTTTGAGGTACAGGGGTGGGTGGGTGAGAGAAGCAGATAGTGTGAGGTGCAGGGGGTGGGTGAGAGAAGCAGGTGTGTGAGGTACAGGCGGTGGGTGGGTGAGAGAAGCAGGTAGTGTGAGGTACAGGGGGTGGGTGAGAGAAGCAGGTAGTGTGAGGTACAGGGGTGGGTGAGAGAAGCAGGTAGTGTGAGGTACAGGGGGTGGGTGGGTGAGAGAAGCAGGTAGTGTGAGGTACAGGGGGTGGGTGAGAGAAGCAAGTAGTGTGAGGTACAGGGGGTGGGTGAGAGAAGCAGGTAGTGTTTGGTACAGGTGGTGGGTGGGTGAGAGAAGCAGGTAGTGTGAGGTACAGGGGGTGGGTGTGAGAAGCAGGTAGTGTGAGGTACAGGGGTGGGTGAGAGAAGCAGGTAGTGTGAGGTACAAGGGGTGGGTGAGAGAGGCAGGTAGTGTGAGGTACGGGGGTGGGGGTGGGTGAGAGAGGCAGGTAGTGTGAGGTACAGGGGGTGGGTGGGAGAAGCAGGTAGTTGAGGTGCAGGGTGTGGGTGAGAGAAGCAGGTAGTGTGAGGTGCAGGGTGTGGGTGAGAGAAGCAGGTTGTGTGAGGTACAGGGGGTGGGTGAGAGAAGCAGGTAGTGTGAGGTACAGGGGGTGGGTGAGAGAAGCAGGTAGTGTGAGGTACAGGGGGTGGGTGAGAGAAGCTTGTAGTGTGAGGTACAGGGGGTGGGTGAGAGAAGCAGGTAGTGTGAGGTACAGGGCTGGGTGAGAGAAGCAGATAGTGTGAGGTACAGGGGGTGGGTGAGAGAGGCAGGTAGTGTGAGGTACAGGGGGTGGGTGAGAGAGGCAGGTAGTGTGAGGTACAGGGGGTGGGTGAGAGAAGCAGGTAGTGTGAGGTACAGGTGGTGGGTGGGTGAGAGAAGCAGGTAGTGTGAGGTACAGGGGGTGGGTGAGAGAGAGAAGCAAGTAGTGTGAGGTACAGGGGGTGGGTGAGAGAAGCAGGTAGTGTGAGGTGCAGGGGGTAGGTGAGAGAGGCAGGTAGTGTGAGGTACAGGGGGTGGGTGAGAGAAGCAGGTAGTGTGAAGTACAGGGGGTAGGTGGGTGAGAGAAGCAGGTAGTGTGAGGTACAGGGGGTGGGTGGGAGAGAGAAGCAAGTAGTGTGAGGTACAGGGGGTCGGTGAGAGACGCAGGTAGTGTGAGGTACAGGGGCTGGGTGGGTGAGAGAAGCAGGTTTTGTGAGGTGCAGGGGGTAGGTGAGAGAGGCAGGTAGTGTGAGGTACAGGGGGTGGGTGAGAGAAGCAGGTAGTGTTAGGTACAGGGGGTGGGTGAGAGAGGCAGGTAGTGTGAGGTACAGGGGGTGGGTGGGTGAGAGAAACAAGTAGTGTGAGGTACAGGGGGTGGGTGAGAGAAGCAGGTAGTGTGAGGTAAAGGCGGTGGGTGGGTGAGAGAAGCAAGTGGTGTGAGGTACAGGGGGTGGGTGAGAGAAGCAGGTAGTGTGAGGTACAGGGGGTGGGTGAGAGAAGCAGGTAGTGTGAGGTACAGGGGGTGGGTGGGTGAGAGAAGCAAGTAGTGTGGGGTTCAGGGGGTGGGTGAGAGAAGCAGGTAGTGTGAGGTACAGGGGGTGGGTGAGAGAAGCAGGTAGTGTGAGGTACAGGGGGTGGGTGAGAGAAGCAGGTAGTGTGAGGTACAGGGGGTGGGTGGGAGAGAGAAGCAAGTAGTGTGAGGTACAGGGGGTGGGTGAGATAAGAAGGTAGTGTGAGGTACAGGGGCTGGGTGGGTGAGAGAAGCAGGTAGTGTGAGGTACAGGGGGTGGGTGAGAGAAGCAGGTAGTGTGAGGTACAGGGGGTGGGTGAGAGAAGCAGGTAGTGTGAGGTACAGGGGGTGGGTGAGAGAAGCAGGTAGTGTGAGGTACAGGTGGTGGGTGGGTGAGAGAAGCAGGTAGTGTGAGGTACAGGGGGTGGGTGAGAGAGAGAAGCAAGTAGTGTGAGGTACAGGGGGTGGGTGAGAGAAGCAGGTAGTGTGAGGTGCAGGGGGTAGGTGAGAGAGGCAGGTAGTGTGAGGTACAGGGGGTGGGTGAGAGAAGCAGGCAGCGTGAAGTACAGGGGGTAGGTGGGTGAGAGAAGCAGGTAGTGTGAGGTACAGGGGGTGGGTGGGAGAGAGAAGCAAGTAGTGTGAGGTACAGGGGGTCGGTGAGGGACGCAGGTAGTGTGAGGTACAGGGGCTGGGTGGGTGAGAGAAGCAGGTTTTGTGAGGTGCAGGGGGTAGGTGAGAGAGGCAGGTAGTGTGAGGTACAGGGGGTGGGTGAGAGAAGCAGGTAGTGTTAGGTACAGGGGGTGGGTGAGAGAGGCAGGTAGTGTGAGGTACAGGGGGTGGGTGGGTGAGAGAAACAAGTAGTGTGAGGTACAGGGGGTGGGTGAGAGAAGCAGGTAGTGTGAGGTAAAGGCGGTGGGTGGGTGAGAGAAGCAGGTAGTGTGAGGTACAGGGGGTGGGTGAGAGAAGTAAGTAGTGTGAGGTACAGGGGGTGGGTGAGAGAAGCAGGTAGTGTGAGGTACAGTGGGTGGGTGGGTGAGAGAAGCAAGTAGTGTGGGGTTCAGGGGGTGGGTGAGAGTAGCAGGTAGTGTGAGGTACAGGGGGTTGGTGAGAGAAGCAGGTAGTGTGAGGTACAGGGGGTGGGTGAGAGAAGCAGGTAGTGTGAGGTACAGGGGGTGGGTGGGAGAGAGAAGCAAGTAGTGTGAGGTACAGGGGGTGGGTGAGATAAGAAGGTAGTGTGAGGTACAGGGGCTGGGTGGGTGAGAGAAGCAGGTAGTGTGAGGTGCAGGGGGTAGGTGAGAGAGGCAGGTAGTGTGAGGAACAGGGGGTGGGTGAGAGAAGCAGGTAGTGTGAGGTACAGGGGGTGGGTGGCTGAGAGAAGCAAGTAGTGTGGGGTACAGGGGGTGGGTGAGAGAAGCAGGTAGTGTGACTTAAAGGCGGTGGATGGGTGAGAGAAGCAGGTAGTGTGAGGTACAGCGGGTGGGTGAGAGAAGAAAGTAGTGTGAGCTACAGGGGGTGGGTGAGAGAAGCAGGTAGTGTGAGGTACAGGCGGTGGGTGGGTGAGAGAAGCAGGTAGTGTGAGGTACAGGGGGTGGGTGAGAGAAGCAGGTAGTGTGAGGTACAGGGGTGGGTGAGAGAAGCAGGTAGTGTGAGGTGCAGGGTGTGGATGGGTGAGAGAGGGAGGTAGTGTGAGGTACAGGGGTGGGTGAGAGAAGCAGGTAGTGTGAGGTACAGGGGGTGGGTGAGAGAGGCAGGTAGTGTGAGGTACAGGGGGTGGGTGAGAGAGGCAGGTAGTGTGAGGTACAGGGGTTGGTGAGAGAAGCAGGTAGTGTGAGGTACAGGGGGTGGGTGAGAGAGGCAGGTAGTGTGAGGTACAGAGGGGGGTGAGAGAAGCAGGTAGAGTGAGGTACAGGGGGTGGGTGAGAGAAACAGTTGGTCCTACCTGAGTACCGACTCCCGTGGCTGCCCTGTCCCTTCACTGAAACTTCTCCCCTTTCCGGCTCCTGACTCTGAGTCCTGCTGCTGGGGGCGGAGCCGTGACGTCTCACTCACGTGCTCTGCAATGGCACAATGGGAGGAGCTGCTAAGTATACTCAGCAGTCCTCCCGTGGCCATTTCACTATTGAACAAGCTTCTGCGCTTGCCCGATTGGATCTGAGCTTCGATTGTGGTAGCGGCCGTTAGATCCGCGGTCATCCGTCCACTTCAATGTGGTCCAGGAGAGGGCCGCCCAGCGGGGACTCTCCCGCTGTCCCAACCCGCCCTCCTGCAAACCAGCAGGCACAGCGCACGACGCCTTCTGACAATTCGGCGCCTGGTGCTTGCGCTCCACTGGAACCGCCCTCCCTACGCCCCTGGTTGCAATGTCATGCTTTAAGCCGCGTACACACTTGCCGATATATGGAACGATAATGATATCGTACAATCGTTCAGCCAGTGTGTATGCGAAAAACGACCAGCGATGCGCGCTCCCGCTGGTCGTTTACAATATCCCCTGTCGGTTGTACAAGTAGCCCAATCTGGGGATATCGTGAGTGAATGCAGCATGGCCCTGCTCCCCCTCCCCCGCTGTCGACCGTCGCTGGTTGGCATTGGCAAGTGTGTATAAATCGTGTAGTGTGTATTCGTCTTTAAGAAACATAAAAGCGAGCTTTTAAATTGAGAAAACTAGAAAGGACTGTAAATTCATGATGGAAATACAGGGAATGGAGCAACAGCAACATATATAATATTTTCAGAATAGCAAAGATTTATAAATTGTCTACTAAAGATCTATTTTGTAAAAAAAAATTTTTAATTGGTCTAAAATTAGAAGGATTTACCTAAACTACGTAACATGTGCAGCAATGATTTATAGTGATTGCTCTTCATTTACAAAAAGTTAATTTGCTATTAATGTTTCAAAATTTCTGAGGCTTTCCCATTAATTTCAATTGATTGGGTTACTGGCGTGGACACTATGGGTCCAATGCAGAGGTGAGCACAGTCACTGATGCCTCTTTATTTTATAAAACTGCAGCAGCGATAATATGGAAATGCCAGTTTCAGCCCTCCCCTTGTGTACTGGCGTGCACCGGATTGTGCAAGCCCTGAGGCGCCCACTTTAAGCAACACCGCCGGTGGTTCTCGACAATCCACCATCGATGCTTGCACCAGCCCTATGGCAGGTGCAGTGTTTGCGTCTGAACATGGCCTCTGTGCCTGCGGCTCTGAGTCTGAGAACGCAGCCACTCTCGCTGACAAGCCCGCGACACTCTCATAGCACGCCCACGTGACAGATCTTTTTTTTTGCGTTCACATCCGGCTACCTCTCAGCCACAACCCAGGAACGCCCTTGGTTTTCACTTGGCATTTCTGATACCAGCGATCCCGTATGCAACAGTGCATTTGTGCGTTCACACAGGGCAGGGGCGTCGGAACGATTTTGTGTTGGACCCAATTCTGAATTTATCAGATTAATCCAAGAGAAGGTGGGAGCTGCTATTTTATCTGGATAAGTAACCTCATCACATTATATTGCCTTAAATGTCCAGCCACAGCTGGAGAAGTTAAAGGCAAAGTTGCCTCTTACCTTAACTGGTAGAGTCAATCTGTTTAAAATGGTAATCCAGCCTGAACTTCTATATATATTTAATCGGTCCCCTGTTTATCTTCCGATATCAGTTTTCTGTAAGGTCGAGGGCTTGATTTCCTCTCTGGTCTGGGTGGGTAAATGTGCTTGAATCAGTTATATTACCCTTATTAGAGCCAAATCTGATGGTGGTCTGCCATTGCCTCATTTTCAGTTTTACTATTATGCGGCTCAACTTTCACATTTAGGGCTTTGGCTGCAGGACGGTTAGTGCTCTGCATACTTTGCTTGTAACTCAGGCATCCCCGAGACATACGCCCTTGCAGGCCCTTTTGGCTGGTAAGGAATACAGAATGGGACCCCAGTGACTTATGCAAGCTGTTAAAATATGGATGGTGGTCCACAAATTTCTTGGTTATATGGATTTTAACCCTGATACTCTCTTATGCAATGCTAAGGTGCTACCAAAATTATTATCCTTAAGGTGCCCACACACATAGCGATATTTTACACGATTTGGCCGATTTCGACGAATCGTGACGACGAATCGGGTAAAAAAAGTACAAATCGTGAGTTTATACTCACGAGCACGATGCCGATGCGCGTCCCCTCTCGTCGTACATCGCATCTTCTGATCTGCCGTGCTGCAGGGCAGATTAGCCAATCTGGGATACAATGCATTGGCTGCAAGATAGATCTTTAGTCAGATTGGACATTTTTAACTCCAAATCGTGATCACGACGGCAAGGGAGCTCCCGTGAAAGTTCATGAGGAAATTGGCTATAAAATCGTATCGTGAGCACATCGGTATATGTGTGGGCACCATTAGAGGCTGGAAAAGTATGGGGTAGCAGAGGAATAGCTTCACTGAGACAGGTGTATGATGGTACCGTGTTAAAATCATTCGCCCAATTGTGTAGTGAATTTAATCTTCCTTCCATGCTATTCTATAGCATGACCTTTTCGCACCTTCTGTTACAGCTTAGGCACGTTTTAAATGTTCACTTTGTGGGTGCACCCCCGACTTTACACGGTAGGACCTAAGGACAACAAAAATCGCTTGAGTTTGCACGTGGAATTCGGATTTTTCCCTCCAAAAAAACGGAACTCAGAAAGAGGCAAAACGTCATCTTGCACGGGCGAACATCATCATTCCTGGACAAGTCCAGGAATGATGATGTTCGCCCGTGCAAGATGACGTTTTGCCTCTTTCTGAGTTCCGTTTTTTTGGAGGGAAAAATCCGAACTCCATGTGCAAACTCGAACCTATCCGAGCCTTCACATCCCTAATCTAAATACGCCAAAATGCTGTTGAATCAGTGTGAGCTGTCTGGAGTATAGCTTACAGGGTTGTATATGGATTTGGAGTTATAATGCAACGTATAATTATTTACTGTAGTAATATATATGCCTTTTTACCCCATTTACTATGCTTTTTATGTCTTTTTTTTTTGTTGGGAAATATTTTATACTGTATACTCTGTACAAAATGATATTTTTCTCAGTCTGCACCAAAGTTAGTATTGCTTTGTATGTTTGTTTGTATAGTATAATATATCTAGTACTATTGTATGTGTTCTGCAAATTACATATATGGTAAACTTGATACATATTTATTAGTATGATGGCTACATTCCATGGGCCTTATTCAGCGTGCACTGCTGAATGCAGACTCCCGATGTTCGGGAATCTGCTCAGGCGCCAGACCCATTCTGCGCATGTTCAGAACCGGTCAGCGAACCCGCACGTAAACTGGCAGCAGACTGTCAGGGATTGACAGTCTGCTGCCATTTGGGGGCGGGGAGGGGGCGGCGATGCCATCTGTTTCCCGAAACGGAGACATGTCGCCGCCGTTGTGGGGGAGGGAAGAAGCCAGGATCTCCGTCGACTGACGGAGATTTCCTGGCCTCTTCCCCATGGGTCACCACAGCCGGTCGATGGTACGCAGATTATCTGATGCTGCATTGGACAACGCAGCTCGGATAAGTAATGCACAGGCGGGCGTGATGCCTCCTGCTGTATTACCATAACTGCAAGGATCACAATTGCAAAGCTGCCTGCACGCATCCACCATATATCTATAGCCTGCGTGCATACATCAAATATCTATAGCCTGCGTGCATACATCATATATCTATAGCCTGCGTGCATACATCATATATCTATAGCCAGCGTGCATACATCATATATCTATAGCCTGCGTGCATACATCATATATCTATAGCCTGCGTGCATACATCATATATCTATAGCCTGCGTGCAGCTTTGCAATTACGATCCTTTTAGAATCAGGCCCTATGTTTGAACTGAAAGATGCTTTGTATTTAATCTTATTTTGACTGTTTTGGACTTTAGTTTGTTGTTTTTGTTTATTGAAATTTTAATAAAAAAGTACTCGATTAAAAAAAATGAAATATATGTAATCCTGCAAATATATGTAATCACTAGTGATGTCAGTAGAGAGCTTCCGGCTCAGACAGAGCCGAAAGCTCTCCGGGGCTTACGACAAGGGAGACCCTACCCTAGGGTCTTGTCTTAAGCCCCGATGGTCGCGATGGTCTTGACCATCGCGACCATCACCTTAGGCGGTCGTAAGGCTGTGGGTGTTAACCCACAGCCTTACCACCGCAAAGGAGGATGTCTTGAAAATTCAAGACGTCCTCCCCTCATTCAGACCGACCGCACGCTCTGTGCGACCGGCTCTGAATGAGGTCCTCAGAGTGTACAAACAAATGGCCAGATGCGTCCGCATTTTGTCTTGTGTGCAGCTCAGAATCAGGCCCAGACTGTATAGAAGTAGCCTAAGCGGGGCCATTAAATGTTTCCTGTCAAACACAGGAGAAGGTGCAGTACTCCACAGCAAGATTAAGGGGAAGATTTATCAAAGCTCGGAGAGAGATAAACTACTAACCAATCAGCTTCTAACTGTAATTTTAAGAGTACAGGTTGTGGGGGAGATATTAAGCTCTGGAAAGTGATAAACTACCATCCACTCAGCTCCTGTCACCTTACAGGGTGTGTTTGAAAAATGACAGTTAGGAGCTGATTGGTTGGTACTTCATCTCTCTCCATTTTATCTCTCTCCAAGCTTTGATAAATATCCCCCTATGACAGATAAAGCACCTGGCTCAGATGTTATCCTGCAGTAACTCGGTAATTGATAGAACCCTGTTTCTCATATGTTCTCCCTTATTACCAGGTCAGGATCATAGGACTGCCGGAAAGCTGTTGCGGGACCTGCAAAAAGATAGAAAAAAAAAGAAAAACAGTTTAAGTTGCAGTCTATGTAAAGGGGGTGAGGGATGAAAGTGACATGGCATAACACTGTGACAGTGAGCGATCTGTAACAAGCTAGCATGCCAAGTCAGCTTTCATATCTCAGCAACAAACTCATGGGAAATATTATTAGGCTCCTGAAAAATTTACGGAACTTTCAAAATGTAAACCATCTGCTGACTAACAGAACACATCCAATTCTGTCACCGGGGCGGCAGCGCTCCGTAATTTGTATCAGCCACTGACATTTGGGGTCACAAGTTTTATATAATTCTATCATGCATAAGAAATAGCTATAATATTAGTAACTGTATATATTTTTCAGCGACATTTTAGATTTACTAGCTAGCTGATATACCCAGATTCACGCGGGTATCTCTTAGATATTTATTATTTCCATTTCCATCTCTCCACTCCAGTAACACATTAATCCTTCACCTCTATAGTAATGCATCACTGTATATAGTAAGACATTACCCTCCCTCACCTGTGTACTAACACATTCCACTACCTTACCTCTGTAGTAACACATTATTCTCACACACCTATGTAGACATTTCTCTCCTTAGCACGTGTTGTAACACATTTGACATTCCCCTCCAGGGCCGAAACTAGAATTTTTGTCAACTGGCCATAAATTGGCACCCCCCCAAAAAAATACAACATAGAGGACGAAAAGGGTGTGTGGTTTTGTGACACAGTGATGTCCCTTACAACACATTATGTCACAGTAATGCCCCTTACAACACATTCTGCCACAGTAATGCCCCTTATAACACATTATGCCACAGTAATGCCCCTTATTCATTAAGCCAAAGTAATGCCCCTTATACATTATGCCACAGTAATGCCCCATATACATTATGCCACATGTATGCCCCATATACATTATGCCACAGTAAGGCCCCCGTTACATTATGCCACAGTAAGGCCCCTTACACATTATGCCACAATAAGGCCCCACCTCTTATGGTGCGTACAGACGGGATGATCGACAACGATATCGTTGTACGATCTCCCGGGTGTGCTGGACAATCGATATTGATCATTCAGCAAACCACCAATTCACCAACGACTATAGCGATCCGCGATCAACGATCGCGGGTCCCTATAATAACCTGGTCGATATCGACCAGGTTGGCCTGCATGCACTGGTGATGGACGATATCGATATTGTCCATACGTGCCCGCGCATCGCAGGTCATTGGGCACTGAAAAATGCACGATATGAACGATAACGATATGATCAATATTGTTATCGTTCATATCGTCCATTTTAACCATACCGTGTGTACGCACCTTAACTTGCCAGTGCCGTGCGGTGGGTGAGCCCGGGGTGGCGCGGAACGGAGCTGCCACACGCTGGGGAACTGTCAGTACTACCGTCATTGTAATGTGGCGTCGCTCGCGAACCAATTGGAGCTCACGGACCGGCAGCCTCTGCTGATAGGCTACAGGTCCGCGACCACTGATTGGCTTGCGACTGGCACCACATTAGACTGACGGTGTCTCTGTGCCTCTCAAGGCCGGGATGTGGCTCCAAACCCACAAGAGCAGCAAGCTAGCCTCCCATCACCCTCACTCACACTTGTAACTTATTTCCCTCCCTCACCCCAGTAGTAACACATTTGCCTCCCTCACCTCTGTAGTAACACATTTGCCTCCCTCACCTCTGTAGTAACACATTTGACATTCTCCTCCCTCATCTGTGTAGTAATACATTATCCTCCCTCACCTGTGTAGTAACACATCCCCCTCCCATACCTATATAGTAACACATTCCCTTCCCTCCCCTCTATAGTAACACATTCCCCTCCCTCATCTGTATATTAATACATTCCCCTCCCTCACCTCTTTAGTAACGCATTCCCCTCTCACTGCTCTTGTAACTCAGGGACCTATTCATCTTACGTAAAAATGGCCCGTTAACCATGTGGAAACACTAGTTACCGGGCCATTCATCAACAGGGGTCCAAATAGGACCATTTGATATTCAGCAAACACCGAAAACTGAAAGTTTTTATAGTTTGCCTGTGAGAACAAGCGCCATCTACAGATGGTGCTTGTTCTTGTACCCCCGCTCCTTCTTATGGGAGGGAGTTTCGGGATGCGAAGAGGGATCCAAGGGGATCCTTCTGCCGCCTCCTCTCTGACGCCATGGCGGCTTTGCGCATGCGTTACCTCAAGTTACGCATGCGCAGAAGCCATTCGCAGGAACAGAAAAGTTCCTGCGCTACTTATTGTGGGGACAGCTGCTTTTCAGAGCAATGATGAATTGCTCTGCACCGGAGCAATGATGAATTGCTCTGTTGTAAAGTATCCCCTGCAGCGTGGTGATTACTTCATCATAATACCCGCAATGATGAATATGTCCCATAGGCCCAGATTTATGAACCAGTGATATTCCTGTTATCACTTGTTACTAATCTTAAAAGGTGCTCTAACCAATCAGCTCCTAACTGTCATTTTTCAAGCACGTGACAGTTAGGAACTGATTGGTTGCAACACCATTTAAGATTAGTAACAAGTGACAACAGAATATTACTCGTTGATAATTTTGGACCACATTTTCCTCTCTCATCTCTGTAGTAACACATTCCCTTCCCTTAATATTCAAATAGGGGAGCTACACCAACTGCCAGGATGTTTGGTAGCACTTGGGGTGACAGTTGGTGTTTGAATTATGAACTGTGCTGCAGCCACGAAGAGACAGTCAGTCAGGACATTGCACCGGGCAGGAAACATTTTAGGAGTCAATTTTGGGCACCTACGTCATGGAAGGAATATACTCCCCGATTTTAATGTTTCTAATTCTAGGGATTTGGGCTGGGCGTTGATGAGTCAGTCGGTTAGTTAATTGGTCAGGACATTTGATTATATATATATATATATATATAGATTAGAAAGTGAATATGTAATTGAGGAATTAAGGATTTTTAAAACATTTTTGTAGAAAACACATAAATTGCAATCTTACGTCTTTGCCTTATTTTATTACTGCCCATGTTCCCAATTGTGCAGTGCTGCAGAGCGCAGTAATGCTTTATAAATAACTGTTACCAAATAATAATACCCCCATTCATATTCACAGATTGGAAAACACTTTATTTATAGCCTGCAGGAGTCATTATTTCTCCTAGATGGGGTGATCTAGCCATAAACTAGATGTTTTCCACAAACAGTTGCAACAGTGATATCTAGCAGCCAAAGGGAAGCACTTCATTAAAATCATACTGAATATTAAGAAATTCATGCACAGTATGGTTATATTTAATTTTACTCTAGATATTTAAATATAACATTTTGTCGATATCACCACTTTGATCCATATTAATAAATAGATAATTTAAAGGTCATTAACTCAATAATTAATATGCAGTGCACAGTCCCCTGCTGATTTTAGGCTGATGGATAGAAACATATGGCACAGTAAGTGCTTATATCATTACAGTGGCGACACCAGACCAGTATTAATGTGTTGCATGCCTGGGTACAGCTACTTCGGAATTTTCTCCGGTCTATTAATACAGGATTTGCTAGTAATTGTATCCATGCGAGTGGTGAGTACTTTTTGTGAAGGTTTGTTGAACGTGTTAATCTTTTGCGCCAGAAAATCTTGGCGAGTAAAAGTGAGCGCTATACAGAGGAAATCTCAGGCTCTTTATACACTGACAGATATATTGGCCGATCAATTGTTCTGCCAATATATCTGGTGCCCGTCGGCCAGTGTGTTCCCGCGATATCTCTGTGAATGACGTCGTTCACAGACATATCACGTCGGCTGTGCTGCACAGCCGATGGTAGATACATCTAACGACTGCCCGTACAAATGCAGCTGAGGCCGCGGGGTGAGGGGCGGGACAAGCCCCCCCTGGCCAGCGGGACCCGCGGCCAGAAGCAGATGATGGTCTTTCAGTGTGTATGAACGACCGTCATCTGCAGATATATCTGTGCAGTGTGTACCTGCCTTAAGTGTAAAAGCTGTTCAAGAGTTTAGTTTTTTCTGTGGCAACAGGTCAAGGTTTACTTATGGCTAAAGCATACTTGCCTACTTTTGAAAATTAATTTCAGGGAGTAAAATGCGGCGCAAGGGGGCGCGTCATGCTCTGCCCAAAGGCGCGTCTAACTCCACCTATGGTCGTATCTATTGCCACTAAGGTGTGTCTTGCACTGAACCTGAAGTCTCCCGCAGGATGCGGGAGGGTAGGCAAGTATGCCCCTTACCAACACAGTGCCCAACATACGCACAACCCCAATACCCATAAAGTGCTCAGCATACACCCGCCATACTCACTCAGTGCTCAGCATACACACAACCCGCATACCCATACACAACACAGCACAACCCCCCCTACAAATACAGTGTATTTGCAAACACACAACCACCATACCCCACACAGTGCTCAACGTGCACCCTCCTATACCCAGACTGTGCCCAGCATACACACATCCCACTTACCTACATAAAAAGGTGTAATCTGTTATAAAGGTCACCAGATACAGTAGATCATGGGTTATAATGATAAGCTGGCACTCAGATATAGGGCCATGACTAAGGGTGTGCCGTAGTTGAGTGCATAATGCCAAGGTGGTGGCACCAACGCTACCCTGTATCATACTGATCTGTGCAGTGCTTTGAATCCGCTGCCGACTGACAGCAGCTTCATGCTTCTATTTATCAGCAGAATCTACTACAAATAGGGCAAATAGACTGATCTCACACATGCCCGTAACCGAGGAGTATCACCTCAGATCTAAATAGACAATCGAACACGCTGCTTAATAAATTTGTGATCTTGAGTCTAAAACATTCTGCCGATTTCCAGCGATTTTGTTTACAAGTCAAATACGAGTATTAGTAAATTTCCCCCTGAGAGTGGCAAATAGGCAGCACACCAGGACAAATGAAATGTACAGACATAGACAAACAGCAGCATGGATTAACTATAGAGGTAGCAGTCTGTAGATATAAGGGGATCGGTATGAAATACCGACAGTCGGGATCCTGTCGGTCAGAATCCCGACTCCGGGATCCCGACAGGGTTAACATACCATCACTTGTTGGCCGGTATGCTAACCCTCTCCCTACCCTAACCCACCCTCTTTGGTGCCTAACCATAGCCTCCCCACTAGTGCTTGAACCTAAACTCCCCCTCCCCTCCCCCTAAACCTAACCCTCCCCCCTTAGTGCCTAACCCTCCCCCAGTCTAGTGCCTAACCCTAACACTATCCCGATATAAGGAGTCTGACCTTGGTTACCTCTGCTCCAAGCTGTGTGGTTCACAGACAGTGACTGGTTGGGAACTAAGTGAAATAGATGGAAATAAAAGCAATGACCTGAATTTCTCAGCTACTGCCAGGCTGTCCGGGCTTTTCACCTGGAAACCGTCATCACACGGGCCAAGCTCTGCTCCTTTTATCTTAAGTCCCAGTCCCCTTTACTCCCTGGGGTCGATTCAATTAGCCGCAAATGGCACGCGTTGTTCTTGAAATGGCATTTTTCCGCCATTGCCGTTACTGCAACTCGCGTCTCTTGCAGCCTGTACTCTGACCTTAAACATTTTGGACTGTGAGCAAGAATCTGTGAGTACGGAGAAACCATAAGCGAGTCCGGAGGAACCATATGCCGCACTTACGTCTGTCGTCAGTAGTTCACGGGTAATTGAATCTACTCTACTGTCTGTTCAGGAAAGAAAACAAGTGAGAAAATAGGTAAGTGATCCCAGGCCTATTATATCTATGGGCTCCATAGCGACTTTGTCCAAGACCAAGAACTTTGTTGGTCCTAGCACTTAAATAGTTCCTCATTGGTTGGCCATCTAGACAAAAATACAGCTGGTAGTAAATGAGAAGAGAATTCAGAATCTATTTATCCTGGGAACCACAAGTAAACCACAATGACTTTCCCTAGTAATGAGATCCAGAATTTAAATCCCAACAGAAGAAGTAGAGAACCAAAGCTCCTCACTGGAGCACTGATTACACCATGCGTCATACAAGCTCCTCATATCAGTGGCTATGAATGATAATGTCTGGTCCTCTTTTCGTCAAGTTTTCCTTTTGCATCCATTTCTTCCCTCTTTTACAGTATTGTTTCCATTGCATGTTGGATTTGTCTGCTACAGATTAGGTTTGTGCCTTCTGGATAGCTGACACTAATAACCACAAATGGAATGTTACATATGCACATGTTTCCAATAAATTTATAGCTGGAGACATTCAAATAAACCTAAATTAAATTTGGAATGTTTGTATTTTTGATTGGTACAGCAAGAGTTACTTGAAGACAGAACTTTTTGGTTTGATATCTTTAGTAGAAACAATTTAAATCTGTTTCCTCATGCAGTTACAGAGATTGGCCATTGTCAGTAAGCAGGCCTGCCATCAGAGGGGACTGGCCCCTGGCACCTAGCACAGGGGCACCTGCACCTGGAGAGATGCATTAGCCCCCAGGCACCAGCTGTCAGCGGGGCACAGAGATCTATCTATAACCACTTCCTGTGCCCTGCTGATCACTACAGTGGCGCAGGCAGCGGTTATAGATGGATCTATCCATTACTGTGGGGTCCGTCCACGCAGCCGCCAGGGGTGTTGGCTGCAGAGACAATAGGGGTGCTGTCTGGGGAGATAGAAGGGGTGCTGGCTGGAAAGATAGACCGGGTGCTGGTGGGAGAGACAGATTGGGCGCTGGCTGGAGAGACAGAAGGGGGATGGCTGGACAGAGAGGATGGGTGCTGACTGGAGAGACAAAAGAGGACTATCTGGAGCTGGAGAGACACTGTGGGGCTGGAGTTGCAGAAACATCAGGAGGGGTGGCTTGTCTATTTTATCAGAGCCGGGCACTACAATTTCTGATGACAGTCCTGCCTGTAACTGTATTCAATGTCTCTTTGCAGTGTGGCTGCTTTTTTTTACCATAAACACAGTATTCTGAGTAGGCATCTTATTTATTCACTGACAACTAGTAACATCACCGAGCCATGAGTTCCTAATAATTTGATTGGCTGAATATTTTTCCAGTAATCAATATGGCTTCTACCACTGTGCAGTTGGAGCACTTTAAAATATTATTTATGTACTGATTTTGTTTTGTTTTCTTCTTGTTTTAAAAAGTAAATTTTCTACTGTCACATGAGGTCACTAGTTTCTAGTGATTGGCTGAATATTTTTTTCAGGGCACAAAATGGCTTCCACCATTGTGCCGTGGAAAAACTTTCAAATATTATATAAGTACTTGTTTTTGGCACAGTTCATTTGCTACCATTACTGTTTCACAGTCTGATGACTGTTCACTCTAAATGATCATACACACAGATATTGATACTTTCAGAATCAGAACTGACATTCTCTAATTTAGATTAGACGTCTGCAGGGGCGGATTGCGAGTGGCCTCATTCAATTTTAAAGGTGCCTCAAAACAATCATAAGTTGTGTTAGCAAACAGCCAACTTGACAGCCATACAATACAGAGCGTAGCTTTGTGCCTGCCATACAGCACAAACAGCATCCCAGCCAGCCCATCCCAGGAGAGGCTGCCCAGCAGCTGCTACGGGCACCTCTCCCTGCACTGAGTAAAACGCCATCTCCTCAGCCCCGGCTTTTCTATTCTCACCAGAGTGCTGCTGCAGGGTATCTGGGTCCAGAGCTGATCTAAGCTACAGCCATCTCTAGCTGCTGCCTGTATGCATTGTGATGTCACAATGCAGGTCACAGCCCTATATAAAGTATGCCCAGCTCCTGGCAGCCATTTTGTGGTGACATTTTCTCCTACATTGATACTCTATGAGCAGTTCCTGTTTTATGTAGGCGACTTTGGATAACGACTCCTGATATGAACTTTGGATTATATCTTCCAATAAGGTGCTGAACAGCAATATTTTTAGAAAAAGAATCTGAATAACATCTTAAGGTAAGGACTTTATAATCAATTTTGGCCTGTCACCCTTACCCCTCCCTCCATTTTACCTGCTTTTTTTAATTTTGAAACAATGGATAAAGCAAAATATTTATCTGATATGAAACTGCCAGACTGTAGACACAATCCTACTGGAGACCTGGATGCAGATTCAACATCCAGTATATGCCTACGCACCTGTCCAATTTTGCAACAAACCTCAGACAGTAGGTATAGAGAATGGGTCTGCTATGGGGCCCAGGCTGCCTTTGAGTGTTGCTGCAGGGCATCTGCTGCCACTGGTCCACTCATCACTGCCTCCATCTCTCTTCACTAACTTATTTATTAGTGAATCATAGCCTTTTTATATACCATGTTGTTTCAGAAACATTTTTAGGATTAGGGAGACTATATTATTAATTTTGTCGTTTATAATGCTTACTATATGCTAATTACAATTTATTTAATCCTGCATATCTGTAGATATTAGATAATTTACAATTAAAATGGATAATCTGCAAAATAATTTGCCCGGGGTAGGGGGCTTTGGAAATTTTGCTATTAGGCCCCCATAGGTCTTGCTTGCAATCCCAGTAAACATCATACAGTACAAAGAGCATCTCAATCACCACCTCCAGCTTGGTTACCACCATAAAGTACATAGATCATTCCAGGGACTGCCACACATTAAATTGAGCACCCTAGTGACAATACAGCACAAACAGCTACCACCATACAGCAAAGGCTATATCCCATCATCACCATACACAGCATCCCAGAGACTGACATAATGTACAGACAGCATCCATTGAATGTCATACAGTACATTGAGCGTCAAGGTGATGCCATACAGTACATCATAATGTACATAGCACCCCAGGCTTGTAGCATGATCACTTCTGGGTGACAAACTCATGAAACAGCATTCTGGCCATAGCCCGAGTCCAACAGACTGCATGGAGACAGTGTGGGAAATCACCATACTTGAGTGACCCTTGTTGCCCAATTACTGATGCATGTTGAACAAAACAAAGTACATACATCTACCAGTGAAGCCTACAACCAATCCGCCTGCTGTTTAGGTGCGCATAGTTATTCTGGTCTACATCAGTATTTTAAGTAATTGTTTCCTATAGTTTAGTCAAATTAGCCAGTATTTTAGTTTAAGTTATTATGTAAGGTATGTTTCAGGGGCGTTTCTAGAGAGGAGGGGGCCGTGCGCAGTCACCGACATGGCCCCCCTCCTCTCTGTCCGGCGGCCGGCAGCGCACTGAGCTGTGCACGGCCAGCGCCGGAGTTATAGACTCTGGGCACTAGAGTGCGCCCAGACTCTATAGAGTATGCGCAGGTCACCGGGAAAATGGTTGCGGCAGCCATTTTCCCTGTACTGCGCATGTGCAAATGATGGGAAAATGGCCGTATGGATCAGGAAGGGGTGGACTAATCTGCAAAGCACAGCTGTAGGTGGCTGGTCCCTGGGGAGGGGTCAACCACCATGAACAGATCATGTCGGTTTCTGCCATTAGTATGCCAGGGCCGACTCTCATTGGGTAGGTTGGGTCCCATATTTAAAAAAATAAAAACAAACAGAAAAATTAATTGTTTACAGTGGCTCCAAAACTGTCCGGCCCACCAGGAAAACTCCCTGTGAGGTCTATGGCCAATCCGTCCCTGGACGTCTGGTAACCTACTGCCACTTCTGGAGGTCTCTATGTTTTTCTTTAAATACCATTGACATCCTGGAAAGTGGACATAATACCCTTGTCTGTGCACAGCAATTCAGACGATAAAATACAGGCACAGACATGGGGCCTGATTCAGACCCGTTCGCTAGATGCGGCCGCTCGCTCCCAGCGTATGCAAATTCAGCTAAGTGACATCAAGGCAGGCGATCGCACGGCAAGGCATAAACACACCCACTATGTCTTGGCGAGCGATCACTTTGTGTTTATAGATGCCCTCCAGCCTGTCTTTAGCCGCCCGTTAGCGTACGTCATCTCCAGGAAGTATATACAACCATCGGTACATCGGGAACCATCGGATCAGACCGCAACGCTTGTGGGTGACTGTACCCTACCGCAAGCACTGCGAGCAGTTCTGTGTAAAAATCAGCCAGTTGACGTGTACTATGACGTTGCCTGTTAATTATGCGCGCCTCTGAAATGGCGGTGAAATGCTCAGGCACGTCTGCATTCGCACCTCCACTCCCCCGTTACTACTGTCCTGCCCCTGTTACCACCGACAAACTGTCGGTGGTAACAGTTTGCCTCTCCTGTCACTCATTCCACTGAGCTGTTTTTGCTGGGCGAGCGAGCGCTACCCGATTGCTCAAACTAATTTGCGCACGCGCACTGAGATGCATATGCATAACATCGGCCACGTACGAGCGAGCGGCCGCTTGCGAACAGGTCTGAATCAGGCCCATAGTATTAATAAGAAAAACATTGGATTTGGAAATTCAGTTTGAGAGATACGAGTGAAGATTTTGACTGCTGTGGGAATATCTGCGAGTGATGTGGCTGCCGGAGAGAACAGAAACAGTATATACAGCACATAACTTGGAGATTCCAGCAGCATAAAAGTGTTGTGGCTGCTTTTAATAAAACACAGAAATCAGCTGACAATAAACTAAGAGAGTATAATTCCCATTGTAAATATATGCAGAAAATGTATGTCTTAAGGCGCATACACACTGGACGATGTGTGTATTGCACGATATCAACAGCGATGTGCCCGGTATTGGTGCCGGCATCAGTATGTCCATACACACTTGCCGATGCCGGCAAAGGCGAACGACGGCGGGGGAGGAGGGGGAGCGGGGCCATGCTGCATTCGGCAGCGATAATGATATCCCCAGATTAAGCTGCATGTACAGACAACTGGGGATAACGTTAACGACCCGCGGGAGTGCGCATCGTTCATCGCTTAGTTAATACACACTGGACGATTTGAACAATATATCGTTCAAAGATACAGTTATCGTTCATATTATTCATCATTATCGTCCAGTGTGTATGCGCCTTTAGGATGTAATAGATGGTTACATTGTTGATGACAAAATATGCAACGTGTTTTTGCGCGTAAATTGTGATGTAACTAATTGGGGGAACTAAGTCTAGGGGGGCTGGAAATATATACCAACAACCAGGGTGATATTCCTTTGCTTCTGTGGACTGTTAGGGATTCTATGAAATGATTGTAAAACTTCATAACTCATAATATTCACATTGCAAAAAATTGTGCTCAAGTTAGACTTCAAACCATTGTATACTTTAGGCATGCCTGCAAATTATTAGGTCACACTACTTTTTGCATGTGAGTAATAAACTAATAATCATACCTCTCAACTGTCCCGCAGTCAGTGGGACAGTCCCGTTTTCTGGGACTATCCAGCTGTCCCACCCGCAGGCCACAGTGACCCACAGTGGAGGGGGAGGGGGGCGAGTTGGGGGGAGCAGAAACCACTGTTCTCCATAGCAGAGCAGCGGGTAAGCAGAGGTAGAAGAGATGCCGTGTGCATGTGCACGGCATCTGCTCACCAGTGTAAGGGGATCCTGGGGGCTGGCCAGCATCTCGGAGAGTGCTGGGCATGCCCCCACAGTGACGTAAATGGGGGGATGCAGCAAGGCTCCGCAACTTTTTTTGTGCCTTTGCCCCTTTTACATGAAGTCCCACCCCCTTCTGGGTACGTGCACCCCCTCCCTCTTTGAGAAACGTTGGGAGATATGAATAATGAATGTACAACTGAGATCGCTAGAATGATGATGTTGCGCTAGTGTTTTTAAATTTAATCAAAAAAGATTAGAATACCTTGACATGACAGAAATTAAAACCAAAACGCCAATAATCAATTCAAAATACAGTTTATAAAAAGCATATAATATCAATGACAATATAAAACATGTAATCATGCATATGATAAATGCATAAATATAAGACCACTCCAGAAATCCTTAGATAGCTGTAGAAATACATACAGCACTGAGGGCCTGATTCAGACCCGCTCGCGAGCGCATAGCGCTTGCAAGCGGGTCGATGGTCGGCCAGTGCGCACGTGCGGCGTGCGCAAGCCCCGTAGCGAGTGAGCAATCACTCGCTCCGGGGCTCGCAACAAAATGGGGTGCCTGCGATGTTGACCGACAGCTCGCCCCGTTTTGTAGGCGGGGAGGGTGGGTGGCTGTACAAACGGAGGCATTTGTGGGCGCTCCCGTTTTGTAGGCGGGGAGGGGGGGTGCTGTACCAAAGGAATGCCTGCCGTTTGTGGGCGGCCCTACTGACATCACTTGCGATGTCAGTAGTGGACTTCGGGCCTGATTCAGAGCCGTTCGCTATTTGTGGTCGTTCGTTCAAAAACAAGGGGTGGCTATTCAAATGATCCGTTCGCAAATTGCAGTCTGTTCCCACCTCTAAGTCTGAACGAGCGAGCAAAACATACGCTCGTTTATTTGATAAAAACGCCCCTGACCGCACGCACCATACGTCATGTCCGCTATTTATTAGATTAATCGAGTACATTGTACAGCGTATGAACTGCTTGCTATTCTTGTGGTTGGTGTTTTCAACCGCTATTTTGCGAGCAGTTCTGAGTTAAAAAAAACCAAGTGACGTGGTCAATGACGCTGCTGTATTAATTATGCACTCCCTTAAAACGCCCGTTTTGACCTTTAAGCACGCCTGCGTTCGGATCTCCACTCCCCGTTTTCAAGCACCTTCCCCTGTTACCACCCACATACGCCTCATTCTGTCACTCAAAATAGCAGGCCCTCGCTATATTGCGTACCAACGATTTTCGGCCGCACTGACTGGTTCGCGCATGCGTACTAAAAACCGTACGCATGCGCAGATGTGCGAACATCGCTCGGAACGAGCTTACTGCCGCTAGCGAGTGGCTCTGAATGAGGGCCTTCCTGCACTATTAGAGCAGGAAGTCCACTTGGCATTGCGAGTGCTGAGACCCTACCACAATGGTTTCCTCGCAATGCCGATCGTTGTGATAATTGCGACCATCACCAGGCCACTCGCTCAAGTTGTGGGTGGTCACCCACAGCTGTGCGAGCGGCCTGGAGGTCGGGAATTTTAAAAAAAAAGGGATGCCCTGATTAAGAGCGAGTGCTCGCAAATAGCGAGGGCCTCTGAATCAGGCCCTGAGGGCCTGATTCAGAGATGTACGCTATTTGCATGCGCTCACTCTGAATCATGGCGTCCCTATTCTTTTTTGATCGGCCTCCAGACTGCTCGCACAGCTGTGGTAGGGTCTCAGGTCTCGCAAGCCCGAGTGGACTTCCTGCTCTAATAGCTAGAGCTACCCCCCCTCCCCACCTACAAAACGGGGCGAGCTGTCGATCAACATCGACAGCCGCCCTGTCTTGTAGCGAGCCCCGGAGCGAGTGATTTCTCACGCAATGTCCCACCGTCGACCAGCTTGCGAGCGCTATGCGCTCGTGAGCGGGCCTGAATCAGGCACTGAGGGCCTGATTCAGAGCCGCTCGTAAGCGGCCGCTCGTTCGCTCCGAGCGATGTTCGCACAACTGCGCATGCGTATGGGTTGTAATACACATGCGCGAACTATTCATTGTGGTCGGAAATTGTGTGCTCGCAAAATAGCGAATGCCTGCTAATTTGAGTGACAGGATGAGGCGTTTGTGGGTGGTAACAGGGGAAGGTGCTTGAAAACAGGGGGGTGGAGATCCGAACGCAGGCGTGCCAAAAGGTCAAAACGGGCATTTTAAGATGTGTGCATAATTAGCAAAGCAGCGTCATCGACCACGTCACTTGGTTGTTTCTTAGCCTGAACTGTTCGCATGATTGCGGTAGGAAAATCCAACCACAAGCACTGCGAGCAGTTCAGACGCCTTTCGATGTACTCGATTAATCTAATAAATAGCGGAGATGACGTAGGATGCGAGCGGCCAGGGGGCATCTTTACAAAATAGCGAGCGCATATTTAGTTCGCTCGCTCAGACATAGAGGCTTCAACAGACCGCAAAGAGCGAGCGCTCAATTTAAATAGCCGGCCCCTTTTTCTGAACGAGCGAGCGCAAATAGCGTCCGGCTCTGAATCAGGCCCTGAGTCCGCAATATAAAGGATTTCCTCACAAGGTATCAGGTTATAATAATGTATTGTAATAAAATCACATAGCTCTCACTAGACTTGTATATAAGGTCCTTTTGTGAATTCTCATAAGTCAGACCTCTCAAGCTATACTAATGGGAGACTCGCTATCACTAGCGGTACTTAGCATGCATAAGGTGGGGAGTCCTAGCCTGCAGGCACGAGCAACCCAACGATCCCGGCTTGTGTGGCTTTGACGGCAAGAATTCAGTCAGCCCGTGACCGCCTTTATCCAGCTGCCTTTGCGATCCAGGTATTAGGGATTTCATCTCCACTTGTAAGTGTACAGCTCCCACTCCGTATATTAACACCTCCGGCTGAGGTCAGGTTTAGTCCGGCAAGGTAGTGACAATATCAAAAGTAGGTAACGCATTCCGCTTCTGTTTTAGGAGGCTTTATCAAAGACCATGCTCTTTGATAAAACCTCCTAAAACGGAAGCAAAACGCGTCAGGACCTACTTTTGCTATTGTCACTACCTTGCCGGATGGGGTGTCCTATGCTACTTTTAAAACAAAAATTTTACACAGATAACTTTTAGAGGACATTCCAAGGGCTGCAGGGTACTTTTTTAAAGTCTGCACCCCAAAACCCCAATTCTGCACTTTTTTTGCCACCTATTCTATGGGGAAAACTTATCCCCGTTTTTTGGCAAAGACTTTTCGCACCTGCGAAAAGTCTTTGAAATTGAATATGGGGATAAGTGAAAATGGCGAAAATGACATCATCGGCGATAAATTATCGCTGATAACGGACTTTTCGCTCCAAATTGAATATGGCCCTATGGGGTAAAGCATGAATAAAAGTACAGTATGTATAATGAAGGCTTGTAGCACTTATAACATATTTAGTCTGCCACTAGGTAGTGTCTTCTTCAGTGCCGTAACTTCGAGTTTCGGCGCCCGGTTCTGGCCCCGTCCCTCAGCGCATGACATTATGCCACAGGGGGCGGAGCCACAAGCGACAGGAATAACAGCTCTGGGTGCTGTTATGGCTGCAGTCTGCCATTTGGAGCGTTAAGAGGATGCTTCGGACGGCATGGCATCAGCGATCCTGGCTGCAGGGTGTCATTCCAGGCACCCTGCTAGCCAGATAAAGGGGCCTTGGTTGTTTGGCGGTGACACTCACAGAGCTCTGTGCGGTGCCACCGGTCACCCATAGCTAGCACGGCCCTAGTCTTCTTGCCCAGCATTGCTACACCACTGCCTCTGGACTTGGACACTTGGTTAGTGAGCTAACTATCGCCTGTCTTCTTTACGTTTAGGCCCATTCAGAGTGCTTATTAGCGATTGCTTTCAAGAGAAGAGGAAGGTTTTCCATGTTTTCATGTCACCTATATAATAGAATGTCATCTTAACCATTGTGTCAGATTTGCAACAATAACAGAGGCAGTAACAATTTACATATAAGGCCTTCAGAGATTTTACGAGTGACAGGCAGCATTGTACTGTTTTATAAAGAACGAATTAATAAGTATGTTTTATACAGCGACCTGTAATGTAATCTCCCTGTGGCGACAATATCTGACATTTTGAAGGATAAAGGAAATCTAATGGAAAGGACGTTCAAAGCTTTCTAGAAATTTAATAATTTTCCTCTTATGCACATATAACATAAGGGGGAAAATGTAGTCGCCTCTGGTTAAAATTCAAAAATTATGTCGGTTTAGTTATTCTGTTTTCAAAGAACACCCCTTTTATTACAGAAAGCTAGTATTTAGCCGGAGAGGGAGACTTTATTTAAATATAGTACAGTAACTTTTTGGTGAAGTGTAATGCAGATACAGAGCTAGAAAATCATGTGGAATAACAAGCTGGAAATCACCCACTATGGGGAGAGATTATAAACAGCTCTGCTTGTTCTTCCTAAATCATTCAACACAGCCATGTAACACTGCTGAATCCTAATACAGTTCTCCTTCATATCTGTCCCCAGGGAGCGACAACTTACTTTAGGCCTGGGGGAAGACAGCAGAATTGGCTCAGCACATTCTTTGCACATCCATAGGAAACACTATGGACTCTATTGATTAAAAGGTGTAAAGTGCTTTATATGGCAAAAATAGTTTGTTTTTTTTTCCATTGGAGATTGAGCTTCACCCTATGTAACAGAGGGCCATTGCTGGGACTACTAATGCCAGCTGTAGACCCCGTCTATGAAAAGATATGCCATGCAGGAAGAGAGCTTCTGAGAAAGTTCTGCCAACTGAAATTCTGGGCCTGATTCAGTAAGGGACGCAGTTGCTTATATGCACGCAATCGGTCGATTAATTCGCACTGTACATGCGTATGCATCACAGTGTGCGTGCGCGAGCTAGGCGCTGCGTTAGGAATTGCGATCGCAGTGACTGTGCAGACCCATGTCAGAGTGATTGACAGGAAGTGCCATTTGTGGGTGGTGATGGGGGGTGGATGGTCGGTCGAACGCAGGCGTGCCAGTGCATTTCAACACCGTTGCCGGGGCGTGCATAAATTATCCACTGCGATACCAGATGCCACCTGAGGTGTCATAGCGTGCGCATAAGTAAGCAATTCCTGAGTAAGGTCTGGGCTTCCCTTACTGTCCGATCTTACTCAATGTTACCGATTGTTTCACTATGTTGGTCAAGTAAACGGATGTGAGTAAGGAGAAGTGGGCGTCCTTATGTCAGGCTGCGATCGCAACGTGAAGGCAAACATTTAAATATCACCGCTGATATTAGCAATACAGTTGTGTGCGTATAAGCAGAATAACGATCCGTAGTGAATCAGGTCCTCTGTCTCTGCACTTCTCAGTGTATTTTTTGCAGACAATACCCTGCGAGTGTGACCTCCCATGTGCCGCCATCCCAACCCGCAACCGCATCCCCCCCACAACTGTATTTCTTTTTTTTTACAAATGGAGGAGGTCAGGGTTGCTCAATCCAGTATGTCCCCTAGTGCCCTTGTGGTTATGTGGTCTTGATTCGGCTCTGAGGGCCTGATTCAGCAAGGAACGCACAAATGCAGACACACGCACCCGATCGCTGCTAGAATATGCTAATCAATGCATACTCACGGAGACCGCAGCACTAGATGCAGACGCCCAGCCTCATACTAAGCCGCCCATCTCCCTTTACTCACAGCCTGATCAACACCTAAGATAGTGTAAACATCAGTAACATCGAGAACCATCGGACCCATCAGCATAACAGTGGGTGACCTGACCTGCCGCAGGATTTTGGCCGCTTCCTGTGTACAGCTTACTGTATGGCTGTGTATTCCGTCACACTGCCTTAATTATGCACGCCCCTATAACGGCGTTATAACGCCTGCGTGCGCCTCACCACCCCCTGTCACCACCCTCAAACGGCACTTCCTGTCAATCAATTTAGGAAGAGTCTGTGTACACACTGCGTGTAGTCTGCGTACCATAACCCTATCGCACTGGCTAGTTCGCGCACGTGCAATGCGATGCATATGCACGCAGTGCAAAACCATCGGCCAAGAGCGTGCGTTCTCTCCTTTGCGTTCCTTGTTGAATCAGGCCCTGTATCTCTCCATTCGGCTCTTTTGTTTTTATTTACTGATATGCTAGCAGAGCAATGTACTGGGCCCATAACCTATTAGCAGAGCATAGCGCAGTGTGCCTGGTCACGTGGCCTATTGGCAGAGTGACCAGAGAAAGACACTGGAGTCCGTAACTTAATAGATGGTAAGATGTATATATACATATGCAGTGCCAGATTAATGTCCACAAGGGGCTGGAGCTGAAATTTATGAATGGCCTATTGTGTGCTGCTGCAGAGGGTGTGACCAGCGCTGTCGGATTTACCAAGCTCCAGAACGTGAATCTTATAGTAGCCTACATTTTTCATGCAGATGCATCTGCAGTCTCACAGAGAATATAGGCATGCCACATATCATTTTAATCACCATAAGCTATTTGCATTGCTTTGCGAATAAGATGCATTTTAAGGGAAAAAAGTTGCATGCAAAGATGCTCGACGCTATCATGGGCTGTTTTTAACGCTCAAAGAGGCTAGATGAATGTGGACCCATCTGTAATACATCTCAGTGACCGCCATATAATACAGAGAGCATTGTAGTGACCGCCAGTATAATACAGAAAGGATTGCAGTGACCACCATATAATATAGACAGCATTACAGTGACCGCCATATAATACACCAAGCATCCAAGTGACTACTATACACAGCTACACACCATGGCCCTGCATTGGGATAAATCAAACAGCAAGCTGCTGGCAGTTCTATATACATATACAGGGGCAAATGCAGCGGGGGTTTACACGTCAGGGGGTGGGTATATTTGTAGCTAATTTTAGGCCACATCCACATGAAATATTATGCCTTAAGCTACAGTAGGTACCCACTAAAGTGACTAAGCAGCCAAACGGCAGCCCGCTGACCTAGTGGCCGATTTGGTAAGTGACACATACTTACCAAAGGGCCCCTTGATGTCTGACAAAATATCACAACTGGGCGGGCATTTAAATTTGCCCGCCCAGTTGTGATGTCAGTATGGGTGGTTCCTACGGCTAGTGCATTGGTTGTCAGTGGGTTACCTGTACACAGACAGATGTGCTGATATATAAGCAGGATATATCGGCATTGGCTGTGTTGCAGGGCCGACCTGATATGTCTGTGAACAACGTCATTCACAGACATCGTCTGTACAGACCCGCAAATGCACTACAGTATGCTATATGTCATTTGCTGGCTGCACGAATGGCATATGGCATGGTATGTACCCAGTATTACACTCACAAGGTACTTTAGACAGGAATGAGGCTTAAATGAGCAGTACCTGTATTTTCATTTTTTTTTTAAATGATGTAGATAAAAGGCACTCACTTAATTCTGCATCAGTGCAGATCCCACTTATCCCTGCACCCCCAGCACTGGGCAACCCAGCAGGCACTGTTTCTGCTCATCTCTTCTCTTGGGATTCCACTCCATGCACACACTCTCCTACAGAGGGGCTCACTCTTATGTGTCCCCTGAGCTCTTCTAACAAGCCGGTTCAACTGCTCCGATCCCTCCTGCACTTCTCCCTGTTCGACTCCTCCTCCCTATCCCATTCATTGGCTGGCTTTCACAAATGTGTCAATGCAGGGTCCCGTCTGCACTATGCTTTGCTCCATTGATGACCCGGTGGGCGGAGCTTCAGACGTTCTGGGGGCGGAGCTTTGTGTGGGCCCAGGGTAGGCGAGGCTTCAGGTGGCAGGGGGGTGGGACTGAATTAGTGATTCTTCAGTCTGGGCAGCCAGGAGGTGAATGATCGGACTAGTGACAGGCATGGCCAGCGGAAGCCTGGCAAAGGTGAAAATCCAGATCGTAAATTAAGGTAAGTATCGCTAACCTTTCTAACCCCTCTAACTCTAACTCTCCCTTAGGGGTGCCTAACCCAAACCTCCCCCCCAAGAGCCTAAACCTAACCGCTCCTTCCCCGCTGCCTAACCCTAACCTCCCCCCGGGGGTGCCTAACCCTAACCCTCCCCCCGCTCGGCTGTCCGCGCCTGGCACCCGGCTTACCTTCGATCGGTATGCCGGGTGTCAGGCTCCCGGCGTAGGTCTAATGACAGGCGTCAGGATTTCGACGCCTGTCGTTAGTACCTTGCTGGGATTAGACAGTCAGGAAGACGGCGGTCGGGATTTAGTCTGTCGGCTTCCCGACTGCTTCCCCTATTTTAATGGGGAGGCCTGGAGCTGGAGCTCCACCCGTCCCTTTGTTAATCCGGCCCTGTACGTATATGACCACAGACAGTACACTGGGAGTACAGTGGGCCCTGGGTGTACAGGATATGAAGTGAATTGTGCAGCAGAGGTGCTGGTGGATGTTAGACACAGGGATGAACATTTACAATAACAATGCAGGAGCAGCCCAGGGCGTAAGAGCATTGCCGGGTGTTGTAGTGTGTTGGGTGGTTAGTGGCGCTATGCCCCTTAGTATTGGTATAGGGTACTTACGTTACTCTGTAGGGCTATATGTGTCTCTTATGGCTGGGAGTCTCTGAGGGCACGTCTAGTCTCCTGGAACGCTGAGCAGGAAAGAACGCCCCAGCATGGCACGTATGTGCAGTAGTGCTTGTCACAGGCCTCCTGCTGAGCCGCGGCAGGTCCTAGAGATCACTCTGCTGCTCTATGGATCTGACGCAGAGCACTCCTCACCCAACAGTATTCTCTAGACATTAACGCCTGTACAAGACTGTGTGCCAAATGTCTGATGAGATACCTAAGAGGTTAACCTGATCTTACCAGTATACGGATTTGTCTCTATAGAGCGCTAGACGCCTGACTCGACTGTGATGCTCTGAGGCGAGTAGTGTATTTTTCTTTAAATTAGCATCTTATTTGCAGTGTAAAGCCGCTCACAGTGCACCAGAGACGCTGGGCTGTGACTGTAAATGCACAGGAATTGGTTTTACACACATATAAAGTTGCAGAGGAAGCGCAGCGGAACTTGGAGTGAGGAAAGGTTGCGGCTGCTGCATAGAAGCCTTTTTTTTACACGTATTCAAACTCAAATGTACAAATGTTGCGCACAGCGGTCTGTGTATGCAGGGCCGGCTCCAGGGGTTGGAGCACCCTGTACCGGCTCCTCAGATGGGGGCTTGGCCTACTTATAGGTCACGCCACCTATGTAACGTTGTTTGGAGGCGTGCCTGCCAGGCACGCCTCCAAATAACGTCAGCCTGGGGGGAGCCTCACTAGCTGGGTTTCCCCCAGCCCTCTCCCATCACTGAATGGATTCCGCACGCATGCGCGCAGCATCCATTCGGACTCCGGGGTCCCCAATCTCCCAATTTGACCACCCGCTGGCCACTTCAGGCCGTGGGTGGAACAGCGTGACAGTATTGTCCCGCTGAAATTGAGATGTTGGGGACGGGTGAGCCCTCTATGGGTGGTGCCCCTTTTCGACCGCACTGGTCGAACACGCCTAGAGCCGGCCCTGTGTGTATGGTAGCAATGCAGTTTTGTCGCTTCCCGTTGTTTTTATGTATGCGAATAAGGCGCACATTTCATGAGAAATAGAGACTTGGTGCAGCCAAGTCACCTGGTACCTTGCGCACCGAAAAGGGCCTTTTTAACGCGACTGATAAAAGGACACATCTGTATACATGATGTGTAATGTGAACTGCTAGAGCGATGCTCTGAGAATGTGGTTACTATTTGTGGTATTACTGTCCCACGTTTCCATGTTTAAACTGCTGCTTTTAAATCGCAAACTTCATAGCAATCAGGAAGTCAGTACTAAGGGCCTGATTCAGAGCCGGACGCTATTTGCGCTCGCTCGTTCAGAAAAAGGGGCTGGCTATTTAAATGAACCGTTCGCTCTTTGCGGTCTGTTCACGCCTCTATGTCTGAACGAGCGAACAAAACATGCGAACGTAATTTTGAAAAAAACGCCCCCTGGCCGCTCGCATCATACGTCATGTCCGCTATTTATTAGATTAATCGAGTACATCGAAAGGCGTCTGAACTGCTCGCTATTCTTGTGGTTGGTTTTTCCTACCACAATCATGCGAGCAGTTCTGACTATAAAACAACCAAGTGACGTGGTCAATGACGCTGCTTTGTTAATTATGCACACCCTTAAAACGCCCGTTTTTTACTTTAAGCACGCCTGCGTTCGGATCTCCACTCCCCGTTTTCAAGCACCTTCCCCTGTTACCACCCACAAACGCCTCATTCTGTCACTCAAAATAGCAGGCATTCGCTATTTAGCGAGCGCACGATTTTCGGCCGCACTGACTGGTTCGCTCATGCGTATTAAAATCCGTACGCATGCGCAGTTGTGCGAACATCGGTAGGAAAGAAACGAGCCGCCGCTTACGAGCGGCTCTCAATCAGGCCCTAAATCTATAGTGTTTTCACTTAGATACTTTCCCTGGTATAACAACCTGTGAAGGCTTTGGGCTGTTTCATGCCGTAGTGCTGATGCTCCGTTATTACAGGAATGAACTGACTGGGTGATCAGGATAAAAGCATTCCTAGATTTACTGATCAACAAAACTGGGAGTCCAAATACTTTATGTCACACTAAATTACTTCAATGGTTCCATTGGCAGTATTACTGAGAGATATATTGTAGCCTAGCAACCCATATGGAGGAACTCTCTATATTATGAATTAAAGCACACGGTAAAATGGAAACAATGCTTTGTTTTATCTGTTGTCACTGTCTTATAATTTTTTATTCCCTTTGCACTATTGATATCTCATTTTGATGTGTAGTAGCATCAATGTCCCTCAAATAGAAATCATTTCTTGTGTATATCAATTAAGTTTATTTATTTATTTATTTATTTTAATTATTATTTTTGTTTGGACCTATTGTGCTTGTTGATGTTTTTTCTTCTCTACATATCTGCATTTATAATTGGAGTGTAGCTCTGCTGCCATATTGCTTCCAGGCAAAAATCTATATAATAAGCGAGAAATCATGTCTGTCTGTGTGTCTTTTTGTCCTTTATGCACGACCAGAGTTTTGGAACTAGCTACACCAAATTTAGCATGGTGGTGTATTTTGACCAGGATTAGGTGTTTGCCTAGGTTTGAACTACGTCAAGGCCACACATTCTCACACAAACCCTAAAAATGGGGACACACTTACATTACACAGGTTCCGGGGCTGGCTCCAGTGGAAATTGGCAGTTTGTCAAAACCTGTGAGAATGCAACATAGCATCTTTTGACCTCAGTCTGAGCAAACTTGATGATTCATGCAAATTCATATTAAATTCAGAGCCTCTATGTTTGCATGCAAGGGCATAACTAGAACTTTGTGGGCCACATAGCAAGATCTTAAAAGGACCTGAGGTAAAAAAAACACATACATTTTGCCCCACAAAGAGCCCATTCAGGTTATGCCACACAGTAGTACCCCTTATACACAATAGCCACGCAGTAGTAGTGCCCGTTATACATTATGTCACACAGTAATGCCCCTTACACTACACAGTAATGCCCCTTACACATTATACAATACAGTAATGCCCTTTACAGATTATGCCAAAGAGTAGTGCTCCATATAACACATTATTTCACACAATTGTAGTGCCCTTTACACATTATACCTCCCCACCAGCAGTAACTCACCTCTCCGATCCCTCCAGCAGCCTCTCATCTCCCCCTGTGTGCCATCAAGAACCAGCAGGTGTGGATTTGGGGCTGGACCGCCAGCTAATTACAGCTGGCACATCGGCAGGCAGCAGCATAAATGGACAGACAGCGCTGGTGCAATTTTAATCTGGCGCTGAGCTGCAAGCTCCGTTTGCCATATGACCGGCGGCGCTATCTCTCCATGACTGCCTGCCAGTCCGCCAGCTGTAATCAACTGGCAGACCGGCACCAAATCAACATTGCTGGCACCCGGGCCCCTCCCGACCGCCCTGACTGGACCGGCCCACCTTGTGTGCGTGACTGGGTGCAGGGGGAGTGGCGGGCCACAGAGGCAGCTCGGGCACCATGGCATCCACACCCCGTGCACACACAGTAGTTACGCCACTGTTTGTATGCATGTTAGCAAACAGTGGGGTCCTTTTCAGGATCAATGCAATGGGGTTATAGACGAGGACAATTTAAACAAATAAAGGTTGCAGGTGTACTTCAGAGTCCAGTCCTCAACCCGGGCAATGCCGGGTATCCCAGCTAGTATAAAGATATAGTGATACAGGAATTCATTGCATGCTGGTCATCAGATAGGACATTGGATTGTATTCAGGTCAGGTGCATTTATGGACTAGTCCCCTGATAGTGCACCTGCTATTGGACAGTCAGGCTGGACAATGATTTGTTGTGATACCCTGCAGTTGCCATTTTATAAAGGAGAAGTAGAAGCCATTGGGGGTGATGTGTCAAGCCTTGGAGAGAAATAAAGCGAAGTTGCAAAAAGCAACCAATCAGCTTCTAATTGTCATTTATCTAGCACAGTCTTTGAAATAACAGAAGCTGATTGGTTGCTTTGGGCAACTCTTCCACTTTATCTTTCTTCAAGGCTTAAGCAGAAGCCTCTATATTTCTCTGCCCCTAGACGGAGGTCATCCATAGTCATATATAGATCTATCCTGAACTATTCTTTAAGGGAGGGTGAAGACGGGGATTTCCAATGGACCGGGATTAAGGACTTTCTGGCGCTATTAAGGTATTTAAGCAGGGTTTTTTTGTAAGTAGCCAAAGGGCCAGGATATAAATTCAAATGCCAAAAGGAGGGATCAGAGGGAACTACACTACCCACAGTGGCAAACGCAGGATTTCTAGAGGGGGGTTTCCAAATGCTTGATTTTAGAGTGAGTGTGGCCAGTCCATGAAGAGGGCATAATTAGCACTTAACCAGCTTTAATATGCGTCATACAAGTATATTGTGTGTCATAATTCCAGAAAATACAGGGCCAGCGATCACAGTAAGCCATTAAATGCGGCAGTAGGGCCATCCTGCCTGAGATGAATGTTTTTATGTCAGTTGTGGGCATCATTCCAGAGCATGGGAGCAAGTCCAGGAGTCTTGGGGAGCAGCCGAAGAACTTAGCACTAGCCCTGGACATATACAGTATGTACTTATTGGTCTCCATTTGCACTAGATAACAGTATTAATAATTAACCCTATAGATGGTCTATAGCAGTGCAACCCTAACAGTGCATGTTTTCCAGATCTCCTACTTGGTGCATAGGTGTATTTATTACTGATTGATAAATATCAGCCACATTACTGGCTGGAACTGGTGGTGCTAATTATTTCATTTGTGATACTGAGAAGAACATGCAGCACTAGGAAAATTCTATTAATTACTTTTTCTATTGTGGTCATGGTGTGGGCTGGGGAGGGGGGTTTACAGGCAACCAGAGACCCCCTCTGCGTTTGCCTTTGACCCGGAATTGCTGGTGAAAGAGATATAACTTTCTCCAAGGGTCGCAAAGCTAGGCAATCCCACCAGATGTGAACCGGTGAGCCTTTTGCAGATTTACACCTGCAGCATGCCAGAAGCTCTGGGGAACAGTTTCACTAGACTCTGGGGACACCTATACCAGCGTAATAATACCTTGTATTGAGTTTCTATGACTGAGTAACTAACAGAGGGCCTGATTCAGACCCGATTGCAAGCGCTGAGCGCTCGCGACCGGGTCGATGGTGGCCCACAGCGCATGCGCATGACGGAGCCAGCTCCATCGTGCGCATGTGCGAGACTCGGCTAGCGACAGACAATCCGCCGCTCTGGGTCTCGCACCAAAGGGGGCGAGCTGTCGATGTTGAGTGGCAGCTCGCCCCGCTTGGTGGGCGGGCCGGGGGGGTGGCTGCCCAAACGGAGGCGTTCCCGAGGTAACGCTTGCCATTTGGGGGCGGCCCCACTGACATCACGAGTGGTGTCAGTGAAGAGCTTCCGGCTCTGTTAGAGCCGAAAGCTCTCTGGGGCTTGCGACGAACGAGTCCCTACCACAAGGTCTTGTCGCAAGCCTGATGGTCGCGATGTTCTTGACCATCGTGACCATCATCATGGCCGCTCGCTATAGCTGTGGGTGGTCACCCACAACTATGCCAGGAGGTCGCTCCTAAAAAAAACAGCGCCCGCCCTGATTCAGAGCAAGCGCTCGCTTTTTGCGAGCGCCTCTGAATAAGGCCCAGAGCTTTCAAATGTGTTAAGAAAGATCTTATTCCAATCTTGTAAATCCAATGAAATCTACAAATCCAGTTTCAAGTTGCTATTGAAATTAGGGAGCTCCGGAAATGCAATGAACAGTTTATAACACATAGAGAGGAAATGCGATGGGCATGAGGGGTCCTGGCACACATCCTTAAGGATTTGTTACGGCACAGACAATAGTATCTCAGTATTGTCAAAAAGCAGTTTGTTTAATGCTGCTCTAGTTGCAGTAAATTCGGACAGAATCGAAGTGGAGGAGGAAGACCTGAGAGTTGTTTCAAGATTCTTAAGTTGTTGTAAAAGACAGAGGCCCTGATTCAGAGCCGGACGCTCTGACAGAGCGCTCGCTCTGAATCAGGGCCGTCCCTCCTACCTTTTGGAGCAGCCTCCTGGCTGCTCGCATAGCTGTGGGTGACCACCCACAGCTATAGCGAGCGGCCAAAATGATGGTCGCGATGGTCAAGACCATCGCGACCATCGGGCTTGCGACGAGACCCTTGCGGTAGGGTCTCGCTGCCGCAAGCCCTGGAGTGCTTTTGGCTCTATCAGAGCCAAAAGCACTCCCACTGACATCACTAGTGATGTCAGTGAGGCCAGCCCCAGACAGTGGGCGTTCCCATGGGAACGCCTCCGTCTGGGTAGCCACGCCCCCGGCACGCCCACCAAAGGGGGCGTGCTGTCAATCACCATCGACAGCAGGCCCCCTTTGGTGCGAGACCCATAACGACGGCTTGGCCATCGTTATTCGGGTCTCGCGCATGCGCACGATGGAGTCGGCTCCCTCGTGCGCATGCGCACTTGGGCAACATTGACCCGCTTGCGAGCGCTCAGCGCTCGCGAGCGGATCTGAATCAGGCCCAGAGATCTCAGTCGTATAATTACTACCAAAATAGTCCGCATTTGCTTCATCCAACTCATTTAACTGAGATTTGCAGCAAGTATCAACGAAGATTTGTTCATTAAGATGCCACACACATTAGTTAGTGTGGGAGTATGAGGTCAACAATGTCATGGTAATAGGAGCATGATCAGTCCAAGTGGTGAGACCTATAGTGGTATGATATATCAAATAGAGAATCTATGTGGCAGAAGGAAGTGGCCTATTCTGAGTAGTCACCCTAGTGGGAGTCTCCATGTATCAACCAGGTGGTGTTCGTGTAAAGTGCGTCTTACTAGTTTCTGCAACTTCAAAGAGCGTCCAGCAATAGTACCTGAGGTATCGATCTCCGGTTCGCTGGTCCAATTCAAATACCTCCAATAATAGGAATACCTTCACCAGATGCTCCTCAGATTCTAGGGGGTATATTTACTAAAGTGCGGGTTTATAGAAGTGCAGATGTTGCCCATCTGATTCTCCTTATCACTTATGTAGCACCTTCTAGAAGATAATAGCTAGAATCTGATTGTTTGTTATGGGCAACACTAAGTGCAAAGCTGTATACGTGCGGGAGGGAAGGGCTTGCAGGCGGGCCCAGCTGGCTGGGTGACTGGCGGGCGGGCAGGAGGGAAGGGCTGGCTGGCAGGGCGGGCAGGCAATGCGGTGTGCATTACCTGTGATGTCACGCCACCGAGTCTAGGCAGATCACGGCCCGGGCGCGCCTGCGCCTCCCAGAGTCGCTCAGTGGCAGCGCTGCCCGGTTCCTGGTCGCAGCACACTTCACAACCGTTGTTCTGTTGGGTATTACTCAATGCAGACTTAAAATTAAACTGTCCCCCTTAGCGTGTAACTGAGGGTACAATGTTCCAGTTATAAATTCACAGATGTACGGACAGGACAGTGGTATACTCAACTTTAGCCAAAAGGTTTAATACATGAACTAAGCCAAAAGGACTAGGAGGAAAAGTTAGAACATATGGGCACGATCAATGTTATTGAACCCATTAGACACATTTTATTCATTATATGTTTCTATAGATTAAGAAAATCCTTGTCACTCAATGTTTTTGTATTCGTCAAGGGATAATGGAACTCATTCAGAGTCGGTCGTAAGCGGCCGCTCGGTCGTATGCATCCGATGTTTCCAAACCACGCATGCGTACGGTTAGTTGTGCACATGTGCGTACGAGGCTTTGCGATCCAAAATGCTGTAGATCATACGGCTTACGAGCAGAAAGTGGCTTCCGGGAGTTGATTGACATGAAAGGCCGTTTGTGGGTGTTAACGGGGGTGGTGCCTCAGCGTTTTGAGGGCGTTTTAGGGGCGTACATAAATTACCTGTTGCGACCGACATAGAAGGCCGGAAGCAGTAAAACGCCACTCTGCGAGCAGGTTAGAGGCCTGGCTGATCGTACAGCTTGAGGTTGGGTATGTGCTCTCGCAAGCCCTAGAGTACAATTGATACTATCGAATGTTATTGATGTAAGGATTGATGTTTCTATTTTGAGCCACACAATGCAAGCAGCTAATAATCGATTGATGAAGCTAATAACACTGCTAATTGGCTTGTAATTGATTCAGCTGCGTTTGCATTAGCGAATAATAAGAATAAATACATTTCATGGGGATGGCTTTTTCTATGCGTTTTTATTTTTTATTTTTGTGGGCATCAACACAACACAAGCGGCCGCAACCATCAGAAGAAAATTAACATACAGCGACTGACAACGACTGACTCGATCGCTAGCTGCTATCACTCGCTAGCTAGAGGAGGTGTATTGTTCACGTATGGGCATCACTTTGGTTGCAACCGACCGGCCGTGCGATTGCTTCCTTTTTCAGTTTCTCGGTTGTTAGGCGTACGACCGAGCGGCTGCTTATGACCGGCTCTGAATGAGGTCCAATGTTTTTTTTGTCTTTATTTTAGAAAAAATAACAGCTGATTGTCATGTTCACATGTGTCAATAAATGAATGTTCAAATTAGTTACTGTAAACAGGGACCCCATTGTAACGGGCCCCCTCCTTCTTGGCACTCATGTCCATAAAGTCAGAGCAGAACATAGTTTTATACATAAACCGTCATTTCATAATGTTATTTCTTGTACTATTGTTATGTAATATGGACATACCTAATGTAAATAAATAAGTAAGTTACTTTCCATTTCTCAGCTAGAACACGGTGCTTAAAAAAAGCCAAAACATAAATTTGGTTCTCAACAAATGTAGAAAAGTAAATGACTCTGTGGAAATCTAGGTATCGTAACTCACAACTACTGCATAACACGTAACGACTCTCCTGGTATATCCTGGAGACTCCTAAATTTGCGGAGCTCTCCTGGAATCCCAGGAGTGTAAACCAGACTCCACTTTTCTGTGAATTGTATTATTGTGGCCCTGCCCCCTGCTGCTCAGTAGCACAAATAGCAGCGTTGTGCAGTGAAGTGGTGGGCAGGGGGCACTTATGCATTAGCCTCACCACATTCCCGGCACATCTGACTAGGATCCTGATTCAGAGGCGCTCGCTATTTGCGAGCGCTCGCTCTGAATCAGGGCGGATTTTTTTTTTTTAAACTGCCTCCAGGTCGCTCGCATAGCTGTGGGTGACCACCCACAGCTTGTGCGGGCGGCCTGGCAATGGTCGTGATTATCGCGACCATCAGGCTTGCGACAAGACCCTTGTGGTAGGGTCTCGTACACCGCAAGCCCCAGTGAACTTCCTGCTCTAATAGAGCAGGAAATTCACTACTGACATCACGAATGATGTGAGTAGGGCCGCCCACAAACGGCAGGCGTTCCTTGGGGAACGCCTCAGTTTGTGCAGCCACCCCCCGACCCACCTACAAAACGGGGCGAGCTGTCGATCAACATCGACAGCCGCCCCGCTTTGCTGCGAGCCCTGAGCGAGTGAAGTTCTCACTCACTCCGGGGCGAGCGTGCGCACTGCCTGACCATCGAGCGCTATGCACTCGCGAGCGGGTCTGAATCAAGCCCTAGGACCTACTGGATGTGACCAACCGAGGCTGTGAGATTAAATCATTGTCTGATAGGGTACTTCATTTGCAACACAGAATACAATGTCTATTTAATGAGCGGAGCAGCGCAGATGGCATTCCACCTGTTTTGTTTAAATATAAACTTCATGGCAAGTCACATGAATGTTAAATGCAGAGATCTAGTATTTTAGGCTCAATAAGTATCAATATGGTGTCACATACAGTATTAATGCTATTCAAATATGAATCCTCTCTTTTTTAGAGAAGTCCCATTTCTGTGAATCTGCACAGCTACAGTATCCTGGAAATAGCAATCAAATCAAGCAAACATATATATGATATGATGCACTTATTAATTGATAAGAGAAGTCACAGACGCAGTGACCATATTATACTCATCACTGTATTACTAATACATCAATACAGGACACAGATACACAAACAAAAATTATGCTTTAATAACATCAGCATACAGCAACAGAAAATAAGAAACAACCTAGCCCTTATTTAGGCCGGGATGTACTAACAAGGAAAAAAAAAATATCACATTTTCTAAACTCTCACCCTATTACATTTGGCCCCATGTCTGAGATGTAAAAGGGAGAGGATTGGGTGATGGCTGTGTAATGGTAATGGAGCGTACACATGGTCAGATTTGTCAGACTTGTCAGATTTGTCAGATGAACAACTGAACGATTGAACGATTTGAACGATTTTACCAAAGTTTTGAAAGATTTGAACGATTTGAACAATTGAACGATTTTTGACTGCATTAAAATGAATGGAATCGTCCAAGTCTGACTGCAAACCCATCAGATGTCAGATATCGTTATCTGACAAACGGGAACGCGCATTGTTGATCGTCCATCGTTCAGGCATGTCAGATATGTCAGATTTTCCTTCAGATATGAACGACTGAACGATTTTTAAATCGTTATCGTTCATATCTGAAGGAAAAATCTGACCGTGTGTATGCACCATAAGTGAGTGTCTTGAATTGGGTTGTGAAGGGGAGCCAGTGGAGGGCTTGTAGGAGATGGGGGGCAGGTGTAGTACATTTAGAAAGGAAGATAAGCCAGGGAGCAGCATTGAGGACAGATTGGAGTGTAGAGAGGCGGGAGTCAGGGAGGCCAGATAAAGGGAGGTTACAGTAGTCCAATCTGGATATGACCAGAGAGTGGATGAGGGTCTTAGTAGCATCCCGGGTGAGAAAGGGTCTGGTCCTGGAAACCCGTATATATATATATATATATATATATATATATATACAGTCAGGTGCATAAATATTGGGACATTGACAGAATTTTCATATTTTGGCCTCTATTCACCACCACAATGGCTTTGAAATGAAACAAACAAGATGTGCTTTAACTGCAGACGTTCAGATTTAGTTTGAGGGTAATTACATCCAAATCAGGTGAACGGTGTAGGAATTACAACGGTTTCTATATGTGCCTCCCACTTTTTAAGGGGCCAAAAGTAATGGGACAAACTAAACAATCCTAAATCAAACTTTCACTTTTTAATACTTAGTTGCAAATCCTTTGCAGGCAATTACAGCCTGAAGTCTGGAACGCATAGACATCACCAGACGCTGGGTTTCATCCTTGGTGATGCTCTGCCAGGCCTCTACTGCAAATGTCTTCAGTTCCTGCTTGTTCTTGGGGCATTTTCCCTTCAGTTTTGCCTTCATCAAGTGAAATGCATGCTGAATCGGATTCAGGTCAGGGGATTGACTTGGCCATTGCACAACATTACACTTTTTAGCCTTAAAAAACTCTTTGGTTGCTTTTGAGTATGCTTCGGGTCATTGTCCATCTGCACTGTGAAGCGCCGTCCAATGAGTTCTGAAGCATTTGATTGAATATGAGCATATAATATTGCCTGAAACACTTCAGAATTCATTGTGCTGCTTTTGTCAGCAGTCACATCATCAATAAATACAAGGGAACCAGTTCCATTGGCAGCCATACATGCCCACGCCATGACACTACCACCACCATGCTTCACTGATGAGGTGGTATGTTTTGGATCATGAACAGTTCCTTCCTTCTACATACTCTTCTCTTCCCATCACTCTGGTACAAGTTGATCTTTGTCTCATCTGTCCATAGGATGTTGTTCCAGAACTGTAATGGCTTTTTTAGATGTTGTTTGGCAAACTCTAATCTGATCTTCCTGTTTTTGTGGTTCACCAATGGTTTACATCTTGTGGTGAACCCTCTATATTCACTCTTGTGAAGTCTTCTCTTGATTGTTGACTTTGACACATATACACCTACTTCCTGAAGAGTGTTCTTGATTTAGCCAACTGTTGTGAAGGGGTTTTTCTTCACCAGGGAAATAATTCTTCTGTCATCCACCACAGTTGTTTTCCATGGTCTTCTTGGTCTTTTGGTGTTGCTGAGCTCTTCGGTGCGTTCTTTCTTTTTAAGAATGTTCCAAACAGTTGATTTGGCCACACCTAATGTTTTTGCTATCTTTCTGATGGGTTTGTTTTGATTTTTCAGCTTAATGATGGCTTGCTTCACTGATAGTGACAGCTCTTTGGATCTCATATTGAGAGTCGACAGCAACTGATTCCAAATGCAAATGTCACACCTGGAATCAACTCCAGACGTTTTACCTGCGTAATTGATAATGAAATAACGAGGGAATAGCCCACACCTGTCCATGAAATAGCTTTTGAGTTGATAATCCCATTACTTTTGGCCCCTTAAAAAGTGGGAGGCACATATAGAAACCGTTGTAATTCCTACTCCGTTCACCTGATTTAGATGTAATTACCCTCAAGTTAAATCTGAAAGTATGCAGTTAAAGCACATCTTGTTTGTTTCATTTCAAAGCCATTGTGGTGGTGAATAGAGGCCAAAATATGAAAATTCTGTCAATGTCCCAATATTTATGCACCTGACTGTATATATATATATATATATATATATATATATGACCAGAACACCACAACACAGTGGCGTTCCTCCCCGAGTTGTCACCTGGTGCTGGGAGGGATTATGTGCCAGCGGCTCTACCGCGTGCCACTGAAATGGGGTGTGGCCTCGCATGAAGGGGCTTGACCTCGCGACCCGTACCCCGTTGTCCCATGCTTTTTACCGGGGGTCCAAGCGGAGGGTGTAAGAGGTGCGGACTGCCCTGTCCTGTGAGCAATGCCGCCTCCCCTCACAGTATTAGGAGCCGAGTGCTGCACTTAATACTACAGTGCAGTACCCGGCTCCTGTCACTGAGGAGGAGTCTGCACCTAGGTGTCACCCCCCCTTGTGACGCCATTGCCACCACACCTTTAAATACCATGAGCAAATTGTCTTATTATCAAATATCCATCAACCAGCAAATTTACTATCAGTCACAAAAGACATGCATAAATAAATGCTTGAATACTTATCAATTATCAAGTCTTGGAGAAACAGACTTCACTTCCATATTAGCACTGATATGCAGCAGTCTGCCCAACGAATGTTTCGGTGATCTCAATCACCTTCATCGGTAGTGTCGGGAATCCCATGACGAAGGTGCTTGTGAGCACCGAAACGGCCGTCGTTTCCCTGAAAGCTTAATTCCACCCTAAGCATAAATTACATGATATATCTTCCCCTCCACCTCACCTTGCAGAAATGCGGGAGGGGTCCTGGGGCTGTTCCATTCAGCCATTTTCCTGAGACTCTGTATTTCTTCTCACCATCCTGGACAAAAACTGTGTGAATGCTACGTCCATTCTAATATTGTGACCTTAAATGCTTTACTATTAAGGTGGCAGTGCAGCTTCATGATATACCAGCATTACTGATTGGATAACAGAAACTGGCCACACCCCTTTTGACAGCGAGAAATTGGTATTATTCAGAGGTATGGTATATTTTTAAATCCCATTGCTCCCTAGTGACCTAATGCATTCTCCCTGCCAGGAGAACAGGAAATCTGTGGTTTTCCCATAACAGAAGTCATTTCTGAAAATGACACAAATGAAAGTGTTAATATTGAAATCACTGTACTTTTCTCTAGCATTTTTTAAGGCATTGCTATCTGGCTTTTGTTGTTGAAATACAGAAAAACACCCTTTGGCACGCTATCTTGAGTAACTTTTCATGCAGTATAATCTGTTTAAAATAAATCCTTTATTGCTGTAACAGGCAGCATGACAATTGGTTTGGTCGTGTTGCTACTAGACTATTAGTCAGGAAAAAAAAAATACATGCTTGTTTGTTTAATTTGGAATTGTGTTCTAAGGAAAGAATTTCCCAAACTGGTATTGATACCTAATGAAAACTTAACAAGGATTCTCACCACAATAATAATCACCTCCTAATTACCAAAGGGTGAATGTGATTTGAAATGTGAATGGACCAGTAGAATAAAACCAGCAATCCGTTTGTACGTTAAATAATTTAATTTCCACGGTCTGAAGAGATGTCACACATCCAAGACATACAATTCTGAAATCTGGAGTTGTCAGATTGGAAGAAAAAAGACGGGAAGAAATAATTGTTTTATAGTTATCTGGGTTCTTTGAAGTCCATCGGGGCACTTATTCTAAACTCGGGGATATTAATAAAATAAGGTCAGGAAAAGTTGACATGGCTGCTTTTATTCTGGAAAGCAGAAGGTGCTTATCTGAGGGTTATGAAACACGTTGAAATGATCAGGGATTTCGTTTTACTATAAGATTTTATCAAAATAACTTTGATCCTTGGGAGTGCGGCCGTTTCTGTTGCTTCTGTAACTCCCTGGATTTGCCTACCATGTATTTGTCTGCAAAAACCTCAATATTTTTGTTCGGAGCCTTGTTATTGCTCCTGGACAACTGTAAAGCAATGTTGTACTATGGTGTGCACTTATCATGTAGTTACTTTGCAGCAGAAACAGAGAAAGTACAAAACCTAAACAAATGGTGATACTATAGTGTAACCACTTTTGTTGTCACCTCCAAAATATTATGTTACAAAAAGAGCTTGAAAAGTAGTATCTGTTTTTTTAATGTTGAAACGTTCTTCTTTGCTGTCACTGACTAAAGCCGCATATCTACTAAACGATATTGCTCCATGAGCGATATAGTAGTGTGTTCCTGTAGTGTGTTCCCGGCAGTGGTGTACCCAATGTCATTAACGACATCGAGCACCTACACTGAACGATATATGTTTGGGAGGAATGGTGATAATTGGCATGCTCTGATGCGGTAAGTAGGCACACAATGACACCCTCCCCCAAATAATTTTGCCATGCAACCCGGTGATTGTGAGTTATCATATGGCCTGAGTCAGAGTTGCATGTTATTGCTGCCGGAGCTGCAATTTTCACTGCAGCGGATGTAGGCAATTGCCCTAAAGCAACAGCCGCCAGGACTTGTACTGGGATGCCCAACGGAGCCATCGCAGCTGTCCGTAACTACGTACACATCCTCAGCATCAGACGCAGATGATGGAAACATCGACTCCTTGTCTATGGTCACTCAGAATGGCCTCTGTAATTGAAATTCTGAAGCGCGAGCCATGTATCCTGCATAAGGGATCAAAGAGGCGGACGTGACAAGCCCCCGAAATGGTCCAGACTTGCCTGGGTTTTTAACCAACACTCATTCCCCCAAATGCTCCCTGCCTGCCAATCACAGCGTGCGACTACGGTAAGCTACCCAGACACATGCGCAGTGTCAAAAAAAATCGCTCCATTAGCGATAACATCCGCGTTGCATACAACTCATCCGGCCCATAGGTATTATGCACTTAGGGGTCTATTTACTAAGCAGTGTTAGGAGAAGTGAAAAGTGATAAGAAAGTGATAAGGTGCCAGCCAATCAGCTTCCAACTGTCATTTTTCAAACACAGCCTGTGAGATGGCAGTTAGGAGCTGATTGGCTGGTACCTTATCACTTTTCACTCTTCACTTTTCACTTCTCCTAACACTGTTTAGTAAATAGACCCCTTAAACCATTTATACTGTCACAGTTTTGCTGACTGGAAGCTTCCATGATAATCCCTCTTAGAACAGATGGTGATGCTGTGCTGTATGTACTACATGAGTTAGAAATGAAATATGTATTAAAATGGTATACAATCGGGAAGCCGACTGCCAGAATCCCGACAGCCGGCTTCCCGACTGCTTTGTCCCGGCGTGGGATAAATAACCGGCGCCTATATCTAGACGACAGTCATTTCCCCGACGCCTGGGAGACCGGCGCCCGGCATCTCGTTCGAAGGGATGCCGGGCGTCGCGAGCGGACAGCCGTGGGGGGGGAGGGTTAGGTTTAGGGCACCCGGGGGGGACTTAGGGTTAGGCACCCCCCACGGGAGGGTTAGACTAGGGGGAGGGAGGGTTAGGGTTAGGCACCCCGGGGGGGAATTAGGGTTAGGCATCCCCCGGGGGACTTAGGTTTAGGCAGCGAGGAAGGGGGGGGTTAGGGTTAGGCACTTAGAGGTGGGATTAGGGTTAGGCACTTGGGGGGGAGGTTAGGGTTAGGCATCCCTAAGGAGGGTTAGGGTTAGGGGGTTAGGTTAGCTAATACTTATCTTAGCGACAATCGGGATTAAAATGTACCCCTACCTCTTTTCCTATTTCCGTAACCAATTTTATGTACTTTGTTTAGATATTTCTAGCTGTAGGTGAGATTGAGAAAATTAGGATAATCCATGGAAAACAACCAGAAAATTACATTTATTCAATTTTACTGACACTAAAGGCGCATATCCACTACACGATAACATTATTGTTAATCGTTCGCAATATGTTGCAGTGGATATGCCATCAACGACCAGCGATGCACGCTCCCACTGGTCGTTGATGACATCTATCATCGCCCGTACTTGCAGGGCAACCTGACGATATCGTTCAGTGTGGGTGCTCAATGTCGTTAATGACATTGAGCACATCACTGCCGGGGAAACACTGGATGATATCGTTCATGGAGCATATCGTCTAGTGGATACCCGCCTTTAACAATAAAAACAAATATTTATTTGTTTAAATTACCCTAAATGCTACAAAAGAAGGCAAAGCAGTACTAGTCTGAAACTTTCCAAGATTTAGGGGTCTATTTACTAAGCAGTATGAGGACACAAAGTGAAAGGTACCAGCCAATCAGCTCCCAACTGTCATTTTTCAAACACAGCCTGTGAGCTGATTGGCTGGTACCTTATCTCATTTCACTTTGTCTCCTCACACTGCTTAGTCAATAGACCCCATAGACAACCAACGGAGCTTAGTACACCAGCTGGCAGGTAGGACATAAATTGTCATGGCCTTGGCTACTGTATGTACTTCATGCCCTCAGCGTGATGAAAATGAGGAGGTGACTCGTGGGTATGGCATTCCATGCGAGGCCACGCCCTTGCTACGAGGCCACACCCAGTTTTCAGGAACTTGCATGCCTTTGGTATGCGTAAGACACTCCCCACTCCACACCTTCCCCTATTGTGGTGCCCCCCTTTGTTTTGGATCCACCCCTGCATGTGTTTGCTTGTTTTTCTTTAATTTGTGGTAGGAATCCAGAGTGCCTGGAAGAAGCCCTCACAAATATGGAGATAACATACAAACTCCACACTTATAGGACCCATATAGGATCCGCTGTTCGCAAAGGTTGTTCGTCACATCAACCTGTGTGGTCCTATCTGGTGTTCTGCACATCAGTTGGGACGATGCAATGAACGGCGCCATGCTGCTACATGCAGCCTGTAACAATATGTAGCGCTGTCGCACATCGTATAATGCATGGAGGCATTAAACATACATTTAAGGGGCATGAGGGGAAGTCTGACGCTATGTGGGGGTATCAAATGGGCATTCTCGGAGAATGTGTGGTGGCTTGTAGGGAGGTCTGAAGGCCATATGGGTAGCTATAAAGCATAAATTATGACAGGAACCACTTTTTTTTTTTTGCTCAGCGCAATCACTATGTCCTACTACAGTATAAAGTAATAATAACTTGAACTGTCCATATATTCAGCAGCATTTTGTTATTTGCAAATGAATGCGTAGCCTTATGCCACTACCCCTGTAAAAGTTGTGTGTGTTGAAGTGCCTTCATGTGCAGGAGCATTATACAGTGCCCAGAACAGTTTTCTGTAATTCGCCAGATATCAACTTCTCTGGGTATATATTATCTAAGCAAGATACATGTTTTCATGGTTGGGACAGGGCAGGCATGACTTGCTAGCATATAAAATATGTATTTTTTATTCCAAGTGTATGAAGCAGAAAAAATAGTGTCACTTCCTTGCAGTCAGTGTAGCTTCAGCACCGAACTCACCGGTGATGTTTCCATTATCAGATATACAGGTATGTATGCAAAGCAGTTACAGGACCCAGACAGGGCTTCACTGCCCCTTATATGTATATATATTGGCAGCCTTAATGCAATAATAGATTCAATGTTACCTGGACCTAATTAGATTTCTACTATTAATGTAATTCTGCCCCCAGATTTCCCTGTCCGCCCTCCCCCGCAGTCTTATAACTTCCTATAACCTTAGTGCAGTAGAGTAGAACACACCTCTCCGGCGGATGGCTGGCTGGCAGAGGCAGTTATCTGACTCGGCAGTGGGGCCCCAATGTGCCCCCTATGGGAAACATACACCTATGAGTCGGCCCTGATATTGGTATATGTTTTCCATTCTCTATATAACATATCTATAGTTAGCAAGCTAATGATAATACCATATTTAATGCTGACAGCATCTGTAATCCTTTATTTCCATGTTATACAGCAAACATTTAAATAAGAGCTAAATTTCATGCTTCCCAGTTGTGAGTGCTATGTGCCATTTGCTTCACAGATGTGCCACATTGCTGTATAGTATACACAGGGAACATAGCGAGCTTTGAAGCGTTTGCTCTGCGCTTTATTACTGCAGGCTCATTGTAATGATCTGCCAGCCTCGTCGCCACTTCTCTAAAGAACTTGATCCTTAAAAAGACATGCTGGTAAACTAGGGGGAATAAAAGTTCCGAAACACATAGTGCGATCACAGTGCAGCATCTGCAATCACTTTGTACTGGCTGGCAATAATCTATGGGAGAGAGGTGACACTGTAGAAAAAGAAAAGACAGCTGGAGAAAACATCTCTAGTTTCCAAGGTAAGCAGCACGCATTCATGCCGTCACCACTTTTACAGTTCCTGTCTTATACAGGCGTTCTTACCTGATGTGGGAGATGTATCAAACCTTGTAAAGAGCAGGGGCGGATTAAAGGGCCTGGGACTGAAAATGCTCAAGGGCCTATACTAAGAAGGGGAGGAGCTGTAACAAGTGCTGTGTGGGTGTGGCCAATGTCATGGGTGTGACCAGAGCTGTGTGGGTGTGGCTAGTGCCATGCCGTTGTCTCCAGTCTGCTGCTCTGCAGCACCGGGTCAGCTCTGCAAAGCCATTACACCGCACGAGAGAGGAGGGGGTCCGCACTGAGTCTACACACAGGCCCCCTCCTTTCTTAAAACACCCGGGTCACGTGCCCACTTAGCCCCCCTCTTGTTGCAGCCCTGCCCTACCCCGCCATCCCCAAAACCTAATGCTAACCCCGCCATGCTACCTAATCCTAACACTCCCCCCATGGCTAACAGCTAAGACACCTCCCGACTTACCTCGTTTGGGCTGGCGTCTTGTCTGTATTCTGGTGTCGGGATTAAGATAGGCGCCGGTATTTCTGCCGCTGGTCTGCTATACATAAAAATTGAAAAAAATGCATACTTTTGTGAGAAAATCAGAATACAAATTAAACACTGATATTTATGACTGACTGTATGGCCAGCTAGGCAGCTGGTTCTCTTCATGCTGTTGTGATGATGGGCCTATTTTTATGTGGAGGCCTGGGGCGTATCTATAATGGGTGCAGTATGTGCGGTGGGGCCAGTGGCGTATCTATAATGGGTGCAGTATGTGCGGTGGGGCCAGTGGCGTATCTATAATGGGTGCAGTATGTGCGGTGCGGGGCCCAAGGGGGCCCCGCACCGCACATACTGCACCCATATTTTTTTTAAACTTACCTTTGCGAGGTCCCGCGTCAGGAGACACTGCTGCTCAGAACACTGGTAAAATGGCCGCCGCGGCCATTTTTCCTGCATTCTGCGCGTGCGCAGTACTCTGGACACTCTAGTACCTGGAGTCTACTAATGCTCCGATGGCTGGCCAGCCGCATCAGTCGGCTGCCAGCCACCAAGGAGAGAGGAGGGAGCCCCGCACGAGGAGTGCACACGGGCCCCCTCCTCTCTTAAAACACCCCTGCCTGGGTCTATAGCTCCATCTGCCCCATTGCTAATCTGGCCCTGCTAAAGAGAACAAGTGGAGATATCTTCTAGCTATGATCAAGCACATTTTATACATCTCCCCCTTTTTTCTGTACACCAAGGGGTCACACAAAGCCGGGTCACACATATGCAGAGGACACCAGGACTGGATGGCAGCCAATATTGCCGGGGAACTCAGGGCCTGATGCATAGCGCTCGCAAGGGGATACTACACACCGCGCGCATGCGCAAGCCCCGGAGTGAGAGAGAATTTCTCTCGCTCCGGGGCTCACTGCAAAAGGGGCGGCTGTCGATGTTGATCGACAGCTCGCCCTGTTTTGTAGGCAGGGAGGGGGGCTGGCTGCACAAAAGGAGGCGTTCCTGAAGGAACGCCTGCCGTTTGTGGGAGGCACCACTGACATCACCAGTGATGTCAGTGGAGAGCTTCCTGCTCTGTTAGAGCAAGAAGCTCTCTGGGGCTTGCGACGGACAAGACCCTACCACTAGGGTATCGTCGCAAGCCGCGATGTCGCGACCATCACCTGGCCGATTGCAAAAGCTGTGGGTGGGCACAACAAAAAAAGCTGTGGGTGGCCGCAACAAAAAAAAACCAAAACGCCCTGATTCAGAGCGAGCGTTCTTCAAGAGCGTCTGGCTCTGAATCAGGCCCTCTGTCACTGAGCTGCCCGGTAATATTTTAGTGGAAAATTGGGCCCAAAAATAATGTTTTATCGCAAAAATTGTCAAAGTATGGATAAAGACCCAGTATGGATAAATACCCCCCTTAGTTTGAATGCATTATTTTTGGAGTGGATCACGGCACTCATACTTTGGAAATCTTCAGTGGGACCTGTTGGTTGGGGCAGTGCCAGATTAAGGCCATCGTGGGCCTGGAGCTGAAATTTATGAAGGGCCTATTGCGTGATGGCGCAGAAGGTGTGATTACTGATATGGGGGTGTGACCAGTGATGTGGGGGTGTAGTCTGTACCATGGGGTGTGGCTAGTACCATGAAGCACAGCTGCCCACCTACATTCAACCATCTCAATCTCCCTCCCCTCTTTGATTATATGAAGCATACACCACCTGTTCTATATAAAAAAAAAAAAATACAAACTATGGTTTATTAATAAAATGCACCAATTTTTATTAATAAGGTGCTTAAACAGAAATATACCTGAAAATTGCTAGTTTTCCAATAATTACCTTTGAACAAAGTAAAAGGTACAGAACATGAAAACATAATAAATAATACTAAATAAATATTAAATCAAACTAATCTGCATTTTACTTAATATGCACATTATTAAATATTAATATTAAATACAAATAATATACAGTATGTAAACTGTGGCAGCAAAAATGGCTCCATAAGTATGGGGCCAAACTGTTATAAGGTACGCTTTTTGGAATTTGGTACATAGGGGTCAGACCGTAGTCCACCTGCGGACTGCAGTAGATAGATAGATAGACAGACAGACAGACAGACAGACAGACAGATAGATAGATAGATAGATAGATAGATAGAGTTGCAAGATCCAAATTTTCGGCAGGATGAATAGCGTTATTGTAGCTCCGCCCATGCTTTATAATGCCGGTAATATCTGCTATATAAAGCAGGGGGTGGGGTCACGATGAAGCAATTGTGCCGACACGCCCCCCGCTGCGCCAACTTAAGCCACCCCCACCCACCCTCCCTGCTGCACCGACCTGGCAGTGGTTTCCCCACCTTTGCACCATAAAATAGCGATTTTGCAAATTTTTTCTCCACCTATATAGAGGCAAATCTTTTTCACCTATTACAATGCATTGCGTCTTCGCGTACGCGAAAAGTGTTTGCAATTAAATACGGAGATAATTTTCCATCTGGTGAAAAGTTGCAATCGGCAATAATTTTTTGCGGATCTCGGCTTTTCGCTTTGAATTGAATACGGGCCTAAACTGTAAACGTAAAAGAGTGTGATTGGGATCACCATTGTTTGCCCGGTGTCGGTATTTAGCTTGGTAATTATTATGTGTGTATGTAACCTGACAAAAACTTTAATCTTGCACCTGCCCCTTCCTATCTCATTCAAATATTGCACTTTCTCTCTCTCAATATATAAACACATACATATATTTTTTTATTATATAGATATGCATACATATTTTTATATGGTATCCAGTCGGAAAACCGGCTGCCTTAATACCTACAGCCGGCTTCCCGGCTGCTTTATCCCGGCGTGGGATAAATGACCGGCGCCCGGCATTTACCCGGCGCTGGGAGACCGGGCACGGGGGACTTAGGGTTAGGCTCCCCCCGGGAGGGTTAGGGTTAGGCACTTAGAGGGGGGATTAGGGTTAGGCACTTGGGGGGGAGGTTAGGGTTAGGCACCCCTAAGGAGGGTTAGGGGGTTAGGTTAGCTTATACTTACCTTAGGGACAATCGGGATTCCACTGCTGTCGGGCTGCCGCTGCCGGGCTCTGCTGATCTGTCGGGCTGCCGCTGCCGGGAATCGAACTGCTGGCCATGCGGCAGCCAGGATTCCATACCGATTCCTTTTATATAGATATACATACATAAATATACATATGTACTAATATATATATACATATGTACTATATATACACACTACATATATATGATATATATATATATATGCGCACACACAGTGAATATATATACATGCAGTGTGTATATATAGTACATATGTACAGTATATAGTGTTATATATATTAAAAGTGGGAGGCACATATAGAAACCGTTGTAATTCCTACACCGTTCACCTGATTTGGATGTAATTACCCTCAAATTAAATCTGAAAGTCTGCAGTTAAAGCACATCTTGTTTGTTTCATTTCAAAGCCATTGTGGTGGTGAATAGAGGCCAAAATATGAAAATTCTATCAGTGTCCCAATATTTATGCACCTGACTGTATATACTGTATGTGTGTGTATATATACAGTCAGGTATATAAACATATACACACACACAGTGTATATATATATATTATACATATATATATATATATATATATATATACACACACACACACAGACTATGTGTGTACATATATGTATATATATATATATATATACACAGTGTATATACATGTATAAAGTATAAATGTGTGACTATACTATAAATATTTGGTGTATTCTGGAATTCTGTATTTATATATAATTCTTAAACTTTCAGAACTGACTCTGAATTATGCCTATACTGTCCCCTGTGGCCTCCAGAGGATACTGTTCTCCAGAGAGCTGATGGCACCACCCACTCGGGATGATGTCGGGGGCATGGACGGCACAGTGCGCCGTAATACCTAGTTATGGCTCTGCGTTCAGCTATGAGAGACATGTATTAGAGTGCCCCTTATCTCGGCGTTGAGCCATCCTGCTTTGCCGCTGATCAAAGAGATGTAGTATGTCTTATGGTGCATACACACGGTCAATTTGTCAGATGAACGATTGAACGATTTTTACAACGATTTGCATTAATTCGTTAAAATCTGACTGCAAACACATCAGATTTCAGAGAGATCGTTATCTGACATGCAGGAACGCGCATTGTCCGTCGATGCAAGCCCCACAGGTCACAGATATGAACAGTTGAACGATTTTTACAAATGTTATCGTTCAGATTTGAGACAAAATCTGACCGTGTGTATGCACCATTAGCACTGAAATGTATCAAAATGACCATCACCAGAAACCTAACTTACCCTCCTGTGATCCCATGACCCCCAATAATGCTATGTGCACAGCCAGACAGCGCATGAGCAGGATTAATTGACAGCTGCAACATTTTTTTGGACTGCGCATTCAAGGCGCCTAGAAGGCCGTGGATGCACATTATCAAAAGAGCCACTGCGGGACCATAGATTAGTATAGCACCATCTCGTTCTATGTGCCAAGTGACAACAAGCTACACTTTTCTCCACTTGATAAGTAGCCAAAGGAGTCGCTACAATAGCAAATGACAGCAAATGTTAAGAGTCCCTGGAGAAATATCTGATTTCGCCACAGAATTCTTAAATTTTTAATAATGCTGAAAACCACTTTTTGGGTGAAAACTTCTTCTTCTACTTGATACATCTGTCCCACAGTCACAGCTGAGCTGGAAAATATATTGGCACCTGTGGAGCCACAACAGGGAGGCTGGCACACGGGACCACACGCTCACGTGACGACCCAAACAGAGGTAAGTACAACTTTATATTTTTTCTTATCTTCACTCAAAGCCAATTCTCTCGTTCTACAATCTCGCCATGGGGAAACCAATGCAACAAGTACACACATCCAAATATTTATAGAGCTCTTCATAACTTTCATGAGCTTCCTTGTTAAATGTTTACATTTTGTTTTTGGCTAATGTTTTTTATTACATCACATGACAGTAAAAGCAATGCATGAACCCAATCCCTTTATCTGCACATTACATATCATTTTCTGATTATAATTCCCGGGCACATCAGCCGACATATCGTTAAATTAGCATCTGATAATTATTTTACAATATAAAATGAGACCTACAAACAGAGGTTACCCCAGCAACAACATAACAGTTATTATCACAAGGCTGAAGTTATCTTATTCACTTCTTATTCTAGCTCCAGCTTCTTATTCATTTACCAACTTCTTATTCAGAACATGTTATATTACAAAAAAATATCAAATAGAATCAATAAGCTTACATTGAATAAACAAAATATGGCATCTATTACACAAATTTCAATTGTATTTTGCTTGGCCCACAAAGCTTTTGGGCATTAAATAGGTGGTAAAGTGGGCACAGGGAATAGATTTTCTAAATTTGAATAAGTAGCTGTAGTTGTGGAAGGGTTAACTAGCCTTGGGCAACAAGTTTGACACTTGGAATCCACAAAGGGGGGTCACTTACATATGACCCACTTGCATTTGGCCTTGCCCAACAAGGTTTTGGACATGAAATAGAGCATTAAAGTGGGCACAGCACCAATTAATACATTTGAATAAGTAGCTGTAGTTGTGCAAGGGTTAAAGAGCCTTGGGCAACAAATTTGACACTTGGAATCCACATAGGGGGTCACTTACATATGACCCACTTGAAATTGACCTTGCGCAACAAGGTTTTGGGCATGAAATAGGTGGTAAAGTGGGCATAGGGAAGTTGTGCATGGGTTAAATAGCCTTGGGCAACAAATTTGACACTTGGACTCCACAGGGGGAGGTCACTTACATATGACCCACTTGCAATTGGCCTTGCCCAACAAGGTTTTGGTCATGAAAAAGGGTGGTAAATTGGGCACAATCACCAATTTATATATTTGAATAAGTTATAGTTGTGCAAAGGTTAAATAGCCTTGGGCAACAAATTTGACACTTTGAATCCACAGAGGGGGGTCACTTACATATGAACCACTTGCAATTGGTCTTGCCCAACAAGGTTTTGGGCAAGAATAGGGCATTAAGTTAGGCATAGGGACCAGATTTTCTAAATTTGAATAAGTAGCTTTAGATGTGCAAGGTTTAACTAGCCTTGGGCAACAAATTTGACACTTGGAATCCACAGAGGGGGTTAACTTACATATGACCCACTTGCAATTGACCTTGCCCAACAAGCTTTTGGGTATGAAATTGGGTGGTAAAGTGGGCACAGACACCAATTAATACATCAGAATAAGTAGCTGTAGTTGTGCAAGGGTTAAAGAGCCTTGGGCAACACATTTGACACTTGGAATCCACAGAGGGGGGTCACTTACATATGACCCACTTGCAATTGGCCTTGCCCAACAAGATTTTAGGCATGAAATAGGGTGGTAAAGTGGGCATAGAGACCAAATTATCTATATTTGGATAAGTAGCTGTAGTTGTGCAAGGGATAAATAGCCTTGGGCAACAAATGTGACACTTGGAGTCCACAGAGGGGGGGTCACTTAAATATAACCCAAACACAACTGGCCTTGCAAGGTTTTGGGCATTAACTAGGGTGGTAAAATGGGCATGGGCACCAGATTTTATTCAAATGTATTAATTGGCGCCTATGCCCATTTTAATGCCCTATTTCATGCCCAAAAACTTGTTGGGCAAGGCCAATTGCAAGTGGGTCATATGTCAGTTACCCCTCTGTGTGGATTCCAAGTGTCAAATTTGTTGCCCAAAGCTAGTTAACCCTTGCACAACTACAGCTACTTATTCAAATTTAGAAAATCTGGTCCTTGTGCCCACTTTACCACCCAATTTCATGCCCAAAAGCTTATTGGGCAAGGCCAGTTGCAAGTGGTTCACATGTAAGTGACCCCCCTGTGTGGATTCCAAGTGTCAAATTTGTTGCCCAAAGCTCTTTAACCCTTGCACAACTACAGCTACTTATTCAAATGTATTAATTGGTGCCTGTGGCCACTTTAATGCCCTATTTCATGCCCAAAACCTTTATGGGCAAGGCCATTTGCAAGTGGGTCATATGTAAGTGACCCTCCTCTGTGGATTCCAAGTATTAAATTTGTTGCCCAAGGCTAGTTAACCCTTGCACAACTACAGCTACTTATTCAAATATAGAAAATCTGGTCCCTGTGCCCACATTACCACCCTATTTCATGTCCAAAAGCTTTGTGGGCCAAGCAAAATACAATTGAAATTTGTGTAATAGATACCATGTTTTGTTTATTCAATGTAAGCTTATTGATTCTATATGATACATTTTTTTTTAATATAACATGTTCTGAATAAGAAGCTGGAAAATTAATAAGAAGTGAATAAGAAGCTGGAGCTCAAATAAGAAGTGAATAAGAAGCTGGAGCTGGAATAAGAAGTGAATAAGAAGCTGGAGCTGGAATAAGAAGTGAATAAGAAGCTGGAGCTGGAATAAGAAGTGAATCAGAAGCTGGAGCTGGAATAAGAAGTGAATAAGAAGCTGGAGCTGGAATAAGAAGTGAATAAGAAGCTGGAGCTGGAATAAGAAGTGAATAAGAAGCTGGAGCTGGAATAAGAAGTGAATAAGAAGCTGGAGCTGGAATAAGAAGTGAATAAGAAGTGAATAAGAAGCTGGGTGAATAAGAAGCTAACTTCAGCCTCGTGTTATTATCTTATTAGTTATGAGACTGATAAAACAACAACTATTTGTGCCGTGAGTCATCCCAGGAATGATAGAAGCCGCATTAAAGGAGACGCTGATTTTCCTAAAATAGCAAATACCCCCAAAACATTATCCTGACTGTAAATTATGTGATAAGACTGAATATTAACTTTCTCCCTGCACTGACAATGCTGGAGATTCCAAGTGCGAGTGGCAACCTATGGCACGCACTGTTATGCCTTAATGGGGACCACGCAGCAGGAAATCCTCCATATGTTTTCCTTTAAGTTACGGAACTTCTGAGGACTATTCCATTTCTCTTTAAACATCCTCACACTGTTGTTTAATAACAGGAGCAGGGAAGGGAGGGAGGCGAGGCAGGAAATGTCAGTGCAGTCATGGAGAGGGGCACCACAATTGGGATAGAAGAAAATAATCGGCTTTGTGGGATTTTTTGTTCTGTAATTTGTCCCTTTGTAACTGTATAGTACTATCTGCGAGATTGCAGTAGATCCAGGCTGTGTCTATTTTTGTCATATGAAACTCACAGGATTTCTCAGCCAGGATTAAAGCGCCGATACAAGTAAGTAAGACTCTGATCATTTTGGAGAGCCTTGATTTATTATGATAGCAGGATTTCTTTTATGTGTGATTGGTAGCAGTACTATTTTTTTCCTTTTGCGGTTTTAGGTACTAGATAAGTTCTTATGAATGTAAGGAGTATTTTATTAGGAAACAAGATTATATTCTTTTTAAAGGATATGTTTAATGTGACCACATAAAGCTATATAGCAGGGTTGGACGACTCCCAGGAGCCGGACAGCCAATGCGCTTAAATAAATGACGGCTGACATCTAACTGTTGGATGTCATTTTTATTCATGTCACGGCGGATCTATCCTGCTTCCTTACAGTGGACCTGTCACCTGGTGCTGTTATATTATTGTTGATTCACTATAATGTACCTTGTGCATAATGCAAATAACAAGGGGTTTCCCAGAAATCTTGGGATCGCATTATGGAGCTCATTCAGACCCGCTCGCTAGATATGTACGCTCGCTCCCAGCGTATGCAAATTCGGCTAAGTGACGGCATGGCAGGCGATCGTGACGTGTAGAGGGACCGTGTATAATACAGCGTGAAAACTCTGGGCCTGATTCAGAGCCGCTCATAAGCGGCCACTCGTTCGCTCTGGGCGATGTTCGCACAACTGCGCATGTGTATGGGTCGTAATGCGCATGCGCAAACCAGTCATTGCGGTCGAAAATCGTGCGCTCGCAAAATTGCGAGGGGCTGCTAATTTGATTGACAGAATGTACTGTTTGTGGGTGGTAACAGGGGAAGGTGCTTGAAAATGGGGGACTGGAGATCCGAACGCAGGCGTGCCTAACGGTCAAAAGGGCGTTTAATGGGAGTGCATAATTAGTAAAGGAGCGTCATCGACCATGTCACTTGGTTGTCTTTTAGCCTGAACTGCTCGCAGTGATAGCTGTAAGAAAAACCTACCACAAGCACTGCGAGCAGTTCAGATGCCTTTCGTTGTACCCGATTAATCTAATAAATACCGGAGATGACGTGTGATGCGAACGGCAAAGGGGCGTCTTTACAAAATAGCGAGCGTATTTTTCGTTCGCTCGCTCAGACATAGAGGGGTCAACAAACCGCAAAGAGCGAGCGCTCAATTTAAATAGCCGACCCCTTTTTTGGAACGACCGTCCCAAATAGCGTCCGGCTCTGAATCAGGCCCTCAGCTCAGAAGGAGAGTCGGGGTGGCAGACTACAGTGTTCGCTACTTTGGCGATTTCTTCTGTACAGTGCCTCCCTGCTCTCCCACTGTGAGAGCTGGAGAAAGCCTGCTCAGGAGGAGAGAGTGCAGCGCAGTGGTGGCCAATTTCAGAGACCTTAACAGTACATGTTTTCCAGATCTTCTGACTGGTGAACAGGTGTAATTATTAATAATTAACACCTTTTTAAAAGATCCACAGGTTGTCTGCAAAACATGAACTGTTAGGAGTCTCTGAGGACTGAGGGCCTGATTCAGAGTCGCTCGTAAGCGGCCGCTTGTTCGCTCCGAGCGATGTTCACACATCTGCGCAGGCGTATGGGTCGTAATGCGGTCGGAAATCGTGTGTTCGCAAAATTGCAAGTGCCTGCTAATTTGAGTGACAGGATGAGGCGTTTGTGGGTGGTAACAGGGGAAGGTGCTTGAAAACGGGAAGTGGAGATCCGAACGCAGGCGTGCCAAACGGTCAAAACGGGCGTTTTAAGGGTGTGCATAATTAACAAAGCAGCGTCATCGACCACGTCACTTGATTGTCTCTTAGCCTGAACTGTTCGCATGATTGCGGTAGGAAAATCCTACCACAAGCACTGCGAGCAGTTCAGACGCCTTTCGATGTACTCGATTAATCTAATAAATAGCGGAGATGACGTATGATGCGAACGGCCAGGGGCGTTTTTACAAAATAGCGAGCGCATATTTCGTTTGCTCGCTCAGACATAGAGGCGTCAACAGACCGCAAAGAGCGAGCGCTCTATTTAAATATCCGACCCCTTTTTCTGAACGAGCGAGCGCAAATAGCATCCGGCTCTGAATCAGGCCCTGAGTTTGGACACCACCGATGTACACTATTGCATAAATAGTACAATCCGGAAAATTCTGTCTCCCATGTCAATGGCAAATCCTGATGGTTTTTTGCTTTTGGCATTGGGGCTGCTGTCGAGTTGGATACAAATGTGTTAAAAGAAATAAGGTCTAAGAAAGTGCACATGAACATAATGTATTTATTGCCATATGCTGAGGCGTAGTTATCGCAAGATGCTCCAGCTCTACATCGGTAGCATATTGGTCCAGATCTACCTCATGCCGCCTGCTTCGTGCCACTCTATACTCTGCCACTGGGATCCCGCATGGACTCACTACTGTGCATCAAGCATTTAGCGCGCACAGCACAGCAGAGGAGGGAGCTCAGAGCGGGGAGTCGTGGTCAGGGTCTCTGTCAGGAGAGGAGCCCTGGATGCAATCCGGGTCCCATTGCAGCAGCACCCACGGTAGTTACGCCCCTGATGTGAATATGCCCTTACTGTACTTAGGGGTCTATTTACTAAGCAGTGTTAGGAGACAGAGTGAAAAGTGATAAGGTGCCAGCCAATCAGCTCCTAACTGCTATCTCACAGGCTGTGTTTGATAAATGACAGTTGGGAGCTTATTGGCTGCAACCATATCACTTTTCACTCTGTCTCCTAATACTGCTTAGTAAATAGACCCCTTAGTCTGTGTTTGCATGCCCCTTCATTCCCCATCCCACTTCTCCAAGCATAAGACTGTACAAGACGAAATATGGACAGAGTTATATGCTTTTTTTGTGAGTATTCACATTACAAATGTGCATATTTAACACATAGGAGATGTACTAAACTAACTCTGAAAAGTGATACATTGGAAAGTGATAAACTGCCAGCCACTCAACTCCTGCTGTGCTTGAAAAATGACAGTTAGGAGCTGATTGGTTGGTAGTTTATCACTCTCCAATTTATCACTTTCCAGAGCTTAGTACATCTGCCCCATAAGCAAAGCAAGTCAGCATCAGCTCCACAATGCATAAGACTCTTTATTAATTATATGACAAAAACATAACTTCATACATTGGAACTAGTGACTAGTCTCTAATACCGTAGTTACTGCTGGTTCCTAGAACTGTTTGACTCCTGAATTCTACATAAACTCATACATTTCCCTGCCTCTCCTGTGTAGCATTACATAGCTCTAGTAATCTGTTAATATATACGGCGTTTCTGTTCTCTTTCAATGTACGGCACCACAGAATATGCTGGACCTATATGAAATACAAACATAATAATTATAGTAATTATTATTATTATTTCATGATTTGTTTAATACATTTTATGTCAAACGATCCAATTGCCTTCTACAGACTATACACAAGCAATTGGTGCCCCGTTCCTTACACTGTTAATCACTGACTGGCGCACATTTAGGAAGTGTGGGTTGCAGATTCCCATTACTTGTTGAATTGGGAAACATCTAATGAGGACAAATGAGTTGCCTGGGAGTAGCCAGACGTTTAATAATGTGTGCTGCTTTTTTTCTGGATAATGGCTTCTGCCCAGCTGGCTGGGAGTCTTCATACTTCTCACACATACATACATAAATATTGCCCCTGTCACCTGCTTTTACCATTGAATTAGTTGAGAGGTGAGCTTTGTGCTATTTATAGTGTTCTTTCTGTATACTGGGCCTACTCAGCTGGGTTAAGGCTTTGGGGGTCCTGGGGCACTTAAGATTGGGGAGCTCTGAAGAGCAACATTTGCATACCTCCCTACTGTCCCGCATTCAGCGAGATAGTCCCATTTTTCTGGGACTGTGCTGCTGTTCCACCCGTGGGCCGCAGTGTCTCGCGGTGGGGGGTAAGTAGAAGGAGAACAGATGTGCACGGTATCTGTTCACCAGTGTACGGAGAGCCTGGGGGCTGCCCAGCATCTCGGAGAGTGCTGGGCACACCCCCATAGTGATGAAAACAGGGGAACCCTGAGGCTCCGCCCTGTTTTCCAGAGGCCCAGCACCTTTTCCCTGAAGCCCCGCCCCTTTTCGGGCGCATGCGCCGATGGTGCGTGAACTGTCCCTCTTCAGGGAACCTAATGTTGGGAGGTATGCATTTGGGATGCTGGGATCAGGTCCATGTGCGCAAGTCTTTGGTATATTACGTTGATTTGAGTATATGATATTTTATGTGCACATTTTGTAATTCTTCATGAATAGAGCCCTGTATCATTTAAACTAATTCATCTCTACTACAGTGTATAAATGGCAGGGCTATTTTTCTAGGGTAGTTCATCTCATGTGTTTTCTTGGCCATACATGGTGCGCTATGCACCGTGCAACGCGATGGGGGATCCGACGTCCGACATATATCGGGCGGTCCCCACCAGAGCCTTAACTAGACTTTTTGGTGCCCTGTGCCAGAAAGAGCATTGGCGCCCACCTCATTTTTCAAAAGGACATAATGCACCCAAAAAAGGGGAATGGCCTCATGGGGAAGGGCCAGGGAAGAGATAGGGGAGGCCAGGAGATGCTGGGGATGAAATAAGAGGACGTTATAAGTGAGAATGATAATAAACAGAAATTTGACAGGCCCAAACAGCGCCCCCTGACCTGTGGTGCCCTGTGCGATGGCACCGTTCGCACTACCCTAGCTACGGCCCTGGACCCACACACGGTGCGATTGGGTGGCCGGCCGCCCAATATGCCAGGTTCCACCCCCCCTGCCTGCCTCCAAAATGGGGCAAGATGTCAATCAAAATCGACAGCCACCCCGCTTTGGTGCGAGACCCGTAGTGACGGAGCACTCGTCGCTGGCCGGGTCTCGCGCAATGCGCACGCTGGAGCCCGCTCCGGCATGCGCATGCGCAGTGGGGGACCATTGACCCACTTGTAAGCACTGTGCGCTCGCGAGCGGGTCTGAATCTGTCCGATATCATGCCCATACTCGGTACGATAGAGCAGTCATATCGTACCAATCTGTCGGATTGGCTGCTTTATTGCACAGTATATGGACACCTTTAGAGTTTTGAAAGAATGTAAATCCTTATTTGTGTCACTTGTGATCAGTTTGCACTATACAGATGGTCACATCTACTTTGTGCATATTTAGGTTCATGACCCGAACAGTTATTTTTATTATTATTATTATTATTATTGCCCTTTACTTATATGACGCCACAAGTGGTCCGCAGCGCCTTACAAAGTACAGAAACAGTATGGGCAAAAATAAAAAAAGGGACTTACAGTGCAAAACATATCAACACATGGAGAAGGTATATAAACATTGCTGCAGCAGCAGTCATTGGGGTAGATGTATTATAGCGGCACTTACCGTGCCGCTATAACGCTTCCCGCTTCGCCTCTTTACCGAGGCGAAGCAGGAAGCACTACCGATGAGATGTATAAACATCTCATCGGCCAGAGAGGGGGAGCGTTAACTCCCCCCTCCGGCGCTACCCGCTAGAGACAGCAGCGCATCAGCCTAGTGCTGATGCGCTGTGTCTCTGTCCCGGCCGGCTCCACTGAGCATGCACGGGATCTCACAAGTATCGCGAGATCCCCGCATGGAGCCAGCAGCCGCCGCAGCAGGGACAGTGCTGTCCCTGCTGTGGGGATAGGCTAGCGTCAGGCTGTAGCTGTCGATAACGACAGCTACAGCCGGCCGAACGGTCAGACGATCTGACCGTTCGTACATAGCCCAGGCTATCGGCGCTGCTATCTTGTAGATAGCAGCGCCGATAATGACAGGGGCACATAGCGCCCCTGTCATTTACCACCCAGACCCCCGTTCATACATCGGGGAGAAGCGGTATCAGCGCACATAACGTGCGCTGATACCTCTTCTGGGCTTCGTACATCTACCCCATTATACCCAAATATCAGCGGAGCGGCCAGTCCCAAAGGTTTGATGCTGTTGTTGGCAGAGCGTTAGGAAATTATGGTAAAAGTAAGGGTAGGAGAAGCACATGAGGGAAGAGGGCCCTGCTCAGGAGAGCTTACAGTCTATAGGGGAGTGACAGACAGCGGAGACACAGAGGGGAGAGATAGTGAGCCAGGAGCAGGGCCGGATTAACGGGAGGGCGACAGGGGCGGTCGTCCAGGGGCCCCCACACCTAAAGGGCCCCCACAATACCTGGATCCCGGAGTACAGCATTTCACTGCCTCCAGTGTTGACATTAACTGTCTGGCCGCTCCCGACGCTCCTCCTGTTCCTGCTTCTCCCTGCGGGGCTAGAATAACAGCAGCCGACTGCACACTGCTGGGGAGTGACTTGAATGCTGAGCGGGTCAGGTGGTTTACTCTTACCCCAGGACCAGTGCTCCGGGTCGCTGTACGGCCCCTCATACCAGCGCAGCAGTCACTGGGCCCTGCTGCTGAAGCCTTCAGTCACTCCTCCTTCCCGCCTCCTCGATTTCCACAGCTGCTGCTCCTGGCTCCCGGGTAATTGCCGCTATACAGAACTCCGCTTTCTGAGCTAGCCTGTGACTGCCCTCCTAATCTCCACTCCTGTAGCTTCCCTACACCACATCTAGATCCCTCTCTACCACCGGCAGACTGGTCACAAAAGCGACTTGTGAGTAAAATTTCCTATGGGTGCCTATATGAATATGTTTTTTTTTCCTGTGGGTGCCTATATGTATATGTGTTTTTTTTCCTGTGGGTGCCTATATGTATATGTGTTTTTTTTCCTGTGGGTGCCTATATGTATATGTGTTTTTTTTCCTGTGGGTGCCTATATGTGTATGTATTTTTTCCTGCGGATGCCTATATGTATATGTGTTATAGGCACCAACAGGAAATAACACATATACATCTAAGCACCCACAGGAAAAAACACATATACATATAGGCACCCACAGGAAAAAACATATACATATAGGCACCCACAGGAAAAAACACATAGATATAAGCACCCACAGGAAAAAACACATATAGATATAGGCACCCACAGGAAATATGTATATGTGTTTTTTCCTGTGGGTGCCTATATCTATATGTGTTTTTTCCTGTGGTTGCTTATATGTCCTGTGATTGTGTTTTTTTTTCTGTGAAGACCATGGGCCCCATTTAACAACAAGCACCCGCTAAAGGAGTTATGTTGTCCTTCCAGTATTTAATAAACAGCTGTAAGCTTATCTTATCACTGTTTGTCAGTGTACCACTTACACCACTGTAAGTATTATATATATATATATATATATATATATATATTTATTTTTTTATTTTTATTTTTATTTTTTTTGATAGGGGCCCCCACAAGTTTGTTGCCCAGGGGCCCCCACAGACCTTAATCCGGCCCTGGCCAGGAGCATGGCGCAGTAGGTTAGAATGAGAGTTGAACTGTTCAAGCGCCTAGATGAAAGTCATTTATAAAGCAACAAACAGCAGCTCTGCAGCCCAAATGTATGTTTACCTCACTTTTCCACTCAATTTGCACCAATCCATGTGCCTAGATTTCCGCTGGGTGCTATTGTGGTTCACATTGTCTGCATTTGCGAAGCAGCATTAAAGGTTTGCTGGGTGAAGGGGTTGGGCAGGGAGTGTTCGGTGGTGCAAAGATGCTTATAGGAGACTACAGACATGCGCCTCGGCCTGCAGGCCAGTGTAAAATGTCATCTTATTTTGTGGAGCAATATTATTGTAATCAGAGAAAAGGGCATATTCAGAGCTCTTCCTCACCGTGCCAAGCATTCCGCTCTGTCTTTATAAATATCTGCTGTTTCTGCATAACAACTTTGTTTTTATCTCATGTCTCATGAGATGTTTGTTTAATTGCTAATTAATATTTGTAAAAAAAAAACCTGATTAGAACAAGATAACGAATTAATTCCAGATATTCTGTGGTGGGGCAGACAGAATATATTACTTAATGGATTGCTGTGATTATATTTATTATAATTGAAATTGTATAAATGTAACTGTATTGCAGCCAGAGCAGGAATGTAATAATAATAATAATAATAATAATAGTAATAATAAACATAGATCCATGGAAGCAGTGAGGAAAGCTGTAGAGGGGCAGGCTGGGCAGTAGAAGTCGCAGTAGGGCAGGTTTGAGTTGGTTATGATATGCAGCACAAAGCGCTTTGGGCAAGGTGGCAGGGTACCAGTCACAGCTAGGCCATAACCTCACCTTCAGGCTTGGCAAGCCATGACATATTTCATCACCATGTTCCACTTAATGTTGCCAGGAGGGGAAGTCCTATAAAAGGACAAGTTGGCGTTTAAGTTTGCAGCTGGCAAATTGTTGTATTTCATGAAATTATAGCTCAAGAGCACAAAATATACCCATCACCTTAATTATCTGAACCAACCAGTATACAGTCTATTATTTCACTACCCATCCATGACATCACTGTAGTGCTCTTCTGCAGACCAGTTCCTGCAGAGACTGGCATAGGGGCTGGAAAACAGGTTCTTGTGGTGCAGCAATACATTTTCAGAAGTGACCGCCAGGGACCTGTTAAATGCAGTCTCATACCACTCCTGTGGATATGATTGCCACCTTTAATTAACATTAAATGTAAAACGCTTTATAAATTTAGCTGGTTTTCCTATTGGTTAAATTTTACATTGTCTTTTTAAGTGTACTGGAAGCTGTTTTATGGCACGGGTTGCAGGGATTTTTTAACTGGTAAACATCTATTCTAGACACATCCTAATAGTTAGAGGTACTGAAGAGCAAGAAACTTTTTGGTACATGATCCAGCTCCAACACTTTGAATCTCTTAAATAACAATCCAAATCAACTGGTATATGTGCCTTAGTGCAGTGGGTTCTGCGAAACGCGTCATCGAGACCCTGTACTGCTAACTTTATTGTGGATCTGGGAGGCTGGTCTACTCTCACAGGAGTCTGAGAGAATTCACCAGACATTCTGAGAGAGTAGGCAAGTATACATAACACCAGGTGCCTAACGTCAAAAGACCATTTGCTCTGCTGTTTTATACTTTTGTGGTTTGTAAATGGGCTTCATCATTATTGCGCTGTTGGCAAATCTATTTCAGCAGTTGGGGGTTTATTAAAAATATTTTTTATTCAAATATGATTATCATGAATACAATAGATTTTGCTAGATTCCTGCATTTCTGTGGTGGGTATATATATATATTTATATATACATATATATATATTTATTATCATAATTTTTTTTATATAATTCTTTATTTTGCATGGTCAATCAAAATTACAGAAAAAAAAAGATCAATAGTATTGTGACATAGACAAGAGAGACATACAGGGAATTTTAAGAGAATGCCACAGTGTAACCAAGTGAAATCTTAAGGTAAACAATTGCCAAAAAATGAGCATTAATATAGTAAACATAAACAGGTGACCAATTTTTCAAGAGCATAGATACAGAGGGAGAAGAGGGTCTGCACTCCACAAAAGAGCCAGGGAGCCCAAACTTGGGTGAAAACAAGGCCCCTGTGGGGGAGTATTAGGTTATCTCCTCCATAGCCACCACATACCATATCTGGTGCTTAAGTGCAGAGACAGATAGAGGGGAAGTTTTCTTGCAATTCAGGGCTATCAAACATTTGGCTGCTGGGCGTGGCCTGGAGGGCAAGCAGAGCAGAAGTGCCATCACGCGGCTCCTACAACGGCCGGAAAAAAAGCCTTATACCCGCCGATTTGTGCTGGCCCTGAGGGTTATACAGCGATATCAGACAGTCGGTAGCCTGGTGGACTCCTTGTCTGGTTTCCCGGGAGTGAATCGGGACGGCGGGACCATCGCAGCCTACTCGGCTGCTAGCATCCCCGGCCTCGAGTGGTGTGTCCGGCCTACAGTGACACCAAGCACGGACCTTTCCGCGTCCTCCTCAAGCTGCCCGGGTGCATCTTACCTTACGGGGTCCTCCGGATTGGTGACCTCCGAAGCTGCGGCTCACTCAGTACACTCCTGGCTGTTCAGCGCATGCGGGCATCTGCACCATCTTCGGAGCTCCGGGATCGCGGAGGCAGCCGAGGCCTCTTCATATCTCTGGAGCCGCGACCTCAGTTTGCGGCCACGGAGACGCGTGACCCTGTGATCCGACCGGCTGAATGTGATCCTGCAGCCGCCCAAATTAAAAGTGAACCGCTTCCTACAGGCACCGGTGACATTGTTTTTACTGCAACCTGAGGCGCTGCTTGGTAGTCCTGAGTTTCATAAACCATCTGAAGCGTGCTTGCCCGCACTCCTTACCACAGGTACTGTCATCACCCAGCCCCCACAGGCCAGGTTGGTTGTCCCTTGTTGATAAGTGTGGCTCTGCGGGTCAGGCCTCACTATATGAGGGATAATAATACACTTGGCTGTAATTATATATTCTTTCTTTTTTTTTTTCTTTTCTTTTTTCATCCATAATCTTATTTTTTCACCACTAGCTGGTGGTATGATTCACCTCATTGAAAAGTTACTGTACACAGCTATGTGAGCCGTCGTGACGGGCATTGTCACAGCTATCCTACTACGATACTGACTACCAACCAAGTGTCATTTTTGTTCTTTTATCTCCCCTTAACCTACTGATTGCATTATTGATAAATTTGTTGCTCCAAATACCCCTAAAACACAAAGAGCTAGGGGCGGAGGCAGAAAAGGTGACCAAACCATGGATAACATGGAAGACGTATCTCTTTCTTCAATTAACACCACTGACCGTAATTCCAGTTCTACCTCTGCGATACCGTCACTATCCTATGCTGAGATGGTCAGAGCTATAAAGGAAACAGTTGAACCTTTACTTCAAAAACAGGCAGACAAGTTCATGGGAGCTGTGGCTGATCTAAAATCACAAATATCTTCAATAACACATCAAGTCTCTGTGAATGAAAATAGAATCGGGACTAATTTCCATGAGATCTCTGAATTGAAGCAACAGGTTTCATCCCTAAGGTCTAATCAAACGCATTTATTAGCTAAAGTGGACGACCTAGAAAATAGGTCTCGACGTAGTAATCTTAGACTCGTAGGCCTGAAGGAGTCTGTAAGGGGTCCGGACCTTACCAAATTTTTGATGTCGGAACTTCCTGGCTTGTTAGGCCTGTCCTCGGAATTGTGCTCATTGGATATTGAAAGGGCTCACCGTCTGGGACCTTTTAGAGACTCTAATAACTCTAGACCCAGAGCTGTAATTTTTAAATGTCTAAACTTCAAGCATAAAGAACTCATCTGGGTATCGGCAAAACAGAAGGGTCCTTTGCAATATGAAGGCCAACGCCTCCTGATTTTTCAAGACTACTCAGCCGAAGTCTCAAGGGCTCGTAGAAATATGTCACCTATTTGCTCCCAACTGATCAAAGCGGGAATTAAATTTACTCTTATGTACCCAGCCAGGCTTCGTATTTTTGCGCCTGATGGCATAAAGGATTTTATTGAAGTGTCGGATGCTCAAGCCTATCTACGGGAAGTGGAACAAGAAACCGGCTCGCCTGATATGGATCAAGCTGACTGATAGGACTTTGACCCTTCAGGATTTATATCGACCCTAAACTCAATTTCACTTAAGTATACATTTAATGTTGATATATGTAAAGTTATTTTTCTCTTGCTTATAGTCACTATGGGGGTTATTTTCATCTCTTTTACATGTAGCTCTCTTGTTTTATTGAAGGAGCTTGTTGCTAGATAATTCCTAGTAATTTTTGGTCGTCCTAATTAGAATTCATCTAGTTAGTTCTTATACAGTGATTTTGTTCTAGTCAATTATAACTTTTTGACAGTTTATCTGTTTGGCTGTGACTGCGCTGTTATGGTGAATTTGCCTTCTCTTTATCATGTTCTTATTTTATTTTGTTGTTATTTTTGTTTTCGTCTTTTTCTTTTTTTGTATATGATATTTTCAAATGTGTTTTCCAGCAGTGGTGCATTAATAGAGCTTGCAGGGCATGAGGGGAATGTCTTTCAAATATTTTGAGTTGTTTTGTTACCCATGTCATTCTTGTTGTTTATGTTGCCTCTTTGATGATCTTCAGGAATTAAATTTCTCTGGTAAGGGACCATATAGAAGATGGTATATAAATCGATTTTACTTAATGATACGTAGTATATTCCATGCTTTTGTTTCATTATGACTTCCAGTCTTAGATTCTGCACTTGGAATGTCAGGGGGATCCACTCTCCGGTAAAGAGGAAGCGAATATTAACTTATCTAAATAAACTGAAAGCAGATATTACATATCTCCAAGAAACCCACCTCTCTCTCTCTGAGCATGACAAATTAAACATGTTACATCAAAAAGTATTGGCTTCCTCTTCATACTCTACCAAAGCGCGTGGAGTGGCTATATTAATTAGAAAAGGGATTACTCATACTATACATTCAACTGTTATAGATCCAAATGGCCGGTATATCGTAGCAGATGTCACCTTAGATGGTACAAGATACACCTTGTGTAATGTTTATGGTCCTAATAGCTATGATAAAAAATTTATTTTGAGTTTAATAAATATATTATACCCTTTCGCTGATACACAAATTATATTAGGCGGGGATTTCAATTTAGTTGTCTCCCCAATTTTGGATAGGAAATCTACCTCACGCACTCGCTCTACCCAGCCCAAAATTGGGCTTCAATATATGGCGTCCCAATTGAATCTAGCAGATATTTGGAGAGTGAGGAACCCAGATGAATTGGAATATTCCTGTTATTCAGCAACCCATAATACTTTTTCCAGGCTTGACTATTTCTTCCTTTCTGATTCTTTATCTTCAATGGTTTTAGGTACAGCCATCGAACCTATTTCTATTTCGGATCACGCACCAGTTTGGATAGATTTACAGGGGAAGTTTCTTCTGGGACCATGCTCACAATGGCGGTTTCCGGCCAAGCTTGCTTCCTCACTCAAATTTAAGGCTAGGTTGGAGGCTGCTTGGACAGAGTATGATATTAATAACCAAAGCCACAAAAATAATTCTAGTCTATTTTGGCAAACTGCTAAAGCAGTTATACGTGGTGATATTGTATCTTTCACGAAAAAATATAAAATTGATCAAGAGGCCATGTACAAACCTGCCCAATCATCTTTAACTGAAGCATTTCAAACATTTAAGGCGTCACCCTCTTTGACTAATAGGACAGCTTATTATGACTGTAGGCAACATTTTAACCAAGTTCTTACTTAGATCGATGACCGATATCATCAGTCTGGTAGATCTCGTTTTTTTCAATATGGTAATAAGCCTAGCCGTTTGTTATCAAATATGTTAAAAGGAGAAAAGGGTCATACTAATATAGCAGCACTTAAGGATGAACACTCAAACACACACTTCAAGGGGGATAAAATAGCAGATATCTTTTATCAATACTATCAGAAGTTGTACTCCCAGGAACCTATATCTGAATTACAAAAACAATCTTTCTGGAGTGGAGTTTCTTTACCACAATTATCACAAACACAAATGGAGAACTTAACTAATAAATTCACTAATGATGAGGTTGATAAAACTATAAAATCGATAAAACCCATGAAGTCACCTGGCCCGGTCGGTCTTAGTGGGGAGTTCTATAAAATACTTCGTCCACATCTTATACGACCATTGACAGATTTCTATAACTCCTTACTAGCTGGGGAACCCCTCCCACTACATTTTAACTCAGCTATAGTGAAAGTGTTACCAGAATCTGGTAGAGATCCTCTTCTCCCCTCGTCTTATAGGCCCATATCTCTACTTAATGTAGATTATAAGATCTTTACTAAATTATTGGCAGAAAGATTTAAAATTATTCTCCCCTCTATTATACACCCAGACCAGACCGGTTTCATATGGGGCCGTAGCTCAGCCATTAATATCAGGAGAGTTCTTGCTGTTTTCAGTTCATTCGTGACTCTCCGACGGATGATCCCAGGTTTCTTCTCTCTTTAGACGCTGAAAAAGCTTTTGACTTGGTGACGTGGGATCATCTGTTCGAGACTCTTAAGCGGTTTAGCATGCCCGCCTCTTTCATCCATATAATTTCTTCTTTATACTCTTCCCATAAAACACAAGTTTTAACTAATAAATACCTATCACCCTCCTTTCTCACACAGAGAGGTACGAGACAGGTATGTCCTCTCTTTCCTCTATTATTTGGAGCTGCCCTTGATCCATTGGCCATAGCACTGCGACAAAACCAAGACTTCACGGGTATAAGAGTTGGACACCAGGAATGCAAACTGTCCTTATTTGCAGACGATATGCTGCTTTTCATTTCAAGACCATTACAATCTATTCCAGCCATACTAAAAATTGTTGATATGTTTGGCTCCTTTGCAGGTTACTGTATTAACATAGACAAGTCAGAACTACTCCCAATTAATGCACCCTCTTTCTTAAGCTCTCACCCTCCTGTTACTTCGCTATTTACAGTTGCATCGCATAAACTTAAATATTTGGGTATCTTTATACCAACAACACTTTCATCATTATATAGCTATAATTTTTCACCTGTCATACATAAAATCCGAACTCAATTACTACACTGGAAAGATCTTAAATTATCCTTATTAGGACGAGTAGTAGTAATCAAAAATATAATATTTCCTAAGTTGGCGTATTTGCTACAAATGCTACCTATTATGATCACGAAGGCTGATGCTTTAATATGCACGCAGATCTTTTCTAAATTTGTTTGGCATTACCGTAAACCCAGAATGAGTCGTTCTCGTACTTATTTACCTAAAACTAGAGGTGGACTCGGTGTGCCACATATTGAGGGGTTTGCCAGATCTGCCCTCTTTCGTTATATAACAGACTGGCTGCTACACACTAGCAACTACACTGACCCTGTCCTAGAAGAGGCCCTCTTTCATCCATATGCACCAGCAGCTCTACTTCACACCCCAACTGCACAAATTCCCTCAGGGATTAAATCCAATATATTATTTTGGGACACATATAGAGCATGGATTAATATAAATAAAAATTTAAAGAGAAATCCCTTTTCGTTTCCCTATATACCCTTCTGGGGTAACCCATCTTTTACCCCCTCTCTCACTAACTCGAATTTCCGAACTTGGTATCAGAAAAGCATAATGTCTATTAAGGAAGTATTTGATCCAGGTGGCCATCTCCTTTCTTTTACAGATTTGAGGGAAAAATATGATGTCCCCCACTCATTTTTTCATGTTCTTACAAATCCGCCACTACATTCAATCCTTGGACCCTCCTCCGATTACCTTCAGTCCCCCAGATGTATTACTATCGATACTATCTTCCTGTAAATTAATTAAATATCGCATCAGACACCTTTATTCTCACCTAGTTGAAGCTTCTCCTCATACGTGGTCATCAACCATCCAGGCATGGCAATCAGAATTAACTGATCTATCGGATTTTGAACCAATTATTGATTGTTTGGATAAAATTCTGCCAACCCTTAAATCTGCCCGTTTACAAGAAGTACACATTCGTACTTTAAATCGTACTTATGTAGCTCCCATCCAAAGGAAGTATTTTGTTCCCTCTGATTCGGGCAATTGCATTAAGTGTGGTCAATCCGAAGCATCATTATCCCACAATTTGTGGCAATGTGGTAAGGTCGCTAAATTTTGTAACAAATTATTGGAGCACATAAATTCCATGTTACAAGTATGGTTGCCCAAAACAGCTACGCCATTTCTATTTGCGGAGTTCTCCTCTTGGGAATCGATTTATCCTTTGCAACCTTGGAAACCTCTGTTGACTGTTATGGTCACAGTAGCTAAGCACTTAGGGCCTGATTCAGAGCCGGACGCTCTGACCAGAGCGCTCGCTCTGAATCAGGGCCCTCCTCCATTAAAATGGAGCGTCCTCCTGGACGCTCGTATAGCTGTGGGTCACCACCCACAGCATATACGAGCGTCCAAAAAGATGGTCGTGATGGTCTTGACCATCGGACTTGCGAGGGAAACCCTGCGGTCGGGTTTCCCAGCCACAAGCCCTGGAGTGATTTTGGCTCTATCAGAGCCAAAATCACTCCCACTGACATCACTAGTGATGTCAGTGGGGCCGGCTTCAGACGGTAGGCGTTCCCATGGGAACGCCTCCGTCTGGCAGGCACGCCCCCGGCACGCCCACCAAAGGGGGCGTGCTGTCAATCAACATCGACAGCACTCCCCCTTTGGTGCGAGACCCCGAGCGATGGAAAGCCCATCGCCGCCGGGTCTCGCGCATGCGCACGACGGAGCTCCCTCCGTCATGCACATGCGCAGTGGGGAACATCGACCCACTTGCGAGCGTACTGCCGCTCGCGAGTGGGTCTGAATGACCCCCTTAATCCTTAAACATTGGATTTCAAGCTCAGCACCTACATTATCTGAATGGAAAAATGCTATGCTAGAAGTGTTATATCATGAGAGGAGGATGGCCACGTATGATATAGAAAGAGGCATTTTGGCCTTCTCTAGAAAGTGGGAATTATATATAGTCCAATTACCTGATCACTTGCAAGATAACATCTGGAAGGTGTTCGAACATACGGAATGGTTCTTACAGAGGCAAATTGTTTAGCTACACGTTTAATTAAATTTTTACCATTTATTCTTTTCTATCTTATATATGGATTGATGCCTGATTTGAGGGTTTGAGTGCTTAGACCTGTATTTATACTTTCTAATATTGTAAGTTATGACCCAAGTGTGACATGGGAATTATTTGCGAAACCCTGCTGGTAACACGTTACTCTTACAAAAAATGTATGTCTTGTTATATAGACTGAGATGCCATTGTGTGGTGCACATATTGGCCCTCATTCAGAGCCGTACGCTCTGAGCAGAGCGCACGCTCTGCATGAGGGCCGGGCTCCTTTTTCATGGAGCGTCCTCCTGGACGCTCGTATAGCTGTGGGTCACCACCCACAGGCTATACGAGCGTGCATTTTGATGGCCGCGATGGTCGTGACCATCGCGACCATCGAAATTGCGAGCCGGAGCCTGCGGTTGAGGTTTTCAACCGCAAGCTCCGGAGTGATTTTGGCTCTATCAGAGCCAAAATCACTCCCACTGACATCACTAGTGATGTCAGTGGGCCGGCTTCTGACGGGAGGCGTTCCCGTGGGAACGCCCCCGTCAGGGAGGCACGCCCCCGGCACGCCCACCAAAGGGGGCGTGCTGTCAATCAACATTGACAGCACGCCCCCTTTGATCGGACACAACGAGCGAAGGAAAGTCCTTCGCTCGTCGTGTCTGGCGCATGCGCACGACGGAGCTCCCTCCGTCGTGCGCATGCTCAGTGCAGACCATCGACCCACTTGCGAGCGTACAGCCGCTCGCGAGTGGGTCTGAATCAGGCCCATTGTTTTATTCTATTTTGTTTTATTTTATTATTTTATTACTTTATTTTATTATATTATTTTTATTCTATGGTTATCTTCATGTTTTATTATTTTTATTTCTACTCTACTGTACAAAAAAAAAGGACAGTAATTGCTGCATTTGTCTCTTACATTAATATTGAATGTATGTGTGTATGCAAAATTCTGACAGATTGAAATGTATATTCACATATCATGTAAATTTTCTCTTTTGCTGTTCAATAAACAGTTTAAAAAAAAAAAAAACATTTGGCTGCTGCCAGTATGTATATGTATGCAGCTAGTTTTTTGGAAAACTTGTTAAGAGTAAAAATATCCATGGTTCCTTTGTAACTAGAGCCTCAAAAAGGGGATTCAAAAGAGTATGAACAAAGGGCCTGATTCAGAGACGGACGCTCTGAACGAGCGCTCGCTCTGAATCAGGGTGTTTTTTTTTGTTCAGCCTCCTGGCCGCTCGCATAGCTGTGGGTGACCACCCACAGCTATTGCGAGTGGCCAGGATGATGGTACCAATGGTCAAGACCATCGGGCTTGCGACGAGACCCTTGTGGTAGGGTCTCGTGGCCGCAAGCCCCAGAGAGCTGGTGATGTCAGTGGGGCCACCCACAAACGGCAGGCGTTCGCTTGGGAACGCCTCCGTTTGTGAAGCCACCCCCCCGCCACGCCTACAAAACGGGGTGAGCTGTCGATCAACATCGACAGTCGCCCCTTCTGTAGTGAGCCACGGAGCGAGTGCTTTTTGCGCTCGCTCCGGGGCTCACACGTGCGCACTGGGCCACCATCGACCTGCTTGCGAGCGCTATGCGCTTGCGAGCAGGTCTGAATCAGGCCCTCTGTCTCCTAATACTGCTTAGTAAATAGACCCCTTAGTTTGTGTTTGCATGCCTCTTCATTCCCCGTCCCACCTCTCCAAGCATAAGAATGTACAAGTCGAAATATGGACAGTTATACTCTTTTCTTTGTGAGTATTCGTATTACAAATGTGCATATTTAACACATAGGAGATGTACTAAACCAACTCTGAAAAGTAATACATTGGAAAGTGATAAACTGCCAGCCACTCTATTGCGAGCGGCCAGGTTGATGGTCGCGATGGTCAAGACCATCGGGCTTGCGACGAGACCCTTGTGGTAGGGTCTCGTGGCCGCAAGCCCTAGAGAGCTTCTGGCTCTAATAGAGCTGGAAGCTTTCCCACTGGTGATGTCAGTGGGGCCGCCCCCAAACGGCAGGCGTTCCTCCGGGAACGCCTCCGTTTGACCAGCCACCCCCCCTGCCCGCCTACCAAACGGGGCGAGCTGTCAATCACCATCGACAGCTCGCCCCCTTTGGTGCGAGACCCGGAGTGACAGAGCACCCGTCGCTAGCCGGGTCTTGCGCATTCGCACGACGGAGCCGGCTCCGTCGTGCACATGCCCAGTGGGCAAACATCAACCCGGTTGCGAGCGCTTAGCGCTTGCGACCGTGTCTGAATCAGGCCCACAGTCCCAAAAGGGGACTATAATCTGGCATGTCCACCATATGTGTAGCTTAGTATCCCTGCAGTGACAACCCCGCCAGCAGTGAGGAGAAGAGGAGGGGAACATTATGTTAAGTCTTGTAGGGGTATAGTACCAACGGTAATACATTTTGTACAAGGTTTTTTTTTCTCATTTTGGTTGAGATAGAGCTTTTAGCTCTCCCCAGTCCCCAGGGGGCCAAGATTTTTCTCACACTCATTCTCATGAGATCTGAAAGAGAGATGGGCAGTGTCCAGGAGAATAGAATAAAGTTGGGAGATTGAGCCTTTGGTCAAAGGGTGATGTTTGCAAAGGCTTTCAAAAGGGGTAAGGTCTCGGAAGATAGAAGATGGAGGCAAGGAATGCAAGAAATGGCGAATCTGGAAGAATTCAAAGGGACTAAGGACCTTATTCAGAGGCGGCCGTACGGTCTACGGAGGCGTTCCCATGGGAACGCCTGCCATTTGGGGGATGCCCCACTGACATCACTAGTGATGTCAGTGGAGAGCTTCTGGCTCGGACAGAGCCAGAAGCTCTCCGGGCTTATGACAAGTGAGACCCTACCCTAGGGTCTCGTCGTAAGCCCCGATGGTCGCGATGGTCAATGACCATCGCGATCATCACCCGAGCGGTCGTTAGAGCTGTGGGTGTTAACCCACAGCCTAACGACCGCAACAGAGGCGGGCGATCAGGATGCAAGTGGCCGCCCAGTTTCTGAGCGACCGCTTGCATCCTCCGACCGCCTCTGAATGAGGCCCTAAGTATCTGGGATGGGGAATAAGAAGCAACTAATGAGAGAAATGGGAGGCCAGGTAATAAAGTTTGATGTTCGGGAGACCTCTGCCTCCTTCTAGGATCGGTTTCTTCAGGACCTTGGCTGAAATACGTGAAGGTCTATGGTTCTATATGGATGGATATTTCTAAGGAAGGAGACGGGGACAGCTACAGGGAGGGTTTGCAAAGGTAAAGCCAATTGGAAATAATGGGCCTGATGCAGAGCTGAACGCTCTGACCAGAGCGCTCGCTCTGAATCAGGGCCCTCCTCCATGAAAATGGTGCGGCCTCCTGGCCGCTCGTATAGCTGTGGGTGATCACCCACAGCATATGCGAGCATCCAAAAAGATGGTCGCGATGGTCTTGACCATCGCGAACCATCGGACTTGCGACGGAGACCCTGCGGTAGGGTCTCCCTGCCACAAGCCCTGGAGTGATTTTGGCTCTATCAGAGCCAAAATCACTCCCACTGACATCACTAGTGATGTCAGTGGGGCCGGCTTCAGATGGTAGGCGTTCCCATGGGAACGCCTCCGTCTGGCAGGCACGCCCCCGGCATGCCCACCAAAGGGGGCGTGCTGTCAATCAACATCTCACAGCACGCCCCCTTTGGTGCGAGACCCGGAGCGATGGAAAGCCCGTCGCTCCCCGGGTCTCGCGCATTCGCATGACGGAGCTCCCTCCGTCGTGCGCATGTGCAGTGGGGAACATCGACCCGCTTGTGAGCGTACTGACGCTCACGAGCGGGTCTGAATTAGGGATGTGCAGGCTCGGATAGGTTCGAGTTTGCACGTGGAGTTCGGATTTTTCCCTCCAAAAAAACGGAACTCAGAAAGAGGCAAAACGTCATCTTGCACGGACGAACATCATCATTCCTGGACTTTTGTCCAGGAATGATGATGTTCGTCCGTGCAAGATGACGTTTAGCCTCTTTCTGAGTTCCGTTTTTTTGGAGGGAAAAATCCGAACTCCACGTGCAAACTCGAACCTATCCGAGCCTGCACATCCCTAGTCTGAATGACCCCCAATATTCATATTAACGGCTATGATCCTGTCCAGCCACAAAATAATAAGACGGTTCCAGGAGTTCAGATCAGACTGCATCTTGGAGAAAAGAGACAGGAAGTTATTGTGTAGTGGGAGGTAGGGTAGATCTCTACATCTTTGATCTTTCTGGCTAGCCACTTGAAGCTGAAATAACTTTTAAGGACTTTGGCTTCTCAAAGGGGAAACATGGAGCAGTGTGGCCTCCGATTTTGAATAAATAATTTTATATCCAGAGACAGTGCTATAGGACTGAAGCACAGTGAAAAGATTGGGGAGGAAAAGAGTTGGGTGGGTCAGAGAAAGCAGGACATCGGCTGCAAAGAGGGAAATCTTAGAGACAGTAGAACCCACATGCACGCCTTGGATGTCGGGATTGGCTCTAATCTGAGAAGCGAGTGTCTCAATCACAAGGGCAAATATCAGGGGCGATAGGGGGCAGCACTGTCATGTGCCATTACTAATAGCGACAAACTCAGATGGCGTACCATTGATCGGGATCTTAGCAGAAGGAGTAGTGTACAATGCCAGGACGCCAGTAAGGAAGTCGCCAGTGAAGCCAAATGCTTCAAGTGCAGCTTTCATGAATCCCCAGGAGATCCTATCAATAGCTTTTTCAACGTCCAAAGATAGCATAATAGTAGGGGATCTCCTAGAGTTTGTGATATGAATAAGATCGTATATATTTTTGTTTAATAGTTATTGCATGTTAGCGTTTTATTATGTTCTGCTGATGCCAAGTGCAAACATCACATCTCAAAGTGGGGTTCCAAATCTAAAAGAGGTAATGGAACGGGAAGTGCCAAAGGGTTAAATGCAGTATTTTTATTGGTGCTATGTCACCCATATTGTTTATCAAATGTTATATAAAATGTTGTTTTATGCTACATTAATAACATACATATAAGATACATACTAGAAGATATGATAAGACTTGGTGCATAAGAATACCATGTTGGTATAGTCAACAATCCCCATTTAAGCAAAATGGCTCTGCTTCATCACCTGGTGGTCATAAAAGGAACTGCAATTAATTTTTTTCTGTTCTAATTGTCTTTTGGGTATTTCTTGGCATAGGAAGATTCCAGGTATGTTCATCCCTGTGTAAATACACCTTATAGGTAATGTTTCAGTGTTGTTTTCACAGAGGAAACAAAATGTTTTTTTTCCACATGCTTGTTGGTGCAGAATATTTATGTCCATCTATTTTTCTTATAATTTATATAGAAATCGTGAAAGTAAACCATAAAACATATTTTCTTCTCCAATATTGAATATGATTGACAATCTCTTTTTTTTATATGCATTTGAATGTGGTTATTAAATCAGACATTTAGGGGTATATTTACTAAAGAGCGCATTTTTAGAAGTGGAGATGTTGCCCACAGCAACCAATCAGATTCCACTTCTAAAACCTCGCAGTTTAGTAAATATAGTCCTATGAGTGCACTGTTCCAAGCTGAGCTGCCCATCCCTGTGGTGTTTAAATAAAGTTTTGTTGTTTTTCACCTGAACATGTCCCAGGTCACATTCCCTAGTATTCTAGTCAAAGATTTAATTGGTACGCCAAGGTTAATGAGCATGAAATCCCCCAAGGAAGTTATTCAGTCCTAGGCTGCTCTGCGCCTAAGAGATTAGCAATACTTCCTGTAAATACAGATGAGTGCACATTCTCAGAGGGTGTAGCATGACTGTTGCCAGCTTTCTTGTCCCGGACAATGTACTAGAGCAAAACGTGGCTTGTTACAAAAGCTGAAGAGCGTAAAGAAAATCCATATTATGGATGAGGGAATGATGCATTACATGAAGTGATGTCATCAGAACGTTTACACAAATTGGTTCCATTCATGGGGGGTTCACATTAAAGGCAGACTGTCCCAAAATGATCAGAGAAGTGGATCATGACGTGCGCTTTCAATGGGAAAATGATGGAGAGGATAGAAAAGATAGAATAAGGCATCATATTAAAATGCTGTGACCAAGTCAATATATTCTAACAGTATGTACAGCTTTATATTATGTATGCCATATACTTATTATTATCCTTTATATATACGGCTCCACAAGGGGTCCACATCGCCTTACAAGGCACATAGACAACAACAGTATGACCAAAACAAGATCAAAGTCACTTACAGTACAGAACATTGCAGGACATGGACAAGGTTTATAAACATTGATGCATCAGCAGTCATAATTCTCATTAGTTATTCAGCTTCTCATTAATTTTTTTTTCTCACCACCTGGACGTTATACTTCCGCTACTTGCACACCCTGCCAGATGTAACCTACGCAGTGCGCCCAACATGGCTGCCTCAGATGGTTCTTTCTTAGCCCGGATGAACAAACACATTGATCTATCCATTCAGTGCATTTCATATAACAAATGTTTCAGTCACCCGTATAGGTCATACTGAACTGTTTGCTGTATTTGCTATTCCCTTTTTTGTACCATGTACTTCCACCCCACTGTATGCTATACTGGTGTACTATACCTCCACTGAAGTGCATCATCCATGGGCAGGATGTACTTCACATGGATCTATTCACACAGGGTATATCATACTACCACACAAGTGTCAGTCTTCCATATATGCCTTGGGTCCTTGTATGGCTTACCTTTGTAGTGTGCCTCACCTGGTACACTCGTGGATGGGATGAAAATTACATGGACCTGACTATTATGGTGGGACCCTACTCTAATCGTTAGGACACTACAACTATCCATTTTGTGTAATTTCTTCTAGGCGTAACCTATTCCACCTAGGGTAATTCTATGTAGTTCCCCCAAGACGGCTGCCTCATCTGGTACCTTTTGTGGGTAGAATATATTACCCTTGAAAGTTATTTCCCAAAATGTCTGCACCATTATGGTGCCCTCTAGGCTTCAGTTGATTTTAATTATCTTTGTGTGGTTTTCTATTTTTTGCAATACCAAATCCTTGTACAATGTACCATGTTTTCTGATGTCTGTAAAGCGACTTTGAGTCCTATGGGAGAAAAGCGCTATATAAATAAGATTATTGTATAAAAGTATTATTATTATAATACCTAGGGGAAAGGTGCCATTGTAGGCAGTGGGGAGGAGATGATGGTGAGGGACGGCAAAGTCATACATACCGACTAGCATCCCGGAGAGGAGATTCTGTAAACATCTTCAGGGGGCGGGGCCAGACTGTAACGTCATTAGCCCACAGGAAAAGACAGCGATTCGTGAGTCTGCGAGGAGTGGGCACATGAATCACATAATTTTAGCCCCGTCCCCTCCCGACGGGCCAGTGAATTCCTAGGAAAATCTCTCCATCTTGCCCACTTCACTGGGAAATGGGCGGGATGCAGGAGATCTGCCTACAGTTTCGGGGGTGCGGTGGGCTACACGAAAAATCGTGAGCCTCCCGCGACTTCCGGGAGTGTAGGTAAGTATGGACAAAGTACATGAGAGAAGAGGGCCCTGCTCGTGAGAGCTTACTGTCTACATTGTTCCAAACTTAGAATCAGTCCCCATAGCACCGTAAGCAGAATTAGGTGACGCTCCCTATCTTGCTGCAGGTAGCCCTCAGGTTATTAGACCCAATCCGCATCTTGTATGGTGCGATTGGTTCCATCTCCCCCAAGTGGTCTCTGAGAGATCACGACTCTCTGCCCTATGTAGAGTTGCTGTTTTAATCATTACATTATTATTTATGCTTGATAAAAGGTTGTGCCGAGAAATATTCACCTTAAGTGTTGCCAGCTGTACTTTAACTCCAACATGCAGCAGAATATATTGTGATGCTGTCCCGTATTTTTTCCTAAACTATAAATACGGCAAAATTTACATTTACAACCTCTGTGTACAGTTTCAGGATCAGAAATCCGGGCTGTCTCGCCTTATATAGGTTACTGGTTGGCATAATTTCTAGCAGTCCCGATTTTGCCAGCATTGTCCCATTTCTCTGAACCAGGAAGGAGTGTAACTTACCAAAAAGTGGGTGTGGTTTACTGAGAATGAGGGTGTAACTAGACAGAATAGGAAGGGGGATTGGCTGTCAGGGCTGCTTGCTCCCATATTTAAATTTTCTTCCCGCCATGACATTTTTAATGTGCCATCCCCCACTTCCACTCTCCATCACCTCAGAGGTACAAGTCCCAATCTCAGCCTGTCCCCTAGAACTATGGGGCTGATGTACGGTTGGAAGGAGAATGGGGGAACACATTATACAAAACAAATGTGCCTTGAAAAATTGTGGGCCTTATTTATCAATGAGTTTTATCGCTCGTAAACGAGTGATAAAACTCGCTGTGTGTGATAAACGGTGCTCCAGCCAATCAGCTCCCAACTGCCACCTGTTTGTAAAATGACAGTTGGGAGCTGATTGGCTGGAGCATCGTTTATCATACACGTTTTGAGTGATAAAACTCATTGATAAATAAGGCCCAGTGTATGTTCCCCCATGTGCACAGCTGTATGCATCTTGAAACACCTGTGCACCGGCAACATATGGACCTGGGTTACTACAAGTCTTCATCATTGGTGTGTGCTTGCAGCTGCACCTCCCCCAGTGGCGGATCCAGGGGGGGGAGGGTGATTGGAGCGATCGCCTCCCTAGCACAGACCGTCCATCTCTCTCCTGAACTGAACAGGCTGTGTGCCCTCCCCTCCTCTTATCTGTACACCCCCTAGGAGACCTTATTCAGCCTGCTGTGTGCATGATGAGGCTGTGCAGGGTCAGAGGTGGGGGTTAAGTGAGAAAGCTGCAGTTACTGAGTATGCGGCGAGTCATTCCTGTGTGCAGCCAGGCAGCTCCCAGCATAGGGCAAAAGAGCACAATCCAGGTACAAAGAGTGCGATGTGCTTTTCCTGGGGGTGGGAGTGCGTTGTGTGACAGGCTGCTGAAAGTTTTCAGGATAAGAGGCTCAGCTGCAGTTACCAGAGACAAGTTGGGCATCTAGTAACAGCCAGCAGCAGCATCCTGTCCTCTCTCTCTCTCTTCCTCCACTTCCACACTACACCTTATCTCTATACACAGTGCACACCCGGCAGCATGTACTCCCCGATCTGCCTCACCCAGGTAAGTGGCTGCAGATCTGGGCATCCGGCCGGGACTGGCACATGGCTAATGGCACCTTCCTGTACCCACTTTTAGCAGGGTCTGGTACTGTGTGTACAGGGCAATGTGTAGATGGAATTGCTCGCACATGTCCTGGAGAGGAGATGCCAAGGGATGGGTGCCCTGCAGTGTGCCAGTGACAGGCAGCTCTGCTCTCATCATTTCTCCCTACTGTAGACTGTGACTTTGCATACATGCATTTAGCACACTATGCATCAGGCAGTACATGTACACACACAGTAAATATATAAACATATACAAATTGTAATTATCAATGTGGCCACACACAAAAAGACCTGTAAAGGGGAGGAGTTGGGACCAGAAAAGGGAGGGACCAGTACAGGAAATAATTAAACGTTAAATCGCCCCCCCCCCCTAAAAAATCAGTGTAGATCCGCCCCTAACCTCCCTCGTATTTAGGTGTAATAGATACACCTCCATATAGATCATAATTGCTTACAATCCCGGAAGTCGCGGGAGGCTCCTGATTTTTCTGGTAGCCATCGCACCCCTGGACGAGTAGGCACTTCTCCCGCATCCCGCCCACTTCCTAGTGAACTGGGCAGAATGGGGACAAACTTTCCTGGAATCCGCGGTCCGTCCTTAGGGGGGCAGAGCTTAATGGCACAATTCTATGATAATCGCATTTAGCCCCACTGCCTATTAAAATTTGCGGGATTTTGCCGCGAGGGGGCTGGGCCTAATGACACGGATTGTCTGGCTCCGCCCCCATCACTGCCCGACTGCTGACTTTCCCCGGGCTTCTCCTGGGGAGAACAGATCAAAAGTCGTAAGTATGATATAGGTGTAAATACCTTTACGTGATGGTCTGCACGTCCATTACTGAACTTTGCGTATGAGAGAACCCCGTTTGGCCTCTCTGGTCATAAGTGCAGATGTGCACAGAACGCGTCCGATACTGCAGTCTTGCATTTGCCTGCGCTCATTGTCTGAGCTTACGCGGTGTGAAGTCACGTATGGTACACTACACAAACTGGTCAACTCTACATTAGCCCCTGCGTGTATGAAATATATAAATGTATTGACTGCCACCAATAGAAACCATTATGGAGATTTGAGGCTAGCAGGCATACATAAATCATGGGGCAGGCTTTAGCGCTAGACCTAGACTATGCGGCCTCTTAGTACATCCAGGCCTAGGCATTTTTTGTCCTGAACCCGCTGTTTAAGTGTTATATTGGAGTGTATGCTTTTAGCTTTCATTTCCCTGAGCTGCTTCTGTAAATTACATCCAGGATTTGTGAACCGGCTGATACATTTTCCTTTTTAAGTGCCAAAATTAAATATCTCACGGCTAGACATTGACAGAAATTAAGCTTTCATCTGGTAATATGTTTATAAAAATCATTAATAAACATATTAATTCTTAATGTGTGGTAAAACCATTTAGAGACCCTGCCATCAAAGCTTTTGAATATGTTTGTCTATTTTCATTTTATTGATGTTTTCCTTTCCCAGCTGTGGCAAGTACTTATTAAACTGTGTTAAGACAAAATGGTCCCTGCAGGGGATTCGCACATAAAGGGCATTGCTGAAAATTATTGGCATGAGTTAATCCATTTAATACTACTGTGAGATCTCTCTAGTAAGTACTGAGTTATAGGGGCATATTCAATATGGGAGCGAAAATTCTGTGCTGGACTTTTCGCTCCATATCGGAGGTTTGACGGGGATAAAGTATCGGGCGTGCGCCCGCTTTATCCTTGTATTCAATTTGAAAGCTGCAAAAACGGGAAGGTAAGTGTCGGAGAAAATTTGGGAATTTTCGGGAAAGCATCCAGGGACCCCCCTAATGATGTCCTGATATGGGGGATCATTATCGGTACCCCCATTTTGGCCTGCGGAAGGTAAGTATGTTTTTTAAATAGCCGCGGCAGGTGTTTTTTCCCGACATGGAAGAAGGGGTGAAGAAGAACACTTAAGTTGTTTTTTTTACAAAAAAAACTAGGTGCATCAAATTTGTGGCACATGAAAATGGGTGCAAGCCTATTTTTAAGTCCCTAAGGTGCACTTTAAAAATTCTTCAAAAATGCACCTGCCGCTACCACCCGCATTCTTTAAAACACCTGCCGCATACTTGGGGACCCCCCCCTGAATTTATTTAGTTGTTAGTTTAAAATTTGTTCCCCATATTTATTTATTTTTAACTCCAAAATTGAACTAATTTTTTTGGGGTGTCCCTATTTTTAAAAAAAAACTTTTTTCGACACAGATCGCTTTTAAGTGGGCATTCCCAAGGGTGCAGGCTATTTTTTTAAGCCTACACCACTAAACCCCAATTCTTCACTTTTTTTCGCCAGCAAAAGGCTGGCGAAAAATTATCCCCGTTTTTTAACATTGACTTTTCGCACAGGCGAAAAGTCAATGAAATTGCATATGGTGATAATGGAAATATGTGAAAATTACGTCATCGGCGATAACTTTTCGCCATATATTGAATATGGCCCTTAGTCACAGTGCTTTGGAGGAAAAAACGTGATCCCCCCCCTCACTTTCCTTCCTACAGATAGAGTGGACTTTAGTGCCCAGTTTGTTAGCCTTCATCACAATCATACAATACTACTTAAATAAGATTCATGATGTGAAAAGTGCACATTTAGAGGGGTGATTCCTAACTGGTGGCAGCTGGAAAACCTCCTACGCTGTATAACTCCATTGTTTTTCTAAAACCTTCCGGGTATGTGGAGAGTAAGCTCCAGTCGATATTCAGAATAGGATCCACTTTTCCACCTGCCAGGCACCTTTATGCTTGTAAGCAGTGGTAGGTTTGGTAGGTATGGTAGGTTAGTGGTATGATTTTAGGACAAAAGTGAAAAGGTTGGAATTCATGAAGGGTGGTGTTAAAGTTATGTTTTTAATTTTTCTTAGCAGGCCATGGAAAAATAGGCAAAGTCTACTTTTCTGGAGGAGATTCCAATAACCAGAATGTTTGTGTGCTCTTTTGTGTATGGATAAAAAGGTGCATTTGCGCAAATACAAGTGGACTGCGAAGATGTATTTATTTATTTTTTCCATATAAATTTTCCTATTGTCAATTGACTTAAACATCCACTTAGTAAACTAGCCTCACCCACTTACAGTATAACAGATGACTCATTATGAAAGTGTTCCATGATGAAACGCATGCATTATTGGAAGTAAATGTATGTTTTATGGATTGGTATCTCCATTTTGATCCACAATTGGCCCCAGGTCATTTTTTGAGGATTACCTTGATCATGCACTGGTGAGTTCATCTATTTGGCTGGGTCAGTAGTTAACCATCAATGGTTATTATCTATCAATGGTAGATGGCCAACCTTACGCTGGGGCTTGCCCAGTACTCCTTCCAGATATCTCAGATAGAAACCATCACATGAGCTGTTGATTGGAGAGGACTGAAGTTGAGCAGTACTGCTCTAGGGAATGGAACCGAAAGTAACCCCAGAAAACTGAGCCTGATTCGCTACAGATCGCAATATTGGGTATGCACGCAGTTCAACTGCGTGCAAACTCAGCACAACATAAGGACGCCCACTTTACCTTACGCACATCTGTAATGTTTATCAGAATAGCGAAACCATCGGTAACATTGAGTACCATCGCAGCCTCACGCACACTTGCACAAGCCCTGACCTTACTCAGAAATTGCTAACAACCACGCACGCTATGACCTCACACTGTATGGCATCGTAGTGGATAATTTATGCACGCCCCTGCAACGGCGTGTGAACGCACTGGCACGCCTGCATTTCTTCGAACACCCCCCTCCCCCATCACCACCCACAAACGATGCTGCCTGTCAATCACTCTGCGAGGGGTCTGCGTAGCCTCTGCGATCGCATGTGCAGAGAGCATCAATCGGCCGATTGCGTGCAGATTAGCAACTACGATCTTTGTTGAATCAGGCCCACTGACACTTCTAATTCACCCTGCAATTCTTGTTTAATATTAGGCTTACCATTCTATCCTGTTAAACCGGGACATGTGACTTACACAGGTCCTGTGGCTGGCTGACTTCAAGCCTGCATTTTAACTTGTTTTAATCATCCACAGAACCTGTGTAATTCATGTGTGACCCGATATGGTAAGCCTATTTATTACTGATGTGTGCATGTTACCATTATACGGATACCATTGGTTACTCTTTGGTGTGTGCATGATGGGTGCTCTTTTAGTTATATGTTGGGCCCCTCCTCTCTGCCCGGTGGCTGGCAGCACACTGAGCTGTGCGCAGCCAGCACCAGAGTTATAGTCTCTGGGCACTAGAGTGTGCCCAGAGTCTATAGTGTATGCACAAATCACCAGGAAAATGGCCGCGATAGCCATTTTCCCTGTACTGCGCATGCGCAAACGACGGGAAAATGTCCGCCGCAGCCATTTTACAGTCGTTTTACAGCGCCGACGTGGGACTCCGGAGAGGTACAGGGTGTGTGGTGCGGGGCCCCCCTGGATCAAGGGGCCCGTGTTCCCCGTACACCCTGCACCCATTATAGATACGCCCCTGGTTTCGGTATTTGTATACACCCGTGACTAGATCACAGTGTGTTTATAACAATCCTGGGGTCTTCTTTTTTTTAGAAGTTTGTTAAAATAATAAATGACCTCTACATTATACAGTAACTGTAGCACAATACGACAGATAAGCTGAATTTGTGTAGCATGGAATTTGTGTGTTATTTTACAGACACATTTTTTTAAACAGATTTTACCAGATGACAATGAATGCTCTAATCATCCGTTTATTCAGAGCAATTATTGAAACATTTAAGGTAAACATGAAACAGCTGCTATATTGTCAGTAAATAAAATTGTAAAAAGTCACACTGAAAATGTACGATCCAGTTGTAAAAAATATATATACATAATTGACTAGTGGCTATAGGGCAGGTTTACTATCGCTCCTTATCACACTGATAGAAAATCTCCTATAACCATATAACAAGGAAAATATCTCAGTGGTAGCTAAGTGACATTCAATGGGATGCGGTTAAGATCCCGACAACTGGGATGCTGTCTGCCGGAACCCGGCATCAGAATCCCGATCGCCGTGACAATGCCGGCGCCGAAATCCCATCATGACTCGGTATGCTGACACCAGCAGATGGCATCCCAAAGGTAAGTATCAGCCGCGGGGGGGGAGGGGGAGAGTTAGGTTTAGGCGGCACGGGTGGACTTAGGGTTAGGCTGCTGGATGGGGGAGGTTAGGGTTAGGCTCCGGGCAGTGGGGTTAGGTTCAGGCACTACCGGGGGGGGGGGGGGGGTTAGGGTTAGGCACTAAGGGGGAGGGTGATGGTTAGGCACTAAGGGAGGGGGGGTTAGGTTTAGGCACTTACCAGGAGGGTTAGGGTGCGGGGTAGGAAGGGTTAGCATAAGGGTGCAGGAAAGGAGGGTTAGGGGGTAAATAGGACAGGGGAACATTACTTACCATTCCCCTGTCAGGATTTGAACCATCGGGATGCCGCTGTCAGTGTACTGACAACCTGCATCCCGTCCATTGGAATTTCATACCGATTCCCATTCAGCAGCATGGCGGCAGCAGTAAGAGTAGTCGATATATCAGGTGGTCCAACACACTGCATGATCTGGTGTATGATGGCCGATATGTCGTTCCCTCACTGCATCCAGAATCATGGTGTCATCCGCCGGATCATCAGATCTGCCTGCACTGAAGGAAGTGCACAATAGAGTGTACACACAGGACGATGTCGACGATTTGTCATTCCCAAAACGACAAATCGTCCAATATATTGTCTAGTGTATACCCAGCTTTACTGCTTAACCAAGCCAGTCTTAGTGGGTCTGTGCTTGTGTAATCTAGGTTACTGGCAAGTCCACGCCCACGTTTGCGCACATTTTGGGTTTGTGACTGCACATCATGCCCCCATTCCCATCACCCTGGGGTTGGGATGGTCACTGGTGGACTGCCCATCGATGGTCATCATCGATGGTTTCATTGGTGAATACTGTCGATGGCACAAAACCATCTATGGTGATCCATCAATGCTTTGCACCCCTCGATGGACACCATTGCTGGGGAGCACGACGAGCCGTGGGCCATTCGGGTGGGGCTTTGCTCCGTGCCATCGAGAAGAAGAGGAAAATAAAACATTTCCTTGTCTGCCATCGATGGCTGAGAACCATTGGATCTCTCCCTTTGATGGTGAAACTATCACCCAAGGTAGTTAACCATCAGTTGTTATTATCTAGCGATGGTTGATGGCCATCCCTACGCTGGGGCCTTGCCCGGTACTCTGGAAGCTGCTGGCCAGCCCCCAGCCTCTCCCGGCACAGTATGAATGGCGTACGCGTCATCCATCCGGTAACAGTGCCCCCCATCTTTCCCCCCGCTCATGGAACACTGCGGCCCGCGGGTGGGATAGCGGGACAGTGCCCAAAAAGCAGGACTGTGCCGCTTAATCGAAACAATTGGGAGGTATGGGACTGTAGCATCTAAATCAGGACAATTGAGAAGTGTGCACAGAGGCCAGAAAAGACACATTACAAGGCAAGGGACAGATTTTAATATCCCCTGGAAGGTAGGCAGCATTATTATAATTATTAGCTTTTATTTATTGGAACCCAAAGCATCTTACAAATGCGTATATACAGACACAGTCAAACATAACAGGACATAGGACCTCATTCAGAGTCAGTCGTTGCGGCTGCACGGTCGTACGCCACCGATGTTCGCTATACTGCGCATGCGTAAAGTTCGCAATGCGTGTGCGCAAACTAGCCGCTACGATCAGAAATTTCTCTCTCCTTGAACACAGCCAGGTCGGTAGTTTGAGTGACAGAATGAGGCATTTGTGGGTGGTAACAAGGGAAGGTGCTTGAAAACAGGGGAGTGGAGATCCGAACGCAGGCGTGCCTAATTATGCGAACGGCGTTTTATGGGAGTGCATACGGTTTATGGGAGTGCATAATTAACAAAGTAGCGTCATGGCACATGTGACATGGGAGGTTTTTACACGGACATGATCGTAGAGGTTAAGAGAGGGTATGGTCAACCTTAAGCTCTACGACCAGTTCCGATGGTTCCCGATGGTCTCGATTAATCCTTATATGCCCGGAGATGACGTGCAATGCGTACGAAAAGGGGGCGTATTTTTTTGAATGCCGGCCGCTTCCTCCCCTTGGTCGGCCAGCTACCGATCCGAACTTAGGGACGCAACTTGCGAGGGAATCATTTGCTTATCCGGCCCCTTTTCCCGTACGACCGTGCGGCCGCTTCGACCGTCTCTGAATGAGGTCCATAATGTGCACAAAAAAGACAGTACATACAAAGCAGGACATAGTACATAAAGTGTCCATAAGGTGTATGGTTATATATATATATTTTTTTTTAAATCACTTTTTAATTGAGCATCACATCGACTTACAAGCATCAAACATAATATTTTGAAAATACAGTTGGGCCCTTGCTAGAGACAGAGGAGCCAAAAGCCCAAATGTAGTAATTATAAGGTATTAACGAGTTAGAGCCTGATTCAGAGGCGCTCTGAATCAGGGCGGATTATTTTTCCAAAAAATCTGCCTCCAGGCCGCTCGCATAGCTGTGGGTGACCACCCCATAGCTTTTGCGAGCGGCCTGTTTATGGTCGTGACCATCGAGCTTGCGACGAGACCCTTGAGGTAGGGTCTTGGTTCCCGCAAGCCCGAGTGAACTTCCTGCTGTAATAGAGCAGGAAGTTCACTACTGACATCACGAATTATGTCAGTAAGGCTGCCCACAAATGGCACGCGTTCCTTGGGGACGCCTCAGTTTGTTCAGCCACCCCGCCTTCAAAACGGGGCGAGCTGTCGATCAACACCGGCTGCCGCCCCGTTTTGTAGCGAGCCCCGGAACGAGTGAAGTTCTCACTCGCTCCGGGGCATGCGCATTGCACACACCGCGTGTGCGCACTGGCCGATCATCAACCCGCTTGAAAGCGCTATGCGGGTCTAAATCAGGCCCTTAGTCCTCCAGTATTATGGGAGGATCACCCAGCAACAGTCTGTTTTCATACCATTAAGGAAATGTCTAATTCGACCCTGAAAATCTGCTGGGAGAATGGAAATATAACTTTTCCAGGACTCAAAAAATGTTGAAACCAATTTTTCTTTGTCTAAGGTTGTCTCCAACCAGTACATTTGGAAAATATGGTGCATCTTTTTTTAAAAAAAAATAAAAGAAGGTGGAAGAGGAAGGATCCATTCTTGTAGAATGGATTTGCGTGCTTCTGCACTAATTGCCAGCAAGAGCTTTCTCCAGCCTATGGAGACCCTCTAATTTTCTGGGATAATTCCAAAAATTGCCCATTCCGCAGTGGACGGCAAATAATTCAAAAATGTTCCATTGAGAAATTTCTAACTTGGATCCAGAATTGTTGTATCAAAGGACATGCCCAGAAACAATGAAAAAGATCTGCTTCAGGAGCACGACATCGACGACACTCATGGGAAGCAGACATAACAGCCAGGTATTGCCAGTGCCTGTGGGGCGAATAATATGCTCTATGAAATACATTGAGAAACATCTCTTGGTAATGCATTGCGGGAAATAGACAACATGAAATGTTTTCATTTTTTAGTAATATAGGACAGCTAAGTGTTGTGAAGTCCATGAGCCATTGTTGTACTCCTGATCAAGTAGTAGAGTGGTCTAACGAAGAACGCAGGAAAGAATATTGTGCAGATATGGCTTTTCTGTTGGCAGACGGGGATCCCAACAGGCAATCCAGCGTATTCGACCAGTCCACATCCGAGAAGCCTGCATCAACTGAGTTGGCATAGTGTTGCATCTGGAAAGCTTTGAAGGATAGGGAAGGTTTGTTTGGCCTATTCAAAGTGTTTTAGATTTTTAGTAGAAGGATTCACTACTCCGCCAATGTTTCTGAGTCCTTCCCGCCATAGAATCGTGAAGGGGAAAGCGGTCTCCCCAGGTTGAAATGCCTCTTTACCCAGAAAGGTGAAGAATAAAGACTTATATTCATTTAAATTAGCTTTACGTCTCATTAAGTGCCACAAGCAATACACTGACCAGAGCAATGGGTTCTCCTTAATCTCCTGGTCAATCTCTGCTTCGAAATGGTGAAGGAGAGTGATCAAATTACCTTCCGAAACAAACTGAGTTTCCAAGGTAGTATTTGCATATAATTCACTGTTGGAGAGCCAATCGCACAGATATCTTAGCACTGCCGCTTGGCTATAGAATTGAATCTGCGGAAAATTGATGCCTCCATTTGATTTCTGTTGCTGTAATTTTATCATTGCTATTCTCGGTATCTTTCCTTTCCATATGAATTTCCGAAATAGCATATTCATTTTTGAAGCATGGCTAATTAATAGAGGAATAGGGCAAAATTTACTAAGCAGCGGGTTCTAAACCCCGGCGGTTTGATGGCGGGTTCTATTCTGTTCTAAACCCTGGGGGTTTGCCTGCGGTTTTACAGCAGTTTCTAAATGATAGCCCTGTTCTATTCTCTTCTAAAGTGTGTTTTGACTGCAGTTTTGCAGCGGTTTTGGCCTTAGTAAATCTGCAGATAGGAAAACTGCCGCCAAACCGCAGTCGAAACACATTTTAGAATAGAATAGAACAGGGCTCTCATTTAGAAACCACTGCAAAACCGCTAGCAAACCCCCGGGGTTTAGAACAGAGTAGAACCCGCCGTCAAATTGCCACCAAACCGCCGGGGTTTAGAACCCGCTGCTTAGTAAATTTTGTTCATAGACTGCATTAGATACAAGAGACGTGGGAAGGTTGACATTTTTATTAAGTTGGCTCTGCCTATATAGGAAAGCATCAGATGATTCCACCCTTCCAGTTCAGATGAGATGCCGGGGTTGCCTCTCCTATATTTACACAGTATAGTTCCGAGGGGTATTTTGGAAGTTTAATGCCTAGGTAAGTAATATGGGATTTAGCCCATATGAGTGGGAGTTGTCGGCTCCAAGTTGGCTGAGTTACCTCAGAGACAAGGTACATGCCGCTGATTTATAAAGATTGACCTCGGATCCGTATACACTTCCGAATTCCCGTAATAGATCTAGGATCTTGGGAAGAGAGTTTCTAGGGTTGCCTATATACAATAACACATCATCTGCAAATGCAGATAGCTTCACCTCTATGTTACCAATTTGTATACCCTTAAAAACAGATGAGGCTTGCAGAATACGGAGTAAAGTATCGATGGATAAATTAAAAAGGAGTGGAGATAAAGGGCACCCTTGTCTGAGCCACACTACATAATCAACTGTTCTCGCCTCGACCCATTAACCAAAAGAGAGGTGGAGGGCATCGTATAAAAGTGTCGAATAAGTTTAATAAAAGTGTGTGATATATTTTATTAGCAGTGGAGGTGAGGGAGAGAACAGTCCTGCTTGGATGTTCCAGTGTCAACTGGCATTACTGTCCTCAATAATGAGAGAGGTGTGGGTCAGTGTAAAAGCCCAAGACTGAAGCATTAGCTTGAATCTTCTCGTTAACAGCGACAATGATATCATATCATCAGCACCCATTTCATAATTGCCTATTTATCAGTAGTGGTCTCTGGGAGGGCCCACGGGTGGAATGGGGGGGGGGGTGTTACTACTATTGCGTCATTGTGTCCCTGCCGCACACTATAGATAGCAGCCATTCCCAGCTTGCTAAAGCGGGGCGCGGAACCATGGAGTCAGCAAGAGTACTGAGTGTCTTTTTCTGTTTGTGGCGGATGTAGAATGATTTCCTGAAACATTTTTCTGCACTTTTTTACGTCAGACTGTTCACTTTTTGCAGTTTCTGGTTTTATTTGCCCCCTTGAAGAGATCCAAGTTGTGGAGTAAGCCATATTGTCGGCATGATCAGCATGCATGTCGACTGTCAATTCACTAGGAGCCAGGGATGTCAGCGAAACACTTCCTGAGGTAAAACCCTTCCTGGGGTACACCATGCAGGAAGCCATTTTCAAATGTAGCTCCTTGCCTGAAGAGGAACAAGTCATATCACCGTCACTGGGTCCTAGTGAATTTGATAGGCTACAATATATTTCAGTCCACAATATGGCTGCCTCCTTTGTGTGCAGACAACAGGCGCTATATTTAACTAAAAGTTAAGGGCAGAACAGATGGTGTAATGGTTAGCATTACTTCTTCACAGCACCAAGGTCGTGGGTTCTGTTCCCTAAGTGTGTGGCATTTGTATATTCTCCCTGTGCTTGCGTGGGTTTCCTCCGGGTGCTTTGGTTTCCTCCCACACTCCAAAAATATACTGGTAGGGTAATTGGCTCCCAACAAAAATTGACCCTAGTGTGTATGTGTGGGGAACATAGATTGTAAGCTCTACTGGGGCAGGGACTGATGTGAATGGGCAAATATTCTCTATAAAGCTCTGCGGAATATGTGTGTGCTATCTAAATAACAGGTAATAAATACATTTTGATATACACACAGGCAGATAGTTCTTTATTACAATAATATTGAAATCCACAGCCTTGTTATACAGATACATATTTTGTAGACTGCTCTCACCACACTTGATATAACTAAAGGTGCGTACACACTGGGCGATAAAGTGGACGACTGAACGATAACGATATCGTTATCGTTCAGTCGTCCACTTTATCGTCCATTTTTAAGCCCAAAAAGATGAGCGATAACGACGACGCGCGTTCCCGCGGGTCGTTCGTCATCATCGTTCATCGGGCTGACATGCAGGCCAACCTGACGATGTCGTCAGGTTGCTGCATGTCAGGGAATGGGGGAGAGAGCCCGACGCTGAACGATATCGTTAATGATATCGTTCAGCAGCTGTGCTCAATGTCATGAACCACATTGAGCACAGCCTGCCGGGGACACACTAGACGATATCGCTCAGGGAGCATATCGTCTAGTGTGTATGCACCTTAAAATTTGTTAGATAGTCACAATTATAAATTTCTATAGGTGCCCACACACTCAGATATTTTGCCGATTTCCACGCATCGGAACAACAAATTGTGAAAAATATGTGCAAATCATGAGTGTCCATTCACGATCACACCGGAGCCTTCGTAATTGTTTAAGGAAACGCAGTTGCAGGCATAAACACGCCCCAAAAACGTTTGAGTCACCTACCTCCCGTCCCTTCACCCCCCCACCCTGTTACCGCCCACAAACAGCCCTTGCCTATCAATCACTTTGTAAATAAATCCTCATTGCGTCCACTCCAGGACCATCGCAGCAAATGTGCAGTGAGACTTTGATGCATGCACAGTAGTAACAACATCGACCATTTGCAAAAAACATTGGAATTGTGACCATCTCTGAGTCAGGGCCACAGATAAAAAGGAGACTGACCAATCTCATCTGCCCAATGTCATTAAAATACAGCTTTTAACAACATTCCGATGTAATGACTCTGGGTAAAAAATGAATTGTCATGCATGGAAAAGAACATAACTTTTTGCATATGCAAAATATATTTAATGACACAAACTACTCTATAAGGGGTGACATCAGCCATTATTTATTTTACAACGTAAAAAAACAAACATTTGAGGAATGTTTAATTTACATAATGAGTGTCGTTGCCCCCAGCAATACTCATATTGGTTTGTGACTACAGCCTACACAGCTGTGGCCTTTGTCCTTTGTTGTTACATTTTAGACAATTACTGAAAAAACTATAAAATAGAATCTGACGGGCATTGTAATTCCATTCAATACAGTAAAAATTGCGGATGATTAGCATTTGTTTGAATCGGGTAGCTTTATTTGTTGTTGTCCATAAATTATGTACATTCTGCTTACAAAGATCCTAACATGGCTACAGAATTTTTATGCACTGTTGTTTTTCCACATTCAGCATAAACCTCTGATTAGCCAGAAAGGTGTTTTTTTCCCCTTGTTAATTATTTTAAAATTTGCAAATGATAGACTGCAGAAAATCTGATGAATAAGTAAAATATGTGTTTGTACTTCGTTTTCAAAGACATCGCTGCCGCTCCTGTGTAGTTTGTACATTGTAATAACAAAAGAAAATTGTGGTAAAGATCAGTGAAACAAATGTCAATTATAAAATCTTTCTTTCCCAACCAGAGTTTTTTATTCATAATACACTAAAACTATGTAAATGTAAGCCTTATGCCACTTACGTGGCGGTATTAGGATTATCGGAACCGAAGTTCTTGCTCAATGAGCCAACTTCTGCTTCACTCTCAGTAGCACACGCAGGGGGGGGTTTCTGGTTTCTGAGTACCCAGAAACCCCACCTGAAAGACTGGAGTGATCGAACCATGTTCTTAAGCCCCGCCCCCCTCGCAGGAAATTGCAGCGATTCGCTGGGCAATATGGAGAAGGCGGAGCCAATATGACTCGATTTAATTAAAATTTAGTCATTTGGCCCTGCCCCCTGCCCTGTTGACCCACGAATGGCGACATTTTGTCATGAAGGGGAGGGGCCTATTTACATGATGCCAGCGTGCTAGGCCCTGTACCGATCAGATCTGCCGCAAGGTAAGATTGTTTGTAATGTATATGTGACATATGTGTGTATATATCTGTGTGCGTATAGGGTATGTGTGACATGTGGGTGTAAATATATATATATACACACACACACACAGTATGTATATATATATATATATACAGTCAGGTCCATAAATATTGGGACATTGACAGAATTTTCATATTTTGGCCTCTATTCACCACCACAATGGCTTTGAAATGAAACAAACAAGATGTGATTTAACTGCAGACTTTCAGATTTAATTTGAGGGTAATTACATCCAAATCAGGTGAACAGTGTAGGAATTACAACGGTTTCTATATGTGCCTCCCACTTTTTAAGGGGCCAAAAGTTATGGGACAAACTAAACAATCCTAAATCTAACTTTCACTTTTTAATACTTTGTTGCAAATCCTTTGCAGGCAATTACAGCCTGAAGTCTGGAACGCATAGACATCACCAGACGCTGGGTTTCATCCCTGGTGATGCTCTGCCAGGCCTCTACTGCAAATGTCTTCAGTTACTGCTTGTTCTTGGGGCATTTTCCCTTCAGTTTTGTCTTCATCAAGTTAAATGCATGCTCAATCGGATTCAGGTCAGGGGATTGACTTGGCCATTGCATAACATTCCACTTTTTAGCCTTAAAAAACTCTTTGGTTGCTTTTGCAGTATGCTTCGGGTCATTGTCCATCTGCACTGTGAAGCGCCGTCCAATGAGTTTTGAAGCATTTGACTGAATATGAGCATATAATATTGCCCGAAACACTTCAGAATTCATTCTGCTGCTTTTGTCAGCAGTCACATCATCAATATCAATAAATACAAGGGAACCAGTTCCATTGGCAGCCATAAATGCCCACGCCATGACACTGCCACCACCATGCTTCAATGATGAGGTGGTATGTTTTGGATCATGAGCAGTTCCTTTCCTTCTCCATACTCTTCTCTTCCCATCACTCTGGTACAAGTTGATCTTTGTCTCATCTGTCCATAGGATGTTGTTCCAGAACTGTAATGGCTTTTTTAGCTGTTGTTTGGCAAACTCTAATCTGGTCTTCCTGTTTTTGTGGCTCACCAATGGTTTGCATCTTGTGGTGAACCCTCTATATTCACTCTTGTGAAGTCTTCTCTTGATTGTTGACTTTGACACATATACATCTACCTCCTGGAGAGTGTTCTTGATTTGGCCAACTGTTGTGAAGGGGTTTTTCTTCACCAGGGAAATAATTCTTTTGTCATCCACCACAGTTGTTTTCCGTGGTCTTCTGGGTCTTTTAGTATTGCTGAGCTCTTCGATGCACTCTTTCTTTTTAAGAATGTTCCAAACAGTTGATTTGGCTACACCTAATGTTTTTGCTATCTCTCTGATGGGTTTGTTTTGATTTTTCATCCTAATGATGGCTTGCTTCACTGATAGTGACAGCTCTTTGGATCTCATATTGAGAGTTGACAGCAACTGATTCCAAATGCAAATGTCACACCTAGAATCAACTCCAGACCTTTTACCTGCTTAATTGATAATGAAATAACAAGGGAATAGCCCACACCTGTCCATGAAATAGCTTTTGAGTTGATAGTCCCATTACTTTTGGCCCCTTAAAAAGTGGGAGGCACATATTTAAACTGTTGTAATTCCTACACCGTTCCCCCGATTTGGATGTAATTACCCTCAAATTAAATCTGAAAGTCTGCAGTTAAAGCACATCTTGTTTGTTTCATTTCAAAGCCATTGTGGTGGTGAATAGAGGCCAAAATCTGAAAATTCTGTCAATGTCCCAATATTTATGGACCTGACTGTATATGTATATATATATATATATATACATATATATATATATAAAGAAAGAAACCCCCCTATAAAAATCCTGCGTTTGCCCCTGACTCTGGGGCCTATTTACCATTGCATCTTTGCAGCATACCTGCAAATATCAAAGATCCCATGAATGTAAGGAGGGTGGGCCACAGCAGCTATTTCCATATCTGCCGTGGTCCTTCCATTTCCGGCAGCAGCTGAAGCTCCCGTAGGTTTCTGTCAGATTTACCTACCTTCACAATTCGGAGTTTGTCCCTGGCAGCTGACGCCATATTCAGATGGCGTTAGCCTATGTGCTTTATTTTGCAAGACTTACCGGGAGAGGGTTCCTTCGGAATCTTTTCCGGCAGTGGCTGGTGAGTAGACTATATGTGCGCAGGAGTCCCGACAGGGGAGTGAAGTGTGAGCTGATGCGATCTCTTCACTCCTAACACATTGAAAGGACTGTCTGTCCCTGCATGTATATATTAATACATTCTGGCGGTATATAATTTTTATTGCCGTGATTAGCGGTGATAAGAAATTACAATTATTTAGTCGAAAACCCAATAATTGGTAAATTTGCTCATGTATATATATATATATTGCACAGTTTGCCCAGCTCTCCCTGTAACAATAAGAACAACACCGGGTGCCCGCACAAATAAATTACTTGTATAGTTCCCAAATGGTGCAGCACTCCTGGGTTTTCATAAAATCAATACACCAGCGGCATGTGCGGCAACGTTTCAGTGCCTGGCTTTAATAGTGTGGCACTGAAGTCATTTGGGAAATATATATATACATATATACTGTATATGTATATATATATATATATATATAAAATATATATATATATATATATATATATAAATATATATATATAGTTAGAGGGTGTCTCTGTGGTGGTGTCTATTATGAACGTTTAAGTTGTAAATGCTGCTGGAATAAGCAGTATTTTAGGTGTAAAAAAATGTAAGCTTGACAGTAATGAAGATATTTGGTCCTGCTAGTGGTTCCAGCCTGGACTATTAAGGGGCAGATTCAATTACCCGCGGAACTTAAGGCGTGGCTACAGCTCCTGGGTTTAATGCCCAGAGCTATTCAATTACTTGTCAATTTCCAATTTAACGTGTGTTAAATCATAGCTCCTGGGTTAAGTGCCCGGTAAGGCCCAGAGGGTGCACTTAACGCAGATTTTTCCTTGCAGCCTCAGGAGCCGTGAGGTAAAATCACACACTGAGGCGTACCTGCGGCAGTGGCAAACACAGGATTTCTAAAGGGGGGTTTCTTTCCAAATGCTTGATTTGACGAATGTGGCCAGTCCATGAAGAGGGCATAATTTGCACTTATCCAGCTTTAATATGCATCATACAAAGTGTTCTGAACTTTTGAGTGTCATAATTCCAGCATATACAGGGCCAGCAAACACACTAAGCAATTAAATGCAGCAGTGTCAGGATGCAGCCTGGGATCGGCCGTTACTCACATCTACGATGGTGTCTTCGGAATCCTAAGCGTCTGGACGTCAGCCATGGAGACAGGTAGTGGCTGAGTATTCTGCCCAGGGACTGATAGAGCTTTCATCCTGGTTGCTGCAGGTGCAGTCCTGGGTGCGGCCATGTTGGTTCATGTCAACTGATCAGTATCCTCCTATGGTAGATCTGCAGTCAGTCAGCTGATGTCTATGGTCAATGACCAGCTGCCAAGGGGTATTTTAGGGCACTTCCTGCAGCAGGAAGTTGTCTGTACAACTTCGCTCCTATAGTGGTTCCTACTGTGACTGCGTCTCAGGCTTCGCAGTGTTCCTTCCCAGTGAACCCTCCTCGTGACTACCACCGCTGTTCAGTTATTCATTCCAAGCGCTGACTACCACCGCTGTTCAGTGTTTCATGCAAAGTGCTGACTACCATCGATTCTCAGTGTTTCATACGAAGTGCTGACTACCATCGATTCTCAGTGTTTCATGCCAAGTACTGACTACCATCGATTCTCAGTGTTTCATACCAAGTGCTGACTAGCATTGATTCTCAGTGTTTCATATGAAGTACTGGCTACCATCGATTCTCAGTGTTTCATACCAAGTGCTGACTACCATCAATTCCCAGTGTTTCATAACAAGTGCTGGCTACCATCGCCACTCAGCAACTCATACCAAATATAGATTACCATCGACTCTCAATGTCTTATACCAAGTGCTGACTACCATCGCCACTCAGCATCTTATACCAACTATCAATTACCATCGCCACTCAGAATCTCATACCAACTATTGATTACCAACGATTCTCAGTGTCTCATTCCAAGTGCTGACTACAATCGTCACTCAGCGTCTCATACCAACAATCGATTACCATCGTCAGTCAGTGTCTCTTACCAAGTCCTGATTACCATCGCTATTCAGCATCCCATACCAGGTGCTGACTACCAGTGCAACTCACATATCAGTCTTTGAAGCATCATCCTTGCTCATCAGTGCTTATATAATCCTATCATATCTACTGTATCTCTGTGTTTTCTCCAGGTACCTGCCTCAGGGGCCGCGACCTGGTCACTTGGTGCAGCGAAACCCACATCCCACTTGGAGGGGTCAATGGTGAATACCATCAAGTGGACTAGACTCCGCACCCTGGGATAGGTCTCACCAACACCTGGGAGAGACATATGAAGAGCACGTATATATTGCCTTCCCGTTTCCACTCACTCGCTACCCTTAGCCCAACGGCCCAAGCTCCAGCAGTTGTAGCCTATATACATACAGGCGTGACAAGCAGTAGGGCCATCCTGCCTGAGCTGAATGTTTTTGTTTCAGATGTGAGCACCATTCTAGAGTATGGGAGCAAGTCCGGGAGTCTATGAGAGCTGCAAAAGAACCTAGCACTGCTCTGGACAAATACGTACATAGTGGTTCCGTTATGCATTGGGCAGTGTATTATTAGATGGTATTAATAATTAACGATATTGATGGTCTATAGCAGTGCACCCCTAACAGTGCATGTTTTCTGCATCTCCTATCTGATGCCCAGGTATATTTATTACTGGCTGACACATGTTAAAAGATCCACAGGTGGTGCTAATTATTTCATTTGTGATACTTAGTAGAACATGCAGCATTAGAAATATTCTATTGTATTACTATTTCTATTGTGGTCATGGTATGGGCAGGGGAGGGGGGGGATTCCAGGCAACTAGATCCCAATTAGATCCCTCCCAGCACCCCCCTTCGTTTGCCTATGTGCGGGGTAGTTGGCAGTAATTATATAGCTTAGGGCAGAACTGCTACCGCTCGGTAAGTCCTTATCCTGAACAAAAGATTGTACAGAAGGCTTATCTAAAAAAACAAAATGAGGATGTGGTCCATGTTATATGGGAAGCACTTCATCATGGCCCCTCCCACTGGGGTAGTGGACAGGGTCGATAAGGATGGCACTAAGCCAGAATCTACTGCACCCGCCACGGCACCGCTGGAGAGGAGGGGGCCCGCACTCTGGGCCTAATTCAGACCCGCTCGCGAGCGCTGAGCGCTCACAAGCGGGTCAATGTTGGCCCAGTGCACATGCGCACGACGGAGGCGGCTCCGTCGTACGCATGCGCGAGACCTGGATAGCGACGGGCAAGCCGTCGCTATGGGTCTCGCTACAAAGGGGGCGTGCTGTCGATGGTGAGTGACAGCACGCCCCCTTTGGTGGGCGTGCCGGGGGCGTGGCTGGCCAGACAGAGGCGTTCCCATGGGAACACCTACGATCTGGGGCCGGCCCCACTGACATTACTGATAGAGCCAAAAGCACTCCAGGGCTTGCGGCAACGAGACCCTACCACAAGGGTCTCGTCGCAAGCCCGATGGTAACGATGGTCTTGACCATCGCGACCATCTTCCTGGCCGCTCGCTATAGCTGTGGGTGGTCACCCACACCTATACGAGCGGCCAGGAGGCCGCTCTAAACATTCAGAAGGACGGCCCTGATTCAGAGCGAGCGCTCTGTCAGAGCGTCCGGCTCTGAATCTGGGCCTCTGTCTGCACATGGGCCCCCTCCTCTCTTAAAACGCCCCTGCTTGGATGCGTTGCACAGTAGAAACCTACTGTATAAGCTTCTATTCACACTTCCTCCTGAGAGGGACCCAATTAGATCCCTCCCAGCACCCCCAGCAGCGCGTGCGTCACTCCATGCATGCGCAGAAGGACTTCTGGGTCATAAGCTGACCTTTGTAATTTTATTCATGCATACCGCCGTTATTTACACCGGCATGCATGCGATGAGTTGCGGGATGCACTGCATGCAAATTGTGATGCTTGATGCATCCTGGCCATTAAGAGAAGGCCTCTTACACCTCTAGCTTGAACCTCACCTCTGGGAACTCTCAGAGATATTAAGAGAAGGAAAGTATGAATAAGACTTTGATGTTTCTTCCAAATATGAGTAAATATGGAATTACTGTGACCAAAAAGGAGGGTGTTATTTATGGAATCGGTATGATTTACCGCCAGACGCATGTCCGGTGGTTGGAATCCCGACAGCGGCTGCCCGACATGGGTGAAAATCCTGATCGTCCCTAAGGTAAATATTGACTAACCTAATTCCCTCCCCTAACGCTCCCTTAGGGGTGCCTAATCCTAACCTTCCTCCCCAGTGCCTAACCCTAATCCCCCCTCTACGTGCCTAAACCTAATCCCCCCTTCCCTGCCGCCTAAACCTAAGTCCCCCTCGGGGGTGCCTAACCCTAACCCCCCTTCCCCTAGCCTACACCTAACCTCCCGGGGGGGTGCCTAACCCTGTCCCTCCGGGGAACCCTAAACCTCCCCCCCCCCCCGTACCTCCACTAAGCTATCCGCGCTCGGCGCCCGGCATCTCTTCGATCGGGATGCCAGGCGCCGGTCTCCCGGTGTCGGTAAAAAATGACAGGTGTTTAGATTTAGACACCTGTCATTTAACTCTCGCCAGGATTAAGCAGTCGGGAAGCCGGCTGTTGGGATTAGGTCCGCCGGCTTCCCGACTGCATACCGATATTTATAAACTGGACAAATGTTCTCCTCTTCTGTTGTGACATTGTGGAAGTAATGTTGTGCACTTGCACAGGTGGTTATGGTCTTAAACATGGGTTAACCCAGCCTGATGGATTCGATTGCTACATGTGGTATTTTCCGGGGTACGTCTTTTTCATTTGTAAAAGCTTTTGCTAAAATATGATCTTAAGATGCTTAGTGATCTCACAGCAATATAGTGACTTATGTTCTTGCATACTTCTGTTGTGACATGTAATAAACAAAACCAGTTCTTAATTCAGTACCTTTATTAGAATAAAAATAGAATTACGAATATAAGAAATATACATAAAAGACTGTCCGAACCCTCGGCCTGTGACCTCAGTAATAATGGGCTCACCTTCTTATATAGATTACGTGATACTAACATGTATCGTAATTAAGAACATTTAAAAACAATCAGAAAAATCCATACATCAAAAATCATCCCAATTGCAAAAGTAAACGAATAAATATATTTGTAGTGACTTGTTGACGCTAGCTTATAAATAAATGTAATAAATAATACATTACACTGTAGTTAGTTACAGTAGACACACCTGCAACAATGTGTGTGCTTGTCATCTGTCACAAATGATGTGGAAGCTGTAGGACCCTGTAAAGAGCAGAAAAGTGATGTCTGGCTTATGTTTGTACCCACAATAACCTGACTTCCTGCCAAATGCAGTTATTGGCATGCGTTCAAATTACAGCAAACTATTCTCCTTATCTGTTCAAGCAACACACTGGCCCATTTGCATGTGAATTATTAGTTGTTATTTGGCAGAAATTCTCTGGTATTTTACCAATTAGTGGGCTGGAAATGATGCCAGATTCCTAAATATTGCATTTGGGACTGATTTGTTTTCTACATTCCGTCTTTTGTATGAAAAATACATTAAGGGACTTCCTACAGGGAAAGCTGTATCTGTTATTTTACATTTTTTTCTTGTAAGTCACGTCCTTCCTTTTTATAACCTATTATTATCCATAGCTGAAAGCAGGGACGGCAGCAGAAATCGCGGGGCCCGGTACACACATTTTTTTAGGGCCCCCATCCCCGGGTGAAGCAGAAGGTCACAGGCAGGTAGAGAAAAATGGTGACAAAACAGAGGGTGACAGTGTAAGGGTGAGAGGTAGGGGGTAAGTGAGAGCTCTGTAGGAGGGAGGGAGAGAGAGAGAAAGAGAGAGAAACACGAACAGTTACCTTTCACTCCTATGTACAGTCCCCAGGATGATGCAGTGACAGAGGCAGGCATGGCTGTGCCCCTAGTCCCCCCCTCCCCCTGGCGCTGGGCCTGGCTGAAAGGAAACATTGGGGTAGATGTGCAAAGCCTTGGAGAGAGATAAAGTACCAACTAATCAGGTTACTAACTGTCATTTTTCAAACACAGCCTGTAAAAGTGACAGCTAGGAGCTGAATCACTGGTACTTTCTCTCCACTTTATCTCTCTCCATGGCTTAGTAAATCTCCCCCAATATTTTAAACAATGGTTAGTCCTTGATGTTTTACTCTGGGCTTTATTCACAGTTGTAAGAAAACCCGATGGTTTACGTACATCTCCGATGTTAGAAGATCGACGCATGTGCAGGATCTGTACTGCGCTGGTTTTGATTGACAGGCTGCGCCCTTTTGGGGGCGGAGAGTGGGTGGATTCGGCCTTGTGTTTCTGGGGCTAAATCACACATTTACTAATACTTAAAAAAATAAAAATAAAAAATTGTCTGTTAGTCACGGATCTATCGTCTATCTATCTATCCATACACATAATGGGCATGCTTCTGAGATGGACGGCAGAGATGGCGAGTTTTTTGCACGCACAGATGTAAATTTACGCTTTTGCGTATCTCCGTCCTAATATGTATCAGAGGAAACTTGGCCAGATCTGCCTTTCCATGAAGTAGGCCATTTTGCAGTGGGAACTGGGCGGTGACAGTGCGATATCACATAATCACCCTGTCTTGTGGGTGTGTCTTAGGCGTGTATCTAAAGCTACCTGCAATTCTGTGCTGAACATACAGGAATGAGACGCCTGTTTCTGACGGGCCTCTTGTGCCTAGCATGGGTCTGCTGCAAGTTCCGTTACAATTGATGACAGTCGCGGAGGTTGTCATAAAATTAGTGGGCGGCATGGGCCACCGCTTGCAGATGCACGGAGCCCCGCATTAGTGCTATAGATTGTTTACTTGTAAAGTGGATGCACAGCCATACGTGTGTTGGAACATACCTGTCATGCCTGTATGCATATCTCAGACCAAGGGGACGATTTTTCATATCCCGCATTTTAAATGCAGATGAGATATGATATTATTGCTTAAATTAGCAATGTGACAATGCACATTTTCACTCAGATTTAGGAAGAATCCCTTATCGGCACACAGCGAGAGATAGAAATCAAGAGCAATATACATCAGTTATGGAAGCGGGGTAACCTGACTCCAAAGAATGGTAAGTGGATTTCAGTCAAAAAGAGGGACTGACCTTCTAAAAGAGGGACTCTTAAGATGCTTATATTAGGTCACCTTGTACTATATTATAGTTATATTGGGCCTGATTGAAATGCCTCCTGTTGGCTTTTCTAATACGAAGCATCGGATCATCTGTGTGAACATCGGTCATCTGAGAGACCCTCAGGTTGCTCAGGATGGCTGGAAAATTCACGCTGTTGAAGCCAGTGAAACTGCATCCAAGGACACAGCCACTGGCTTTATAATGCCCCAAAAACGGGGCCGATGCACCCCCATTTTCTGGGATGCTGCCTTTCGCGGCCCCACCATTGCCCCCAAACGCCAGCTGCGTGTCAATCATGCTGCAGCATTTAAGGCACTGTGAGCAACGTCGCAGCCTTGGCTCTGCACATGTGCAGTGTTGCGTCTTCGCATGCGCAGATCTAAAAACATTGGAGATGTGTATGAATTACCAGCATATTGCTTTTTTTTATTATACACAGCTTAGTTACACTTGTGATACACCACATTGCTAACGCTTACTTCACATATTACATAACTGTGGAATTAGATAAACTACACTACAGTAGTTTCAGCCACTAGAGTGCGCAAAAAACGTACTGTATCAGCAGCTTAAAAAGAATTTGAAGTCAGTGTTGTGTAAACAGGATACAGTCATAAGGTCACTGTTCTATAACTCCAGTGTGTATAATTAAATATCTGAAACTTTCCAGGCTTATTTAGAGATAGATCAAGACTTTTGGGCCCTAGGCACAGCACAGTTTCTGGGCCCCATTTAACAATGAGACATAACCCCATTAGCACTCGCTAAAGGGGTTATATTCTCCTTTCCGTATTTAACAAAGCTAAGCATACAGATGTGTACACATCTATCCTCCATCGTTGAACTGTGCAGCGCCAATATTTTTTTCGTGCAACTTTTTCTCTTAATATGCGTCTTATTCGCAAAGCGATAGGACACATAAGCATCTTATGCTGATTAAAATGATATGCGGCATGCCTATATTCTGTGTGCGACTGCAGCTGTATCTGCATGCAAAACGCTACGATTCAGTGTCAGCGAGTGTGACACTGCGGCTGTGTCTGCATGCGAAATGCTTACTCAGACTGGCCGTCTTTCGAGCCCAGGACATTGCGTTGATCAACACAGATCCTGAGCTGGCCACTCCCGGAAAACGGGGCGGACACACCCTCATTTCCAGGAACGCCGACTGACACCGCCCTTGCAACAGCCCCTTAAATACCTCTGCCTCTCAATCAAGCAGAGGCAGCGGCGTATCTATAATGGGTGCAGGGTTTGTATATCACTTCTAGAGGATCTCGTGTCTCCGGCAGGGGCGTATCTATAATGGGTGCACTGCACACCCTGCACCCATAGTATTACTTACCTCTCTGGAGTCCCGCGTCGGCGCGGAGGTCCAGCTTTGTAAAAATGACTGGAAATTGGCCGCTTGTACTGCGCATGAGCAAACGACGGGAAAATGGCAGCCGCTGACATTTTCCCGTCATATGCTCATGCGCAGTACAGGGAAAATGGCCGCCGCGGCCATTTTGCCGGTGACCTGCACATACTCTATAGACTCTGGGCGCACTCTATTGCCCAGAGTCTATAACTACAGCTCTGGCCGCGCACAGCTCAGTGCGCTGCCTGCCGCCGGACAGAGAGGAGGGGGCCCATGTGGGAGACTGTACACGGGCCTCCTCCTCTCTAGAAACGCCCCTGGGCAGAGGCATAGAAGGCTCTGCATGCGACTGCGCAAGACCCATTCTGCATACTCGCAGAATGGGTCCTGCGCTCGCGCAGATTCCCGACAAACGTTTTTTTTTTCTTTTTGCAAATTTATCAATTGCAATTGTGCAGTAGCCCACAGCAACCAATCATCAAGTAGCTTAGATTGATCTAGTGCAAGTGAATTAAACCCACGGTGGTGACATTGTTCTATACACCATAATCATAGGGCTGTTATGCTTATATAATGTAAATGCGATATGATCGGTATGCAGTCAGGAAGCCGGCAGACCTAATCCCGACAACCGGCTTCCCGACTGTCATATCCGGGCAAGGGTCTAAAGACAGGCGTCGATATGCCAACGCCTGTCATTAGACATACACGCCGGGAGCCTGACGCCCGCCATCCCGATCGAAAGGACGCCGGGCGCCGATAGCCACGGGGGTGGGGAGGTTTGGTTTAGGGTTCCAGGGGGGGACTTAAGGTTAGGCACCCCCCCAGGAGGTTAGGTTTAGAGGTTTAGGCTACGGGAAGGGGGGGGGTTAGGGATAGCCTAGGGGAAGGGGGGTAGGGTTAGGCACCCCCAGGGGAAGGTTAGGGTTAGGCACCCCTCCGGGGGACTTAGGTTTAGACAGCGGGGAAGGGGGGTTAAGTTTAGGCACTTAGAGGGGAGATTAGGGTTAGGTACTGGGGGAGAGGTTAGGGTTAGGTACCCCTAAGGGAGGGTTAGGGGGGGAATTAGGTTAGTAAGTACTTACCTGGGGACGATCGGGATTTCCACTGCTGCCGGTAAATCATACCGATTCCATATGATTAACCTGGTTTTACCTTTTAAATGTCTGCTACTTTAAAACATTGGGCAGTCTCGCACGGAACTCGCCGATACCTGAATTCTGCAGGTTATTACATTTACTTTGTATATATGACTAGCACTGCACTGTATAATATATATAGAGAGAAAATTATTTGTAGACTATGCCGTTCTATCATAACGTGATCTGCGCTATGCCTACCCTCTCGAAATGGCCAGGAGCCTCCCGAAAATCTGCTGTCTCCTCCGACCCCCCGGAAGTGCGGGTAAGTCTCCGGCTGGTTCGGGGGAGCTGATGATGCAATTTGCGCTGAATCGCATCATCGTGGCCAAGCCCCCGGATACACAATGCTGGTAATCTTTGCAATGTGTAGCATGGGGCGGGGCATGATGCGATTGTGTGGCCGCGCCCACATCCCATCCTCTAAATTGCGTAACGCCCCCATTCCCCCTCACCACTGTGCCAAGCTGGCTCCTTCCTCCCGGAAGAGGCAGTCAGATTGTTGGCAAGCTTGATGCATGTTTTAATAGATATATTAATATTTATGAACTTACTGTATATGCTGAGGTCCCTTAGCTCTAGCGGAGAGGGTTGTTTTTGTGTTTCTTGTGGGTATTTTTTCACAAATGTAGACCATTTTGTTGTATACTTCTGGCATGACTACTGTATCTGTGTCAAGTCACTGTGATCTAAAGCTGGTGACCAGGGGCGTTTCTAGAGAGGAGGGGGCCTGTGTGCAGTGGCCGACATGGGCCCCCTCCTATCCCTCCGGCAGCCGGCAGCGCACTGTGCTGTGCGTGGCCAGCGCCGGAGTTATAGATTCTGGGCACTAGAGTGTGCCCAGAGTTTATAGAGTATGCACTGGTCACCGAGAAAATGGCCGCGGCAGCCATTTACCCTGTACTGCGCATGAGCAAACGATGGGAAAATGGCCGCAGTGGCCATGTTCCAGTCATTTTTACGGCGCCGGAACCCCGCCGACGTGGGACTCCGGAGAGGTAAGTAATATGGTGCAGGGTGTGCGGTGCGGGGGCCGCCCGCACACCCTGCACCCATATAGATACACCCCTGCTGGAGACACGAGATCCTCTAGAACTGATATACAAACTTCCTCTAGACTCATGCACAATGTGGACTTCTTATTCCAATTAACAAACCACCATCCACATTAGGAATATCATTTAATTTATCTGCCTGTTGTTCTCACCTTAAGGTGTATTTATAGCCAGTGTTGTAGGACAAAATTACATTTCACAAAACATAGAAACAAAAGTTATCTCATTACAGGCAGAACCATCATTTACATTAGTTCAAGTCTTAAGGGCTGATGTATGGATTATAGGGCTTTTTAGCCAGCGTCATAGCTGGGCTCCAGAGCACCCTGTGCCAGCCTCACCCGCTATGGTGACATCACGCAGAGGGGGCGGAGCCACATGCATCGTGAAGTGTCCTGAGGATGCTCCAAGCGGCGGCACAGACTGCAGGGTTCCTGCACAGTTGCATCACTGACTGTAGTGTAACTGGGAGGTTTTACCTATAGGAACCAATCAAGTTCTAGCTGTCATGTATCTATTGCATTCTGTAACATTATAGCTATAATCTGATTGGTTGCTGTAGGAAACACCTCTACTTGTCCTCTTTACAATGTTTGATAAACCTCCTCCATAGGCTAGTATTACACAAGAGCTTGTGACTGTCACATACAGTGTGTTCTTTATTTTAACACACAATGCTCAGTAGACAAAGCTCTATTTCCCTATCATAGTAGAGTGTGTCAGAATACTCCACAGTTGCATCACTGACTGTAGTGTAACTGGGGGCTATCAGTGCTGAATGGTGCTGGGGGCCTGATAAAGAACCATTCACAGGGCTGCGTTCGCACGTAGCCTGCCGAGGTTTGCAATCTGCGCATGCGTACAAGTCGCAGTGCGCAAACTAATCCATGCGATCGGTAAGCATTCGCAGCCTGTACACAGATGCACCGCAAGCATGAGTGACAGGACGAGCCGTTTGTGGGTGGTGACAGGGGGTGGTCAATGGTAACGGGGGTGTGGTGGTGCGCATTCAGGCATGGCTGTGCATTGGAACGCCATTTCAGGGGCGTTCATAATTAAGACGCATCGCCAGTATACACATCACCTGGCTGAATTACACAGTGTTTACGCAGTGCTTGCAGTAGAGTACGGACAGCCACAAGTGGTGCGTATGGGTCCGATGTTACCGATTGTTTAGTACACTTCCTGGAGATGACGTGTGTTACTAAGGGAAAGTGGGCGTCTTCTGTCAGGCTGGTGAGCATCTAAATACATACCGCGATCGCACAGCAAGACATAGTGGGCGTGCTAATGTCTTGCTAGCGATCACGGGATTTGCATACTTTGGCTGCTGACGGCTGTGTGTGAACGCATCCTAGCGAACGGGTCTGAATCAGGCCGAGTTCAAATAATGGACATACCCTTGACATAGCTCAGCTGAGAGTACTCACTGTGCAGTTCTCTTTCAGGGGGAGATGTACTAAGCCTTGGAGAGAGATAAAGTGAAGAGAGATAAAGTACCAACCAATCAGCTCTTAACTGTCAGTTTTCAAACACAGCTTGTAAGATGGCAGTTAGGAGCTGATTGGTTGGTACTCTCTCCACTTTAGCTCTCTCCAAGGGTAAGGATGTACTAAAGGAAAAATGCAGTAAAAACCCAGTTTTCAGAGTTTTTACCGCATTTCCATTTGTACTAATGCCCGCCCACCCTATTATCGGTGCGGAGGGTAACGCCAGAAAAACCTGGCATTACCCTATAGAAGCCTATGGGCTTCTTACCGCATCCTGCACCAGACGCTTTGGATCTGCCTCACTGCCCTGCCGTCGCCCAGCAATGGCTCCCGTTCATCTGACTCTCCATGGTCGCCGGCCGTGCACCTCCTGGGTCCTCCGCCTCCTCTTTATCTATTTTCGTGGTGCAGGTAGGAGGAGGAGGATCTCGGGACTTCCTGCACAGGTCACCAGCAAGAAGTTCCCGGGGCTCACGAGACCCCCTCACCCGGCATCGACTGCTTCACAAAGGGCAGCTCTTATCGCAAGAGCTTTCCTTTGCGATACTAATCGCATATGTTAGTACATATGTGATTAGTGGAATGGGATTGTATTGCCGGCGGCTCTATAGGTTCAAATTGCCGGCGGCTGGCTGAAGGGAGGAAATCCCGACAGCGGAGGTAAGTGCAACTAACCCTCCCTTCCCCCCCCTAACCCTCCTTCAGGGGTGCCTAACCCTAACCTCCCCCCTAGTGCGTAACCCTAACCTACCCCCCGTTAGTGCCAACCTAACCTCCCCTCCCCGTGCCCTAAACCTAACCCTCCTGGGGAGGTGCCTAACCCTAACCCCCCCCTTCCCCTAGCCTAACCCTATCCCTCCCCAGGGGGTGCCTAACCCTAAATCCCCCAGGATGCCCTAACCCTCCACCCCCCCATGCCCACGCAGCTAAGAGGACGGGCACCCGTACTTACCTCGTTTGGGCCCGTGTCGTTCTGCATTCCAGCATCGGGATTATGACAGGCGTCGTTATCTTGACGCCTGTCAAAAATCCCTATCCGGCATTCCAGCGTTGGGATTGTGACACATAACTACATCCCGTGATTAGTAAGGTTGCGGTGATTGGCGGAATGGTCACCGCAACCTTAGTACATCCCGCCCCAAGGCTTAGTACATCTACCCGTCAATATTAAATTTATCATTAGTTTGGATTCAGAGAACCATGGATACTGGATGGTAAATGCTGTGTGTGTCTAATGTGCATTATCTGGGCACCTGAGTAGCAGCAAGGTGTCCCTGGGAATGTTCTTGAATGTTCCTCATATATCTGAGTATAAATATGCCGGAAGCAGTGGGAATTATTCATGTAGCCATATGTGCTTTTCTGATCCTGCCATGGGGATATGACAAGAATTTCACACATGTGACATTTTCTATATTCAGACTGATTTTCTGGGTGGTTCAGAGCTAAATAAGAATTTGGCCTGGCTTAAAGTCCTTACTGAAAGAGCATTACAATAAGGTAGCTATAATAAGCAAATAATCAGATTAACAATAGTGTGGATGGAGCTACAAGTCCAGGTTATTAAAGTTGTATTTCCTCAGAAAATTATGCAATTTTTATACTTTTACCTATTTATGGAGACATCGGGCTGATAGTGTAAGGCAGTGATTTTCAACTAGGGGTGAGCGGGTTCGGATTTCTGAAATCCGAACCCCCCCGAGCCCCCCCGATCCGAGTCCGATCCGAATCAGGCTCGACTTTTCCCGCCTGACTCGGATCTGAAATCGAGGCAAAACGTCATCATCCCGCCTTCCGAGTCTCGCGGGTTTTGGATCCTATATAAGGTACCCGCGTCGGCGCCATTTTCTCACTCGGCTGTGGACAGTGAAGAGGGAGGGTGGGAGTTAGGGCTGTGTAGTGTAGTGTAGTGTAGTGCTGCTGTTGTCCACTACTTCAAAGTCCATAGGGGCTGGCTGTGTTGTGCTGTGCTGCTGTTGTTAATAGGGGCTGTGTCCACTACTTCAAAGTCCATAGGGGCTGGCTGGACTGTGTTGTGCAGTCAGTTCTCCATAGGGGCTGTGTCCACTCCAAAGTCCTGTGCAGTGTCCCAGTCCTAAAGGGGTGCTGTAGTGTTGTCCAGGGGGTGCTCTGTCCATCAGGGGTGCTCCCCCCAAGTGCTAAAAAAATAATATATTTTCTGTGTTTGTGAATTGTGTGCGCAGTAGCCGCACGTGCATCAACAAAGTAGTGCCAAGCGTGCGCCTGTGTCATAAGTAAAGGGCCGGCTGGCTTGAACGTTAAGGGTGCTGTAACCCCCGAAAGTACACTCCAGTCCAAACCAAAAAAAAAATTATTTTCTGTGTTTGTGAATTGTGTGCGCAGTAGCCGCACGTGCATCAACAAAGTAGTGCCAAGCGTGCGCCTGTGTCATAAGTAAAGGGCCGGCTGGCTTGACCGTTAAGGGTGCTGTAACCCCCGAAAGTACACTCCAGTCCAAACCAAAAAAATATATATTTTCTGTGTTTGTGAATTGTGTGCGCAGTAGCCGCACGTGCATCAACAAAGTAGTGCCAAGCGTGCGCCTGTGTCATAAGTAAAGGGCCGGCTGGCTTGACCGTTAAGGGTGCTGTAACCCCCGAAAGTACACTCCAGTCCAAACCAAAAAAAAAATTATTTTCTGTGTTTGTGAATTGTGTGCGCAGTAGCCGCATGTGCATCAACAAAGTAGTGCCAAGCGTGCGCCTGTGTCATAAGTAAAGGGCCGGCTGGCTTGACCGTTAAAGGGTGCTGTAACCCCCAAAGTACACTCCAGTCCAAACCAAAAAAAAAATTATTTTCTGTGTTTGTGAATTGTGTGCGCAGTAGCCGCACGTGCATCAACAAAGTAGTGCCAAGCGTGCGCCTGTGTCATAAGTAAAGGGCCGGCTGGCTTGACCGTTAAAGGGTGCTGTAACCCCCGAAAGTACACTCCAGTCCAAACCAAAAAAAAAATTATTTTCTGTGTTTGTGAATTGTGTGCGCAGTAGCCGCACGTGCATCAACAAAGTAGTGCCAAGCGTGCGCCTGTGTCATAAGTAAAGGGCCGGCTGGCTTGACCATTAAAGGGTGCTGTAACCCCCAAAGTACGCTCCAAACCAAAAAAATATATATTTTCTGTGTTTGTGACTTGTGTGCACTGTGGCTGCACGTGCATCAACAAAGGAGCAGCTCAAGCGTGCGCCTGTGTCCCATAAGTAAAGAGCCGGCTGGCTCATTTCTTAAAGGGTGGTGTAACCCACAAAGTGCACTACTCTCCAGCAAAAATAAAAAAATATTTTCTGTGTTTGTGTGCGCTTTAGCCGCACGTATATATATCAATATAACATAAATGGAGGACCAAACTTTCTCCGATAAAAATAAAATAGGGAAAGATCAAGAACCACTTCCTCCTAGTGCTGTTGCTGCTGCTGGGAGTTGTTCATCATCCCAGAGAGGAAGTAGGAACATCACTACTTTTACTAAACAATTGACCCTCCAACAGTCCCTAGCGATGAGGATGAAGTACGACAGCAGTCATCCTGAAGCAAAACGTATAACTGAGGCCTTGACTGCTATGTTGGTGTTAGACGTGCGTCCGGTATCCGACATTAGTGCAGTGGGATTTAGACAATTGATGGAGGTAGTGTGTCCTCGGTTCCAAATCCCGTCTAGATTCCACCTGCATCCTCAAAGCAGCAGCGACAAGCGTGCGTCTGTCTGTTAAAGGGTGGTGACACCCTCAAAGTGTGCTACACAAACAATAAAAATATTCTTCTTTTTTCTGTCTATGTGAATTGTGTGGGCTGTAGCCGCACCTGCATCCTTAAAGCAGCAGCGACAAGCGTGCGTCTGTCTGTTAAAGGGTGGTGACACCCTCAAAGTGTGCTACACAAACAATTAAAATATTCTTCTTTTTTTTTCGGTCTTTGTGAAATGTGTGGGCTGTAGCCGCACCTGCATCCTTAAAGCAGCAGCGACAAGCGTGCGTCTGTCTGTTAAAGGGTGGTGTAACCCTCAAAGTGTGCTCCACAAACAATAAAAATATTCTTTTTTTTTTTCTGTCTTTGTGAATTGTGTGGGCTGTAGCCGCACTTGAATCCTCAAAGCAGCAGCGACAAGCGTGCGTCTGTCTGTTAAAGGATTACATCGGTGACAGCATCCAAGTAGGCATGTCAGACAGTCTGTACCTGTACTGGCAGGAAAAAGAAGCAATTTGGAGGTCCCTGTACAAACTGGCTCTATTTTACCTGAGTTGCCCCCCCTCCAGTGTGTACTCCGAAAGAGTGTTTAGTGCAGCCGGGAACCTTGTCAGCGAAACGCGTAGGAGGTTGCTTCCACAAAATGTGGAGAAGATGATGTTCATAAAATGAATTATCAACTCTTCCAGGGAGACCAGCCTCCAGAACGTACAGAGGGACCTGTGGTTCCAGCAGGGACGAATTAATACTCTGTGAGGATGAGGATGTACACACTGAAGAGGGTGAGGAATCGGTGGATGAGGAGGATGAGGATGACATCTTGCCTCCGTAGAGCCAGTTTGTGCAGGGACAGATAAATTGCCAGCTTGTTTTGTGGGGGCCCAAACGAACCAATCATTTCAGCCACAGTTGTGTGGCAGACCCTGGCGCTGAAATGATTGGTTTGTTAAAGTGTGCATGTCCTGTTTATACAACATAAGGGTGGGTGGGAGGGCCCAAGGACAATTCCATCTTGCACCTCTTTTTTTTCTTTGCATTATGTACAGTTTGGGGCCTAGTTTTTCAATGCCATCCTGTCTGCCACTGCAGTTTCACGCCTAGATGGGTCACGTGTTTGTGCCGCCCACTCGTGTCGCTTAGCATAGTCATCCAGCTACCTCGGTGCAACCTTTTGGACATAAAAACACTATTGTGAGGTGTGAGGTATTCAGAATAGACTGGAAATTAGTGGAAATTAAGGTTATTGAGGTTAATAATAGCATAGGAGCAGAAAAACCTACAAATTCTGTGATTTTAGCTGTTTTTATGCTTTTTTTCAAAAAAATACAGATCCAAAACACAAAACCCAGAACCCAAAACACGGAAGGGTGGTTTTGGCAAAACCAATCCAGATCCAAAACACGAAGAAAGATCCAGATCCAAAACCAAAACACAAAACACGAAAAGTGGCCGGTGCACACCCCTATTTTCAACCTATTTCAACTCGAGGCACACTATGCAATATTTTAAAATTTCCAAGGCACACCATCCAGCGATACGATGTGCACAACCTATAAAAAACATACACATTGGCCCCCACATAAAAAACAAAACAAAACACACATTGGCCTCCGCAGGAACAAAACACACTACATTGCATTCCACTGGAATAAAACACACATACATTGGCCCAAAGAAATAACACACACATACATTGGCCCAGGGGCAGACGCGGCTGGCCAGCCACCGGAGCATTAGTAGACTCCGGGCACTAGAGTGTGACCGCAGTCTACTGTGCATTTGCAGAACACCGGATAAATGGCCGCGGCGGCCATTTTACGGTGTTCTGAGCAGCGCTGACACCCGACGCAGCACCACGGACAGGTGAGTTTAAAATAATATGGGTGCAGGGTATATGGTATGGGGCCCCCCTGGACCTGGGGGGCCATGTGCCCCGCACACACTGCACCCATTATAGATACGCCACTGCATTGGCCCCAAAGAAATAATACACACATACATTGGCTCCCACAGGAATAAAATGCACATTGGCCCCCGCAGGAATAAAACGCACATTGGCCGCCGCAGGAATAAAATGCACATACATTGGCCCCCACAGGAATAAAACGCACATACATTGGCCCCCACAGGAATACAACGCACATACATTGGCCCCCACAGGAATACAACGCACATACACTGGCCCCCACAGAAAAAAAATAACATTGGCCTCCACAGAAACAGACAAAAAGAAAACATTTCTCCCCACAGGAAAAACAATCATCACATTGGCTGGCCACACAGAAAAATATAAACCACATTGCTCCCCACAAAACAAAATCCTTGGCTGGCCCCTACAGAAAAATATAAACCATATTGCTCCTCGCAAAAAATAAAACCATTGGCTGACCCCACAGACGAAAAAAAAACACATTGCTCCCCTCCAAAAACAGCTATTCACACTGGCTCCCACATAAAAAACACATTGCTCCTACCTGTCCCTCATCGGCTGACACAGTGCAGAGCTGTCAGCAGCGCACAGGCAGGCGGGAAGGGCTGGCTGGCAACGTGGCGTGAATGACCTGTGATGTCACGCCGCCACGTCTACATAGGTCATGGCCCAGGCACGCCTGACCTTCCCAGAAGAGCTCAGCGGCATCGCTGCCAGGTATTGTATTCTGACCGGCGGCTCTGACTGCGCCTCGGCACACTTAACAAACGCTGGTGTGTGGGATGTCGTTTGCCCCTCAGCCAGAAGCAAATCCAGGGTGGGGAGGGGGCACGGTCAGTGTGCTGCACAGCCAGTGGAGACTGCTGCTGCTGCCCTAGTCCCACCGCAGCCCAGCACATGCTGGGGAGACACAGGCTGCTGCCACTGACGGGTAATGGAGGGTGGCGGGGGCAGACCTGAGTCCCCACCAGACTCTCCATCAAGTGTGGGCTCGGTTAATTAGTACCCGTTCCCACCCCACCCACCCCCTCGGTGCCCCTGTGCGCTACTGTATACAGTACTACCGCAAGTGTTCAGTGCTCTACATCACTTTACGGTGTTTTTAGTTAACAAACATTATAGAATACTGCACACGCTGTTTATTATAAGGCTGCTGAATACTGAATATATTTCCTCAGATAATGATACATTTCATTTTATTTGTTTTCATAGCCCCTTGAAAAAAATATAAAATGGGGGTCTTGCAGAATTGTATGGTTTCTGTCTCACTTGGCGAGCTATGTGAACGGTGGAAGTTGCATAGGACGGTGTATGCAGTTAAGACACAGGCTGGCATTTCATGTGCTCCTATCCTGTTCCCCAGTACTAAAATAGCCATCATGAAAGGTCCTCATTAGGCCCCGTATTCTGAAATCAGTCTTTAAACCTTGCACAATCACATCACCTCTACACCGAGCTCGGCGAGTTCATTATAGCTGCCTATCATTAACTGTGACTTTGTACATCTCTAATTCAAACAGACGTCTTAGCTTTGATCAGTACAGAAAATGATCCACTCAGACTTACATAAACATACTACCTACCACTGATCACATCTTTTTTTGTTCAGCTCAGTGAATTTGTTTCATCTTGTAAACTGCTTTATAGCGCAGGGAGGGTATGAAATAAGTGTATTTTTTGTCATCCTTGTATGGCAAATTCAACTGCCCGTTCTGCAGTTCACTAATCTCACATTTCACAAAGTGTCACATATGTACAGTACAGTATATAGCCATTATAACTGTTCTTATGCTATGGAAAATCTCAGTATAATCTGCGTGATATGGAGAAAGGTGTGCTGCAAGAAAGGCTACTCCATCTGTTATCAACAGAGGTTTCTAATTATTAGGATACCAGTCTCAGTTTAGCTCTATTTTTTTTTTAAAAAACGTGTTACAGGTTGAGTCTCCCATATCCAAAATGCTTGGGACCAGGGGTATTTTGGATATCGGAATATTCCGTATTTTGGAATAATTGCATATTATAATGAAATGTCTTGGAAATGGGACCCAAATATACGCACAGAATGCAATTATGGGTCATATACACCTTATACACACAGCCTGAAGGTCATTTTAGACAATATTTTTAATAATTTGTGCCTTAGACAAAGTTTATGTACATTAAACCATCAAAAATCAAAGGTTTCATTATCTCAGTCATGCTGAAAATATTCCGTATTTCGGAATATTTGGATATGGGAGACTCAACCTGTATTGTCTACTGATGGTTTCACTCTGATGATTGCTACTTTTGATGGGATTTCATGCCATATTGACTCCATATGAAGAGAGTTGCAATCCTTCAAAATAGAATGAAAGACTCTGAAAGACATATTTGAAATGATTAAGAAAATAATTTAAAATTTCCCACACTTAAAAATAAACCGAGCTATCCTTGCTCAATATATAATTTCACATTTTTATGACTGATCACCCTGAAATACAGGATTCCTAAAATGTCTGTATAATCCAGAGGTGACATACTGTACATAATAACCCATTTGTTCTGTTACATAAATAAATACCCTATAAAAACAAACCTATAAGTTAGCGTGTCTTTGCTTTGAGAGTATATTCAAGTAGATTGGCCGTAATCCTCCTCTATATAACACTCATGTCACTGTTCTGTTGAACTTCCTCGTCCTGCAATTATTTTGTAATTTTTCAGTTAAATATTGCTACTATTACTTCACTTTTTTTTTAGTGGTTTGTGCCTTCAGAAACAGATTTAATCATTTTTACTCTTTCTTTAATGTGCTGAAAATGTAAACCAGATAAGTGTGTTTCTACTGCTCTGATACAAAGTATAAATAGTAAATAATATATACTACGTTTTCAGCTTTGACTCAAGAAACCACTAGGCAATGAATAAAAAATGGAATCATAAAATATAGAAAAATGTAACCTTATAATGCACTATAGGATAATATCATGTTATAGGGATGAGCATATAACTCCACAGTGAATAAATATAATCCAATTGAGGAATGGAAAGACAAATAAAGGCTGTGCGCTCACTGATAGTCGGGGAAACCTCTGGCTGCAGGTCTTGGTGTGATAGTCGTCTCAACTAGTAATCTGTCAGTAGCTGTAGATGCGCTCTAGAGGACTAATGGAATGAGTGGTGGATAATATAGCTGTATGTCATAGATATTATAGTCTGGATAGGAGAGTGTGTGGGAATTTATTTTATTTTTTTCCTAGAAATGTGCTATATCAATAAAAAGAACTTTTATTGAGTCTTAATGTTCAAATAACGTGTATCAACTCAATAACAGAGTTCTTTGTAGGCAAGTTACAAAAGTAGGTACAAATTGAAATAGACAAAAGGTAAAATGAGGGAAAAAAACGCTGTCTTATCTAATTGTTCTAATTGAGCTTAGAGACGAAGTACCTAAAATAAGAGGTGATCCACGAAAGGTAAGGAACCCCGGCCTGGAGTGACACCTTCACCATTTTTTCATCGACCACCTTTGCTAATTTATTGTTCATTTCGACTTTGCCGCTAATTACCAATCATTACCTGACACCCATGGTGATATATGTACTACTACCAACTTCATTTTTTCCTTCAATTTGTACCATCTCTCAATCACAGTAAGGGGTCTATTTACTAAGCAGTGTTAGGAGACAGAGTGAAAAGTGATAAGAAAGTGATAAGGTGATCCATGGACCTCGAATTGTCAAACACCTTTAACATTCCAATGATGGATTCCTATAATCTTAAATTGAATCGCACTTTAGTCCATTTGGGTTCATCTATTTTCCTTTCCTCTTTCCTTCTTTGGTGGTCTGCCACACCACTCCTATTTCTCTAATCATTTTGTTTCTTCTTCTCTTTATTCTATGGAAAAAAATAAAATTTATATAGATGTGTTTGTTAGATCTACTAAATGTCTTCTATGTGAGATAATATCTTTGTTTCTGTATATTTAGAGCCTCTGCTCAGGCTCCAATATTTATCTCATCTTTGTACTTTCTGCATCTATTGAATAAACAATATTTAAAAAAAAAAAAATCAGCTCCCAACTGTCATTTGTCAAACACAGCCTGTGAGATGACAGTTGGGAGCTGATTGTCTGGCACCTTATCAATAAATATATAGACCCCTTAGTCTCAATCACAGGTTATTAGTCGCTATGGTGGAGGAGGACATTTCGCATGTAGCATTTGATGGTAAAAGCAGTGCACACTATTCAACATAGAAAAGATATTCAGTGCAGCACTTTGAGTCCTTTTTGTCCGATAGGCAACTTACATCCGGCTGCGGTATAGAAACGCGCTGTTCTGCAACATCTGTTGTGCAGCGCCTGTTGCGTCTATGATGCCAAGAAGTCTCTACCCGATGGAATAGTGTATAGTTCGCAGAATTAATGAAAGAGTCTCAACGGCTCTGTAATATGATTTTTAATGAGAATCAATAAATCGTTGATTGACGAATTGAGATGCGCTGTAGTACATAGCATCTGTAGCGCCTCATATGCAGGTGCGTCTTCAGCCCCAGGAAAGTGTGGATGGATCACAAAAATGGTAAAAGTCAACGCGTTTCATTCTGCCAAGAGCGACTTTTTCAAGACTTTAAAATAACAATTCATTTATATAACTCCTTCAGCGCCTGAGCATAGCGTGACGTGATTCACACACATTTGTTTTTGTTAATGTGCTGAAAGTGTGCTTGCACCCATAAAACTGATAAGACTTTCTTGACAAGTCTCATTTTCTTGACTCACATTTCCAAGTGTTTTATAGCAAAGAAACCAAACGAAAAATGAATACACATTATAGCAAAAAAAAATCCCAGGAATATAATACTAAATCTAAGAACGTTCTAAAAGATCCTGCGGTTTATAATATCATACATCGGGCGTATAAATAACAAGATCTGTGTAAAGTGTGTCATTTTCTCATAATGGATTTCAGGTAACGGAGCCATGATCCGGTTGTCTGCGGCCTGACCTCCTTTTTATAAACTTTTTGTGTCCGCATTTTGCTCTTTCTGGGAGTCCGGCCAAGTCCTGATACCCAAATGAAAAGATTAATGCCTGGAATTACTCCTGTTGTTCCTTTGAAAGAGTTATTTTAATAATCGTAGGTATTTTTAGATTAAGATACATTCAGAATATTTAAGACGTGCACTATTATTTTCTGGGGGTATAATCTTAGGTAAAGTTAATATCATTGTAAATTGTGGCTTGGTCGGTATACAAAGAACAGTATTTTTATTGAGTCTTAGTTGCTGACGAGAGTGGCAATTAGACAATGTACTACTGTGTAATACCTAATGCCGAAGTTTAAATGCCTGTAGGATTATCCAAAGTTCCATTGCTATATCTACCTGCTAATAAAGAAGTAGCCATACTAAGCAAACAAGCACAGGCTGCAATACGTTCTGATAATGTATATGTAGTACGACAGTAATAGTACTTTTTTATTGTTGTGGACAGCCAGTTCAATCAGGAGGGGAAGTTGAGTAACTTCAGTATAACAGAAAGCACAGATTGGGCCTGCTTCAGAGGTGAACGCTTACTGCACACGATGCTGATATAAATGCAGTTGGGTGAAGTTGGGAGTACTGCGTATGTGTTCGAGGCTGCTTGATTCTTACTGGTTATTGCTGTCACACATGACAGCCGACAGTGACAGTGCAGCAAGCCAATAAGAATGCAGCAGGATGTCATAGCGATCTACTGTCCAAGTGTCTGCAGTTGCCCGGTAGATCGTGATTGACGCTTTGGCCAGGTCTGTTTTAAAGGAAAAACAATCTGTGTGACATACTTGCCCACTGTCTTGCTGCCTCCATGCGGCACGGGGTGTGTGGTGCAGCAAAGTGGGTGGCACTTGGGGGCATGATGGCGCAATCACGTCATTGTGGGCCCACCCCCTGCTAAACAATACTGCGATTACCAGTTATTGTGACGCGGTGATGGAAGGGCATGATAACACAATTCAGTGCAAATCACGCAATCATAAATACGTATGTTGTTGCTTATTTATCAATAATAGAAGAACCCCAAGTTGAACAAAATCTCTAAAATGATTAAGGGGCCTATTCATCATCGATAAATGGCCCGGTAACCATGCGGAAACACTAGTTTCCACATATTTTAGTTACCGAGCCATTTATCATCAGGGATCTAATAGGACCGCCTGATATTCAGCAAACTCCGAAAACTGAAAGTTTTCGGAGTTTGCTCACGAGAACAAGCGCCATCTTCAGACGGCGCTTGCTCTTGTAGCCCCACTCCTTCTTATGGGAAGGAATTCCGGGGATACGAAGAGGGATCCGAGCGGATCCCTCTGCTACCTTCTCACGGACTCCCCGGCAGCTGTGCGCATGCGTGATCTCGGGTCAGCTGCGCCGACGGGAGGAGATAAGTAACGCAACTACTTCTGTAGTTGCAATACTAACCAAGGGTACAGCTGCTTTTCGGAGCAGCTGTCCCCGCATCGGAGCAATGATGACTTGCTCCGGTGTAAACTGTCCCCTGCTGCGAGTTGGATACTTAAGTATCGCTCGCAGCAAGCTCAATACTAAATCGCCTCCGATGAAGTCACATCCAGTCGTGTCACTGAATTGGCATTACCCTTAAGATCAGATTTAACTTGTTTATCAGATTAATGGACATGTAAAGGTAGGGACTCTGATGTGGTATAATTGAGTCTGTAGCCTGATAGCAGAACCTATGCTCAGTCAGGGCCAGCTCACGGACTTTGTGGGACCACTATATGAAAAGCTGCTGGAGACCTCCAGATTGCTGCCAGAGTTAACTGGCCCCATAAATAGGAACGTTATCTTTATGTAGGCCAACTCATTACACATGAAGAATAGGGGCAGGGCCGGCTCCGGGGGTCGGAGCACCCTGTGCCGACCCTTAACAAGGCGCCCTTACATCGCGCTCGGCAAAGCCGTGAGTGGGCGAAATTTTTTAAAAAAAAATGTGTTATGGTCTACTGATGGTTTCACTCTGATGATTGCTACTTTTGATGGGATTTCATGCCATATTGGCTCCATATGAAGAGAGTTGCAATCCTTCAAAATAGAATATATGGCTCTGAAAGAATATATGGCTCTAATTACCATAGGCCACACCCCTACGTGACATTATTTGGAGGCGTGCCCGCATGGCACGCCTCCAAATAACGTCAGGCTGGGGGTAAAGCCCAGCCATCCGTCACTGGCTGGGCTTCCCCCCAGCCCTCTCCTATCAGTGAATGGATGCTGCGTGCATGCAGGGGGGGTCCCCAACTTCCCGATTTGACCACCCACTTCGGCCACTTCGGCCAATGGGTGGAACAGCAGGACAGTACTGTCCCGCTGAAATCAGGATGCTGGGGAGGGGTGCGCCCTCTACGGGTGGCGCCCCTGTGCGACCGCACACCCCTAAAGCCGGCCCTGAATAGGGGCATAGCATGACCTATGAGGGCCCCGTAGTAAATAATTTTCACAGGTACCACCCTGCTGCAGTGCAGCAAATCTGCAGCCACATGGCCCAGCCAACTCTATCTCTCCTCGCTAATGCTGGAAGGTAGCATGGCCAGAGGTTTAGTACAGACACCAGTTAAACCTTAGAGGCAGAATAGGACTATGATATAAATAAGAAGGCTATGATTCATTAATAATTCAGCCTGGTAGTTATGGATGAGTGAGGAGTGACAGAGAGTGATGAGACTAGACCCATGACAGCAGTTGTGCCCTGCAGAAATAGCACACTGGTGAGAGGCTGCTGGCAGAGTTACTGGGTGCAGGTGTTGGGCAGGGCCCTGCAGCAGCCTCACCTACTGTAGCTACACCCTTGATTAGAATTGAGAAAAGGAGAAATTTTTCTTTTAAATACAAGAATAAGGCCTTGTAACATACTTGCCTACATTTTGTGCGCCGATGGGGGGCGGGTCCTGACGTATCTCGTCATTAAGTCCCGCCCCTCATGGCAAATTGCCGCAATTAGCCCATATTTAAATAAGGGTGGGGCTAAATGACGCAATTATTGTAGAATCACATCATTAAGCCCAGCCCCCTACTCGGAGACCCCCGATCGCCATGGAAATTCTCTCCATCTGCCCACTTCACTAGGAACTGGGCAGAAATGCAGGAGAAGTGCCTACTCTGCCGGGGGTCGGTGGGGTTACCCAACAAACGTGAGCCTCCCGCTCTTCCTGGAGAGTAGGCATGTATGCCTTGTAGAAACCTTAAAATAGTCATAACTCTGTATTTATAATAACTGGGTCTCCATTCTCTTCTAGTTGTGGGATACAGAGCTAGGATTTATATATCCCATGGGCATCAGCAACTGCCATCACCAAGGATGCACCAGCCTTCACAAACATTTACTGATGTTATATAAATGTCAGTGGTAGGTAGGGCCCAGAGCTGATTTAAGTTACAGCCATCTCCAGCTGCTGTCTGTATGCATTGTGATGTCACAAAGCAGGTCACGGCCCTATATAAAGGATGCCCAGCTACTGGCAGCCATTTTGTGGTGACTTTTTTCCTACATTGATACTCTGAGCAGTTCCTGCTTTTTTAAGCTGCTTTGGAGAACTACTGCCAATAAGGACTTTGGATTACACCTTCCAGTAAGGTCCTGAATAACAACATCTTCATAAAACGTATCTGAATAACATCTTCAGGTAAGGACTATATAACAAATTTTGGCCTTTTACCCTTACCCCTGCATTTTATCTGTAGTATTTAATGCAGAAACAATGGATAAAGCGAATAATTAATCTGGTGTGATGCTGCATCACTTTAGATGGGTACACACGTGTCCAACCAATCTCAGATCTACATCTGCTGAAACAGTCTCTATCTATCTATCTATCTATCTATCTCATACTTGCCTACCCTCCCGGGTGTCGCTCCCGACCTCCTGGGAAGGCAGGCAATCCTCCCGGCTGCTGCCCACCCCTCCTATCCCCCCCGCAATTACCTTTTAAACCCCCGCAGCGGGGGGCCAGTGACGCGATTCACGCTGAATCATGTCATTTTGGCCCTGCCCCCTGCTTTACAATGCCTGTCATATCAGCATTGTGTAACAGGGGCGGTGCCAAAATGATGCAATCGCGTGGCTCTGCCCCCTCCCCCCCCGTTCCGCCCACAAATACACATCGTCTGGGCGGCCCCGTCTCCTTGTTCTGGCCATGCCCCCCTGTGATGCCAATCTGGCTGCTCTCTCCCGGAAGGGGCAGCCAGAAAGTCGGCAAGCCTGATCTATCTATCTATATATCTATCTCATATCTATCTATGCTAGTAAAATATCTTTGTTACAGATATATGGTAGGAGTAGTTATGTCTATCACAGGATATTCATTGAGAATACTGTACTGTCTGTGAAAGGCAGGCAGGACAGTGGTAAACTACAAATAGATTTCAGTAAATTGTTTTCTTATTTTTGCTCATACATGATTTACACAGGTTAAATTAGGTATTATAAGCGTGTTCATTAATACGGCCTGAAGCTTTCCCGAAGCATAGTCTACTAAGTGAGAGCTCTCATAGGACTCCTTGAATGTATCAAGTGATGATGCTCCAGATGCCGCAGGCAGTGCCAAAACTGATGATGTTTACATAATTGTTTGGACTATCAGTGTCAAAGCATATATAAAATCCTTTGAGAATGCACTTTACACACTTTGAAAACGAGTGTCTTCAACTGAAAATACAATAATGTGCAAGTAAAAATGTTTGTAAATGAATCAATAAAAAAATATATATATTATTGAAAAAACTTAACTAATTCTTATTGACAAAATGCTAAAGTATCAATTACAGTAATCTTCAGAAAATCCATGTGACATGTTAAAGTAACCAAATATGTAAGAAGTTGATGGTGCGTACACACGGTACGATCAGTCAGCGATAACGATATCGCTGATTGATCGTCCTGCACCTTCCCGATGTGCTGGATGATCGTTATCGTTCATCCAGCACACCACCAACCCACCAACGACTGGCCAGGTTGATATCGACCAGGTTGGTCTGCATGCATGGGCGATGGTCAATATCGTAATCGTCCATACATGCCCGTGCATCGCTGGTCGTTTGAGAGTTGGTAGGCACCCAAAAATTAACGATTGAGCGATAACGATATGGTCGATATCGTTATCGTTCATATCGTGCATTTTTATCGTACCGTTTGTACGGAGTTGTACAAGGACTGAAAACAGCTCCTGGCACTTGCCTGATCCACATGCCTAGGGTCAAGACAATATTCGACACTGAGCTGGCCAGTCCATGATGTGTGTGTGTGTTTGTGTATATATATATAAATTATAAATTAATTAATTTTGACTCTATAATATGATTAATATAAAAGTATTTTGTTTATTTATGTTATTTTCCTCCTTCATTGATACATAATGACTTCATTACAACTGTACTGGGAGTACTCACCTTCTGATTGTGCACTTTGCTTATCACAACCACATCTATCATTTGCGCGTTATTCTGACGTTTTTTTCAGGGATTTGAAAACCGCCATTGCATAAATCTGGAGGTTTCTATTCTGTACTAAGAAAAGATTGGTATGGCGTAGTGTCTATCAGTGGTTTCTATCCGATCGTATATCTGGCTATTTTTTGTGCAATTTTGCGTTTAGTAGATCCGTCTGGGAAAAAAAAAAGCATTTCACAAATCGGCGTTTTCTAAAATGTCCCCCTAATTGTAGAGAGCATAATAGTAGGCAAGAAATTCCAGGACTGGAAAGAAAACTGCACAAAGGAATAAAAATGAATGTAAAATTAGGACAAATTATGATGACAACCTGATGTAGCAACAAAAGAGTTAAAGTTTTCCGCTTGTTTTTTTTTTTTTTTCATTCAGTTCAATTCTTCCCTCCAGTGAAATGATCCCATTCATAATGCTGCAGTAATTGTAGCTATATGTGGAATTGGCAGCAGTGGAAAGCATTCAGCCTCCTTGGACTGTACCCGCAGAGAGGGCTCATCACCTGTTGGGGCCCTCACTGAGTGCTATACCAGCAGTAGCAGCCAAGGCAGACTTTAGAGAACTCCCCAGCCCTGAAGAGACCTTTTTCCCAGGGAGTGTGATTAGACCAGGCTGGAATGCTGCTTGTTGTTTCCGTAATCTCTTCCTGTTTTTTAAAGTTTCCTTGAGAACCTTCAGCTGCATGTTAGGGACAATGGAGGGGAGCACAAGCCGGGGGTCTGAACATTTTCTGGCTCTACTGGGTAACAGACAATGTAACGGTGAGTAACCGGATTACTGCTAGATGAGGTTAGAGCCTGGGCATTACAAAGGCTGTGTTACATACAATATATACTGTGTGTGGTTTTGGTGTGTAACTACTAACCCCTTGCCTACAGGTCTGTGCTTCAGGATAAAGGCATTGTCACTTTAAGGGAGTCACTTAAATGTGATACTGTCAGTGATCCCTGTTAACGAACAATATCAGATGTCAGTTGTATTTAGCACTCACATTTTGCACTACTGTACATCCCCCCTAAGAAGAACAAATTGGATCCTTTGCTGGGAAATGTAAAATTAAATGAACGCATTTCTTGATTTATTTATTTTTTTGGTAATCTGGAGAAAATAATGGTGAAGATGTAAGAATATAAGATATTGAATGTCATGACAATCACTATAGTTTTGGTAGTTTATTAATGGCCTCATGTCACAGACTGGGCATTTAATTCATATGAGCTCTGCTTTGTCTACACTACACCTTCTAATGCAGTAGCAACAAAAACTTTATTATAGGATAAAAATACATATGAAAAAAATAAATAAAGATACAAGATAATCTTCGGCATCCGGTGATTTGGGAGCTGTTTATTTTTTCTAACAAGACTGACTTTTGTCTGAGTCAAGGAACAGTGGCTGGTTGTGTGAGTCCTCCCCGCTAGTGCTAACTAATAAATTGTAAGCTCTACAGGACAGGGATAAACTGTTCCTTACGAGTTTTGTGCGTAGCTCTAAAGCAATTGTGTAATAGTGATATTACAAACAATTCCCTGCACAATTTAAGATCAGAATTGTTTAAACAATAAAGTTTCCATTAAGAAGAAGCTACAGTGCCAGGGCGGAGGTATGCAGCCTGTGTTGTGCCATGTGTATTGTGTAAATAGTTGTGTATTTTGTATACTTAGTACTCAGCACAGTAAGCACAGTGCTCTGTCTTTGTGCTCAGTGACCCTTGAATTTAGCTGTTTACTTTCAGTTTAGTCTGACTCACCTCAGCAATAATTATTGCTAGGAGGTCTGTTTGGCACCTGGGGAGGTAACATTAAATGCCGGAAATTCCAACTTACTGGAAAATTTGTGTTGTATTTATTAATATACGGCAATAAGTGTGATTTTATATTGCCTCAGTTGTCAAATAATTATCACTCTATTTATTAGTAAATTTATTAATATTATATCTCAGGGGCAAGGTTAACTTACAGCTTCGCCTGGCCAGTCGCATGGGTTATACGTATACTGCATGTCACCCAGCTAGCTGGTTCATGCACGCACAGTGAAGTTCCATTGATTAAATAAATAAATTGTAGAACAAAAAATAGATTCAAAAATATTTTAAAATAATTAAGAAAAATAAACATGGAAAAATCAACATTGAAAAAAAAAATTATTCAGAAAATGAATTTTTTTTTTAAGGATTTGTTCTTTTATCACCATTCTAAGATGCTTGCTAAATAGTCTCCCCCATGCAAATGTTATCATCAGCAGTAACCCCTTGATGCATAATGCTAAGCTATACACTGACAATAACAGGCATTGATAAATATGACCCTCCGGGCTGGATTTAATTAGCCGCGAATAGCCGTGGTTTTGCGAAAAGTTTTTGCACAATAATGCGTACCGTGTAATCGTATTGTGCGAATTCAGAGTAGGTAAAAAATTGTGCAAAATCCCTATTTTTGTTTAAAAATATAGGGACTTGGGGCTTGATTCAGCTTAGGACGGAATTGCAAAGCTGCACGCAAGCAGCTTTGCAATTCTGTCCTTGCAATTATGGTAATTCAGTAGGAGGCATCACGCCTCCTGCATGCATTACTTATCCGAGCTGCGTTGTACAACGCAGCATTGGATAATCTGCGAGAATATCGGCTGGCTAAGTGACTCATGGGGTCATGCAAGCCAGCTGCCGCAGATATGAGATAGAGGCTACGAAATATCCGTCAACCGACAAAGATCCTGCCCCCCCCAACGGCGGTGAAACGCCTCTGTTTTGAGAAACAGAGGCCATCGCCCACAAACGGCAGCACACTGTTAATCATCAGGAATCTGTGTTCAGCAGTGTACTAGTGTGCATTACTGAATCAGGCCCTTGGTTCAGAACCCCTTGGACACTCCTCCTAATGAGAAATTAGACAAAAATTATTTTTAATTATCTTCATTTGGCCAATAATTAAGGCAATTTTGTGGTGAAAAAATTAAAATTAGTGGAAAATAGGTTATTAAAGTAGTGGGTCAGGTATTTTGGGGGCAGTATGGATGGGACATGTGTTTTAAACATTGCTCGTGTCTGCACATGGTTTAAAAACTTTAAAAGTGTACTTTTTTTACTTGAAAATATACTTGTGCCCCTAATTTAACTGCAGAAATTATTTTCTTTTTTTTTTTTTTTTTTCCACATTTATATAAATATCATATAACAGCCATTTGACACAATTTAAGAACCCCCAAATACTTTAATTAGGGCCACTAATCCACTTCTAAAATGATGACCTTTGTCAGTTACATATTTTAAGGGGTAAAAACAGATTTTCCAAAATTCAGTGATTCACCTATACTTTTTCGCTGGTCGCTCTATGAACAGTTTACGTGCGAATGCGTTTTCACGTCTTTCTGTAATTGGATAGTGCAAAAAACAGAAGCACGCATAGACAAAAGACACAAAAATATCGCACCAAAACACGCAAATTGTGCTAAAACCTCTCCGATGTTAAGTATTCGCTTTTTTGCATCTAATTGAATTCCTCCCTTTGTCGTACTTCTCTAATCTCATGAATATTTGCGAGATTTGCAAACTTTGAAAATTTTTGGAACAGGACACCATTCTGGGGAAATAAGCTTGGTGTGGGTCATACTTGGCTACTTTTGAAAAAAAAACATTTCAGGTAAATTGTGAAAGCAATACGTGTGAGTGTGCGTTAAAGTGGGCGTGTACTGCTACATCTGAGAGACGTGTCATAAAATGTACTTACAGTCAAATGTAAACGAGTCTCAAAGCAGTTATTAAGATCTATTTATAGATGAAACCACACTGATACTTTTCAGAAAATACATGTAGCAATAGGGATCATTGGCCCTCATTCAGAGCCGTACGCTCTGAGCAGAGCGCACGCTCTGCATGAGGGCCGGGCTCCTTTTTCATGGAGCGTCCTCCTGGACGCTCGTATAGCTGTGGGTCACCACCCACAGGCTATACGAGCGTGCATTTTGATGGCCGCGATGGTCGTGACCATCGCGACCATCGAAATTGCGAGCCGGAGCCTGCGGTTGAGGTTTTCAACCGCAAGCTCCGGAGTGATTTTGGCTCTATCAGAGCCAAAATCACTCCCACTGACATCACTAGTGATGTCAGTGGGCCGGCTTCTGACGGGAGGCGTTCCCGTGGGCACGCCCCCGTCAGGGAGGCACGCCCCCGGCACGCCCACCAAAGGGGGCGTGCTGTCAATCAACATTGACAGCACGCCCCCTTTGATCGGACACAACGAGCGAAGGAAAGTCCTTCGCTCGTCGTGTCTGGCGCATGCGCACGACGGAGCTCCCTCCGTCGTGCGCATGCTCAGTGCAGACCATCGACCCACTTGCGAGCGTACAGCCGCTCGCGAGTGGGTCTGAATCAGGCCCATTGTGCCTTATAACCAATGATACTAATAATCCCATTTCAATGTATAGATCTCTGTTTTTTTTTTATATATAACAGCTTCATAATGTGAGTAAGATGTAATCAGGGATATTGCTAGACTCTTCAGGGAGACAGGGAGATTGCTGCTATTTCAGGGAGTCTCCATGACAATGAGAGAGAGTTGGCAAGTATGGTCTGGGTGATGACGCGTTTTGCTGCAAATCATGTTACCATGTCACGCCCCCACTGCACTATTCAAATTGCGCACTGGGGGGTCAGTGCCTTTATTATGTGAATTGCATCACTCCTCCCCCACACTTGCCGCTTGGATCACCTGAAGAGGAGATCTAAATAGTATGCAATTTTGTACAAAAAAATGAATGGAGTAACTTAGTGTCCTACAGCAAAGAAGTGTTCATATTGCAACATGGAAGCCCCTATTCCAGAGAGACTTTCGCCGGGTGTAGCACATTACAGCAAATACAAGTATAATATGCGATAAGGGAAATAAAGCAAATACTCGGCACAACAAACCTAGGGTCTCATTCAGACCCGCTTGCGAGCGCAGGACGCTCGCAAGCGGGTCGATGTTCCCCCACTGCGCATGCGCACGACGGAGGGAGCTCCGTCGTGCGCATGCGCGAGACCCGGGGAGCGACGGGCTCTCCATCGCTCCGGGTCTCGCACTAAAGGGGGCGTGCTGTCGATGTTGATTGACAGCACGCCCCCTTTGGTGGGCGTGCTGGGGGCGTGCCTGCCAGACGGAGGCGTTCCCATGGGAACGCCTACCGTCTGGGGCCGGCCCCACTGACATCACTAGGGGCGTGTCTGATAGAGCCAAAATCACTCCAGGGCTTGCGGCAGCGAGACCCTACCGCAGGGTCTCGTCGCAAGCCCGATGGCCGCGATGGTCTTGACCATCGCGACCATCATCATGGACGCTCGCATAAGCTGTGGGGGGCAACCCACAGCTATGCGAGCGTCCAAAAGGCCGCTCCAAATTTAAATAGGACGGCCCTGATTCAGAGCGAGCGCTCTGGTCAGAGCATCCGGCTCTGAATCAGGGCCTTAGTACATACAGTATCTATCTATGCCCACTATGTACATGGGCAGAATATCTTCCTTATGCCCATGGTGTACAGTCCCATCATGTTCTCTAGAGCCCCACAATAAATCACAGTCGCATACGTCTTGCTTGATTTTAGCTCTGTCATCAGTTAGAGTTCTAAGGTTGAACTTCCTCTAGTCAGCTCTCCTATTTCCAAATAATTTTATCATGCATCCTCCACAGCTGGAGAAGCTGTTATGTACAGCAATGTTTCCTTAGGTAGGAGAGGCGGTACTCGCATAATGTGCCAGTGGACCTAACAAGAAGCCCAGTTTGCACAGGATGAACTCTGAGGCACTTAGCATCGCTCACTTTCCAATATACCGAACCTCTTTTAGAACCAAATCCTTCTATTTCCTTCCACACTGTTAAGTCTGACCCATGGATTAAATTATGCACTTCCTCACAAAGATGTCTGCTCACTGTAGATCCTATGTGGGTGTGGTTCATTAGATCTACAATAAAAAGGTTAACACCAAATGGTCGACCGTCAATAGGCCGACAGGGACAAAAGGTCGACAGGTGCAAAAGGTTGACATACAGAAGGTCAACATGAATGTAGGTCAACAGGCACACAAGGCCTAACCCTAACTGTTCCTCCTAGTGCCTAATCCTAACCGCTGGGGAACATGCTTAACCCTAACCACCCCACCTAGTACCTAACTCTAAAAAACTTTAAAAAAAATGTGACCATTTTATTTGTGTTGACCATCACATGTTGATCTTTTATTCCCGTCAACCTTTTGTACCTGTTGACCTATTGTCCCTGTCTACCTATTGTTTGTCAACCTTTTTACTGTTGACTTTTCATCCAGAACCCATTTTATGTAGCCTTTACTTTTATAAGAATACCCACATTTCAAAATATTTACTCTTTTCAGGCCATGTTGCTCACATCGTACTGGGAGGGTGTTATTGTGACTTATTGAGAGCTGTTGGGACTGTGAGGGGAGTAATGTGGTTTTGGGATGGGGGTAGATTGTGGCAATAAGGGGGGTATTGGAGCATGAATTAGCAAAGTTTGTTGAGTTAGGAGGTATGAAGTGAACGAAAGATGGAGAGATTGTAGGCTACAAAACAGCATAGTAATTGTGTGTTTATTACACATGGTTCTATTGTTTAATCACACTATCATTTTAAGCAATGATGGAGTTTACCTAGGTTCTGTTCCGTAGGGCTGTAGCGTGTGTACCACACAGCGAATTGCGTCAGCCAACTGGCTGTGTACCTTCCTTAACGTCTCTATCACCTCCGCGGAAACTGTTTACCTCATCTTAATCTATTGGAAATTCCAGTTTGTGCACTGTTTTAAAGGGGAACAGACTGATTCGGGGGTTGTAATTCTTCGCTAAAGGGACCCAATACTTCAAGCATCCGGTAAATGATTACCTGGGCTAGACATTGCTTATTTCCAACACTCATTTCAAATGGGTTGGGTATGGGATCCCCGCAGTCGGGATGCCGCTGGTAAGAATACCGTCACCCTTCGGTAAATAAGGTAAGACTAAGCCTTACCCCTACCCCTCCCTCCCCGATGCCCAACCCTAAAATCCCCCTTAGTGCCTACAGGGGCGCCGAGAGGGGGGGGGAGCGGGTACAGATTACCGGGGCCCGGGCTTCCTGAGGGGCCCGGCGCCGCTCCCCCTCCCTCACAGCAGCCCAGCACACAGCGTGTGCTGAGCTGCAGTGGAGACTGCTCATGGCTGCTGAGCAGCAGCCACAGCAGTTTCCTATGCCTGTGGGGGGGAGCGATCACACTGATCGCGCCCACCCTGGCTTTGAGCAGAGCTGAGGGGGCCTAGAGTGCCCCCCTCCCCAGCGCGCAGCACCACAAAGCGGCGCTGCAAATTTTTTTATTTTTTTGGGGGGGAAGGGGGCGTGGCCATGCCTCCCGCGATTAGGCCACGCCCCCTATTACCCTCAGCAGGCCTGAGTGCCTAACCCTAACCTCCCTCTTGCCGGTGCCTAACCCTAACCCTCTCTCCTTAGTGCCTAACCCTATCCTCCTCCCTTAGTGCCTATCCCTAACCTCCCCCTCACCAGTGCCTAACCCTCTCTCCTTAGTGCCTAACCCTAACCTCACTCTCGCCGGTACCTAACCCTAACCCTCCCCCTAATCCCTGATACTTACCTTCGGGATGCCGGCGGTCGGGATTCCGGCGTCTGTATTTTGACCGTCTGCATCCCGCACGCCGGGATGCTGACTACATCCCATTTCAAACTACCATTTGTTTGCCTAAGGAGGAATTAATTTGAGGACTAGAATTCATACTATAGTTCCGCCATATTTGAGCTGCCAAATGCCAAGTTACTGGTTGTGCTCCACAACTGCCGTTTTTGCATTTTTATTTGTTAATATTGTGTTTTATTTTTTTATGGTCACATTAAATATCTTATTATCTTTTATACATTCCATCCATTCATTGGTTCATTATTTACCTGAATCATTTACGTTCATATGACTAACTGCAGGGCTGCAACTAGGGGGGGGCTAGAGGTGCACATGCACCGGGTGCCAGAATGCAGGGGGTGAAAAAGGGATGACTCACGGTGGCTTGGGGGCTGGAGAGTCAGAAAACGGCCATCCAAAAATGGCCGCCGCAAAGGAGGAGACATGCTAGAGATCCTTACTGGACCTCTAGTGTCTGTTAGGCCAGCGCAAGTGCCGGGAGAAGATGCTGAAAGCTGCATCTTCTCCAGTGAAGCACCCCTGGCAGCGACCATAAAAACCCCTGGCAATGAGCATGAAAGCCCCTGGCAATGAGCATGAAACCCCCTGGCAACAAACATGAAACCCCTGACATCAAACAGGTAATTTTAAAGTAATTAAAAGCCTTACTGTGGGGCATACAGTGGTGTCGGGCAAATATGTAAGTGGCACTTGGTAATAGGCATTACAGTGTATGGCATAATGTGGAATAATGTAAGTCACTATACCAGGGACTAGTGCACTGCCTTATGGAGGTGCAAGGACAAAATCCAGGTACGGGAAGGGGGGGGGGGCACAAAATTGCTACCTTGCACCGGGTGACAGATATCCTAGTTTCGGCCCTGCTAACTGTAAGGTTCATTGAGAGCGCTGTATCTGTTGCTTCATGTTTCTATGTTTTGTTGGCACTGCGTCTCCCCTATTAACAGCTGCTATTTGGGTCTAGACCTCACCTGGTAGCTCCTGATTTTAGATATAGACTTGCTTATATTTTCCTGTATCAGTGATGCTCGACCTTATTCTGACTCTATGGACAGCTGCACTTCTGTTGCAAATTGTGTAATTCTGCACCATTACAAATTTACATATAATCCTGAGTAGATCAACAAGTGTGAAATACACAGTACAACTTCTCTTACTCTGCACATTCCGTGTGATCATATGAACATTTTTTGTTTAATCTGTTTAATCTGACTTCTACAAATTAAGAGATGCCTCCCAAATAGTGGATTTTGAGCATAGTTATGAAAGTGTTTGGCAAGTTTTATGGAGATTTGGGGGGGATTTTTATAAACGGCCTTTTCTGCCTTTCATAAAATGGCTGCTTTAAATTCCACTGCAATAATCGCAGAAAATCTCCAATTTTGATCAGTGCCTTAGCAGGGCTCTGTGCTGACCTGTGTTGACCCCGCCTCCTCAACATATGACATCATGCTGTCACGCCAAAGGGGCGGGGCCAGAATCACCAGGAAGTAGAGCTCTGCACCGAGCATCCTGAGGCTCTACAGGCTACAAAGTACATGCTTTGGAGCAAAGTGCCACCATATTTAAAAACTCTTTATTACATGGAATGCAGCTCTGCTCTAAAGACAGGGCAGAGTTGACCTTCACCACCTCTGAGGTGGCAGCTTCATGCATGGAGGAGCCCGGAGAGGAGATTCAAATTACCACTTTGGAGGAGGGGTGGGCTCTTTATATATTAGGCCCTACCCCCGTTGCAGCAAAACCCCGCCCCCTCCGTACGGAGCCACGAGTTCCAATATTATCTCCCCTTCCTTGCCCATACATTAGGAAGTGCGGTGGAATGTGGGAGATCCATTTATACTACCGGGGGTGCAGGGGACTATCCAATAAACAGCAATTCTCCCACACTCTCCTGGAGAGTAGGTAAGTATGACCCAGATTTACACTTAAGAAACATTTACATTTATTAAATAAATAAAAAAGTTGCAACATTTTTCAAAATTAATAAAATCTTTTAGTGCTGTAATACTTGTTAAATAGGCTTCCCTATGCAAAGGGGATACTACTGCCTGAGGATTACAGTATTATCAGCCAAAACATACATCTGCCATTAATAGTGCTTTTCGCTCTTTGATACAGTGGTGCTGGAAAGTTTGTGAACCCTTCAGAATTTTCTATATTTCTGCAGAAGTTTGGCCTAAAACTACCTCAGATTTTCACACAAGTCCTAAAAGTAGATAAAGAACCAAATCAAACAAATGAGACTAAAAAATAGACGTGCTCATTTTTTTCATTGAGGAAAATGATCCAATATCACATATCTGTGAGTGGCAAAAGTATGTGAACTTTTCCTTTCAGTATCTGGTATGACCCCCTTGTGCAGCAATAATGGCTTCTAAACGTAATTGTTAATTAGTCCTGAACATCGGCTTGGAGGAATTTTATCCCATTCCTCTGTACAAAACAGCTTCAACTCTGTTATGTTGGTGGGTTTCCTCCCATGAACTGCTCGCTTCAGGTCTTTCCACAACATTTCAATTGAATTAAGGTCAGGACTTTGACTTGGCCCTTCCAAAACTTTACATTTATTCTTCTTTAACCATTCTTTGGTCGAATGACTTGTGTGCTTTGGGCCGTTGTCTTGCTGCATGACCCACGTTCTCTTGAGATGCAGCTCATGGACAGATCTCCTGACATTTTCCTTTAGAATAATCTCGTATAATTCAGAATTCATTGTCCCATCAATAATGACAAATCATCTTGGGCCAGATGCAGCAAAACAGGCCTAAACCATGGTACCACCACCACTGTGTTTCAGAGATGGTATGAGGTTTGTATGCTGGAATGCAGTGTTCTCCTTTCTCCAAACATAACTCTTCTCATTTAAACCAAAAAGCCCTATTTTGGACTCATCTGTCCACCAAACATTGCTCCAATAGTCTTCTGGCTTGTCCAGGTGATCTTTAGCAAACTGCATACGGGGGGCAATGTTCTTTTTGGAGAGCCACGACTTTCTTCTTGCATTCTTGCCATGCACACCATTGTTGTTCAGTGTCCTCCTGATAGTGGACTCATGAACATTAACATTTGCTAATGTGAAAAAAGCCTTCAGTTGCTTAGAGGTTACCTTGGATTCCTTTGTGACCTTGCAAGCTATTAGATGACTTGCTCTTGGCGTGATCTTTGTTGGTTGACCACTCCTGGGGAGGGAAATAATGGTCTGGAATTTCCTCTATTTGCACACAATCTGTCTGACTGTTGGTTGGTGGAGCCAATGAACATCAACAGCTCTTCTTTTGAGGTCCTCAGAAATCTTCTTTGTTCGTGGCATGATCCACTTCCACAAACATGTGTTGTGAACATCAGACTTTGATAGATCCCTGTTCTTTTAAAAAGACAGGTTGTCCACTCACACTTGATTGTCATCAGCGGCATCACTTACTATGGTGACACCAGGTGCAGCTTGCACTACAGGACTCATTGTGCGCACCGAAGGCCCCCATATGTGTGCAAATCCCATTCTCGGCACAGCCACACACAATGGGCTTGCCTTACCCAGAACTCTGGCAGCTGCTGGGGACAGCCCACAGCCTCTCCCCTGCCTCTCTCTGTTCGGTGATACCATCCGACGGGGTGACACCAAAATAGCAGAGCAGCTATCTGCTATTTTGGTGTCACCCCCTCGGATGGTGTCACCCAGTGCGGCCCGCACACCTCCTAGTGAAGCAAGTGATTGTCATCTCATAAATGGAAAATACCTGACTCTAATTTCACATTCAAATATCTGCCAATCCTAAAGGTTCACATACTATTGACACTCAGAGATATGTGATATTGGATCATTTTCCTAAAATGAAAAAAAAAAAATGAGCATGTCTAATTTTTTAGTCTCATTTGTTTGATTTGGTTCTCTTTATCTACTTTTAGGACTTGTTTAAAAATCTGAGGTAGGGTTCACAAACTTTCCAGCATCACTGTATATCATCCCGATAAGCCCCTTTTAGTGATATATTACTCAGTGTTATTAAACTATGGTAACTTAGCATAATATATTTTTACTGTTTTTTTTTTTTTACTGTTGTCACAAAGGAGAGTGTGGAGATTCACACTGTTATGTACGTAGTAGTATTTTTTCATATTAAATGAAGTTCATGTATCAAACTTGTTTTATGAAGATTTCCATCATCTACTAACTATAAACATTGCCCTCTGGCTGGTTGGTTAAGGCATCCATTTATTATATGGAGATTAGTACTTTCTTAGGGCTTCTCTCTATCTACCAGGGTTATCTCTGGCTATCCCCAGTTGTACAAACTATTTGCCAGATTTCTGTGTCAAAAGCTTCCCCCATGCGGAAGCCTATTTAAGAAATGTGACTGTGCATGTACCCCCGCAATCCCTTTATCTAAGGGTGGCAATAGCAGGGGTAGACCACAGATAAAATGCTTTGTTTACTATTTTTTTTTATCTGTTTATTATTTTTTTATTTTGTTGCAAATTACAAAGAAAAAAGGTTCTTGAATTGTACAAGTAAAAGAGTAAGACAAGTTAGGCACAAAAGGGATGCCAGACAAATTAATCACATGTACCTGAGTACAATATACAGTAGATATGAGACATAAATCAAAAATAGCAAAATATTGCACAAAAAGCAAAGAACCTTGTAATAGACAAATTGTGTCCTACATTAAATAAAAAAATAACCAAACTAAAGAAAGAGAGAAAGAAAGAAATGTTCTGGGATATGCAATAATACATAGCAGAAGGAGAAATATGACATATTGATCTGTTGTAGATGTAGATAAAGCTTCTTATGTAAAAAAAAACAACATTTTGTCGTCTCAAACATTTTGAAGAGCTGGGATTGAGTATCGTAATCTAGTTGCTTTGTTTACTTAAATAAAGCATTTTTTTTTCTAAAGAAAACTACAGATTGTTTAATGATTTTTCCCCATCTTTAAATAATTGTTTTTCGTTAATCAAAAGTTGAATGGGAGCTCCAAGCCGAGATTGCAGTGCACTGCTAATGTGTGACCCGACAAGGCAGGCTAATGTATGCGCAAAAGCATCAAGTACTGACTGGTATAGTGTCACTGCAGAAGAAACTGGTTTCCTGCGCTGTAATAAGCGGAATATCGCCGCATATTAGCAAATAGACCTTTACATTTGTTCCTCCTTTGTGAAATCTTAAACCACCAAAGCCAGATACAGTACCAGGTACTGTAACTCCCCAATATTTATGTTGTCCTTGTATCTCTTTTTTTTCTCCACTCCTACCTCACAGTGCTAATAACTCAGATTCAGTATTGAAGTCTTAGTGGGGAAATATAATAGCCTGCGACTTCCAGGCATCAATTAGTTCCCGGTGAGTCTGACCAATGTTTTAAAGGGACAATCATTTGAAAAGCAAAACAAGGTTGATTTTGCTTTTTGAATGATTGAACTTGGAGGGATTATCATGGATTACCATGGATAATGTTATAGCTGTAAGACATTAATAGGCCTATTTATTGCTGGGGCAGCTGAGCAAATTTGTGTTTGGGCTGCCCAGCTTGTGCACGTGTAGTGGAACTGAAGGAAACTTTAGAGCTTTTAACTTTGTTGCAACACACTGGCCGGCGGTTCGATTCCCGTCAGCGGCAGCCCGACAGAAGCAGAGTGCGACGCAGCGGAAGCCCGACAGCGCTGGAAATCCCGATCGTGGATAGGTAAGTATCCACTAACCTAACCCTCCTTAGGGGTACCTAACCCTAACTTCCCCCCCAAGTGCCTAACCCTAATCCCCCCTCTAAGTGCCTAACCCTAACCACCTCCTTCCCCGCTGCCTAAACATAAGTCCCCCGGGGGGGTGCCTAACCCTAAGTCCCCCCGGGGGTGCCTAACCCTCCCTCCCCCTAGCCTAACCCTACCCCTCCCGGGGGGGGTGCCTAACCCTAAGTCCCCCCCGGGAGCCCTAAACCTAACCCTCCCCCCGCGGCTGTCCGCTCACGGCGCCCGGCATCACTACGATCTATATCTAGACGCCCGGCATTTCACCCATGCCGGGATAAGACAGTCGGGAAGCCGGCTACCGGTATTTAGGCAGTCAGCTTCCTGATTGCCTCCCGGTACAGCGGTGCTACATAGGACTCTCCCTCCTCCACACCATTACATTAGTTTGTATCCCACCATTTGCCGCGTTCAGCAAGGTCTTTAAGTTACAATCATCAGAGACCTTTGCTGATGGGTTTCTGAGGAAATCAGCTGAAATGTACAGTTCCTGATTGGTCGGTATTCTAGTCCAATCCGGAGAGAGCTTTCATTTGTCCATTAGTTGGATCTTCTCCTCTGTCATTTAAAGAAGCTCCCCAGCAATTCAGCAGCCTGCATGGAGGTCACGATAAAGTTTATGAATGGGGTCATCTGGGGAGTTGTAAGATTTAATTTTTCAAAAGAAGCCTAAATAACATGGTTAATAATGTTGGCAAGACTTTATAACCCATCACCTACAAATGTTTGGCTGTATAAAAATAATGTGTAAATGTAAATAAATCCTCATAAAACTGTTCTAGGAGACTGCAAATTGCTCAACCAGAATGCAGAACCTCCTGAGCTGCACAAGCTGCATGCTGGTCCTTGTGATATATTCTTAACAGTCGATAGCATTGTTCTCACTGTGATGTATATGTAACAGTTATTTCCATTTTATGTTACCTGATGCAGTGTAATATCTTACTCTCTATATTATTATATTTTTCAGGTCAGACAAAAAATAATATGTATGGCGGCTCATTAGATGATGCCGAATACAACAAGTCAAAAGAGAATTTGTCTAATGGAAACAGTCATATCCCATCCAAGGCCGGACGGAACATCCCCCGAAGACACACAGTAGGCGGGCCCCGCAGTTCTAAAGAGATACTGGGAATGCAGACTTCAGATATGGACAGGAAGAGGGAAGCCTTTTTGGAACATCTCAAATACAAATACCCTCATCATGCAACTGCAATAATGGGTCACCAGGAACGTTTGAGAGACCAGGTATGTAAAAGCGTATAATATATATAATGCTAATGCTAATTGGTTAAGGCAGTGTTTCCCAACTCCAGTCCTCAGGGACCCCTAACAGTGCATGTCTTAAAGTTCTCTTCAGTACTACAAATGCAATAATCAGCTCCAACCGGTGGATCTGTAAAATGTGTCAGCAAGTACTGAACACACCTGTGCATCAACTAGAAGATCTGGAAAACATGCACCGTTAAGGTAGGGTTGCTATATTTCAAGAATAAAAAATCGATACATTGATATGCAATAATACATCACTGTAAATCGCTTTAAGTAAAGAAAAAAATAACAAGAAACAATATAGGAGAAGGTGGATTATTGCAATAAGTACTTACTGACAGGTGCCCGGTGGTGTAATATTCACAGTGCATGATATTGGATCTGGTGTGCTCAGAAGTATACAGCTTTGCCCTGTCGACCGGTGTACACGTCTAGCTGTGGAGGATACAGCCGGTGGGGATGTATCTCACCAAAAGTCTGTGTCAGGTGTTGCTTTGCTTTGTACTTAATGTGAAGGTCAAGCAGGATGATTTTAGGATTTCCATTTCGGCCCAATTCTCCTTGTGTAAGGGTGGTGGGCAGCGAGTTTGCAGCAAGGAGGGCGCTGGTATGCTGGCTACTGTATTTCCATTGGTGCTGCAGTATGCCCAGTGTGGTCCACTAGGGGGAGGTAGAGAGACAGCCGGTGCAGCGTGTCTTTGGGAGAATGCAGGGTACTTCCGGGTTCAGGCTGCTGTGGGCTCTTGACTGGTGGATGTGTGGTGGGGGGAGGGCATCCCTGGACACTGTGACTGTGTAAGAGCATCCCTCAGTGACAGCGGCCGCCCTACCCATAAACCTGGGATATTTGGATGTCCCAAAGACTGTCTTCGGGATGCTGGGGCACGTACCCCCCAATTCCTGTATGATCCAGGGAAAACCAGGACGTATAGCAACCCTATGTTAGGGGTCCCTGAGAACTGGAGCTGGGAAACAATGGGTTAAGGTCATACTCACTGGGTATTTATATCTTCTTGCTTTGTATGTGCAGTAAATATTGATGACTAATACATTGAATGCTGATAGTAGTCTGTGTAGATGGGCTATATGTTCTAGTCAAGTTTTAGAAGGTTTATAACTATAGAGACTAAGGGCTAAATGTAATAGGATGAGAGTTTAGAATATGTGAGAGTTTAGCGGTGAACTCTCACACTTTTTAAACTCGACCAATGTAATAGAGTCAGAGAACATGCAAACTCGCATGTTTTCAGACTCAAAAGCTCTCACGATTTAAACTCTCATCCAGATGTTTTCCCATAAAACTTGACCAATGTGAGACTTTACAGGTAAACTCTCACATTTTCTAAACCAGGGATGGGGAACCTCAGGCCCGGGGGCCATATAAGGCCCGTGGAATCATTTGGTCTGGCCCTCTGAGCTTTTTTCTGCTAGCCTCATCTGGGTAGCATGGTGTCTACAATGGCACTGTGCAGCCAGAATCTATGCAGCAGTGCCACCTGGAGCGTCCATAGGACGCTTCAGACGGTCACACCGCTGCCCTTACAGCTCCCCGGAGCATCCTTGGAATGCTCCAGGCATTGCTGTAATCACGGGCGATTGTGACCCACCCTGTGTGACATCATACGGAGAGGGGGCATGGCCTGCAACGGGCCCGCAAATAATGTTATATATATATAAATAGCCCTCGGCAGAAAAAAGGTTCCCCACCCCTGTTCTAAATGCTCACCCTATTACATTTGGCCCTCTATGTCAGCTTGAGCCACCTGTATAGTATGATGGTAATCTTATAGAGAGGCTAAGAAGGTGGCTGAGGAATTTGGTAAGCTTCCTAAAGAGATGAGTGCTTAGTGAGCATTTGATGGTTTGGAGGCTAGGGGGAAAGTCGTGATGTGTGAACGCAGGCATTGCACAGAATGGGTGCAGCCGGTACAAGGTCATTAATCCGGAGTGGGAGCAGGTAATGAGTGTGGATGAGAAGACGCAGTTCTTGGGCAGAATTAATGGATTGAGGCCAGGGAAGATGTATGTTGGTGCAGTATTTTTCTTTGGTTTTGTTTGTTAGCAGAAGTATTTTATATTTGATTTAGTAAAATACAGGCGAGCACTGTAGGCACTGACAGAGCGGAGCAGCAGAGGAAGAATGTTTTGCAAGGAAGAGGGAAGGGGAAGACCAATTAGGAGGCTATTTCAATAGTCAGCATCTTGTATGAGATACATGTGTATTGTGGATATGTTTAATAGATGTCAGTAATAGGATTTGATTACAGACTAGATATACAGTGGAGAGCAAAAGATAGTTCTGGGGGAAGTTTGACACTTAGGACGGGATGTACTTACACTAAAATGAGATGCTTGATACATCCTGCCCTTAAGAAGTGAGCTTTCAGGCTAGGGTTTATTGTCGTGTTGTGCACAGTTATAGAGATATTAGGAAGGCAGCTTCTGTTGACTGGTGGGAATAGTATTAACTGAGTTATTGAATGAGAGCTTGAGGTGGTGAGAGGACATCCAAAAATGAAATGGCAGAGGGATGGGGCTACACAGCTGGTGGGAGATCTGACGATGATAGATAGATTTGGATGTCATGAGCATAGACATGGTACTGAAATCCAAAGGAGCTTCTTAGTCGAGGAGAATTAGAAGTGAGTAATGGCCATTAGACTTCTCAGGGATCAAATCATTGACCACCTTATTCAGCGAAGCTCTGTGGAGTATTGGGAATAATAGCCTGACCGAGGAAGGTCCATTAGGTCGTGTGAGGATGTAGGCAAGACTCTCATGAAGCTTGAAGGAGCATTGGAGCTGTGAGATGGGATGGTAATCTGTGAGAGAGTTTGTGTCAGAATTTGTATTTATCAGAATTGGAGTAAATACTGCATACTTGAATAATGATGGAATAATACCAGTGGTGAGGGAGAGAGATTACACATTTTAGTGAAGGCTGGCATGAGCACCAGATACAGCAAACAACTGATTTATGAGGCAACAGAGTGAAGTGGACAGGTAGTAAGGGGGCAGGAGAGGAGAGGAGATACTTCCTTTTCATTGTGGGATCAAATGAAGATAAGGTACCACATGGTGCAGGAGAGAGAGAATCATGCAGGTGTTGTACACTTCATAAATTACTTGGGAGAACAATTGGAGGCCCGTATTGTCTTTCTAACCATTGGAGAATCTCCATCTATCATCTGGCTGCTGCTAAACTTTACAAAACTTAACTAGTTTAGTTCCTATATATATACTTTTATAATCCGCTGTTAATATGGTTCTATTTTGTATTGAACAAATAAAGAAATGTGAAGCTATGAGACTGATATACTTTTATGAATGTAGAATAATTGCATTATTTATTTTAAGCATATTTTTGCCATTCCTTATCATGTAAATCTGATATGCACTATTTAGTGACTAATCAGTTTTGCGGCAGAAAGTTCGAAAACCCAAAACATTTATTTAAATGAGATATACCCTACCCTCTACCCTCTTGTGCTTCTCCTTACTCTACCTTCATCTACTTCTTACTCTCTACCAGGGCACCTAACACTTGGTTGCTTTGCATTGTTGCTTATCTGGGTGTTATGGTCGCAAATGTAGCAATGTATATTATCCATGTCCTGTTATGTATTGTACTGTACTGTAAATCAATCTATTTGTTTATGTACTTTGTAAGGCGCTGCGGAACACTTGTGGCGCCATATAAATAAACTATAATATAATAATAATAATATAACCACTTGGAATATTAGTTGTACTGAATGAATTTTCAGGTGTAAAACATGGAGGTAAGACCCACTGTCGGGCATCTGTCAGTCCTCCGATCTCTCACATTTCAGAGGAATGCAAGACAGAGAGGCACTGCCCTTCTTCCCAAAACAGTATTACGCATGTCTATTTTCTGTGGCATATTACATGTAGGGACGGATTGTTAACTTTTGAAAAATATCTGCTGGTTACATAGCCCCCTTCTCCCAGGTCAAGTAAGCATTTAGGTGCCACCCCCCTCTGCCAGAACCTCCATTATTTGCAATAAAGTGATGGAACCGCAACATTGAAGTCAGGGAGAAGATGCCACTGTTAAAGTGGTGGGATGGATAAGGGGTATATTTTTTCAACGGCGGGTTTACAGAAGTGGAGATGTTGCCCATAACAACCAATCAGATTCTAGCTATTATCTTCTAATAAGTGCTAGATAAATGATTGCTTGCTATGGTCAACACCTCCAACTTCTATAAACCCACACTGTAATAAATATACCCCTAGGTGTATTATTAACATCGGATGTCCTGGAGTAAACCTTACTGAAGGGCTTCTGTGGATGGCACATTCCAATTAGGAGAAAATGTACCCAATAGTGGGCAATACATTTAAATATAAACAGTGATGTTACTTACATATCACTTATATATCTTGTAGGACAACACACAGTCTGGTGCAGCTACAGAAATAGATCTAATACTCATTAATTTATGTTAAAGGAAACATTTTCATTATTGCAGCCAAATGCAGTTTTTACTTACAGTTATTGAATGACTCTGTTATAATCCTTTGGATCTATTGTTGTGGGGAATGCAGAACCAGAGAAGGCTAGAAAGCCCCAGCAAGAGTCAGAAGGATGTAACTGAATTTGCCTGCAATGCCGTCTAGGCACTGCCATTGGCAGGTTGTCAGACCTGTGGCAATGTGTTGTCCATAGGTGAGCAGGAGCCATACATCTTCCACTCTGTCTTCTACCGGATTTTGTGTGCACCATCTAGCCAGACCGACTCCCAGTAATGAGGTCACCTGAAGACCTAAACAAGCGGGATGTAGTTAAGTTGCGGCTGCCTGTCACATTCCCGACGGCAGAATGCCAGCTAGGGATTTATGACAGGCATCGAGATACCGACGCCTATCATAATCCCAACTCCGGAATCCAGAACGATGCTGGCCTGAACAAGGTAAGTCCGGGGCGCCCATCATTCTTAGCAGTTGGGGGTGGGGGAGGGTTAGGTTAGGGGGCTCCCAGGGGAACTTAGGGTCAGGCACTCCCCTGGGAGGGTTAGGCTAGGGGAAGGGAGATTTATGGTATTCACCCCAGGGTGGAGGTTAGGGTTAGGCACTAGGGGGTTAGGCACCCGTAAGGGAGGGTTAGGGTCAGGGGGGGGAGAGGGGAGGGTTAGCTTTACTTACCTCCGCTGTCGGCATTTCATCCTTTCGGGCGCACGTTGTCGGGATTTGAAATCCCGTTCCAAACAAGCACCTCAGTTGCTTGTTGTATGCACCTCTTGATCCATGTTCAGTTTTATCTTAATTCCTCAATATGGGGACACATTTTATGTTACTGTTAGTTTCTGGAAAGATTATCCTTACACACAATAGATTGATGGATTGTTTCAGTAATCATGAGGTCAAACCAAAAATGAAAGCAAAAACACAGCCTTTTACAAACTTCTTATAATCATAAATGGTTTTCGCTAATCATCAACTCTAGAATGTAATTCAAGGTAAACGTAACAGTTCCTCCTTCATATATTGGTTGACAAATTATTTTGAAATGTCCAGTTTATCTAGATGTACCAACAATAGCCCTTTTATTTGTATACGTTTCATAGGTTTGATGTATCTTTTTGGCATGTCACAAAGCCTTATAATCAGCCTAATTTATTGCTCTTGATTATATAATGTTAGATCTTGTTACACATGAGAGAATAATGGGGAATTGGTACATGATCCTAATCCTACACACCTCAGCTCGCTATAGCTGGATTTACTGCATTCAACATTGTGTAACTTGATAGCATACACTATTACACAATATGTACTGTAATAGAAATGTTTATTCGATCATTTCACAAGGCTTTGAATCAGAGATACAGTATATTAGTTATCATTAAAACTATTATTTTGTGTAAGTATCACATCCCTATTCTGCAGTGCTGTAGAATCAGGCAACTGTTCATTCATATCAGTCCTTTCACTAGTGGAACTTAAATCTAACTTCCCCTATCACAGACACACAGCAGACACAGCAGGAACAGTTTAGTGCAGTGGTTCTTAAACTCAGTTCTCAAGGCACTCTAACTGCCAGATTTTAAGGATAGCCATGTTTAAGCACAGGCAACTTAATTAGTACTACAGTCAGTTTGGTTATACCATTTGTGCACAAGAATGGATAATAGCCTTAAAACCTGGACTGTTAGGGCGCCTTGAGGACAGAGTTTGGGAATCAGTTTAGTCAGAAGACGATTAGCTTTGAGGCATGCATTTGGACTGTGAAAGGAAATCAGAGCGAGCGCACCCCACAAACATGAGGTGAAAATACACGTAGATAACACGTGGATTAAGGCACACATAGGCCTGGGGCTGCAAATGATCAAGGGCCTATTGTGAGAAGCAAGGGAGCTGTGATCAGTGCTGTGTGGGTGTGGCCAGTGCCATGTGGGCGTGTACACCACCTACACTATCAGCCCCAATGTCTACCTAAGGGGTCCATTTAGTAAAATATGTGTTAGCCACTTCATATTTATCAGCTTTTCTTGCATATTTTACTTCTCTCTATTTATATGGAAACTCCTGCTGGTTCAGACCATGCGATACAGGCATGTCCCAGCGAGGGGAAAACTGGGCTGCTGTGACTCTTTTTTTGCTGTCTTTTGCAACAGCGAAAGCCTGCGGCATAAGTCCATGCTTGCCAACATTCTGGCTGCCCCCTCCAGGAGGGAGCAGTCAGGTCGGCATAGCAGAGGGGCGGGCTGGCATAGAGGGGCACGGGCAGACATATTACTCGGCATTCGTAGGTGGAGCGGGGGCGTAGCCAAGTGATGCTGAGATTTCCGGCATTGTGAAGCAGGGTTTCTATTGTAACTGCGGGGGGGGGGGTCCAGAGGGATCAGCGGCCGAATCGGGAGGGTAGGCAAGTAAGTATAAGTCGGGTCCCAGCGCATGCGCAGAGCGAGTCCTGACAGAGAAAGCATGAAAGAAATGTCTCTTCCCTGTTTTTCTCCAATGACAGGAGACACAACGCCGTTTTTGAGAAGCATCACTTTTCTCAGCTATATAAATATCGCTTGTGCGCAGCCCCCATTGAATCCTATGGTGGCTATACAAACAAATGTTTGTAAAGAGTAACGATATTTCTCGATATTTTAGGCTTTCTCCAGCTAAAAGTGTTGGAGAAAAGCCTTACTAAATAGACCCTAAGGGGCCTATTCATCAACACTAAAATAACGTTTTTAAGGACATTTTCCTTAAATAACATTATTTTGGTATTCATGAACAGACTTAGCACAGGAGATATCACAGATATCTCCTTGCTAAGTTCCCCTGCGTTAATTTCCACACTCCCCATACATTAGTACATTAGTATGGGGATGTGGAAATTGTGGTATTCATCAAATTCCGAAAATTATGAATTTTTCGGAATTTGATGCAGTTACTATTCGCCACTGTGAGGTGGCGAATAGCAGAATCGACTTACCTGTATCCACGTGTGCAGGTCCCCCGACGAGTCCCTCCGGCGCTCTGCTCCGTCCTCAGGCTCCGGAGGCTGGTCGGACATGTGTGCTCCCCAGCAGAGCACAAGAAAGTTTAGAAAAATAATTTTTTTTTTTTTTTTTTCTAATCTGTCATGTGGTCTGCTTGGAAACCACATGACAGACCAGCAGGACGGAGCCGGAGGCTGCTACGCGGACAGGTAAGTCGGGGGGGGGGGGGAGGGAGGTGAGCGGAGGGGGTCGGGGGGGTACACAAACTTAACGCATCTGTAGGCAGTGTTGCGCATGCGCTGGTTTTACAGATGTAACAGCGCATGCGCAGCACTGTTTCCAGATGCTATAAGGTAGTGTAGGCAGGGAAAAGTATCTATTTACCGAAAAGCTGTCATCGCAAAAATGACAGCTTTTCGGAATAGATACTTATGGAGAGGTGGAATGATGAATTCCACCTATAATTAGGTAGAACTCCATGCGAATTCTAAACCTAATTATCTCCCATCGAATTTTTAGGTTTAATGAATAGGCCCCTATATACCTAAAAATATAAAGTCGCATCATTTGTGAGGAAAAGAGCAATGCAGTTTTAATATTTATGATTTATCGGCGGCCATGTAGCCTGCAGTGTGGCGGAGCATCATTATACCGCCATCTTGAGGGCCCTTTTTCTAAGTGGAGACCTGGTTCTGTAGTCCCAGCTACTCCTTTTTTTTTTATCTGGCCCTGCCTGGTCGAATCCATCTCAAGACAGTAATGCCAAACACTATGCCACCGTTCCAGCCTAATGTGCTTCATTTTTCACTCATATGTTTTGCTAGTTTAAATCTTTACCTTAGAATTCTTATTTTCCAATAACTCAGATGACTGATGCACCTACATTAACAGGAATGAGCAGTTTTACATCAGACAGACATAACTCCCAACAGATTTATTTTATTATTATTTTTTTGTATGCAGGGAAATCCTGTTTTCTTCTTCAACATTTTGGGAATTATTTAAAAAAATAATGTAAAATACAAGTTGCAGTACATATAAAAGAGCTACTAATAACATTTACACATACTGTAGGTAACATTTTGCTTATATATTTCTGAATGTTATTATGGGATGTAGTACATGTGTCTACATTCATATGTTGACAGTTATGATGTCAACATTGCCTTTGAACATATCCGCGTGTGCCGGATTTTGACATGTTGAAAGCCGATATTCTGCACGTGCCGACATGTTCATGTGAAATGCTGACGTTCTGCACTAAACTGATTAAGGATTAGACTACAAGGGGGAGGACTAGGGTTAGACTACGGGAGGGGAGGTTAGGGTTAGACTACGTGAGGGGATGTTAGGGGTAGACTACGGGAGGGGATTGTTAGGGTTAGACTACAGTAGGGGAGGTTAGTATTAGAATACGGGAGGGGAGGTTAGGATTACACTATGGGAGGGGAGGTTAGGGGTAGACTACAGAATGTGAGGGTAGGGATAGGCTTAGACTACGGGAGGGTTAGACTACTGAATGGGTGGGTTAGGGTTAGACTACGGGAGTAGAGGTTAGGGTTGGGCTACAGGAGGGGAGGTTAGGGTTAGACTATGGGAGGGGAGCTTCGGGTTAGACTATGGGAAGGGAGGTTAGGATTAGACTACTGGATTGGTGTGTTAAACTACTGGATGGGTGGGATAGGGTTGGACCACGGAATGCGTGGGTTAGACTACGGAAGAGGAGGTTAGGGTTAGGCTGTGGAGGGAGAGTAAGGCACTAAGGGGAGAGTTAGCGATACCCACTGCCGGAAGCGCAGCTGGATCAACCAGAAGACCGCTGACTGCTGGACCTGGGAGAAATTGCTGGACCTGCCTACCAGGGAAGTAATCTCTAGACAACCAGTGACATTCTATCGACTTTCTAATCACATTATGACCATGTCAACATTCTCATGTCGACATTATGATGAATGTTGACAATATATACAACATACATTATTAGTAGTTTTTTTTATAGTTGACAACTTGTATTGAGTATTTGATGCACCGTTAGGACACCATGAGCAAAATTTGGGACTTAATAATATTGGTGTTAAGGAAAATTAAACATATTTATGTAGAGAAAAAAAACAAAACAAGAACGTTAATACGTGAATAAGACCAAGGAAGTCCCACCTAATAAAATGTCAGTTGAGAACGAGAGAAAAAGAGAGAGGGAGAGGGAGAGATTAGCTAGTTAGCAGGACCCTTGCAAAATGTTGTTGGATATGGCTATAGGTATAAAAGGAGCGATTATACCTGTGGGGCAGTACACGTACAGAGCTCTAAGATGTTTACATCTAGTAACATAGAACCTGCCCTATTAGATTCCACGTGTGATCCCCTTCTATTTATAACACAGCTGGAATCCTTTCCCTCTGACACTGGAGCAGGAAGTCTCGCTGAAATCCTGCTACAGCTCCTCATGACCCCCAGGATAGACACTCTCACAGGCTGCATTGTATATCAAGCTCCAATAGAGAGGACATGACCGCATGGAGCTTTTTTTTTCACTCATAGTTAAGAATATACATTTATTGTTGCTCACTTGTGGCGTTTTATAAAAGTATATAATGTTACAAGTACACATAGAACTTATAAACCTGTATAAACCTACATAGCAGCCATAGGGGAGAATTAAATTTGCCGCGATAAAACGTAAACTTTTTGTGCGTTAACTTATCGAACCTATCGCCCGTTAATTTCGCTTGTCGCCTGTATGCGCACTCCCCGTTTTTCGCACAATTCAATTTGAAAAGTTGTCTTTGAGCATTTGCACGATGATTGTTGCAGGTTTTACCCGCAAAAATGTTATAGAAATGGGGGGTACGGCGCTCTAGGTTATCTGTCAGTGTCCTTAGCAGCTCCACATACAGAGGTATCCCTGCCTTTGTTTAGACAAAATGATATGAATAAATATAACGTGGTGCGCTCTGGGGCACATAAACTTATCTTATGATTTAACTATGTGCGGTACATACAGTCCCATATGGGATGTAGTTAGAATACCGACGCACGGGAAGCCGTCTGATGGAATCCCAGCATCAAAATCCCGACTTAGTACTAAAGATAGGCGTCTAAATAATGACGCCTATCTTTAGCCCGACGACAGGGGGAGGTTAGGGTTAGGCACCACCCCGGGAGTTTCAGGGTTAGGCACCCCTAAGCAGGGCCGCAACTAGGGGGGGGGGGCTGAGGGGTCATGTGCATCGGGCGCCATCCTCCAGCGGCACCGGCCACACACTTTTCTGTGACGGAGGTCTGCAGATAGAGACCTCCGGCAGTGGTGCGCGCCGGACATTGAAAATCGGCGGAAGATCCCGCCCTCCCTCCTGGTGTCGGAAGTTAGGGTAAGCGCTTAGAGGGGGGGGGAGTGTGGGCGGAGAGGGAGTGAGAGGGGCGGCAGTGCTGCACTGGGCGCACTGCCGTCTAGCTACGGCGCTGCCCTAAGGGAGGGTTAGGGTTGGGGAGGGAGAAGGATAGGGTTAGTATACTTACCTGCTCCATCGGGATTCTGGTATTTCGGGCTTCCGGTGTCAGCTTTTCATCCGGCGGCTGAACAACCGCTGGGATTTCATACCCAATCGTCCCATATATATCAGTTTGTTCTGGGATTTATATGAACACCCTACCTACAGATATTTGAGGACATTTAAGGACTAATTTTCTACTATAGCCAATTTCTGAACTTTATGGGGATATTTTTTGGATATATATGGAACTGTAACACCTTTACACACTGATAAAATAATTGGGACTGTTGTTGAATTCAGTGCACTGGAAGAAAAAATTATTTGCACCAAGTGACGTACATAGTTTTGTATGTGCTTTTTAATTTTATTTTTCTTTAAACAACATTTTGGCTACATCAATACTAGCTACAATAAAAAAAAAATAAAGCAAGTGCTGTAGATAGTATCATTTTATTTTTAACAAGAGAAATTAAATAAACATCAGACTGTCCAAAGGAAAGTAAAAAAATAAAAAAACATTAAAAAAAAAAAAAAATTGGCCACAGGGCATTGCATAGAGAAAAACCTGCTAGGGCAGAAAAGCGGAGCTCTCAACTAAACGCCAAGCTGCCAGCAATGCATAGTGGCACTGTTATACAGATATCTACATTGTCAGACAGGGAGGGGCAGATAACGAGAGCCTTTTGTTCTGTTAAAGACCAATGGCCATTTACAAAACCCATCCAACCTCTTTGCTGGTAAAATGCACACACACACAGCCAGCTAGTGAGGTGGTGACAGCTCTGATAGTAATACATCACTAGAAGAATAGTGCTAATACTTTTTTTTTTTTTATGAATTGGCCACTAGATCTGAGAAGTAACTTTTTGAATGCTGACTGCCAGGTGGGGTTCTTGTAGCCTTGGAGATGCTATGATGTCATGACTGAGAGAGCGTGTCAAGGCAGCAGAATCAACATGTTGCAGCGTTAAAAAAGTCCCATAAGCTGCGAGCAGTTTTCAAGCAAGCACAGGAGAGAGACAGAGAGATGGGAACCAGTATTTACCTGACAGCGTCAAAGGACTAGAAGTGTCTATACATGGTTTTAATCTGGATTGCACCTCGGATGCCTCAGTAGCTTCCCTGGGCATCTCGTCCCTTGCAGCCAGGTAAATACAAAGCATGCTTTGGAAAACATTTTTTTTTTTTTGAAATGAGTAAAACCAATTAAGTGGGCTCTTATCAGGCAGACATGCAAACTCTTCTTTGCTGAGCATAATAAAAGTGTTGAATTTGCTGCTGGTAATGTGGATGATCTTAGGAAAGCAATGTATTCTTAATGCAGGCATGGTGATACTGAGCTGTTTCGTTTTTCTCTGCAAATTCAATAAAGCCATGTCCTCCTATTTGAGGTGTGTAATGGCTGTGATATGTCTGTCGCAGTCATGTTTAGACAAGCTGGTGATTGTAGATTAGTAACTGTTAAAATAGAAGTGAACCTGATTGCATACAGCGTGAGCTCTTAAGGGGAAAAAATATGCTAATTTATTTTATTTTGCTGTTTGCAATGCCCGCCTTTAGTTTGTGAAAAGTTGGAGCACTGCTGAAAATATAGGTTGTTGAAACATGTGAAACAGTTTTGTGGCCTTTGACACTGGATTTATATTTACAATATGGGTCATGGATACTGCCTTTGTTACAGCAAGACGTGACGACAGTAGTATGCTCGGTGCTTTTTAATGCTAAAAAGTATATATCTTGCATAAAGATTTTTGTTGAAAGAAGCGCGAGGCGCTTTGTTTTTAAGTTTAGGCTGGGTGATGCATTGTGATCTCACAATAATGAGCAGGATATGAACAATTGAACAATACAGAAATGATAGCCTCAGGTACTGTCTTTAGAGGAATTGTGAATAACACAATTTTTTTTTTTTTTTTGAGAAATTAAAGGGCGGCTCCAGCTAAAATATAGCTTTTAGCCATGGCTTGAAACGAGTAGAACAATGGGAACTACCATTTCAGTTACTAGGTCGTTCATAAATTCCAAAATTTAATTAGATAATGTTTCAGCGCTACAGGGTCTTTCCTGAAATTGCAGTTTAACTTAGATATTTACTTTGGTCATTGGGTTGTTTCCAAACGGTGCCCTGTAGGTTTGTAGTTTGTATGTTCTCCCTATGTTTGCGTGAGTGTTCTCTGGGTTCTTCAGTTTCCTTCTACACTCCAAAAACATACTGGTAGGTTACGTGTCCGCTGACCCCAAAAATGAACCCTAGTGTGTATCTGTGTATAAAATGTTCCCCGTCATCTCCCTGTCCACAAACGGCTGCATACTGTCACTCGCCCGATGTCTGCAGCGGCACTGTGCCTGACGACGGTTCCTGCACCTGCAGGGTACAACCCATCGGGGATTGCGTACATCTCTGAATTAGGCCCATAGATTTATAGCTCCACTGGGGAGTTGATGTAAAAGATTGGCTAAGTATTCTCTGTAAAGCACCGTTTAATATATAAGTGCTACAGCATATAAATACCTGTTAATAAATAATTAAGTGAAAGGGTCATTTTGTTGTCACTGTTAAGAGATTTGATCTGTATATTATGACACAATGGGGGAGATTCAATCCAGCGCGATGCTGAATAGCCCCAGGAAGGAGTTCCCGGAGCTTGGTAATTCAGCACGCTGCCACTGTTAAGGCCGACTAAAGTGCTGTTTTTCAGTTTAGTGCGGCAGCAACAGCCTCGCGGCCGGCACATTAGTTGGAGAATGCCAGTTACCGCGACTAAACACCCAGCTTAAGGCACATTAACCAGCATTCTCAGACTTATGTGGATCTAGTCGGACTAAACAGCTCGCTGAATTGAATAGCTCTGGGAACTCCTTCCCATGGGCTATTCAGCATCACACTCAGAGCAGGCCCTAGGCATAGGCAAACTAAGCAAATGCCTAGGGCATTTGAAATGACCAGGGGAATCCAACCCTCTTAGTGCCAGAGGAGGTTTAGGGTAGGCATGCTGGGGCACCTGCTGCCCACTGGGCAGAGACTCTGATAGCTGCTAATGCCACTGCGAAGCGTCCATGATTGGAGCTCAGCTGACAGCTCCGATTGGGCCTGGCAGCAGCAAACAACGGAGCAGCCGGCGTGGGTGGGGTACCTGGACGGCGGCTTGCAACGGGACGTGACCTGCCAGCCTGAGCTGGTAAAAGTGGATCCGCCATCAGTGGCTTGCTGTACCTCGAGTCGGCAGCTCTGCAGGCTGCGCTCAAGTAAGTCTGGAACTTGAAGAGTGCCGGCCGGGGTGCTGGGAGAGGAGTGCTCTGCTAGGATAGCGGTGCCGGGTGAGGGTGGGTGCTGACACCGGGTGAGAGGGGCTGCAGTGCAGGGAGAGTGGCGGTGGGTGCTGTGATCTGTGCTGTTCAGAGAGGGGGGAGCTGGTCTGGGAGAGGGCTGGGCTGTTGGGTGAGGGGGTTCTGTGCTGGAATGCTGGGTCAAGTGAGGGGTGCTGACATCATGCTGTGCTGGGAAAGGGGGGGTGCTGTGCTGGATGGGGACTAGGGTGATGGATGCTGTGCTGGGAGGGGGGTGCTGTGCTGTGACCTGTGCTGGGAGAGGGGGTGCTTTTCTGTTAGAGGGGTGAAGGGTGCTGTGCTGGGAGAGGGGTGAAGGGTGCTGTGCTGAAAGAGGGGTGATGGGTGCTGTGATCTGTGCTTGCTGAGAGAGGGTTGCTGGGCCAGGGTGAGGGGTGTTGTGTGGGTGAGGGGGAATAGTGTGCTGGAATAGGGGTGCTGGGTCATGTGAATGGTGCTGACACCATGCTGTGCTGGGAGAGAGGGTGCTGTGCTGGTTGAAGGCCGGGGTGATGGATGCTGTGCTGGGAGAGGGGTGATGTGTGCAGTGATCTGTGATGTGCTGGGAGAGGAATGATGGGTTGTGTGTTGTTTTGGGTGATGAGTGCTGTGAGCTGTGCTGGGAGAGGGGTGCTGTGATCTGTGTTGGGAGAGGGGTGCTGTGCTAGGAGAGGGGTTAAGGATGATGTGCTGGGAGAAGGGTGATGGGTGCTGGGAGAGGTGATCTGTGCTGGGAGAGGGGGTGCTGTTGTGCTGGGAGAGGAATGATGGGTTGTGTGTTGTTTTGGGTGATGTGCTGTGAGCTGTGCTGGGAGAGGGGTGCTGTGATCTGTGTTGGGAGAGGGGTGCTGTGCTAGGAGAGGGGTTAAGGATGATGTGCTGGGAGAAGGGTGATGGGTGCTGGGAGAGGGGGTGCTGTTCTGTTAGAGGGGTGAAGGGTGCTGTGCTGGGAGAGGGGTGAAGGGTGCTGTGCTGAAAGAGGGGCGATGGGTGCTGTGCTGAAAGAGGGGTGATGGGTGCTGTGATCTGTGTTTGCTGAGAGAGGGTTGCTGGGCCAGGGTGAGGGGTGTTGTGTGGGTGAGGGGGAATGGTTTGCTGGAATAGGGGTGCTGGGTCATGTGAATGGTGCTGACACCATGCTGTGCTGGGAGAGAGGGTGCTGTGCTGGTTGAAGGCCGGGGTGATGGATGCTGTGCTGGGAGAGGGGTGATGTGTGCAGTGATCTGTGATGTGCTGGGAGTGGAATGATGGGTTGTGTGTTGTTTTGGGTCAGTGCTGTGAGCTGTGCTGGGAGAGGGGTGCTGTGATCTGTGTTGGGTGATGTGAGCTGTGCTGGGAGAGGGGTGCTGTGATCTGTGTTGGGAGAGGGGTGCTGTGCTAGGAGAGGGGTTAAGGATGATGTGCTGGGAGAAGGGTGATGGGTGCTGGGAGAGGGGTGCTGTGCTGTGTGGGAGAGGGGTGCTGGGAGCACAGTACAATGGAAGAAGGGGTCCCTTCCATGAGGCCACATCCCATTTCAGGATCCCACGGGGGGCACCACCAAAAATCTTACCTAGGGCAATAATTTGGTTAGGGCCAGCCAGGGGCGGATTGGGATCGAAAACCAGCCCGGGAGATTTTTGAAAGCAGCCCTGATGGGGGCGGGCTCTATTGAGAGGGCGGGGTCCTATTGAGGGAATGAGATACTCCCTCCGTATAGAGCCTGATTCTAAGTTGTACGTAGTCGCGGCTACTACCAACTCCTGGCAAGGTGCACACCCCTGTGCAGTACCCCCAGTACTAGTCCTCCCCTGTGCATTGCCCCCAGTAGTAGCCCCCCACCAGTGCCCCCAGTAGTAGCCTCCTCCCCAGCAATGCCCCAAGTAGTAATAGAGCCCCAAATAATAGCCTCCCCCCAGCAGTGCCCCCAGTAGTAACCTCCCCCCAGCAGTAGTCGTGCCATCAGTAGTAGCCTCCCCCCTGCAATGTCCCCATAGTATTCGTGCCCCCAGTAGTAGCCTTCCCCCAGCAATGTCCCTATAGTATTCGTGCCCCCAGTAGTAGCCTTCCCCCAGCAGTGCCCCCAGTAGTGATCTCCCCCCCAGCATTGCCCCCAGTAGTAGCCTCACCCCAGCAGTGCCCCCAGTAGTGATCTCCCCCCAGCAGTGCCCCCACTGCAGTAGCCTGCCCCCAGTAGTGATCTCCCCCCCCAGCAGTGATCTCCCCCCTCAGCAGTGCAGTGATCTTCCCCCTCAACAGTGCCCCCAGTAGTGATCTCCCCCCTCAGCAGTGCCCCCAGTAGTGATCTACCCCCAGCAGTGCCCCAGTAGTGATCTTCCCCCTCAGCAGTGCCCCCAGTAGTGATCTCCCCCCAGAAGTGCCCCCAGTAGTGATCTCCCCCCCAGCAGTGCCCCAGTAGTGATCTCCCCCCTCAGCAGTGTCCCCAGTAGTGATCTCCCCTCCCCACCCAGCAGTGATCTCCCCCCTCTGCAGTGCCCCCAGTAGTGATCTCCCCCCTCAGCAGTGCCCCCAGTAGTGATCTCCCCCCCACCCCCCAGAAGTACCCCCAGTAGTGATCCCCCCCCCCAGCAGTGCCCCCCTCAGCAGTGTCCCCAGTAGTCATCTCCCCCCAGAAGTGCCCCCAGTAGTGATCTCCCCCCTCAGCAGTGCCCCCAGTAGTGATCTCCCCCCTCAGCAGTGACCCCAGTAGCGATCTCCCCCCCCCAGCAGTGCCCCCAGTAGTGATCTCCCCCCTTAGCAGTGCCCCCAGTAGTAGTCGTGCGGTTCCCCCAGTGGTAGCCTCCCCTCAGCAGTGATTGCCCCCCCTGCAGAAGTCCCAGCCAATCATGTAAAAAGTTTTTAAAAAATCCACTTACCTTAATCCCCGCTCCGGCGTCCGCTCCTCTGTCCCCCGGGCGGGCGTGCTCTGCATGATGGGAAAATGGAGCCCGGCTCCGGCAGTGGGCGCAGCAGCCGATGAGAGTCTGTCTGACTCTGATCGGCTGCTAAAACAAACACACAGCTGCCGGCGCCGGCGGCTGTGTGTTTGTTCCTAGTACGTAGTGCGGACGGCACTTATGTGCCGACCACACTACCGCCCTGCAGTGTCCGCCCCACCCTCCCCCCGACGGCCGTGGTTCAGGAGGCGCCGAGGCGGGCCGCAGGCAGCCTGTAGGCGGAGCCGTCAGTTATGACTGACAGCTCCGCAATGGCTTATGGGGGATCTTCCCTGTCGGCCATTTTTATTATGGTCAAGACACTGCCCGATCGGAGCTAAGCTCCGATCGCGGCAGAGTGCTGGGTAAGCTGAGGGGCGGTTGCCGCCAATGTCCAGAAGCTGCAGCGCTGCAGCTGCGCCGGCAGTGGGGTCGGTGAGGGGAGGGCGACCGTCGGCCCCTAAAGGGCATAAAAAGGGGCCGGCCCAGCGGGAACCGTCCCGGCGGACCAATCCGCCCCTGGGGCCAGCTCTGATCACGCTGAATTGAATAACCCCCTATTTGCTAAAAAGAAAAAAAAAAAACTTAAAGACAGGAACTGTATATACTGCAAACACCCAAATACAAAGATGTAATATTATATTATGTTTATATACAGATGTGTCCACATACACCTTACTTCCTTGCGCATTAAACAGCCCTTCTAGTCACAGCCGCTGACACTGTAACGTAGCGTTTCGCATGCAGATACAGCTGCAGTCGCACACAGAATATAGGCATGCCGCATATCCTATTAATCATCAGAAGCTGCTTGTGCGTCCTATTTGCATCACTGTGCGAATAAGATGCATTTGAAGGTTAAAAAGTCGCACAAAAAGACGCTAGACGTTACAGAATCACATGGCGCTCACGTTATGTTTAATGTGACTTGTAGCGAAGGTAGATAACATTTATGTTATGTCGACAGCTGTAGAAGGAACGCCTCATGTCTGTCCATGTTAGCGGAATGATTTGCTGTACATTATACAACACCTTAGAAATGAGGAAGGGACAAGTGTAAGGAACCCTGTCTTTTTGTTCTCTGTTGGGTAAAACAGGTTTTGGATAAACACACAAGTTGTTTTTTTTTTTGCCTTTGAGGCATTCTAATGGACAAACTGGTAATGACAGTCCTTTACACTATCACTGTCCCTGGGAAGAAAGTGCCTATATATAATAGGGCTCCCTGTGAACTTAATGCAACTGTATCTGTATGAGACAAGGAAAGTTCTGCACGTTTGGTAGCAAAATGTCCCTTGAAAAAAATAACTTAGCGTTGGGATCAAGTTGCCTCAGACAAGCTTTTACATTGATTTAATACCCTTATATGCCTATAGATGCAGGAGACAAGTCGCTTCATGTAAGGTATGAAGTCAAATCCATCTTCTCATCTTACAGATCAGCTCAGTGGATGTAATAATCCAGTTATTCACCAAATAGTGGATTTTAAAAGG